>OX387428.1:30059669-30774044 GCA_947563755.1 Lochmaea crataegi | reverse complement strand
CACAGCAACGCGTAACACAGTTTTAACTGAAAATTTATACGAGAATGCAAAACAACGAGTACCTATTGGACACTATTGTGACCGAGGTAGTATAAATGATATTGTTGGACGTAAACTGGTTTATATTTTACCGAAGAATTCACGCATATATCTACATACACTTATATTGGCTGACAGGTTGACAGAACTATATATCTTACTTACTACTAATACTAAACAACTTATGTCTAGTCACTACAATTCTCCCACACTTGAATTATTTAAGTCTAGGATGTAGTGTCTTAGATATTGAGGCAACCGATGAGACCTGGCAGGACGGCGTGGCTGTTGGTCTTCATTGGGAGGAGGACGAGCAGGCGTCGATTGCTCTGGGCGTTGGCTTGGTCCTGCTCGAATTGTGACCAAGTTGCCAAGGTCTGGTATCTGCTGATGCTCTTCAGCTGGAGAGTCAACTTCATCCGCAAATGCCACTTCCGTTTTGTTGATGCGTGACTTGATCAATTGGTCGATGTTACGTTTGAATATGAACCCATCGTCCAATTTTACTGAGTAGTGCAGCTAACCAAATTTCTTCACGACTGTTCCCGGTTTCCACGAGTTTTTGTTGTTTCCATAGCTAACACTCGGTCTCCCACACTTAAATGTCGTGCTGGTCTGGATGGTACTGCTGGTTACACTACTTTGGTTGGTTTCAGGGCGTCCAAATGTGTGCGGATCTGCCTGTGGAGGAACCCTTCTGAAGGTGTCTTCCCATTGGCAAGTGGAGTGGCCCTGTAGCGAAAAAGTATTTCTCGAACTTTTTGGTAAATGGTAAGTGGTTCGTCTTTCATGGCTGATAATTTGTGTTTTAGAGTCTGAACCTTACGTTCTGCTAATCCGTTGGTAGAAGGATGTCCCGGTGCTATTTGCTTGTGAAAAATCCCAGCTACCTCGCAGAACTCTGTGGAAGTTTTACTCATGAAAATTGATGCGTTGCCAGATACGAGGACTTCTGGAAATCCGTATCGAGCGAAAAAGTTTTTCAGGATTTCAATGGTTGTGAAAGATGCTGGAGCTGTTTTTACAAGTTCGACTTCGGCCCACTTCGATTTTGCGTCGATTCACAATAAAAAATGATGACCTTGGAACGGTCCGGCGTGGACGATGTGAATCCGTTGCAAGTTTTCTTCCGGTGTTTCCCAAGTATATAGAGCTGCTTTTGGTGGGCTGTTTTTCATTGTGGCGTATGACTCGCAGGCCTTGGCTAGTTTCTCAATGTCTCGGTAGATTGACCTCCAGTAGACAAGACGTCTTGCCAATAGTTTCATTTTGGTTGTACCCCTATGGGTACGATGCTGCTCTTCAAGGACTGAATGTTGTAATGATGAAGGAATCACTTCTCTAGAACATTTGAATATAATGCCATGATCGATGAAAAATTCAGAGTCAGCGATGCGGTTGTTGCGGATATTGAAGAGCGTTGCAGAAAGATCTGGATCTTTCGTTGTCTCTAAGCGCAGCGATTGACATGTTAGTAGAGGGGTTGATATCATAGAGACAGATGACACACACAACTGATGTACTTATTCGTTGATGGAACTATCTCATACGTATTGGTGCTAATGAGAGACAGTCGACATTGGTATTTTCAGTACCTTTCTTGAAAACAATTTCGTAGTTGAATCCAGAAAGAAATGCAATCTGACTGATGTCATGAGAGAAAGTTCTGCTCTTTGATGAAAAATTCGTTCAAAAGGTCGATTATCCGTGATCAGTTTGAATGGTCGGGCAAAAAGATACTGATAGACGTGATCAATGGCGGTCACTAACGCTTCCCGGTCAAGCTCTGAATAATTCTGTTCAGCTGAGGTCAAAGATCTTGACGCGAAAGAAATTGGTTGCTCCTGATCGTTTATAATGTGAGACAAAATACCTGCTATTCCATAACGACTGGCAACACAGGCTAGCTGAACTGGTAGTTTTGGATTGTATGGAACAAGAACGCGCTCACTGGCGATTTCTTTTTTGAGTTGGATAAAAGCAGATTCACATTGGCTGGTCCAGTTGAATTTCACGTTTTTCTTCAGTAGTCTACGCAATGGAGCAGTCATTGTGGAAATGTTGGGAATGAAGCGGGCATAATAAGTTATCATACCAATAAAACGTCTCAAATCCTCAACTGTTTTTGGTCGAGGTAATTCCACAAGTGCGCTGATCTTTGCTGGTGACATTGAAATGCTGTTGCATTAGACTATATGGCCCAGGAACTCGATGTGTGTTTGAAATAGACTGAACTTCCGCCGGTTCAGGTGAAGATCATATCTTCGAAAATGCTGGGGACAGGCATTCAGATTAGTGTTCCGTGCACCACTATATCATTGAAGAAACATTTGGTCTTGGGTATGGATCGTCAAATTTGATCAATGATTCGATTGAATTCTGCTGGTGCGTTCTTGATTCCGAAAGATAATCGATTCATCTGGTAGATACCTCGATGGGTTGAGATCGTTTGAATTTCACTCTATTGTTTATCAACTTTTATATGCAAATATGCTTCAAATGAATCGACACGACAGAATTATCTTGATCCTCGCAAACTATTCAGTATGACTTCTATCTTCCTTATTGGGTAGTGTCAAATCGCCAAACGCTCATTGACTTTGATTTTGTAGTCAACGCAAAGACGAACGCCACCATCAGCTTCTGGAATCACTACTAGAGGAGATCCCCAGTCGCTAGTGTTAGTTTTAGTGATGATATTTGTCGCTTCGAGAAGGTTACGCTCCTTTTCAACTGAATCCCGCAATGAGTAGGGAACATCACGCTCTCTGTAGAACACTGGCTTAACTCCTCCACGCAAGGGTAGAGTTATTTCAAAATTGGGGGCACAACCTAGCTTCTCTTCGAACACGTCTGAGAATGAGGAGAATATCTCTTCAGGGTCGATGATGTGCAGAGAATTTACTGCAGTTCAATTTTCATCAGTCGTATCCATGATCTCCCTATGATTGGATGATTAATACTCTGGTACAATGAAGAGTTCATTCTCTATTCACTCTCTATTCCTTCCATTGTAAGGAGCACGAACTATTACTATTCCGTCAGGAACAAATGGGTGTTTGGTTGATAATTACCTACTAGATTTTACCAATTTAGTCTTCAATTTGAACAGAGATTGTTGATAAAAACGCCTGGAGTACGATTGAAATGCTTCGAATATTAAATAATTCTTCCTAGCGAGGCATCATCAAGTTATAACTGTTGAATTGATGTTGAAGATGTTGCAAATTTTGGATGTTTCACACTTGTCGCCAAAACTATTGTGACCGAGGTAATATAAATGATATTGATGGACGTAAATTGCTTTATATTTTACAGAACTTCACGCAGATATCTACATACACTAATATTGACTGACAGGTTGACAGAACTATATATCTTACTTACTACTAATACTAAATAACTTATGACTAGTCACTACAGGGACCATGAGTAATTGAGGTCATTGGATGAATGCTACTTTAAAAAAAATCTACGAATCTTAATTTCAACGTTAGCTCCAGGCAGTTTTTGGTTATTTTCTTAGCGGTTTTGTTGTTCGGAGATAAAACCTCTGCCACTTCGCTACACTTTAAGACTCGAAGATGCTTTCAAATTATGGATCCAGCAAAAAGCTCTACATGGTGGGCTATTTATATTTAAGGATTTAAGACAAAAACAGTTAATTATAGTTGAATGATCTCAATTCAATCAATACAGATAGCCAGATTTTGGTTCTACTGGAGATGCGGTGGTGTTTTAATTTATACCCTGAATCATAAATCAAACAATAAAAGGAAATTGACCAACCACATTATCAAATGAAGACAATGAGTTCCACAACGGCAATATCATATAAAGTGCTCCAAATAGTTGGGGAAGTTCACAAATATTGGATTTTTGTTGAAAATTATCAACTGTTTCATTCACCAAGGATTTGTCTGTAATACATTGAATATTCACTCGTTTATCTCACTATTTTTGTTTGTTTTCAAGTTCAAGGCAAGTTGTTTTCTTTTGTATTTTCAAGAATTTTACATCAGTTATTGTTTCCACTTCATTAAGTCAACTGTGATTTGAAATTTATAATTTCATTTTGAACAATGCCAAGGCTTGGTGCGGATGAAGCTGGTAAGGCTATTGGTATGATTGGGGCAGCTCGTCTCCAAATAGAAGCTGCGGATGTTTTCCAAGTCAGTCACTAGTACCGGTTCACTTTTCGAGCAGGCACGTAACTAAATTAACGGTCACTGGTTCACACCGTTATATATATGCCAAATCCGCGAAAAAACACTGCCAGGGTCCGTTTCTTCTCAAAAACCACTCTTAAAAGTACACACGCCAGTGCTAAACAGTGAAAAAGTGCTAGTAATCCCAATTTTTCTCAAATTCCTTCCCAACCATGCCTAAATCCAGGTCCAAACACAAACACAACGACACATTTGAGGAATATCCTCAACTTCCCTCTACTTCAAAAACATCTTCCAAACCACGCCACGATATCACCGATGAGGACTCTCCTCAACTTTCTCCAACTACAAAAACTACAAAAAACTCCAAACCACGCCCTCCAATGGTAATTCAAAAAATTCCCGAATTTAAACCGAAATCTTCATCCTCCAATACTTCAACCTCCCAATCTTCTGTCAAAAAAGCTTCCGAGACACCCTCCAGCAGCTCCAAAAAACTCAAACCCCGCCTGTTGATGGGAACTCCTGATCCTCCTCCATTTTTTCTAACCAAACACATAAATTCTGCCAAATCTCGTCAAGAATTTGACACTCTCACTTCCGATAAAGATCTATCTCCTAGAGAAGCCGAAAAACTTTTTCAATTAATGAAAGAAACCGTCTTTGAAGAAGGCACAGAATTCATCAATGCAAAGAAAAACATCTCCTACGCACAAGCTGCCAAATCTCCGCCTCCTTCCATACATTCTTCTCGTTCTTCCGAGGCCTCCTCAGCACACGAAACACAAAATCTCAGCCAAATTGACGAGGTAGTCTTCGTTCGCAGTTCAGTTCAGACTTCTTCGTCCAAATCTTCTTCAACCTACGAAATCTCCCACCCAAATTCTGCTCTCAGAAGGAACTTTTCATCCTTCTGAACAGAGAGGAAATTTTGAGTGGTAAAATCTCTTACCCGAAGGCAAACCCAAATTGCACCGTCCTCCTCAAAATTCCGAGGAACACCTGCCCCAAGAAACTTCAGCTAAAAATAGAACGATTGTAAAAAACTGACAGACTATGTTACCAAACATAACAATTGATATTCTATCATTACAATCTCGTATGGTTTGATCATTTTCAATCTTTGAATATGGTGCCAATAATTGAGCAGCCAAAGAGGTTCTGTAATGTCATGAAGTTAAAGCTGGCCCTCATGTTTCTTTGCACCCATTTCAATTTCTCCCACTAGAGTAGATTTTACAAGATATCTGTGGATGTACTACAGTTTTCAAGAATTTGTCTTCAACGCCAGGAGTTTACAACTCTACTTCAATCCTTAAAAGCTAGAGGAAAAAAATTTCAGAGGAGATGGGAAATGCGAAAATAACTAGAATGGTAACAGTAAAAAGGTTTTTAAAGTCACATGATAATGGGTGTTTATATGACCATTTATTGCTGCGTAAATTCACAACGACTTTAATATGAAGTGGTTGGGACATAATGAAATGAATATATGTTTCCACAAAACCATAATGATGAAAAAAATAGCAAAAATCTTTAATATTAAATGATAAAGTATGTTTGAACTTATAGTATACTGATCAGAAAAATATCTGCTACGCCTCTGCTTTTATCTACAGTACAATCTGCAGTTGATCATCGATGCAGGGAAAGAAGTTTGTCATACATGCCAAGGACAAGGTTATACAATAGGTATTGTTGAAGGGTCTGTTTATAGCTTATAAATGCGCGTGTTGCTTTTGTTGGCGTGCGCAGATTATTATCCCAAAGAAGATCAATATTACAAGTATGTAAAACAAAATATAATATGGCACAAATAAGAAAAACAATAGCAAACAACAAACACCGGAGGATATTAAAAAACATAAAAAGTTAAAGAAAAAAGCATGGAAAAAGTATCTAGCGAACAGAACAAGAGAAAACTATGAAAACTAAAAAAGAGAAAAAAATAAAACAAAAGAAATAATAACAGCCTCTAAAAATGATCGATGGGAATTTTTTCGGGGAAAAAATGGAAAAATATTGCTCAGGAAACCAAAAATTATTTCACCGAACGCTAAAGTCGTCAAGAATAGAAAAAAAAATATATACAATTTATAAAAAACAAAAATGGGGAAATACTAACAGAATTATGGAAAGATCGAGAGAGTATTACCAGGATCTTCTCAACGGACCACAAGAACTGGATGAACACATAGGGGACAATGATGAAGTTGAAGCCGACATTAACTAAACAATAGATAAAGAAGAATTAGAAAAAGTTATGAACGAGCTCAAAAATGGAAAATCACCCGGGTCCGACAAAATTACAGCAGACATGATGAAAAGTATGGGTCAGAAAGGAAAAGATATATTGTTGCATATAAACAACAGAGTATGGGAAGAAGAAACCTTCCAATGAATTTGGAGAAAGCATTATTAGTACACATCTCCAAAAAAGGAGACCACAATGACTGCAATAGCTACCGAGGTATCACCTTACTAAATACAACCATGAAAATACTCATATAGATCATAGAAAAAAGAATCAGATTGAAGATTGAGAGAACACTGGAAGAAGCACAGAGCAAATATATTGGAATTGAACAATACCCTACACCTTCAAATGGTAGAAGGGTTTACTGACTATATATATAAATATATATTACCAAAATTCAGGTTTGTTTATAATATTTTTTAAATCCCAACGATGGAAATACTACTAGAACTAGAGTAGAACATTTCAGGAAAGAGACAACTGGTGAAAATTTTCCAGGAAATTGTGTCACATCACGCGGTATTTTCCAGACACATTTCTGTAGTTTTCTCATAATAAATGCACATCCCTCCCGTATGAGTGAAATTTAATAATAGAGATACAATTCAAATACCACAAAGACAAAGACGTCAATGACAGCAACGTCAGCTACAACGAGTTATTCAGTCATCGTCACTCGCTAACCAACAATCGAGTAAAGATGTCGCCACCTAGTAAGATAGTAATTATTTACTTAAGGCGTAATGTTTCACTAATAAAATGTTATTGTGTAGATACAACGTATTCTCCGGCATCTGTTACTTTCCTTAGTCACACCACACTAACCTTGATCTGATATATATAAAGGGGGAAAAGCTTCGTCGGCAGTGAAACGGCGCTGGTTAATCCCTTAGGGCAATTTATGTAATATGCAGAGTAACAACTGAATATTTAGAAATACTTAAATCAACAGCAATTAATGGGGGTCAAGTTATTTTAGAAGCAAGATTGGAATTTTGATTCAAATATTTATAATTTGAAATAAAAATAGCTTTTGTGTGAACACTTTTAGCACCAGTACCAGATGAACTTCTCACTCCAACATTCTGCAATTACAAAAATGGCTGTGGATTGCGCTGTGGATACAATAGGTTTGTTCAAGCATAAATCAGATTTGGTTGCAAACTATTAGACGCGTGCGCATTAGCTTTATACCGTTCATGCAGTGCAATTACGGTTTTCAAACTGTTATGGATTTTAAATTGTGCGTTCAGGCAGAAAATGAAATTTGGTTGTGGATGGTTTGTTGACAGTCAAAACAGTCCACGAAGTTTTTACGGGATTTCCAAAATAGACTAGCTGACTTGCGCATTGTAACTGTTGACTTAACCTATATTTAATAATTTTTTATTTATTTTATTTTTGCTGTGTTTTGTTGTCTTTTACGCATTTTTATTGGACAATTTTTTTGGTTGATAAGTTATATATTCCTTCAAGATCGTGTGGATCGTGAGTATCAGTTTTTTTCCCTAGAAAACAGTATGCTGAATTCAAATTTTATAACATCAACAAGTATTTTTTACTGAATTACTATTCTTTATGTACCCATGTTTATATATTTCCAGAATAAAATATACAATGGATGACAGTAATTCTTCAAGCTCTAACACTTCATCGAGTTTACTTGATTTAGACAATGATGATGACCTAGACATAGAAGCAGTGTTGATTGATAGAATTCGTCCTAAAAACGGAGGTTACTTCGAACAAACCATTCCCCTATACAGCGAAAAGGAATTTCACGAACATTTTCGCATAAGCAGGCAAATTTCCCAAGAAATTGCAAACCGATTCCAAGCAAGTAACCATTTTAAACATCAATCAGGAGGATTTGGTAAACTGTCGGTATTGCAACATGTTTCGATATTTTTGTGGTTTTATGGTCACCAGACAGCATCGTTAAGAGATGTAGCTGATCGCTTTAACATTTCGATTAGTTCGTTATACAATGTAATCAGAAGAATCACAACCAAGAGAGGGCAGAAATTTTGGAACATTTTCAAAATAATGTGTATCCTGGTGTGATTGGCACTATCGATGGAAGTCATATAAAAATTGACAAGCCTGATGATGATGCAGATTCTTACCTAAGCAGAAAAAAGTACTACTCAATCCAGGTAAATATAAAAATAGGTTTGTTTATCTTGCTATTGATTGTTCTCATATTTTTTTCAGATTCAAGTGGTTTGTGACCACAATTTATTATTAAGGAATATTTTGATTGGTTATCCGGGATCTGTTCACGACAGTCGTGTATTTAGAAATTTACCTTTGAGTAATGTTCTGGTAAATAAGTGCCGCGATAACTATTTGCTAGGTGATAGTGATCATCCCTGCTTACGCCATTGTTGACACCATACCCTGACCATGGACTTCTGACTGCTATTCAACAACGATTCAATTTGAAATTGAGTAAAAATAGTTATCTAGTTGAACATTGTGTGGGCGTTTTAAAACAGAAATTCAGGCAACTCTACCATGTAAAACTTAGAAGTCTCAATGATATAGTTCACTTTATAAGAGCTTGTGGTGTCCTCCACAACTTGGCAATTAAAGTTGAATTTGAAGCAAATAGGTTAGAGAATGTAGCCCAAGTAGCACCACTTCAAGGGGTAAATGAAGAGCCAGTTGAAGGAAATAGAGAAGGTCACGGTACCGTAATTTTATTGCAAGAAATGTATTGGATGATTAGTATTTTTAAGTTTCTAGTTATATAGTGTTTTTTGGAAAATTTAATTTTAGTGAGAATCGAAAACTAACACTTCAAATATATGTCTACCACATCGTATATTACTGAAAATAATATAAATAGGAAAATAAAGTTTTGTACAAACAGTATAAAAGTGTTTTATTGAAAATAGTACAAATAAAATTCAAGTTTTGTACAAACAGCAAAAAAATACCAATTCAGTATTGACAGGGTATATTATTAATACAGGTAGTGAGTTTTAAATCAAGTTTTGTTCACATTCAACAAAAAGTGAAAATATATCCCTAGTGAAAGTAACAAAAAATATATTCATTCTGTTATAGTACCTATAATCTAATAAAAGCTGAAAAAATTTGAAGAACAATAACAAATAACCCAAATTACAAATAAATATCACAAACAATATAGTAATTAATAACAAAAGAGAAAAAGGTAATCTGTATTTCCTTTCTTTAAAAGTTCTTCCAATAACTGATTTCTTCTCTCAATGAGGTCATTTTTTCTTGTTTCATTAAGTTTTTCTTTTTCAATATCTGTCTTTTCTTGGTATCTTTTTTTTGCGTTCTTAAAATTTGGCTCTGATATTTTAGTCTGTCATCTCTAATTTCTTCCAAAACAATTGCTCTACTTTTTTTTACCTTTCTTCTTTTTGAATTCATTTGGATCCTGGTTGTTCCAGTCATATTGTTAGGTTTATTACTGTTTTCAGTATAGAAGCAGTCTGTTCGGTTGTATTTATATAGTCTTTTTCTTCTGATTAATTAGCTATTGAAGTACTTGGTACTGATTTAACAGCAGTACTATTTTTGATTATGACAACAGAATTTGAGGATTTATGTTTCTCTTCTTTGAAAAAATATCATCCCCATCTCATCAGCAAATTCAGCAAATTCAAAGTGTTTTGCTATTGTTGTCTACATATTTTTTGTAGTTCCTTTCTAGGACTCGCCAGCGATTTTCACAATTAGTTGGTGTATAATGTAATTGGAACTGTTCACTCAAGTATCGGGATATAACTTCCCACATTTTATTTAAACTTATCATATTTCGTATGAACCAACTTCGGATCTGAATTTTTTGTATGTATGTATTAACGCTTTAGTTGGATATTTTGTCAAGGCATTATAATTACTATCGATACAATCTCCATCTGTCACCTCCACCTGGTCCTCAAGTTCTTGGAATTCTACATTTTCATTTTCCAACAGGTTTATTCGATTTTCAAGAGAATTTTATAACGGATTCTGCGAATGAGTAACAAGGTAGTACCGCGCAATGTTTCCATTGTTTTCTGCAAATGTAAAGAGTAAATGAAAAATAAATAAATACAAAGAATAATCTAACTCGCCTGCCATATTTTCGAGTTCCAACTTTCAAGTTCAAAGTCCCGAATTTGAGGTTATGCTATATTTACTTTTATTTTACGACACCGCTTCACATGTTACGGGAAGAGAAGAATACATGAACTTATGAAACTTTCAAACAAGAAACAAATCAGAAATACATAGAACCATTATTTGGATTAGACATGCGCAGTTATAAGATTACATAAATGCCTCAAACTATCAGTGATTTCGTTGCTTGAAGAAACATAATGAGTCAGAGATGCAGTGTTATTTAGCTTGTCTTGCCTCAATGCATCATTATATCCATCATTTATGTCAATGAAGACAATGCATATGAACCCTCAGAGTTTCGAAGATATGGCAATTGATGTCAATAATAAGGAGGAGAGTGATGATCAGAATGAGGCCAAAAAACCCTGAAATGGACTGGGATTCACGATTAACCTTGCGCTATGGTACGTATGTTTGAGCGTTCTACCTGTTTCGAATAATGTGAATTCAGAAGAAAGCTTGATTGACTATTAAACTCCACAGTCCATTTTACTGATGCATACAAATAGATTTACACTAGTGTGAAAACGATGTAAGTTTTATTACCAAACATAAAACACCCTGAGAATATAGCTATCGCATTTCAATAACTAAAATAACACGCGAATATAAAAAAATCCCTAGAGAATAGCTTTATTGTTACGGCCTTGGGCGATGTATATCGACAAAATTATAATGTTCAACTCTTCATATATAATTTACTAGAACAATATCTGCTACTACTCATAAATCATGCTCGAAATTATTACTTAAACTAGTTTCCTACATAATTTGTAAAATGCTAAAGTTTTAGATGGATTTTATTATGTATCACTATGTAACAAGCTCTGCTTGACACTAAATACACAAATTTTACTACATAATAAAAAATATAGAGGCAGATAATTGGAGAGAGTAAGAAAAAAACTGAATTATTGGAATATTTTGGTTAAAAATATGAATTAAAAATAGGAAATTTCTGCTCCTTTGGAGGAAAGATTGTCTGGAGACTGCGACGAAAATGACGAAGACAATAAACTATTTAGTGACTACGATTTCGAAGCTGATCAATAAAATTCCGAGTCAGAGGAAGGAAAGGCGCTAATCATGAGAAATAATTGTTATGGTGAAGGGACGAAAACAGCAGCTATTAGAGGTAGGTTAGATTTGTGGTGAGAAGGTGTATTAGGCCCTCCACTGCGACTCGCAAGAGTTGTGGCTCACACCCACCAAACAAATTCAGCTTCTCAACAAAGCTGATTATTTTATTTGGTGGATGATATTTCAGGTCTAACCACTGCCACCCTGCCAAACATCAGTTAACTGATTCGAGTAGCAGCAAGGCAGGCACACAGTATCTGCTCTGCTGTTCCATCAACTTCCAGGCATCATACGACAATGGCCTGTTAGACAAAGTAGATCATCCAATACTAGTTTGGATCGATAAATTCTTCCTATACAAAATAATTAACAAAAAGAATAATGAATACACCACAAGAAACATACAGAAGATACAATGCTTCCAGTTGTGAATACTTCATACCAGCCTGATGATGGTTATCCGAAATTGCTAACCTTTCAATCGAAGTGTATTATGCGTGGTCTGATTTTGTGTTTCTTTGAAAAGCTTCACTGTGCCTTAGCCACATTTAATAAATGCTGATTAATTTAAGAACCATCATTCGTTACATGCTTTCACTATTGATCCATTTTTTCCTACGGTTGTTTATACACACAGCGTTTTATATATTTTTTCCTAAAATATGTTCTGATCTTATAAATCTGTTTCAACGGGAAAATTCAGAAAAGAAATATTTTAGGGATTTCAATTGTCACGTCAATACATCACTTATCAAGTTAAAGAATGGTATCGTTTTAGAGCAGAAGAGTGTATTGTGTGTGAGAAGCCCATCAAAAACCTCACCACATTCTTGATGTATTTGTTTAATATACGCAAGCCTTTTTGCGAAAATAAATTGGAAGTTTATACAAACAACGAAAAAGGGGAATATGAGAACACGATGGGAAGAATACACTGCTGCATTATTGATTCACAGGTGTTATAATATTTCAGTCAAACAATATACGTGGAAAATTGTAATCTAAGAAGTGACGTGTTTAATAGTGGGTAGCACGAGCTGGGGAATCGCAAATTTCAATAAATCGTTATCACACGAATTTTGGTACCTACACATTTTTTACTATTATTACTTGTTATAAAATGAAACTAACACTTTCTAAATATTTCCACTATTTGATGAAAAAAATATGAAAATTATGAAATATTATCGATAATTACTTATTGATATACAGATACATTCAAACACAAACGGAACAGATAGGGATTTAATGTATTGTCCGATCTAAATAGTCCACCAACAAAACATTTCTATAAGTTCACTTCAATAAATATCAAGTATTGATCTGGACAGCTGGATTCAGACCAATGTAAGAAACCCCGCTTCTTCTCCTTCCAAAATTTGTTAGTTATGTGCGAGGTGTGCAAACTGCGATTTAGTATCGAATAATTATTTGATGGGGGTAGTAAACGTCGCTACATATTGAAACAATATGCTTACGTTTTATGTTGTTAAAATCGAAAATTAATTGTTAAATTCTCTTTAACAATTAATGTTTCGAGTTAAGATAATATGTTTTGATTTCTTTTGGCAATAATGGCTTTTAAAATAAAAATAAATTCGTCAATAAAACAAAATAAGATTCTTTAAATTGTACTCTACCTACCGACTGCTGTTTACTGACTGCTAATTAAGGACCACCCACAGTTGAGAATACGGAATGGTGGGAATTGTACGATATGTTATAGGTGTCCAAATAAACGATTGTACTATTCGTGTTTTCAATCTGTTGTAGCTGGATGTTGGTCGACTAGTTCAAAAGCAGTTCTGATACAATGCTTAAAATCCCTATGTTCCCTATGTTTGAATGTATCTGTACATCATCGTCAGAATGACAGAAGTTACATTTGATTTGATGCCTGGTCTGCTTTAAAAGAAATTGTTGTATTTGTTAAACATCAAGACTCGACAAAGTTTTTCTGGTCTGGAACCCTGGTCATTTTGGTATGAACGACAATAAAAAGGAAGACTCCTTTGCAAGGGAGGGTGCCGCAGGTGATTCTATCAAACCAAAATCTTTAATTGGCATCTCATTTAGTTCTGCCACACAAACACTAAATACCTTGACCACAGGAAAAGTTTCAGACTTCGGACTAGTTAACCAGGATTTCTTTATTCAAAGGCTTTCATAGATCCTACGAAGAATGTGTAAGAACACTTTTTTATCCTCCCTATATAAAAAAATGTATAAAATTTTAAAATACGAACAAAATATTCTTCAAGGTTGAATTTGAACTTACATTAGAAAATCTCTGCTATAACGAAGAATTAGTCGAAGGAATCTGAAATATGGGCATCAAGGGCGATAACATAAACAAACCAATATTCGTGACGATTGTGTAAACAGTTAGTTTGGGACCTCACAAATAATTCGGGGGCTGATCATATTAATCTATGCTGTAGATCACATAAGAAATGAAGACTGAAATTGCTTATAACGTCTTTTTCATACCAGTTCGAGTAACGTTGCTTCCCGGTTTCTTAATAAGATATTAAATAAAGTTTAATAAAAGAAAGTGTGATGACTGTGAAAGTTAAAGAAGACGATCTTTAATAGCCTAGGTGAGTTTTTCTCACAGGGTAACCAATTTCATCTACTGTACTTATTATACCTAAATACTATTAATGAATTTTTTGTTGATTCTTCTAAAAGTGAATTTAACGTTGATCCTAATTTAATATCACACTACAATGAAAGTATTGAAAATACTAACAATTATAAGTTTGCTCAAACATGCGACTCCGAAGTATACGAGATATTACTGTCAATCAAATCTAAAGCCACTGGTGTCGATCAACTTAGCATCGATATGCTACTATATTGTTGTCCAGTTATTTTACCGTTTTTAACACACATATTCAATTTTTGTATAAAAAAAAGTGTGTATCCTGCTATCTGGAAACGTGTATATGTTTTACCATTGCCTAAAAATGATAATCCAGCTAGTCTTAGAGATTTGCGTCCTATAAGTATTTTATGTTGTGTATCAAAAGTGATTGAGAAAATTGTAAATAAACATCTTATTGAATTCCTAGATCAAATAATATTTTACCAACTCATCAGTCCGGATTCAGACAATTACATAGTTGCACAACAGCTCTCTTAACAGTAACCGATGATATCCATGCATCTTTGGACGCTAATAAATTGGTAGCTTTAGTTTTGCTAGATTATTCCAAAGCCTTGGATCGTATAAATCATGAGATATTGTTTTCCGTGTTACATTTCATTGGTTTAGATATAAGTGCTATAAATTTGTTTCGTAGCTACCTCAGTAATCGTCAGCAAGCAGTTATCTACTGCAATAGGTCTTCTGCATTTAAAAAAATTAATTGTGGAGTGCCTCAAGGGTCTATACTTGGACCAGTTCTCTTTATAATTTATACACATTTATTTTATAAGAAATTGCAACACTGTTCGTCTCATTTTTATGCGGATGATGCGCAGTTGTATTATTCTTTTAATGAAGAAGACGCGGTTGTGTCGTGTCAGCATGTAAATGAAGATTTAAAGTCACTGATAGCTATATCCAATCAATTTTGTCTATCACTGAATAGTGCTAAATCAGTTGCACTTTTAGTTGGAAAGCCAATGGCCAGGAAGAGGTGCTTAAGCTTAATAAACTTGAAAATTGATGATAATACTATTAATATAGACGATAGTGCAAAAAATTTAGGATTGATCATTGACTCTGGTTTACGCTATTCATCCCATGTAACTTTAATCGTTCGACACGCCTTTGCTAATCTCAAATTAATATACAGCAGCCGGACAATGCTTACGAAAAAAAACAAAAATGTTATTATGTGAATCACTTGTATTATCACAGTTAAATTACGGCGATGTGGTTTTTGGGCCTAGATTATTAAAAAGAGACGTACTAAGGTTACAGCGTATTCAGAACTGTTGCATCAGGTTCATATGTGGATTAAGAAGAATAGCACACACTTCATTATATTATAAAGAATTGCAGTGGCTTACTTTGGAAGAACGTCGCAAGGTACATGAATGTGTATTATACTATAAAATTTTACATACACCAAAACCTCCGTACTTGTACAATAAACTTAGATTTAGAACTGACGTACACAATCTAAACCTGAGACAAGTTGGTCGCTTAACGATGCCTAAACATTCAACAGCCTTATTTGAGGGCTGCTTTTAATTTAATGTAGTTAGGATTTGGAACTGGATACCCGATTATTCAAAAGTACTCACATTGAATAGATTTAAACGTGAAATTAAGAGTAATTTGCTTAATGGTAGCTTAAAAGTGTAATGGAAGATGGATACCTATAGTATCTATATTAATTTTATTTTTCTTTGAATTTACTGTTTGGACCCTTACTTTGTGGAATCTACTAATATCATTATTTTGAGTGAGGCTGAGGGTTTCTGAGTGGCTCCACTTTGATAGGGGGTGTTTGGGAGTTCGGGGTTGATGGTGGTTTCGATATTTTTAATGTCGAAATAATTATCAATGTTGAATTTTTGAATATTTTCTGCTGGGCTGGGGTTGCTTGGAGACTTTTGGTTTCATTTGAAATAGTATTATTCATTTTCTTTTTCATAAAACTTGTAATTTCTGGTTTCAATCCAAAATGTTAATATTGAATCATAATGGATTTGTAATTCTCTTCTTGGTAAAGGATTTCTCACTATTTTATTTTTTTATTATTATTTTTTTATTGTTTTTGTAGTTTGTCTTTATTTTGAGTTGTATTCATAGGTATAGTGTATAGGTATTATTATTTGGTAACTGGTTGAGTGGAAGAGCAAATTCTTGATTTATTCAAGAAATTTGAACCCTGCCATTTGGCAAACTGCTGTGTAACATTATGAACCTATTTTTTTTTTGTTTTTTATGTGTATGCACTGTATGTTTGGCCAATAAAAGCATTTATTATTATTATTATTATTAATTTGATATCTGAGATTACAAACAATTTATTACTTTGAGGTCGCGAGTTGACCCTTCGTACTTCGCTAGTTGAAAGGAGTGGATACTTTGTGGGTTGACCCCTAGTATCTTAGTGATGGCCTATTACACTGTTTATCATGATAAATACTCCGGACTAGCAATTTTGTGCTCTTGGAGAGGTATTTCGCGGGTTGACCCTTAATTCCTATGACCCGAGAGACGTTTGAACTTTATTATGTATTATTTGTATATTATTTTAAATATATCATTCTAATTATATTTTGGTTTTTAATATACGAACTTTAAATACACTAGATTGATATATTAGACTTTTCTGACATTTATTTATGTTGTTGTAACCTAATTTCCAAATCTCTTATGAACTGGTTACTCAGGTATTTTAATTTCCTTTTCAGATGTGTCTTTCGAGAGAGCGCTCTTCCTGACAAACCTTTGTTTCTCTTTATATTAATTCAGAAATAGTTATTTAATTCACTATTTTGATTCTCTTATTTTGCTATTATTATATTTTATTTACTTTAGTAAATTTATTTTTCATTAGATTCTGCTCGGACTAATTATTTCATACCTCACAAATGTTTCCAAATAATTGGAAATTACAATCAGGTGGGAAAAAAGAAATGCCTGGGCCAGATTAAGACTTCACTAAGAATGTCGACAGGTGTCCTGACAGGATACTGTCCCCTGGATGGGCACCTCAAAAAGCTCTACTAGTGGCAGCGTACGACAAAATAGTTGAGTAATGTTTTAGGTAAATACAAAAAAACATCTCTCCTGTTTATAGTAGATTGCACATCTTCAAAAAAAATCTTCATACTAGAAAAGCTTTGTTAAAAATTTCCATCAACTAACAATTTTTTTATAGTTCAGTTCAGCAATAGACGATAGCTCTTTATTGATCTTGAAGAGTATACACTTTAATTTCATCTAAACACGGAACATAAATATAAGTAGTCAAGTCGACAGAGTTTTGCAATTTTAAGAGATCTGTTTCAAGTGCATATTACCTTTCATATACCAACATGAGACGGTTGCATTTATTGGAAAATAACGAAATGTCTTTCTGTCAACATTAAACAATATTTATGGCAATGAAACGGCAAACGTTGCAGTGCCGTTTTTATTTTTATAATAAAACTGAAATTTATAACTTCATTTACTGTGTCAATGCAGCTAGATGTGAGTAAGTTTATGTCAATACACGAGACAATATTGGCAGTTATTTCATCAGACTCAGTATTTTGATAAAAAAATGGTTGTATCTGTCTTGACATTTTTTAAATTCATTATTTCTCATTTATTTGGAAAATACCACGTTAAAATGAGACAAATGACATATTTTAACATAAATGCCACGTTGGGCGTAAGCGACCACCAATGATCAATACTAATTTGTCACAGCGGTCGTATACGATAGCTACAACAACATATTTTCATCGTTTGTGTGCCAGCAAGTACGTACGAATATTATATTCGCCTGAATTCATTGAGAGTAATAATAACTTAATAAATGACCGCCAGCACAACCGCCCTAACTGGGGTGAGAGGCACTATTGTATATTTTCGTTATTTAGGAACAATTTATCCATTCTCAGGAACTCACTTAAGCTATTTTCATGAAGATGGTGTTGTCTACTAAGCCAGCAGTAGAGATTAATACATGTGATTGCAAATGGCTTCCGTGTGTTTCAACAGACAGTAGAAGACTCTATTGAAAGTGCTAATTTAACCGTTTTCACTAGCGAGGTGCTATTATTAAAGGTGTGTAACAGCAGTTTTAATGGAAATGATTATACATTTTGTTTGAATTTAATTATAAACCTTCCCAGGATTGTTTTTTAACAATATTCGGCAAAATCACCTTTTATTGAAGTTATACTTCTAATACGACTTCCAACAAGGTTGCGTTAAACGTTTATCGCAAGAAAGAAATATACACAAAGGTAGAAAGTCGGAGAGAGGAAGAGAGTGAGTCCTTCGGTATTCGATAACAGATGGCAGTGTATGTACTCTTTTTATTATTTAAAAAGTAATTTATTAAGAGATTGCAATTTTGAAATTTCCTTCACATGACCAAAATCTTCGGCATTTATCAACAAATGATATTGTAAGTATACTTTTTTCTTTAAATGAAGTAACTTTTGAAATGTGATTCAGAAAAACTTTATTTTTTGGAATTTTCTTCATATGACCAAAACCTTCGGCATTCAATGACAGATGGCAGTGTAAGTATTCTTTTTAAAAGGTAATTTATTCAGAAGCTGCAATTTTGAAATTTCCTTCAAATGACCAAAATCAAAAAAAGATAGTGTAAGTAAACTTTTTTTCTTAAATAAGGTTACTTTTAAAATTTAATTCACTAAAAAATTCCTTTTTTGGAATATTCTTCAAACCAAAACCTTCGGCATTCAATGACAGATGGCAGTGTAAGTATTCTTTTCAAGGGATACTTCTAATGCGACTTCCAACAAGGTCGCGTTAAACGCTAAAGAGAGAAAGAAATATACACAAAGGTAGAAAGTAGGAGAGAGAAAGAGAGTGAGTCGGTAGATCCCAAGCACATGCGCGTGGTATTCTTGCTACGCAGCGACGATCAATTGTGAATTGTAACCAATGTTAATGAAGTTTGCCTTAACGAAACAATATGATTTCACTAAATATCAATTTCTAC
Source organism: Lochmaea crataegi (assembly GCA_947563755.1). Lineage (NCBI taxonomy): Eukaryota > Metazoa > Arthropoda > Insecta > Coleoptera > Chrysomelidae > Lochmaea > Lochmaea crataegi. Next base: position 30,754,701 of record OX387428.1, on the reverse strand, counting down.
CCTTTCCTATTTTCATTTACACATTACGAAGTATAACTTCCTAGCGCGGAGGGACTGCACGCACTAATTTTTTTTTTATTTTACAAGGGTGCCGACTACTGGGTATAATATTAATAAGTTTCGTGGTTATTGGCACGTGTGCCAATTTCCAATGATTAGTGCAATACAAAATTAGTATGGTTTTAGTGATTGGTACTCTTTCATAACAGGTCAAATATATTAAATTTCGTTATTTATACTGTCTTGGGATACCTACATTTGATTTCTATATAATTATTAGCTTTAGTTAAAATATCGCGATGTAAAAATACCATATATATTTTTTATCAACAGATCGAAAGTAAAACAAAATTCGAGATATGTTAAATCATAATGAAAAGCTAATACAAAAAGCTTTGGTGGACGTACAAAATGGAATGCCAAAAAAGCAGGCTGCTATAAAATATGGGATTTCTAGGCAAACAATTCAATACCGTATGGGTGATAAGTTTCAGAAAATTCGACACGGTCCCTCGGCTTATCTCACAGACGAGGAGGAAGATACTTTAGAGAAATGGATCATTGATAGTTACGGAAAAGGCTTTCCTAGGCGAAAAAACGATATACGGGCATCTGTTAAAAACTTTCTGGATGTGAATCCTAGGCCAACTCCGTTTATAGAAAATACACCAGGAAGACATTGGTACAAAGCATTCTTGAGCCGACATCCAAATCTTGTGAACCGAACACCGGAAGCAGTTACTAATGCGAGCAGTGCCGTATCTGAGAGTGATATCAGAAACTGGTTCTCTAATATAGAGAAATATCTCAAAGACATTTTTTTTTATATTATAAGTGATCCGACAAGGGTATATAATGGGGATGAAACGAGCTTCCTCCTTTGCCCCAAAGAAGAAAAGGTTATTGCTCCACACGGTTCAAAGAATGTGTGTCAAGTGGACCAAGGACTTGCTAAAGCTAATTTAACAGTAATGTTCACATTTGCCGCATCTGGTGCAGTAACACCCCCAATGATAATATACCCCTACAAGAGACTTCCCGGTAATATTGTTAATAGCGTGCCAGATGACTGGGGTCTAGGCATTAGTGATAATGGCTGGATGAAGTCGGAGTTATTTTTGGATTATATTTCAAATGTACTACACCCCCATCTAGTTAAAGAAAATGTACGATTTCCCGTAATTTTGTTTGTGGACGGTCATAAGACGCATATGACGTACGAACTTAGACTTCTTTGCTCAAAACTACAGATAATATTGGTTGCAATATATCCAAACGCTACAAGAATACTACAGCCAGCAGATGTCTCGTGCTTTATACCTTTAAAGAACGCTTGGAAATTAGCTGTTTTACAATGGAGGAGAAACAACCCATTCGTTCAATAAAACAAGGTACATTTTGCTCCCAATTTGAAGGAAGCCCTGAAATATCTAAAATCCGAATCTATTCGTAACGGCTTTAGAGCTTGTGGTTTTTACCCTTGGAATGTTGACATTATAGATTTCTCTAAATGTCTCGGAAAGAACTCTAAAAAAGACATACCATCTAACGTAAACGTTAATGATAAGCTCAGCATGACTTATGACGACTTTATTAAAATCATTGGTATTGAAAAGCTAACAGAAATAAAACAAAAATTCAAACTGAAACTGTGGATGATGGCAGTGAAGATTTTAAGTCGTTGGTTAGAATTTTCCATAAATTATTAAATAATCATGAGAGCGATGATGCAGACGAAGAAATAAATGATCATGTAGTCAAAATTGACGGTATAGATTTAGCAGAAACTGAGTTGATTTACGAAGAACTTGGATTTACAAAAGAACAAATTACTGCTATGCCAATCTTAATTTCTAATAACAAAGCCAGGAAGATCATTCAGAAAAACCAACTACTTCAGCAGCTACCCAATCATGCACATCAACAAGTAGTATCCTTAGTGAGTTAGGTGAACTCAATAATATAAAAAGTATGTCCAATGAACCAAACAGCATGAACAACATAATTCATGAACCTCCACTAAATTATAGTCTGTTTTTACCCCCTACCAGCTTTTCAGATGAATTAACTGTTTCTAATACTCAACCAGTGCAAATACCTCTTGTTGAACCAGCTGGTTCTCCTCATAAAAAGCTTGTGTTGGCATAATACACCTGAGCGTAAAGGCAAAACTCAAACAGAAATAATACTTTTTGTTATAACGTCGTCAGGGTGGAAAGAAATTCAGGAAGAGAAACAAAAAGAAAAAGATAAAAAAGGAAGAATCAAAAATGAAAGAAAACGTACAAGGGAACTTAAAGGGGCTACGAAGACAACAAAAGGAAAGGCTGTGAAAAAGGCACGGACAGAAAATATCTTTTTCTTTTTTTGGCACGAAATATTTATTTCAAAAAAACGTCTTAAGAATATCTTGACAACAACATAATTTATAGTAAGCTGAAAGTTTGTACCTACTATACAGTGAATAAAACTATTCAAAAATATTGTTCCATACTTCAGAAATCTATATTTTCATTCAGAAATTTGCTTAAGGTGCCAATAACTGGGTACTTCACCCTATGTCGTCTACGACCGAGCGGGAAATCGAGACGACAAATAAGTCACTGAACTATACCTACTATAAAGTCAAAAAACTACATTTTTTCAACTTGCAATCGGGGCCAATTTTCGGTAATCCTGTGAATATTTTCACAAATAGAAATTGATATTTGAAACACATACAGCATTTTAGTGACTGTAATTCACCCCTAGTCGTAGCGAACTGAGCTCGGCATTCTCCATTTTTGACCAAGCGTATTGAACCGGCTATTTACTCATCCACATTTTTTTGAATCTATTTTTTTTTTTTTTGGAAAATTATTCCCACCAATAAATTTTCAAATAAAATCCAATCTCATTTAAACTGAATCCAATATTTTAACAACGTGACTCTTATTACCTGTAGAAAAGGATCAGTATTCTTTTAAAATTTCCTTTTGACATTTTGTAGTACCTCTTCGGTTACTATTACATTATTTAGTAGCTTTGTCGTGACTGCTCAAATTAAATTCCGTCCAACATTCAATTTCCTTGTCAATAACATTATTTGGGAATAGGTCTCCGCCTCTTATTTGCTTTGTAACTTTCCTTTTGAATGAGTTTGAATATAACTAGGACCGGGCTGAACAGCAATCAATGCTCGGCAATTATAAGGAATTTTTTTTCAAATTAACAGATTTGTTGACTATGTTTTTACTGCTCATTTTTGGAATTTAAAGAACCGTCATTTGATTTGTAGGGAAATGAAGAGTGCGATGAACCCGCAAAAAAAGGTTCATTAACAATATCAAGTTGGACCAAAATCGGTTCTCAGGACACAAAAATTGATACAAAGCCAACATAGACTACAATGGAGAAACACTCCAAAATAGGTACCCAGTGAGATCTTCTACATGTGTTAGACGGGCCAAAAAACTACTAAATATTGGTAGGAATTGACTAGGAATATTCACAGGTTATCTCACGGGTAATTCCCGTAAAAGATTACCTATAAGGATCTCAGCTCCAGACTATGTGGCATGGAGATCGATACAGTAACTCAGTGCGAGGCACTGTACTTAAGAGGACAATCAATTTTTGAAGAGGTAAATTCGTCACCAGATACATACGGCACACATCCAAGGGACCTATATCATCTGGTCGACGATACAACTACAATAATCGACCACAATAAGCCAACAGGATCCTGAGGAGGTATGAAAACGATCAAAATTTTTTATAGGTGAATGGATTTTTTCAATAATTCACAGTTTGTACGAAAAAACGAACACGAACCATAGGCTAGAAGCGACAAAGCAAAAGCAAATTCATTTGCAGATCACCTCACTACAGTCTTCCAACTGCTAAGTCACGAAATAAATCAAGAATTAGAACAAAACTTATCAAATCCAATGAACACAAGACACCCCAAAAAAGGGATGACTCCAAAAGAAGTAGATACATAATGAGATAAAATTACTAAGCCAGAATGAAGCACCGGGTACCGACCTCCAAAATACTGAAAGAATTACCAAAAAAGGGGTAGTCATGCTAACATATATTTACAACGCAATCATAAGACTCAGATATTGACCAAATTCATTTAAAGTTGCACAAATCATATTGATTGGCAAACCAGGCAAAGAACCAACCAACGTGTCATCTTACCGTCCAATAAGCCTGCTACCAATAATGTCCAAACTTCTTGAAAAACAACTCCTACATAGAATAACTGAAGGATCTACTTCCACAGGAATGGATCCCCTGCCACCAATTTGGATTCCGACAGTACAACAAGTCCACCGACTCACGCAGAAAATAAACATAGCCCTGGAGAACAAAGAATACTGCTCTGCTGTTTTCCTCTATATTAGACAGGCTTTTGACAGCGTGCGGCACCAGGGATTGCTATACAAAATTAAAAGAACTCTTCCACCAAATTACTACCTACTTCTGAAATCTTACCTAACCAACAGAACCTTCCAAACGAAAGTTAACGAAGAAAAGTCCGAACTTTTTCCTATTGCAGCAGGGGTGCCGCAGGGTAGCGTACTTGGCCCACTACTTCACATACTGTACACATCAGATATACCAGAGACACAGTACACAACAACAGGAACTTTTACCGACGACACAGGCATCCTCTCCACCAACCAAGAACCACAAGCAGCAACAACATTTACGCTACGTAAGGGCACATGTCCTCTGCAGGTCCACTACAGGCTACAGGCCCATCATCCTGCTGTGCCATATGGGTAAATTGATGGAGGGGATAATGAAGGATAGGATTGAGGAGGAAGTTGGTAGGAATGGGGGTTTTAGGGTAAATCATCACGGGTTTGCGAAGGGAAAATCATGTATCTCGGCGCTGGGCAGGGTGATGGGCTTAGTGGAAAATGATAGGGTTGGCAGCTGGAGTAACAAGAAATTGGCCTTACTACGTCGGGAACGCGTTCAACAGTGTCAGCAAACGGGCAGCGTTGGGCGCGTTGCTGAGGCTTGGAGTGGGGAAGGGTTTGGTTTACCTGGTGGAGGACTTCCTACGGGACGTGTGATAGTAGACAGTAGAAGGAGGAGGTATGAGACGGAGGCTGGAGTGTCTCAGGTATCGGTTCTTGGACCGACGTTCTGGAAGTGTGTGTTTGATGAGGCTCGGTTCTTGGACCGACGCTATGTTTGATGAGGTTTGTGGTATAGTATGTGAAGAGGGATGTGAGATCACGGTGTATGCGGACGATGTGTGTCTGGTATGTACGGCAAAGGGAGAGGAGGATATAGAAAGAAATGCGGAGAGAATGTGTAGGAAGATTGTGGAGAAGAGCGGTGCGGACTAGAAGAGGCTGAAGATAAGACGGTAGGGTTGCAAGTGAAGAGACGGATCAAGACGAGGGAAGTGGGGGTGATGGTGAAGGGAAGGATAATTCGTATGGAGGAGTCTGTGTAATTCCTAAGGGTGTGGTTGGATAGTCAATTATCCTTCAGAACACTCATGTTAAAGGCGACAGAGAAGGGGAAAGTGAGGGCAGCATGGCTGGGGAGATTTATGTGTAATGTGAAGGGGCCGGGAGAGTTGAAGAGGAGGATAATTGGTAGAACGGTAGAGTAGAGTATGCTGTACGGTGCGAAGGTGTGGGGTGGAAGAGCGGGGGTGAATGCGAGGGTTAGGCCACTCCGGCGGGTGCATAGAGAGATATTGCTGAGGGTGGTGCAGGGGTTCAGGACAGTGGATGGACTAGCAACATCTATGGTGGCAAGGACCTACCCATGATGGCTAGAGCCAGAAATAAACGCTGGAGGGGTGCCACCAGAGAGGAAGTACAGGAATGAATGGAGGAGGAAATGGAGAGGTGGAAGGAGTATGAGGGCGCGCTAAAATGAGCAATTGGGAATAGGAGATATTGGATGGACCGGAAATTCGGGGAGGTGAAATACTTCTTGACACAGGTGTTCACTGGACATGGGTCGAGAGTAGGGTACCTCTACATGATTGGAAAAAGAGAGACTGGAGAAGACAACAAAAGAAGACAACTTGACATAAAAGCAAGATAACTACATTGGCTAATAGGAAAGAAATCTAATGTCTCACTAGAAAACAAAATCCTCATCTACAAAACTGTCATTAAGCCTATATGGACATATGGAGCTGGGCTGTGGGGCTGCGCTTCAAAATCTAACGTAAATATTATCCAGAGATCCCATCAACTAGTAGATGCTCCATGGTATGTATCAAATCACACCATTCACGTAGACCTGGGAGTGCTCACAGTACAAGAAGTTATTCAGGAGAGAATCATCAAACCATAGAAACTCATCCAAATCCACTACTAGAGGAATTGTTAAGACCAAGAAACACAAAAAGACAGAAAAAAATGGCCAATAGACCTTGTATGAGGTTTTAGAGGTTACATCACTGGATGTGAACCACATCAAGACATTATAAATGCTAGTTCACCTAGCCCTTGCGAGCAAATTAACCCATAGAATGTAACTGAATATTCTGATTGTCAATAAAATAATAATTCACAGTTCTCACCCTCTGGAGTATTAAACAGATATTGTATGTAACGACATATTTTTCGATCAATAAAACCATTCACTGAATTTACTGACTTTAACGAATTCCATGATTTTTCATAAGTTTTCTTTTAACTATATATATTTTCATCACCTAGCCAGTAATAGACAACATATTCTCACCCAGTGACATAAAATCCGACTATCCAATCACGAAAATCAATTTTGAATTTCCACGACGAATTTCAAATACTGACATGTAAAATTTACGAAGCATGTTGTAGGTTGCATCAATTTTATGGAAAAAAACAAGGTGCTTTTTAATTTTAAATTGATGGTAGATGGAATGCATCCCAGATGTTTTAACTTACATTCTATCGATTGGGAATATTTACGAAAATCGTTTCTCGCCATAATATTTCGCGTTCCATGAATGTTTGCATCTCTTTCAATATTTATTCAGATAACTATGTGGATGGAAATTCATTATTATAATTCCTGTACCGAAAATAAGGAAATTTCTCTGCTGTGTAAGCAGGAATAAATTTGTAACATTATAACTTAATGAAAACGAAAAATGGTTCAACAATAAATTCAGATCCTAAAATGGAAATAGAATTTTGAATTGAGGTAAATCTCACCATTTCAAGAAAAAAACAAATATTCAACTGAGTGCACTTATTTCAAGTGAAAATTGTGTGTTTTTGAAAATTTTCATGACAGTATTTGAAGGAGAAAAAATGGTTTTATCTGGATACGAAGTCGACTCCATTTTACAAATTTTCTGCGTTTTTCAAGTCACTAACATTTTTGTTGTCAACAAAGGAGGTGTGGAAACATTTCGGGATTTAACATTTTCTTCGTTTCTTCCTCTCATATCGATTCAAAATTCACTTATATGTGGAAATTTTCCCTTTAATCGTTTGGTGGTTTCAACGCTGATTTTTAGGAGTTTTGCGCTGCTTTTTGTTCCAGAATTTAATTTTTTTGTAAAACTCTTCAAGTTATGGATTTTTTCCCAGACGACTAGTCTTTTAGTAGTATTCTGCTGAAATTTCAGCTTAATATCCACAGTTTTATGGTATTCATAGACTTCTTAAATGTACGGCAATTAAGATCCCTACATCAAGTAAAGGATTTAGGAAGAATCCTCAAGCCAAACGAGTAATTGGTTGAGCCAATTGACGTATCTATTATTGGAAGGAAGTCACTATCTTTGGGCTCAACCAGACAGAGCATCTCTAACTGGAGGACTTGGAAGGGTATATAAGAATATTAATTACGTGCACTCTTAGCCATCATGAGATCCAAAAATATTTTCACAAAAAAGCATTTGCTTGCTTCACAGATAATGTTGGAAAATGTGTTACCGAAGGGATTTATTTTCAATCTTGTTTGAGCACCAATTATATTTGTACGAATAATAATTATGATAGATATCTGAAGCCCGGCAACGCTTAAGGGAGAAAGATAAGAGTCAAAAGGACAAATATTGTTGAGATATCAGTCGGTTAGGTAGTTTTTAAGGACTATACAAAGGAGACAAAACTGAACCACACTAAAGTTTATAAAGGGAAAAAAGGGAATGAAACAGCAAATGCGTTTGGAAAAAGAAAAGCGATGTTCCTATTTGTAGAAGTGAATTGCATCTGGAAAATAGTTATAAACTTTGGGTTTAAATTGAGGTAATAATTTTATTCCTCCAGCTTAATGGGATCTAGAAAGACAAAAACAATTCAATTTGAAAATTTGTTTTTTAGGATTTTGGGAAGTTGACTATTATTGGCAGCATATTTTTGTAAAGAGAATAGTGGCGAAAGAAGGATAGCTATTCCACCACGCATATTTCTGCAGCTTGGATTGTTTTTTCACGAATATTCAGCAGGTTTATTTGAAATTGGTTGCATTATTTCATTGTTTCCAATTAATTGTTGATACGAAATAAATATGTTCAAAAAAGGTATTGTTGAAATATTATTTTTCTGGTTGCATTTTTTTTTTGTTTTCAATTAATTGTTTTTTGAAACGAAATAAATATATTCAAACAAGGTATCGTAACCAAGTCCGCCTCTAAATTCAGGCTAGTTTTATCAATATTAATCTGGAAGCAAAGTTCAATACGGTCCGGAATTTAATCATTTTGGCTTTGTCTTCCAACCTTTGTAGTCGCGTTGCAAACAAAACTATCCGTATTTACTAAAGAGAATTCGTCAATGATATTAGTAATTGAATTGTCTCCTAACTGTGTTCCGTTCAGAATCTGCGACCTTTTAACACCAGTGGATCCGAAGAATTTCCAACCACAATCGATTTAATGTAGTGTACGGCATAGAAACGGGTGTAATTAATTTATTGAACGACCGTTTACGTGTAAAAATTATTCACGAAACTAAGAAATTTATGGTGTAGATTTGTGATTACAACAGATATGATTGCTTTAGATTGGGAATTTGTGAATAACTAAGTATGTTTATTATTTTTATTTGATATTAATTTTGTGATATATTTTTCTCATCCTGCAAGAATGATTTTAAGGAGTGAATGGTAAAGCGCTTAGTTATCACATTTCCACTCAATAGAACTATGTCGTACTTGGCTACTTAATTTTTTTTAATGGAAAAAAATAAAGAGAGTTGAATTTTTATTTTTTTTCAAATTTATTCTCTAATAATTTCACTGTTAATTTATCAATTGTCATCAAAATCGATACAGAGAAATAAGTAATATGATAAGTAATACAAATGGCAAATAAGTAATTCATTGTTAACTTGAAAAAATTATTATAAACTGAGTAATGAAATTTTTTTCAACTTTCAGGACATGTCATGATCTTGTTAAATATGTATATAGAAAGGGCTCCATAAAGCATAATGCTTTTTAGTTTACAATGGAGGAGGAAGTTCAAAAACATTTTATTAATTAAAAATTTCCTAAATTGTTGAAAAATTAACCTTAAGAATTTTTTTCAACGGCAAAGAATTCTTTGAAGTGTTCAGAATACACCACAATTTTTTCAAAGTTTTAAATCAACAATTGATACCTTAAAAGTTATTTAATATAACCTTTTAGAGAAACAGTTCCAAAAGTTGGGACTTTTTGTTTGGGAATTTTCTCCTCTTTAGGAATTTCATTTTTATTTTTATATGTTAATACTTCTCGAGATCTTGAGCCATATAAATAAATATAAAGTAAATGCTCATAAGCATAGGTCAGAAGTAAAACCAATTGCTTCTTTCAGTATGAATAATGATTACCTTCTACTTGCAAGCAAATGCTTCATAAAAACGAGTAAAAGCTCGGAATTTTACTTGTTGCAGCTTGTTACTCTATGCAGCTGTAGCGGGTTGCTGTACACCCAACGGTCATTCAATTTTCATAATGTCGTCATCCGAAGATGATCATGAAACTGGTGGCAAGGAGGTAGTTTTAAAATTTATAGCAAATCAAAACGGCAAACATCCTGAGATTCTTAGTGAATCACAGACACCGGCGTTTAAGAAAAAGAAAGAAGACGCGACAAAAATAATCTTACAATTATATGAAAGTGTTATGGAGCAAGCAATCACCGCGGGACAACTAATGAAAAAAATTAATAACATGACCCGTTTAGAAAAGAAGACGGATATTAAAAAACCGGGTAATAAACTGACCAAACTTATTCCATGGGAAGAAGCTCTCTACGAGGCCATGGAGGGAGAGTCGAATCCAACCATGTTAAAAATTGCAGGTAAGGTTACTACAATCTTGAAACTTTTAATTGTTTAGGTGGCTTTTTTCCGTTGTGTTGATTTTAACTTTTTTTTCATGCCAGGTGCTCAGTCGTATGGTACTTCATCGGACGTATCAGTTCCGAGTACTTTGTTCGGAGACATGGGGCAGTATGTTACTCCATCCTGTTCAACTTCCAATGAAGCTAATATGACAGTAACCTACACTGACGTGGATAAGTTAGAAAAATTGCCACGGCGGAAGCGAGCTGCAACAGTACTGCCAATTGAAACAGCAGAAAATCAAAATTTATCCACAGAAGAACTCCAGCGGCTAGTGTTGATCGAGCAACTACAAGCCTCGCGAATCCAAAGACAGTATTATGAATGCGAATTGAAAAGGAAAGGCACGCAAATTGTTTACGAAGATGGAAAGAGTTACACGAACATGTGATTTTTAGCCGGGTAAGAACATTGTTGTTTTCTGTTCTCCTGTTGTGATTGAGCCTGTAAATTGCTTTGTGGGTGGACTAGGACACGAAATGGAGTGAAGTTTCTGTTTAGATTTTTCAGAAGATTTTTAGTTGTTAATTGTTTATGGAAAAGCGCAATTTATTATACATCAGATACAATTAGCATTACACACTTAGTTTACAATAAAGATTATAAAGAAATACATCACTGTGCATTATAATTTACAATTATATTGGTTAAAGCTTCACGAACTTGAGCGCGGACACGTACATTTTCATTTTCTTCCCCACCTCCATCATTCATATCTTCCATATGTTCATCACTGCCTTCAAAATCTGGGTCCTGCAAGGCTTTAGCAATGTTGTGCAAAATGACACAAGCTACAATTATATCTGGAACATTAGCCAGTGTTACGCGACAACAATACTTCAAAATAGGAAAACGCCGTTTCAGCAGTCCAAAGCACTGCTCGATTATTACCCTTTCTTTTGACAACAGTTTATTATCAGCATTATCTGCGTCTGTGTCGACAGGTTCTTGAAAAGGAGTCATATCCCAAGGTTCAATTTCATAGCCCCCTGATCAGCAATGAGAACAGTATTGTGTGTACGTCGCATTACTTCTCTCACGTTGGAATTCTTTCAGATTCGAATATAGTGCACGGAACCAGGCCAACTAACATCCACACTGGTGAAAATATACTTTCCAATACAGGTAGCTTGTTGGATGACAATGGCTTCTGGGAAATATTCAACATGGTGCTGAGGGAGGAGGAGTTCCCGGAAGGATGGAAGGTGGCCAGGGTGATACTGATGAAGAAGGCGGGTAGAGAGGGGTAACGAGCGGAGGACTACAGGCCTATCAGCCTGCTGTGTTGTATGGGTAAATTGATGGAGGGGATAATAAAGGCTAGGATTGAAGAGGAAGTTGGTAGGAATGGGGGGTTTTAGGGTAAACCAGCACGGGTTCATGAAGGGGAAATCTTACATCTCGGCACTGGACAAGATGATGGGCTTGGTGGAAAGAGATAGGGAGGGCAGCTCGAGGAAGAAGATATTGGCCCTACTCGCGTTCTTAGACGTCGGGAACGCGTTCAACAGTGTCAGTAAACGGGCAGTGTTGAGTTGCTGAAGCTTGTAGTGGGGCAGGGAATGGTTAACCTGGTGGAGGAACCACCTGACGGGGCGTGTGATTGTAGACTCCAGAGGGAGGAGGTATGAGACGGAGGCTGGAGTATCTCAGGGCTCGGTTCTTCGACCGACGTTCTGGAAGTGTGTGTTTGATGAGGTTTGTAGGATAGTATGTGAAGAGGGATGTGAGATTACGGTGTTTGCGGACGATGAGTGTCTGGTATGTACGGCAAAGGGAGAGGCGGAGATAGAAAGAAAGGCGAAGAGAATGTGTAGGAAGATTGTGGAGAAGATAGAGAGGTGCAGACTGGAAGTGGTGGAAGGTAAGACGGTGAGGTTGCTAGTGAAGGGACGGAGCAGGACGAGGGAAGGGGGGGTGATGGTTAAGGAAAGGAGAATTCGTATGGAAGAGTCTGTGAAATACCTAAGGGTGTGGTTGGATAGTCAATTATCCTTCAATACTCTTATAATAAAGGCGGCAGAGAAGGGTGAAGTGAGGGCAGCATGGCTGGGGAGATTGATGTGTAATGTGAAACGGCCGGGAGAGTGGAAGAGGAGGGTAATTGGTAGGAGGGTAGAGCAGAGTATGCTGTACGGTGAGGAGGTGTGGGGTGGAAGAGCGGGGGTGAATGCGAGGGTTAAGCCACTGATGCGGGTGCAGGTTGGGATACTGCTGAGGGGAGTGCAGGGGTACAGGACAGTGGGTGGACTAGCAGCAGCGGTGCTGGCAAGGTCCTATTTATTGGAGGTGATAGCTAGAGCTATGAATAAACGCTGGAGGGGTGCGACCAGAGAGGAAGTGGTGGAATGGATGGAGAAGGAAATGGAGAGAAGGTGAAAGGAGTACGAGTGCGCGCTTAAAGGAGCGATTGGGAGTAGGAGAGATTGGATGGATCGGAAATTCGGGGAGGCGAACTACTTCTTGACACAAGTTTTTAATGGACATGGATCGAGAGTAGGGCACCTCCACAAGTTTGGGAAAAGAGAGACTGGAGTGTGCGAGAGATGTGAAGTGGAGGATGATGTGGGGCATTGTTCAGATGCTGGAGGAACGAGGAAGTGCTGAAGAAGTTGGAGAGGAAACTAGGGAAGGCGGTGTACTGGGAGAACATGGTGGAGATAATGTTGAGGGGGGAGGAGGAATGGATGGAGGTGAGTGGAGTAGTAGAGAACATGCTTAGGGGGAGAGAAGGACTCGATATGGCATGAGAGGTAGAAGTTATAGTAGGGAGAAGACGACGGTGTGAGCGGAGAGTGTGCGAGGGACCGCCGCCCGTCTCGAAGTATGCTAGGGTAGTGATTCCAAGGCGGGGGTAAAGGCGGGTTTGAGGTGGTTGGTAGGCATCCCCTTGGGGATGATTCCAGCACTGTTTGGCTCCTGGACCCATTAGAACATGAGCTACCCATCTCGGCCCGAAAAAAAAAATTACAGGTAGCTTGTATGTTTAAAGTTGCTTCTCCTTTGCGGTTTATATACTCGTCTCCATGCATTTTGGGTTTCTCGATCTTAGCATATATACAGTGCTCCAATATCTGTCGGAAATCTGAACTGACTGGCCCACATCTCTTTATTTTCTATGCCGTAAGGTGATTTGTAGGACACTGAGTCCAACGATTGACCTGTTGAATAATTTTTGTAACCACAAATCGCACAGTGGACTGTTCAATTCCTAGCTCTTCACCGATTCCGCTTTGGAAACCTGGATTTGCCAAATATCTTAAACAGATTTTCATTCTCTGGACAGCTGATAATGCACCGCCACGCCTATCTGTACCTACTATCGCCTAGAAAGTTTTGAGCTAACCACTCCACATTCTCCTGCTCAAACCGGAACATGCTTGTAGTACTTGACTCTTCGAAGATTTATCATTTCAGCCATATTACTTGGAATCACACAACCGATCCAGGTGGAATTCGCGGAACCTATAATAGCGACGGCTGTGATGCTACTAAATAGCAGCATCACTTTTTCTCAAGTAAATGCTCGCACTTTTGAGCAAATGATTGGGTTTATTCATACGTTTGAAGCAAATCCTTTAATTGAAGAGTATTTGCTTCCTCCTTTTAAGCAAATGGATTTACTTAAGACTTTATTCATACTCCTTGAAGCTTTCACTTTGAATTTTGATAGTATATGCAAATGCTTATTTTTATTTATATGGCCCATTGACAAAAAACTAAATACTTGTTTTTTCATCTTTATCTGTTTATAACTTTGAAATTTCTAATAAATGCTATCGATACATTTTTCTAGACATAATTCCGCTATCACACATACTTTTAGGAGCTTTTCTATTTTTCACAATTTTCAACTGTCTGATTAGACTAATATTAATCACCCTGTAGAGCAGATCAAACTGAAAGCTTACAATCCGTTTTCCATTTATCGATTACCAATAATTCTCATATTATTAAACAATCTTAATGCTTATAATATTCAGGCAAATATTTGTTTATGATTTTAGTCATATTTCTAGTTGTAATGGTTTTTGTCAAAAAAAACCAGTTAACTGATAAACCTAGTTATTTTTTATCTTTCACGTCGGAAAAGAATGTAAAATTAAATATTCCAGCCTGGTGCATATAAAAAACTTGGATAATATTTTAATTTTAATTTTAAAATACCAACAACAATCAGTAAAGAGCATGGGCGTGCGTATTAAAATTAAATAAAAAAAGAACATTCACACACGAAATAAATTATTAGTTAATCCTGATGATTCTAAAAGATGAAAGCATGATAAAAACATAAAAAAGGGAAAACTCTCTTTTGCTAGTAATGAAGAACAACGACATATTCTCAACCAACTTTATTTTTTATTCAAAACAAATTTTGATTTAAATTTGTGTTCTCTAAAAAAAAATTAATTTTCCTGTTCACTCTGGTCACCCTGTTATTTTGTAGTTGATCTCTCCATTAGAGAATGGGCTTCGGGTTAATCAGACCAATGAACGTGAAAATTGTTCCTGTTGGGTTGCAGGAAACCCACAGACCTGTTTCTCTCATCCTATACATTATTATCTACCTTTAGTGACATTCATGAATGTAATTGTTATTTTTCTTTTTGTTAAATTTTATTTCGACAAGTTTGGAAGAGAGAGGTTAATATGTATTATTTCAAAATGATTAGGGTACTTGAAATAATTTATGATAGTCAATAAAACTACAAAAATAATATCAAACATATTTGGAATAATTTTACTAGGGACTATAAACTGCATTTTATCTACCCATAAAAAATAGTGCCAAAATTCAATTCACAGTCGACTGTAGTTAAAACTTAACGACCAGAATGACTTCGGGCTCTGTGACTGGAGAATTTCTGTTTCTAACGTAGGTATTTTCCTCACAAAACATTTTTATGGTTGAAATAAACTGACTTTAATTTCTTGGTATTTTACTATGAAGTTATTCCAAAAATGTCCCAGCTGTAGCATGTATACTATAATCAAATTATGATCTATTTATCAAATTGACCAAAAAAAAATTCACTTGTCGTCCGTTTTTTTTGAGTTTAGCTCCTTAAGAAACGATTTTCATTTTTAGCCCGCGGTATGAAAATTTTAAAAGGAGTAAAATCGAAAAAATTGAGGCGTTACGTTAAATAAAAGCGTTACGTTAAACATCACTTATTTAGTTTCGACATACATCGTACGCTCAATAAACAACAGCTTGTTTGATAAATTATTGTGTATAGCAAAGCGGTATGAAGGTTTGGCGGCAAAAACATTAATTGTAGGTGTAAGATTCGAATCCGGGTAGCGGTGATAATTTTTTTTATTTATCATATTGTGACATTTGTATAGGAATCACCTTCAATAAAAATAATTTTTTTATAGGACCAATATTTTCAAATTTATATCAGAAATTGGAACTATTCATTTTCCAATTGCGGCAAAAATCTTGGCAGTAATAATAATAAAATTATAATTATTATTATTAGGGACAGGATTTTTGCCAGTCCTGCGTCGGAGCTGACAGACGCAGTTTTTTCCCTTTTAACGCCTTATTATTGCACAAAATTACAAAATTTAGTACTTGCTTGAGAGTGACAAGAAATCAGATTTTAAGAAGTCAAAACATACGTCTTTGAAAATTTGAGGATGTTTCAATAAAAATTCAAGGAAGGACCCCGCTCTTCTCTTATGCAAAATGGAATTCGGTTAATCTCCAGCTTCAAGGATACTTCACTATAATTCATTGAAAACACACATGATCCAGCGCTCGTATATATTGTGAGACTAGGTGGAAACAATTTTTTATTAAAAACATCTTTTATTTTTGTTCAATTTGGGGGGAGAGCGGAGACAATAAACTAATGATAACTATGTTGCTTAAGGTAGTTGTCGTGGCATACCGTCAGAAAATTCTAAATTTTTGTATACTTATTAAGGACATGATGATACAATTAGCCTTAAAATTTGAAGACGATTGACCAGCTATAACCCGATATAAATTCAATTAAAAATTGCATATTTAACATTTATTGCATGCGCTCTCTGCAGTTCTGAACCAGTTTTTCAGTTATAAAAAAAAACTGACGGTCAGAAATTTTCAAAACACTGACAGTCTTTTAATGTATTTGTTGTGAGTTGAAAAAAAAAATTTTTTACCGTCTAGTTATTTATAAATAATGGATTAAAGTTCAACAATTTATGGAAAAGTATGTATCTAACAGAAACCATTTGGCAACGAGGTACGCGAGTTTAAATATTATTTGCGCGGTAAATTCAAACGGGCTCATAAACATATACTTAGATTCAGTCTCCAATGTATCTACTGGTAGCGCATGAGGAACGTTGCCAGATCAAAAATTTCAACAATATGTAAAAGTATTATTGTATATAGTTGTGAGTAAAATTAATTTGCATCGTTTCAGGTTAAAATATCAGTGTACGGCAAGGTCTCTGTAAGGATTAAAGAGCCCCCCAAAAAAAGCCATAAATCATTTCGAGTCTTAAACCACCCACAACCGAACTATTGATTCTCATTGGCTCAATGTAGCTTCCGATTGGTCTATGAAAAATTTACTGCAACTGCGAGTCCACATGGACGCGCAGGGTAAGCTTAGTCCATTATTGTTATTTACGAGACATTGTGTTCTGAATAAGAATTATATATCTGTTAGCTGTTTCTGTGATCTTTGGGTGATGAGAATTATTTCATTGGTTAAGACTATTTTGTTGGTAATTATCAAAATTATGGCTTCCTGGCGACCATTCTAAAAGGAAGATATTGTAATAGGTGTGTACTTTATGAATATGGTCAGGAAATATTTCTCCTTTTATACTGAAAAAATGTATCCAACAAATACAAAATAATTAGGTTCTAATTGTTGATATATTGTATTTTTCTTACAGCCTGAAATAGTTCCATTTGCTAGTAATGATGTGAGCTGCAGTAAAGATAGTGATTTGATTGATTGTTGTATGTACAAAACAAAAATATTATATTGTTAAAATTTTTTACTTAAGGTTCTGAAAGTGAAGAGGGGGGATTTGAGACAATAGACAAAAAGAAATTTGGTATGTTTTTGTCGCCATCTACGCAAAAGGTGATACAAAATATGTACAGGCAACTAAAACAAGAAAATAATGGGTGAAAACATGGAGTTGCTCAAAGAATACACAAATTGACAAAAGTTTCAGAAAGATCCATTATTACAATTATCGGTAAAACAACTATTACTCATCGGAAAAAGAGAGTACAGATACCGCAATAATGGAAAATCTTAGAAGAAAAGTATATGAGTTTTACGCCAGTAATATCGTTCTACATTTAAGATGATTAAAGAAAAATTGAAGGAAATTCCGGGTTTTCCTTACAAAGTAGATAAAACCGTTAAAAATATCTTGCACTATTGTGGTTTAGAAAAATTTAGAAAAATATGGAATCCTCGAGAATAATAGAGCTTCGACATTCCTATTTAGAAACAATAATACCCATGATGTAATCAAAAAAGGTTGGCATGATAGGACTCCAAATTGTTCATTAAATGCCCCTTCGAAAACGAGTTATTATTGTCCACGCGGGTAATGAACAAGGTTTCGTTAACAACGGTTTATCTGCCAAAAATATCAAGCTGTACAGCATATTACCATCAAGACATGAATGTTGCGTTATTTGAGAAATGGTTCGAGGAACAGTTAATTCCAAAAATCCTGGGATGTTCTGAAATAGTTCTGGATAATGCACTTTACCATTCCAGGCAAACTGAAGAAATTCCCAAAGCAAGGGCTAGGAAACAAGTAATTGCAGATTTTCTGCAAAAAATGGGTGTCAACATTCCAACACAGTGTCTAAAAAAAGATTTGCTAAAATTATTACGAGAGCTCAATTTAAAACCCAAATATGTAGTGGATGAATTTGCCAAGCAGCATGGTCATGAAGTGGTTCGTTTACCCCCTTACTATTGTGTGTTTAATCCCATAGAATTAATTTGGTCTAACATCAAACAGGGAATAAGAAAAAAAAATGTTTCGCCTATCTGAAAGTGTGATTAAACTTATTAGAGATATTTGTTCTGAAGTGAGCCCCGATGTGTGGTATAATTGCGTCAAGCATGTAAAAGATGTGGAAGAAACCTGTAACGGTAAAGTCGCCAATTTGTAACTGTGAATGTTGCTTTTAGTTGGGCGCCAATTTGTAACGGTAAATGCTGTACCTCACAGGGCACCAGCTCGAAGGGCTCCGGCTAGAGACTCCTCTCAAGGGTGATTCGACCCCAAGTTTATGTCACACAAGGATAACAGAAGGGTTGTAAAAATTGAGGGCGCCACTACCTTTTTGACGATAAAAATACTAAGAAAACTAAGGCGGAAAAGGTAGAAACGCCTTGTAAAATTTAAATTTAAGTTAATAAAGAAAAGTGACCCCGGGCGGTATCTCCCTCAACTTTTATAGTTGAGGATTTCTAATAAAAAAAGAATTAAAAACAAATTTACAATTTATTCTGCCACAGGAAATGAACAGGAATTTGTACTTTTATAGGTACTTAGCTCTTAGATGGAGTGGTTTCCTGGAGAAGAAGTCAGGTCTTGATCTGAACTGTTGTGTTCTGTTCTAAGGCGGTATTTTGGGGTTCTATCCTCGGGTTGTATTCTAGGCTATATTCTTGGGGTTATATTCTAGCCTAGGGTTATATTCTTGGGTTTATATCCTCGGCGTTATATTCTTGGGTTATATCCTAGCCTAGGGTTATATTCTTGGCTTATATTCTCGCCTAGGGTTATATTATTTGCTTATATTCTCGCCTAGGGGCTGTGCTTACCTAGAAGTACAAGTGGATCAGGGATATCTAGGAACTTGAATGTAATGGCACATTATGTTGGTCAGCTTTTCAGGTTAAAGAAAAAGAAGGCAGTTATTTGAAAGTCAAAAAATTGATTTAATTTACTGAAAGCTTTCCAACATTATATGTTCCATGTTAAAACAGTAAAAAAAGCAATTATCGGCTAAATTAAAAAAATATACTAATGATCCGAAAGAAACTAATAATAGCAAAAAGTTATTAATTTAGTTATATGCAAAAATATCGTGCTTAGGAAATATATGAAACCGGCACTGGCGTTACGAAAGAATATTTTATAGGTTAACGGTTTATAAAAGTGTTATTTTATAATTAAAAGAGTTATTTCGCAACTGAAAAAGCTTGAAAATGTTTGTATAAAAGTAAAACAGTGAATTATAAAAGAATATTTGGTTTAAAACTACCATATTAGTATAAAAGAACAGTTTATGAGCACGTGTTGAATTTAATTTCGTCTATCTCTGTAAAAAAATAAAGAATGCATACGAAAATTATATCAGACAGTACTTTAGAAGAAGCTTATTAATTATAAATTATGATTTTGAACTTACCACAGCAAAATTCATAAGATAGGTACTTAAGATATGAAAGATAGCGAAATATGATCTCTCCCCTTAGGCGGTCGTTAACAGAAAGGAAAGGGGTGTCTCTCGTGGTGTTGGAAAAAATGGAAGCGTCCGTTGGCAGACGTCAATTGTCTAACGGTCGGGGTTGAAGAGTTTAGGATCACAGAACTATAATTGGATGTGGCTAGCGACGACGAGCGCTAATTAAAAGGATTTATTCTGTAAAATCGAAACAGGTCGATAGACATGTTACAAACCTATAGACAAAGTTTTAGGGGGCTCATTCATTTGTAATTGAACTGGATGACACATCGAGTAAGGAAGAAGCCTCACCGGATGATTAACTAATTTTTCTACTATTATGGGTACCTATTATACTTCTTGTAATATTTTCTGACATTTGGCAATCATTTTCCGCAAATTCACATTATGAGTCTGAAACCTGCTCTGCTTCTAGATTTCTTTACCCGCCGACAAAATTGTGAAACGACGCAATTTAATTTTACCTACAAGTGAACATATATATGAATACTGTATGGGTTACGTCTCCACGGGTACAGTCTTGCTAAAAAATTATGGATTACTCAGCTACGAGCTCATATACTCTTGCGGCGCGTATAGATAATCTATAATTTTTTGACAATTTTGTTCCATGACAACTACCTTAAGTACACAGCTGATGCAAACCATCTGACGTCGAAATTTACCACCGCATGTATTTATTGGTCAAATCAAATAGCGCGCGCTTCACTGGCCTCCGTCCCATCTCCTGAAATGACTGCCAAAAATTGCAGGGAACCGAGTGGAACGATATATCACATCAAAAATCAACAAATATGGTTTCAGTAATCTAAAACTGAATCAACAAACAAATTTTATTTATGCAGTTTTCAACCTAACGAAATTAAAACAATTAAACTATTTCTATATATCCCTTAAGAAAATTAATTATATAACCAACCTTCAAACCATAGGTAGAAAACTGGAAAAAAGTTTCCACTAAAAAAAGTCTTAGTTCCTACACTTATAATGTTGATCAGAATTTATTCAATAAGTTTCACTTTATAGTTATTAATGAATAAAATAAACGAGAGTATTCGTGAAAGCTCAAACAATAATTTTAATTTCACACACGTAACGCGAGAGCCCGACATTTTTGCAAAAAGTAAATTGCAATTTGCAAGAGTGGCCAGAGACACTGCAGTTGCCACTGATTGAAGTGAACAAATGAACGGATTGCTATATTATAAATCTTATGCGAAACTTTAATTGTAACGACAGCAGGATTTTATATTCAATTTTTAGAATTGGCTACGATGTAGATGGAACTATTCACAAGAATACAGTGACTAAACCTTTGTTTTGTGTATTGTTTGTTGATTATATTTGAAATGTAGAAGTTGGAAGGGAAGCAAAAAATGTGAATATGGAGTAGACTTGGAACATTTTACTTTTCTAATAAAAAATCAGTAGGGATTTTGGTAGAAAAATTATTATTGAGGCTAATGGGTACGGGGTTGGAGGGATTTTGGAGATGATGAAAATAATCATCTATTAGATACATGGATACCATGGTTAATGTAAAGCTGCGAATGCATAATTAGATTTTTATCCAATTGATATTTGGCCTTGAATATGAACGAGGGTTAGGAGTTTGCGCTACTGCCATTATTCATTTTCACCTTAATCTATTAATAGATTTAGTTTTCAAAAATTAAAAAAGGTACACATCTGTGGCGGCTAGTACATAAGCGCTGCAGTGCTGCAGAGCTCCAAAAAAATCTTCTAATTAACTAAAGTATTTTCTTTTATCAAATATAAAATTTATAATATATTCTGTAAGGCATTCGCAATGTCATAATCATGGAGGCTATACAAGGAGATCGATCTCCATGTATTCCAATTTCTGGTCATTATAGAGGGCACCACATAAGTTGCGGTACCAAAAAATCTGACGACAGCCAATCATAAAACTCGAGTTCATGATGTTTCATTGGTTGCTAGCCACTTTGAAAGTTCTCTGTTCACGTGTGAAGATAGGTCACAGAAATAGAAAATATTGTGAATAAGAAATCCGTCTTTTGTCCTCGTTTTCAAAAATATCGAAAATTGAAATCGTTTGGTGGTAAAATAATCAGTTCCACTCTGTGATGTTGAATGTATTTATGTTTTTACGTGATGGAAAATATGAATATCTACAATCTTCTCTTCAGTATGGAATTTCAGAACAAGTTAGAATGAGTATAAGTCTTTAAAAGAGAAATTTGAAGAATAAAGAAGACAAGCGCAAGTAAGTATATTTTAAAACCAAGTTCACAAGTTGGATTGCCCAATTATAAAAAATAAATCGAAGATGAATAAAGAGATATTATGTGTACAATATGTATAAAGTTTTTCAGAATCTGGCTTCCTGAATACTGAAATGGTTTAACATTTGTAGGATGAAGCCGAATGCTTCAAAATCTCAATGTACAATATTCAATGAGCTTAATTACAATAGAAAATAAAAATAAATTTTCAATCAATAGGCACAACTTACTAATGACATTAGTTCATGCACAGATCTTCAATATAAAATATATTTAAATAATTCCGTATCATAAAAGAATATAATTTTTTAAGTACTTTATTTTATTTGCATTTTACAAAAGTTTATTTCCTAATGAAGCAAACACATTGAAAAGTCACAATTAATAAAATACATAGTATATTACGTAACAAGACCGGAAAATACTGTTTTTTTGGACGAGTAGACAAGAGTCTGCGAGTCCGAAAAAACAGTTTCCGGGCGTGTTGCGTACATTTTTTTTTCGGCAACCGTGTGGTAGGTATACCAAATCAATGAAGCACGTTTCTTTGTAATATCTAAATGGACTAAAAATGGCGTCGATTTGAATGTTTATGTTTGTCATGAAGACACTACGCTAAAAAAAACTAATTTTTAGAACAAAATTAGGAACATTCTAATTGAATTTACTGTAGGGTCTATACTTTGTGGAATCT
Organism: Lochmaea crataegi; assembly: GCA_947563755.1. Classification (NCBI taxonomy): domain Eukaryota; kingdom Metazoa; phylum Arthropoda; class Insecta; order Coleoptera; family Chrysomelidae; genus Lochmaea; species Lochmaea crataegi. The sequence goes on along the minus strand of OX387428.1, from coordinate 30,731,979 downwards.
ACTCATATTACTAACATTTTAATTCTTGTTTTTATTAATATTTATATTGAAATTCGAACAATTGCTAATATTAGAGAGATTCAGTTTGTTTGAATGACAGCAACGATGTAATTCTTCTCGGCCTAGTCCAGGAAATACGTACTTTCCGGACTAGGCCAAGTAAGGTATATAATTTAAAACTATCATAATAAATATTTCCTTTCCAACAATAATTATCTTTGAATATTTCTGATTACTTTTGGTAACTGAAAAAACTCTGGTTTTCTTAAATTCGATTGAATTCACGTCTTCCTTTTTAATAATCTTCACTACCAACCACTATTGCAATAAATTTCAACAATTTCTCATTATGAATTTTTAACAATTTCAATTTTCTAGTTTTTATTATTCACAAGTAATGTTTACTATTTGCCTAATGTCAAATTGGTCAAATATAAAAAGTAAGGTTATTGTCTTGGCAGTCTTGAAATGGTGAGTTAGCTAGAATGCGCGACGCCGCGGTGAAAAAACAAACTGCTTAAATAGACGATTTTGAGGACAGGTTTTGTCAATTTTCCCGTATGAGTTCGATCTCCTTGTATAGCCTCCATGGTGATAATGATAAAAAAACAAGCCACTGAACACTGAAGCCACATCTGAAATAACAAACAAGTGTATATAAAGTCCACCAGTAGAATAACGAGCCTATTTCGCGCGATCGTTGATATTTTGTATAGCTGGGCCATACCAACGTGCTCTGCGAGCACTTTAACACACCCGCGTTGCACACTTCTCCCCCTTGACTGCCTCAAACTGAGCCGTGATTTTCCCTCTCAAAATCGCTACATTCAGACCAGCGTAACGAGGGATACAGAACGGTACGAATTAAAAAATTTCTTAGAAATTCAATGACCGAAGATCGTCTAACAGCTCTTTCCATGCTATCTATTGAAAAAAAAATGTAACTCCGAAATAGACAATTTTAATGACAAAGTCATTGCAACATTTGCGAACAATAAAGAACGTAGAATAGACTTAATTTATTACGAAATTATTTGTTAGAAAAGTAGTGCCTAGAGACTCTTATTTTTTGTGAACCGAAAATAACATCGAATAGACTTAACTTATAAGAAATTATTTTTTGTTATCGAAGTAGTGCTTAGTGCGTGACTCTTACTTTTCTTGTGTGGCAATTGACAATCGTTCCAGAAATCCAATATTTCAGCACGGAAGGCGGAGAAAGGACGATAAAAACGATGGGAGACAACCCCCTTACAAAGTAAATTATTTTCAAGAACACCTTAAAATTTTCACCACGAGCCGCTACTGGTACACATACAACTTTATGAAATCTAAATTTTACTTCAATTTCACCGACAGTCACCGCTAACTTGATCAGATCTGCCAAACAAGCTTATGCCTCTTTTGGTAGCCTCTATCTATAACCATTTTAGTTTTAAGAAATTTTCAACAACAATGAATTAATTAAGGAAAATAATAGCTTCCCTTGTCTGAAAGTTATGGAACATTTCCATGTAATGGCTAAGTAGTCTCCGTGGGGAAAAGTTTTAATCATCTCCAAACTATTCCGTCTATATTAAAAATTAAAATAACATTGACACAGGTACGCTTTCTAGCTACGTCGATAAAACAGAACCCAAGGGATCAATGTTAATGCATCAAATGGGTCGGGAGCACTGGGACTGACTCTACTAGCAGTTTAAATTATGTTTATTAATAAATTAGTGGTATCAATCGCACCCGTATTAGGGTGTACATAGTTTGATCGAAACACTTCAAATTATATATTTTTCATTTGTTTGGTATGATGTAAACATTATTATTCAAATATTGCATGATTTTGGAAAAACCTTGCGTAAGTCCATAGCATTAAATTATTAAGGGAGTTCCAGTTCGAGTTCGTACGTGTAGTCAATGGCAAACCGTTAAGGTCGAAACTCACTTATCAGCACCTCATAGGAACAGCGACTGATCATCACCAGCAGATTTTACTTCTTATGTTTATTTAAATGTAAGCGCGCCTACCTAACAACATCAACACAGCACCGACAAAGCACGTCAACGCCTCAACCACAACACATTTCTCAGAGAGAATATTCTGCGGACGGCATGCTTGTGGTGTGCTGATCCTTTGCCGACGTCGTACACTCACTCATCAGCACATTTCTGTTAGTGCAGTACAATACAATATCTCTGACAATATAATGAGAAGCCTATAGTCGGGTACCGCGGCGGTGCTGATCCTGTGTCGATGCGTTAAGTGAACCCAATTACAGAACCGTCAAGTTGACCACTCGACGGTGCTGTGACGTTGCTTGTCAGATGCTGTATTGTGACGATGCTTCTCAGGTGCTGTTATGTGCTGTTAAGTGAGTTTCGTCCTTTTTAAGCGTACATGTGTGGTCAGGTTCCAGTAGAAAACTATATTACTTATCTATCTCCTACCAGGAGGCTATTATAGCGAAGGATGAAATATAAGCCAAAAAAATGTAATATTCATGGACAAATCTAAAGAGGAGTACTTTATTCTGTTGGTGTTGAACGTCAAATTTTTTGCCACCAAAATTCGTTAAAAATGTTTACTTCACGCTTTCAATTATTAAAACGTTTTGTACTACTGAAAGAGATTACTCATTTCAGCTTTCACATGTTTTTTTTTTGTAACGGATAACCGTAAAACTTCACCAATTAATAGGATTAAAGTTGACTAGCGGGATTCTGTAAAGTTTTTTCCAGCCAGCGTTACAAATCGATTTACTGACTGATTACTACTGTAAGGCTACGATCAAATAAAGGGATGTCCTTTTTTCGTTTCAAGTTGGTTTTTGCTGGTTGCAATCAGTAAATCAAAAATTTAGTCTTTGGCGCGGTGGAAAAGTTTTGAATAAATACATTTATTCTTTGATTTCTCTTCTTTTTTCGTATATCCCTTCGTACGCTACTAATTAAAATGTAATATTGATCTTTTTTTTTCGTTCAGCACATAAATAAAAGGCTGATGTAGTATAGCATTTTCCCTCAAAGAACTTTTTTTTGGGTTATTAAAATTTGTTGCTATTAAAAAGACCAAAATATTTGTTTAATGTGATCAGATGATGAAAAAGTCTAGAAAAAAACTCAACTTTTGTAAAAAACGTAAAAACAAACTCGGTGAAATGTGAGTGAATAAATTGGTTTTTGAGGTCTAAGAGGCTACGGCATTATTATTAAGATTGATACAAGGATTATTTGCTTCTAAGAGCCCCTCCACTACCACCGTTGCAGATCTATTGTGTGTGCTCTCATGTTATGCTAGAAATCTTTGACCTTTTTACTAGACTCCTAAGCCTAGTCATACACAGTAGCACAGTAAGTGTCCTGAGGTTTCCTCAACTTTTTGGCAAAATCTGCATATGGTTGAGTCTGCATTGCCATGAGACCAGCCACTATACTGGTGGTTCGCCTATTCTGGCTAAGTAGTTACTCCGTGAATTTAGAGAATGGTTCTTTGGTGAACTCTCTTGTCTGTTTTAATCATAGCGCATTTTCTCGCCATTTTTTTTTTGTCCAAGTACTGCTATTTATCTTTTGCAGCATTTCTGCTATAACACTGTTCATTGCCCTTGTGATCTGAGTGGTCTGTTACCTACGCTTAGGACAATTGATATCGTAGCTCAACTTTTGTAGGGTTTCTAATTAGTCCCAAATGAGTTTGAAATTCATCTTCAAGGAGCTGTTTGCTTCTATATCCGCTTGGCTATTGGAGTATAGGAAGATTGTCTCTTCCTTGAACTTTTGCCTTGATAATTCTTCTCCGCAATCCTGTATCGCTATAACTGCTGCCTGGAATATCGTCACGTGTCTGCAGCAGCACAGTGAGACTCTTGGTTATTTGTATTCTTGGGCACAATAGATCTTTCAGGTCTCAGTGAATGTCACCTTAATATACTGTTATGGATTTCATAGAATCGTGATACGATTGTATCTAATTAAATTTGAGATCACGTTTGTTAGAATATAAATTCAAATTATTTTATATTAACAATGAAATTTATAATTATTTTTAACAATTTTGATACATCCTGTATACATATTTTGTATAAGGACGGATGTACATTCATATCTGAAGCTTGATTTATTATAATAATTTTTTCGAATATAATGACAATAGGGTACCAATCAGAAAGTAATGTTTGTATGTCACTATTGTAAATCATGGAATTATGAATATTAAAGTTTATAAAGTTATGAACCAGTGGAAATAATACTCTGATTTTATTTAATTTGTGAATTTTAGATAGTAATATTGTAAATAAATATTTTTTAGAAACATGTCAAAAAAATGTCAAAGTAAAAATTTAAGTACTTACCCGAAATATATATTAAATAATATTGGTTGGTAAGATGGGTTGAAAAGGAGGTGGAAATAAAAAAAAAGAATAAGGACGTTGTTAAGGGAAAACTAGGGAGATGTTGTGCACCGTGGACGCGAGAGGTGCGTCAAATTGTTTTTTGATGTGTAATTTTTTTCTGGTAGAAAAACCAGAAAAGAGGAGGTTGTTGATTGGGAAGGCAGGAAGCGTCAGATAATTCCGGTTTGGGGTAAATTGCTTTCCTGGTAGAAAAAGCCAGAAGGAGAGTTGTGTATTAAGTGCCAGAACGAGGTCTACGAGCGAGTTGTGATATATCTGTCCACATTAGGACAACCTATTCATGCATATGGTGAGATAACCAATTTATTAACATATTGAATTTGCGATCCAGTAAATTTTGTTCGAGCTATATATCATAATTGATTAAATAATAAATATTTGGAAGAGTTGAATGCTGTGGCCGGAAGCTGAAAGACAATAAAAACTGTTACGATTCTTATTTACAACAATTTATTTGCTTCACGAATTTGAGGTTATAATAGAAAAACTAAGGCATTGAAAGTGATTAAGAGTGTATGAATAAGGCATAGGTTGTATTCATTATTATTAATAGTTGCATACTTACGTTAAATTTGATATCAAATTTTCTAATATTCGCATGATACTGAAGTAAGTGGTATTAATATTTGATTTAGGTTACGTTCTCACATTTCTGTGAGGAAAATTGATCAGCTGCTTAAACGGAGCGAACATTCTACTTTCCGTAATTCGAAGTGGTCACAGTTTTATTATTGTCAACATGACAAATTGTTATGTTATACTGTTGCTTGCAATAATTCATTTCATTGTTTAATTCCATATTCATTTTTTGAAATTGTCTATTTATTCAGAATCAGAGTATATCACTATTTCATTTCCTACGTACAAGTAAACATAAATTAAATAATTAGATTGGAACGCCATCTACGAACCGACATCTATAGTATCCTCGAAACACGACCTTGAGGTAAGTAGTCGAATCTCTTTCTGAGAAGCCGTGGCTAAAATATATGATTCTTTTGACAGATAATACGAACCACAACACTTAGACAAACATAACACAAACAATTAAAAATAAATAATACAAATTAACAAACACCAAAATTATTATTCCATAATAATACATACATATTGGTAATCTGTATAGAAGGCCATTTTTGCAATAATTGGAAGTCCTTTCTTTCATGTCCTTTTGCCTCTGTTTTGAAGCTTTTCGCGAAGTTACTCTTGTAAAGCGCCTACGCTCTTGTCAATATATTGGGAACTGATCTCACTGATACATGAAGTGTCGTTAGGTTCACCTAGACTTCTAATGCGGCTGTTGGGGCTGTTTTCGTAGCTCCCATGGCTGCCAACAAACTTGACTTTGGATGAATTTACTGTTTGGACCCTTACTTTGTGGAATCTACTCATATTAATTTTATTTTATTTGTAATTAAATAGTGGAATTAATTAGAAACAGTTAGTTTCATTTATAACATTGACTTTGGATGTTTTTTAGCTGTTGGATTCCCACAGCCTGCAGAGTCTTTGGCACCATATAATGCTATCGTATAGCTATAATAAGATATTTATGTATCTTTTGTATGTTCATTATTCATAATAAGATATTAATAATTGTAACCCCCAGTTTTTCCCGTACATTCTCCTACAAAGGTTGAGGGATATCGTACTTCTTGGATTATTTCCGGTAGGTTAATTATGATAGAATTTTTGAACGAAGTTTAGTTATTTGTGTTTTCAGTTTCGTCGGTATTCCCCATGCTTATTCCAATTTTTTTTCTGATAGTATTTTTTATACCAAAACTTGTTCGCTTTTTCAACGGAAAATTTATATAATATGTGGTTACACTTTGTATTTTCTTTTAGCCATTTTTTTATCAGAGTGAATGATCGAATAGTAGACTCCTAAAAATGCCATCACTTCTTCTAAATAAAACTTTCAAAGGTGGTACAAATGCAATAAATTAGGGAACCGCAGAACGTTAGCAAGTCAACGGAAGGAATGTGTACGTCCCGAAATTCAATTTCCAGCCGTGCAAAGAACAATTCCAGGACATAAATGTCACATTAAACTCCAATATAAACCAAGTTTCTCATCCTTCTCCATCCAACTCTTCTGGTGTCGTTTATGGACCACGTACTGGGGTGACATGAAGGGAAATAGTAGATGACATTGCTCGAAATAGACATTTTAGGTACATATAACCCAGTGGGGTATTTGTTTGATACAATTAAGGACGATTTGTGAATACCTGGATTTGAGAAACAGGATACAATGTTTTTGCTTATTGTCAACATGTTCTATGACAAGTTCTGATGTTAAATTTTTAATTCTTATTAGATAAATAGTTTTTCTTGTAAAAAATATTAATAATGCTTATGAATCGTACAGAACCATTTATTCATAATTTTTTGTTAATACTGACAAAGTAGACTTATTTAATGAAACAATTTGAGATAATACATTAAATATATCAGAGTTATAAAGTAAGTTCGACTTTTTTATTTCCCAGTAAAAAGTTTATTTCAGGACATTTCTTATATTGCTCAAAACTTTAGCCAAAAATTCACTCACTCGGCATTATTTCATGCAGAATATCCGAGGAAAATAAAGTTTAAAACAACAAACTACCAAAAGAACAATCTTATTGCAATTTTATATTTTCCACTCGAAGTATTCTTCAAAAGAACATATAACTGTTCTCTTGCCGACTGTTTCATAAATATCGACAATTTTTTCCTTTCTTTTTATGCTTACTTTGTATCAGGTTTTATATCTGGTAAGAGAAACAGTTATCCTGAATTGAATTCATGAAAATATTATAAAAACAAAATTGTTAGTAAATGTCGAAACCAAAAAGTCTTGAATTGTTATTATGGATATTTTTGTCATGTTTATTTTAGTCGTCATGTTCAATTTTGTTCATTAAAACCTATCTTAAGGTTTCCTAATTTTATTTCAACCGCGTACAAAAATATTACTCAAATCACTCAAAATAACATTAACCCTCCTTGGATATTCGGTTTCGAATACCTCAACCTCAATCTCATTCCATGGATGTTCAAATTTCCCGCGAGTCCTAAGGTCCTCCACCACCCCCCGAGGTACAAAGGGTGGTAAAGTACTGTGAAGAGAAGAGACTACCTCTACTTTTAGCATGTGATGCCAATGCACACAATACTGTTTGGGGCAGTAGCAATACCAATCAGTGACGTGTGAAACTTTTAGAATATATCTTTAGGAAAAACCTTAATATTCACAATAAAGGGAATACCCCCACATTTGTAACAAGAGTAAGGAAAGAAGTTTTAGATATAACACTGGCAATACAGGATCGAAAACATATAGTAAAAGATTGATCTCTCCGATCATAGCATCAAATCATTCAAGTTATAACTAGGCAAACCTGAGGTGAGCCCCAGAATAAAACCAAGAAAAACAGATTGGGACAACTATAACACCTGTCTGAAAGAAAACCTAGCACATATCCAGAGAAAAGGGAGGGCTAAGCAGCATCTCGATCTGGAAAATGAGCTTGAGGACCTACACAGGGCAATAATCGATGCATTTGAATCAAGCTGCCCTCTTCCAGAACAACGAAGCAGCAGAGATGAACCCTGATGGAATTAACATCTGTCCGAATTAAGATATCAAACCCGGGACCTTTTGAATAGAGCAAAACTCTCCGGAGACTGGCAGAGATACACCGAGGTGAGACACACCTACTATAAAGAAAAGCTAAAAGCAATAGCTTCAAAAAATACCATGAGATGCTGCGGCAGGTCATGGCAAAAAGTAGGGTCAACACAGATATGGCTTTGAGGAAACCAGACGGTAAATAAACCGAAAATGAGGAGGAAAGAGTGAGAGTCTTTCTAGAAACTCATTTTCCTGGGAGTAGCCCAAATAGGGGAGATAATCCTCTCGAAGGTCATAACAGACCTTCGAGAGAAAGTACTGCAATGGCCAAGCACATTTGTAGTAACGAAAGGTTAAAATGGGCTATGAACACCTTTCCACCTTTCAAGGCTACGGGAGCCGATGGAATTTTCCCAGCATTGCTCCAGCAAGGACAAGTCGAAATTCTACCACATTTGGTTAGGATCAGTCGAAGCAGCTTAGAACTGGGTTATATACCAGAAGCAAGGAGTAGGGCAATAGTAACCTCCATTCCAAAAGCTGGAAAAAGGGACACAACAAACCCCAAATTCTTCAGACTAATTAGCGTAACATCGTTTATGCTCAAAACGATGGAAAAATCTATTGACAATCATATTAGAGCGGAAATCCTAGAGAGACTACCTCTTCACCCGCATCAGCATGCTTACCGGGCGGGCAAATCTACGGAGACTGCACTGGTACAACTGACGGAGGATATCCAAGGTGCTCTAGACAACCAAGAAGCCGTAGTATGCACCTTTTTGTATATAGAAGGAGCTTTTGACAATACTCCCCAAGAGGCTGTTAAAAGAGGTTTAAATAGAAGACAGCACCACATCCAAAAGGATGTCGGAACTGCTCACCACTAGAGTAGCAGAGACGAGGACGAGCAAAGATATTGTCTCCGTCTGTACAACCAGAGGATGTCCACAGGAAGGAGTAGCATCCCCATTAATGTGGAGCCTGACGGTTGACGAACTCCTGTGTGGTTTGACTGACCTCGGAGTATCCTGCCAAGTATATGCCGATGATGTTGTCATAACAGCCAAGGGAAAATTCGGAAATACCCTTTGTGACATCGTACAAAAGGGTCTGAACTATACAAATAGCTGGTGTAGGCAAGTGGGACTTAACATCAACCCCACCAAAACCATCTTAATAGCCTTCACTAAGAAAAGAAAGCTCAACCTCAAAACCATTGACCTGGATGGGAGCGAGGTTGAATGGTGACAAGAAGTCAAGTATCGAGGTTTGACTCTAGATAGTAAACTCCTGTGGAACATACACGAAAAGGAGATTATATACAAAGCAAAAATGGTTTTAATGGTGTGCAGAAATCTGGCTGGGAGAAATTGGGGTTGTAACCCAAAAATCTGGATGTGAGACCAATTATCACTTATGGAGCCATTGCGTGGAGTAGTAGAACTAACCTATTGACAACGAGAGAAAACCGCTCCAAAATTCTAAGACTAGCCTGTATGTGCATTACAGGAGCAATGAGAACATGCCCAACGGCAGCCATGGAAGTTATTCTCAACCTCACACCACTACATATGGTGGTGGAAAGTGTTGCAGAAAGAACAAGATACAAACCAAGTAGAGAGGGTATCATTTAACAAAAAACCACCTCCTTACTTCTTAGAAATCAGAAAACCTGGGACATGCCACAAGATGGTATGATGAAAAAGTATAACTGTTCAAAGAAATTCGTTACGGAATTAAGCAACAAGAAGAAATGGGATCCAAATACCATTACCAGACTTGGAAAGAATGACATTCAAGAATACACAGAGGGCTCAAAAGCAATAGAAGGAACTGGGATAGGAGTGTACGGGCCAGGAACCAAACACTCTGAAAGCTTGGGAAAAACCCCGAGTATCTTTCCAGCGGAAATTTATACCTTAAGAAAGTGTACCCAGTTCAATACTGATAAAGGATATAGAAGGCAAAGGATTATCATAATGTCGGATAGTCAAACAGCCATTAAAGCACAGAGCTCTTGTGTTATTAGTTCCAAAATGGTATGGGAATACCTAGGCAAACTAAATGAACTAAGCAAAAACAATATAGTCACCTTAGTGTGGATTCCAGGACACACTGGGATAGAAGGAAATAAAATAGAAGATAAACTAGCAAAGAGGGGGACTGGGACACACTTTTGGGGGCCTGAACCCTTTTGCGGTATCAGCTTCAATGTAATATTGGAAGAAATAGACAAAGCCGAAAAAAAGAGAAGATCTGATCATTGGAAATATCTAGTAGGACTTAGACAATCGAAGATTTTTCTGGGTGACTACAACCTGTTGAGATCAAATCAATGCAAAAGTCAAAGTAAATCTGCACTAAGAGTTTTAACAGGGATCCTTATGGGACATTGTCGCCTGAATGGGCACCTGAAAAAGCTCAAAATAGTGGAGGAAGAAGAATGTAGATTCTGCGGCATGAAAGAAGAAACCTTCATCCACATCCTTGCGAATTGCACAGCAATTCAGAATCCTAGGGCACAACACTTTGGAGATTACTGGATAGAAGAGGGACATTTACCCAAGTTAAAGCCTGCAGATAGCCTAAAATTTCTCCAGGAATTAGGACTAAAGGAGCTACAAGTCTCTGAGACTTCCCTCAGAAACTAAGTAGAAGTAAGGGGGCGCAATAGATCTTTTAGGTCTCAGTGAATGTCACCAAAATTTACATACATACAAGGTCCCTCACGGTTATAGGCTCTGAAATTTTAGTTGTTAGTAAGTAATTTTTTTTCTTCTTGCTTATACAACTTGCATTGTAATCTTTTTTTTCATCAAAGTTATCTACATTGTCATATTCAGGAATACATATTTGTGTCGTTAGGAACTCAACAACATTCTCAATGATCCTTTTTTTACCAAAAAAATCCAACAAGGTACACTGAGAAATGATTATTTGTCTTTCACTGTTGAATTCTGGAATCTCCACAAAATATGCTGTACACTGAACTGTCCGATGCACACATCACACTTTAAAGGATGGTTTCTTCTAGGAGGATACTCATGAGTGTTTCTTGTTTGTCCTTTTCTTGATCAGACAAGGATACTTTGTAATCTTGTCGTAGTTAGTAGACATGTCCTTGGTAATGTCGACGTTTTGACCACCCTCAGCTTTTTTTGTGGATCTACAATGCCAAAAATTCCATATTGTCTGCTTAAGTATTGGGTATTGTGGAGTGAATTTGGTGACATTTGCAGAATATTCTTCGGCTTATTCAGAGTACGTTTATTTTTTTCGATTATGCCCATATGGGTCTCCTATGATTCATTCTCCTGAACTGCGAAATGCTCCGGTTGTGAGACGCAGTGTCGTGCGCTGTATCCTTTTTGCTTTCTTAACTTAATTTTCACAACCAAAAAAAAATTCAAGGAGTCTGCTTGTCGGTGCTTTTTCCGACCGACAAAGGGTCCTTTAATTATTTTGTTGTTATTCAACTGAAATAATAAAAACTATAACCAACTTACATATTCAAATATCCTTGAAACTCTCTACTGCTCGTTCCTGAAATATGCCAAATAGCCGATGTTTTGTCTCAATTGAACAAAAATATCTACCTACATCTATATTCACATAAATTATTTCGCATTATGGAAGACAACAATACCATTTTTTTATATATAACAACTTTATTTTTGCTAATAACAACAAACTGACAAGTCATTACAAACAAAAACCCTTTTAAAACCCACTAACTTACTATAAAATTCCAATAAATCATCATTTTGCACACTCACGTTATTTTGTGAGTGTATAGCAGTCGGTAAGAAAAGGAAACTACAAAACCAACGGAGTCAAATTAAAAACCTTAAGTCTGTTATTTGTAACAATGCACTCGTTATATAAAATATAATGAACGAAACATAAAAAGAATTGTGAATTGCTAGAAGCTGTGGAGTTACAATACTTCGTTAGGTGTACAGAATATGCTTTTAATATTAAAGAAAAATGTATAATATGGAGATCGTTTTCGTGTATGGGATGATACAGAATATTATAATGCTTTTAACGCCGTCAATTATACACCTATGCACCATTTATAGTAGGGGAAAAAGTGTCACTTTTTCCAATCGCTTTTTTACATATAAATATTTCGATATTTAAATGTAAGCTAGCCATGAATATATTAATAACTTATTCGGGCGTCTGGCAGCGATTTTGCAGATGGCGCGGTAATGGGGGGCGTTGCAAAGGGGTTAAAGTATCAAGCATTCAAATTGTTTTATTATGCATCAACCTTGTTTTGAAATACTTTTGTGATCATTATCAAATTGATAAATAATAGGCTAGACGATTTTTTGGGGCTTATAACATCGACAGACGGTTTTGAAAATTGAAAAAAAATATTATACAGTCGAATTTGTTGGAATAAAACCAACATTAAAGTGAATAAATTGATTGTTCCAGCAATTACTACGTGGAATCTTTCCATAATTATCAAATAAATTCAATAATAAATAAATCACACAACAGAATGGATGTTTAGTTCTTAAGCAACTAAGATGTTTACTATATCCTATTCCAAGATTTCTTTGTGTTTCACCCATATAAACTACATTACAATGAGAAAAGTACGCGTCCTCTAAATTGTGTTATAATCTATGGAATTCCAGTTAAAATTTTTACAAAGTGAAACTGATGTTGTGAAATTAGTTAATAATTAACATTATTCCATAATATGTGGTTGGAACGAGAGAAGTTTCTATAATTTGTGAGAGATGATGAAATGTTGGAAAAAAACAATCAATTTAATAAAAAATTGATGGGAATGGATTAAAAAAAACATAAAAAGTCGAACGAACTCTTCGTACGTGGTCGCACGCATTTTCATCTGGAAATATTTTTTATCAATAATTAACAACATAATTAATAAAACTATGCAAGGAAAAAGTGTATTAAAGCTTTTTGAAAAAGTGCCGCTAGCTCTCAGACTATAATAATAATGATAATAGATATTTTATATAAATATTAAAATACCAGGCCACTTTTGAATAGAGTTTGTGGATTTTTTTAAGTTTTGAAAGAACATTGAATTTTTCATGTAAATAATAAATAAACGTATTTCTTTAATTCAATACACCAATTTTTTGTTTCAAGTTTCAATTTCAAGGAATAATAATTAACCTACTCTTCCCTAATATGCTTCAAACACATTTTCCTTTCTTTCTTCATTGTACTGGTTTACTGCTTTTTTGATACGCTTCCATAGCAAGATCTAAGAGTGATAACACCATTTTATTTCTCCATTCATGTAGCAAAACTTCACATTTCATGGTTTTAAGCCTTGCTACAATACTGTCGAGAAGTTTTCGATGCCTCGGTAAAAGTAGAAGGGCTTGTAGCATAATGCGCCATAGTTTTTGTCACCCCTGGAGATATTACACATACCATTCCCATAATATGTACATACACACAAACACTTCCAACAGTTTCCACAAGTTACAATTCGGTAACGTCGTTTGTGCTTAATTGTGTCGAAGATCCCGGAAAACTTTGCGTTGTTGATGAAACGGTCAATAAAATTCATTTTTTTAATGCAGAACTTATCTAGAGTTAGAGGAGTTGCCCGGTCAAGGTTACAAAAATTCGCATAGAACTGAAAATTTGTACCAATATTCGGAACAACATCATAAATAAAATGTGAAAAGTCCCCATCGATCCAATATTTGCAAAAAAAATTATCCAAGGTCAAAGTTCGCAAATATGGGTTTTTGCGTTTTTCAGGTTAGTTTTCTCATAAAAAAGGTTAGACTAAAATTGTATATCTTGCAGTTATCTATAAAAATTGTCTTCACAATTTTTCTCCTAAGAGTTATGACGATTCAAAAAGTTGTGTGTGTGTGTGTTTGGAGAAAAGGACCAGGCTCTGCTTAAGGCTATCAGTAATCCAACAACTAGGTCTAGTCTGGTGAAAAACTGCAAAGAATCTCTCAACAGGCTGACAAGAGACAACAAAGTGTTTCTAATATGGGTGCCGGCACATGAGGGGATTGCAGGTAATGAAATGGCGGAACAGTTAGCTAAAGAAGGCTCTAAAGGAGACTTCATAAGTCCGGAACCGTTTTGTGGAATCACAAAAGATTGCATAGGAGTGGAAATCGGGAACTGGTTAGATAGGGAACACCAATTCAAATGGAGGGTGACACAAGGGCACCTTTATACAAAGAGTTTACTGAACAAGGTAGACAGGGAACTCTCAACTAGGCTACTGAAACTGGGTAAGAGACATTTGAAGACAGTTAACGACCTGGTGACTGGACACTGCATCTTGAGGAAACATCTGTACAAAATGGGCAAAGTTAGTAAACCTATTCGCAGAAAATGTGAACTTGAAGATGAAACACCTACTCACATACTCTGCTTCTGCGAGAACTTACAAGAACTTAAACGGAATCACTTTGAAGTTCAGTCAAACTAGTGACCTTCATAGAAGACACGAAGCTTCTGGAATGGAAGTAGATAACATGGGAAATGGTACAAAGATTCAGTGTCTGGGCTGATGAAGATAACCCAAATATATGAATGAATGAATGAATGCCAAATCTGTACCAAATTCATTCTTCGAACCATCTGTTTGATCTGCAAATTCATTCAATATGGAATTCATAATGGTACTGTTTAGTGAAGGGTTCTTAGTGTAAGTTTTGAGAAGTGTGAAGACAATGTTTATGGATGATATACAATTTTAGTCTGACCTACTTTGATGATAAAATTGGCTGAAAAACGCGAAAACACACGAGAACTTTGACCTTGAATACATTTTTTTACAAATGTCGGATGATTGGGGACTTTTCACATTTCATGTATGATGGTGTTCCGAACATTCGCACAAATGTTCAGCTCTATGCGTATTTTTGTAACCTTACCCCTATTTTTTGACCAGGCTAACGGACAATCGACATAAAAATATTCTCAGTGAGTTTGAAAAAATGTAACTTTTCTGGTACAAGGCACGTCCCACTTCATTAACTATATTCACGTTATGTATTTTGTTGTATTTCAGTATTTCGAGTGAATTTTTTTTTACATGGTGAATTTCAGATATCAGTGAATAAATCACTGCTTCTTTGAGTATATAATTATAAATTTCAATTGACGCTTAATTTGGTTAATATTCATAAATTATTATTGTTGTTTCTATTAATGTTGGTACATTCTCACCATTCTATCAATATAAAATTCGATAGTAATTATGTTTTTAGAGCATTGCGTCAAAAAAAACCATTTCAAATTATAGCAGTCGATAAAATTTAATGGAAATACTAATAATAGCTCGAATAATTGAAATTGAAATATATTTAAACGCATTAATAATATATTATGTAGGTATTTATTAATCAGATATGGGTAGTGTTAATTTAATCGAACTAAACATAAAATTATACCATTAAATCGACAGATTGAACCAATAAATCTCAGCGGCAAAATATAAAACTTTCACACATAACTGTATTAGTAGCCCAGCTAATCTTTGAAATTTTCATGAAGATATATTCATTCGTCAAGCTCTCTTTGAGAAATAAAAGATTCTTTTAATAAACTTTTTGCCAAGATTGGACAAAAAATGGACGCTTCACTGAAGTAGATAACTTTATACCACGTTCTTAATATTTTTCTAATGTACAGCAGCAACCAGTGAAAAAGCAGTTTTAAATGTATCAACAAAGTTTAACTAACATACCGATCACAATGCAGAAAAACAGAAAGTTAAAAAATCCCCAAATTTACGGACTTTAGTATTGACATTAAGTGCTTTTGGAGAACAAAAAGTAAAACTTTAACAGTAATTCCGGTAAATTCCAGGAAAGCCAAGTGCTTTTAAAATGTGCTTTGTGCAACCGCACAAATCTTTAAGAAAAACATTTCAATACTCGCTTCTTAGGATTCTGACTAAATCCTGTAGGTACAATCCCAGTTAACTCGTGATAATAACCACTGTAGACATCAATGTGATTAATTCGATAGGTTGGGAAATATTAGAAAAAAAAGGAAATATTCAAACGTACAAAAAAAATTAATCAAAAGTTAGCTTCAATCAGTAGGATGTCTACTTGTGAAACAATAAAATTGTTAAGATATTCCAGAGAGTTCGTACCTTTTTTTCCCTTTCACGAATACTGGTTCTATCGCCAGCTACACCTCAGCCAGGTAAATATTGGAGACCACCTCCAGGGCTGTTTGTGTGCTACTTTCAGAATGTATCTGCAGATATACAGGTTAAGCTGATGATGAGTTGGGTGAATTCTATAGACAGGAATTAACTGCTCGAACCGTGAAGGGTATAAACGCTGTGAAGTAGTGAAAAATTAAATTGAAGGGAGAAAAGTTAAGAAATATTCAAAATTATAATACAAAAGGGAATTTTTTTTTAAACTGTGGTATGAAAAATATACCAGGCAAGTACAATAATGATTAGCCCTTTGTTTTAAATTATTTCTTAAAAAATATGGTATAAGACTGGAAACAATTTGCAAAAATGAATGCACAATTTGGGATGCCAAATGAAATGATAATGGCCCAACAAAATGGGATTGCCTTCCAACCTAATCAAATAAAGTCAATAAATGAAGCAAATTTACAAAATGCTTCACAACAAAATCAGCAAATGTTGCAACAAACGCAACAAGAAAAATTGCGATTAGAACAAATGTGTCAGCGAATTGCAACAGCAAATTGATCAGCTGCAGCAACAGATGGCACAAATGAAAGTCGAACAACAACCTGGAAATTCAAATAGTACAGGAAATGTAGAGAAATTCTAGAAAAAATTCGGAATCTCAACACTCTTATTACACTGACAAGGAGGAACTAGAAGTGGAAGTTGGTTGGACAGAAAAAAGTTATCAAATAAAGAAGAAGACTACACCGGAGAGACCTACTGGACAAACCCCACCAACAAAGAAAGCATCAGTTGAGTAAAAAATCGCCCCCAATTATTATAATAGAAAAAATTGAAAAATATGACCAGATATATAGATTAATATCTACTAATGGCATAAATGCTTCATCAAAATTATTAGCCTCGAGAGAAATTAAACTTAACTTCGTAAATACAGGAGACTACAAAGATGTGACCAAAATACACAATGAAGCAGAAATAAAATGGCACTCTTATGAGAATAAACTAAATCGCCATATAAGAGCGATTTCAAAAGGAATAAGCCCAACATTTGATAATGAAATGATACTTAACAATCTTAAGAATAGAAAATACCGGATCTTAGATGTAGAAAACAGTATAAAAAAAAGTACAATGGAAACAGATACAAAAATGTCAAACTACCAGTTCATATGCTAATATTCGATAATAAAGAAGATGCTAATAAAATATATGAAATACATGATATATTGGGAATGAGAGTAACAATTGAGTCTATAAAACGACCCAAACTTATACCTCGGTGCAAAAGATGTCAAGAATATGGACACACCCAAAGATTTTGCCACAAAACACCAAGATGCGTAAAATGTGTTGAAGAACACTTCATAAAAGATTGCGCTAAACCAAAAAATATACTACCCACTTGCATGAACTGCAAAGAGCAACATCCTGCTAATTACAGAAGATGCGAAGTAGCTAAAACACTGCAGAAGAATAGGAAAGAAGCTGCAAAAAAGACGAATAACACTAGACAACATTCACGAAGGAACGAAGATAAACCATCAACATCACAACAGAACAGACAAGGGAATAAAATCCAACATACCTGGAATAGCATAGACAAAGGAAATGCTCCATCACAAAAGGCTAACAATAGCACTAACAGCATGGGAGATATGCTAGCGAATATAAGGGCAAGATTTGACAAGCAAGAAAAAAACCAAGAAGGATTCAAAAGGGATGTAATTGACAGATTATCCAAACTAGAGACCAGCAACAGAAATGCTGGACCATGGCCTAGAGATGGGCCCTCAAGACTTTAGAATTGTAACATGGAATGGTAATAGAATTCCGCAGCATACATAAAGGCTGCAGATGTACTTGGACACACTAAAAATGGACATATGTTTAGTCTCAAAAAACACATTACACAAATGAAAGTTTAGATTATAGGGGTAATAGATACCACACAATACACCCATCTAATACTGCCAGAGGAGGAAGCGCAATAATAATAAAACAAAATATCAAACATTTTGAGGATACGTCGATAAAAACCAAACAAATAAAAGTCACCTCTGTGACGATACATTGCGAAAGACAGACTATAAAAGTAGCTGCGATATACTACCCACCGAGATATAATCTCAAAAAAGAAAACTACTTTAACTTACTCCAAGATCTTGGAGAAAGGTTTATACTAGGAGGAGACTTCAACGCGAAACACACCTTTTGGGGGTCAAGACTAATTACTACAAAAGGTAGAGAGTTACTCAGCGCAGCCAATGAGTATAACTGCGACAACCTCTCTACTGGACGACCAACTTATTGGCCAACAGATAGCAATAAAATTCCTGATTTATTGAACATCTACATAACTAGAAAAATTGCACCAAATTATATATACATAGAAAAAGGCGTGGATCTAGTCACAGATCAATGCGCAGTAGTAATGACACTGGCAAAGAAGACCACAGACTGGGAAAATTTTAACAAAGAGCTATATAACAAAATTCAGTTAAATGTCAGAATAAAAACATCAGAAGAACTTGATATAGAAGCCGAGGAACTAGTCAGCGATATACAACAGACGATCTGGAACAATACGAGACCATTAAAAAGAAAAATTACCGGAAATACTTACCCAGCTGAAATAGGAAATCTTGTTGCTGAAAAAAGAACACTGAGAAGAAAATGGCAGCAAAATAGAACGCCAATGAATAAAAATAAATTAAACAATATCACACGGACTCCGAGAAGAGAAATGAAGAAAATTAAGAATGAAACAATAAATACTTACCTTCAGGGGTTCACATACGAGAAAGACACCGACTACTCTGTGGAAGGCCACTAAAGGAATAAAAAGGCCAAAAGCACATAACCCGCCTTTAAAAAAGAAAACGGAACATGGGCTAGGAGCAATCAAGAAAAAGCATTTCTATTTGCCAACCATCTGGAAAATACTTTTCAACCAAATGAAACAGAAATAGCATAAATCCTACCTGCAATAAATGGAGTAACCACCAAAGATATAGAACCAGTAACACCAAAAGAACTTATGGAAGAAATAAAGACAAACATCAACCCGAAAAAAGCACCTGGTTATGACCTAATAACAGGAAAAATTCTAAGGCATTTGTCAAGAAAAGCAATAGTTTAATTAGTTTACATATTTAACGCAACCTTTAGATTAAAACATGTTGGAAAATAGCAGAGGTCATCATGATTCCGAAACCTGGGAAACCTGTCAAGAAGGTATCATCACATAGACCAATTTCATTACTACCTATTATATCAAAACTTTTTGAAAAAATACTTTTAAAAAGGCTCAAACCCATTATTGAAGAAAAATGCATAATTCCCATACATCAGTTTGGGTTTAGAGAAAAGCACACCACAATAGATCAATTGCATAGACTTACTGATCGACTAGAAAAAGCACTAGAAAAGAAGATATGTCCAGCAGTGTTTTTGGACGTAGCCCAAGCATTCGATAAAGTCTGGCACCAAAGACTTAAACAACTTCTCCCAGAACAATACGGCTTACTGTGAAAGTCATATATTAGCGGAAGAATGGTTCGTATAAGATGCGAAGATCAATATTCAGAATTAAGACAGATAAAGGCTGGTGTACCACAGGGCAGTGTCCTTGGTCCATTGCTGTATCTACTATACACCTATGATATACCAGTAATAGAACAAACTACAGTAGCAAAATTTGCAGATGACACATGTGTACTGACAGTTGGAAAAACCGAACAAAGGGCAAATGAAATACTCCAAGTCGCATTAAATCAAGTCAATGCATGGACAAAAAGCTGGCGCATCCGACTTAACGAAAATAAATCAGTGCATGTAAACTTTACAAATAAACACATTGGTCCAATGCCAATAATAAATTATAAACAATCATATTATTCCATATGCAAACACGGCCAAGTACCTAGGAATGAACCTAGATGCAAAACTACGATGGAAAGAACACATTAAAAAGAAGAGAGAAGAGCTGAATCTCAAATATAGAAAATTATATTGGCTACTAGGTAAACAATCTGAAATATCCATTAGAACCAAGCTTATGATATACAAGCAAGTTCTAAAGCCTGTGTGGACATACGGCATACAACTTTAGCACTCCCTTCTCAAGCAATATCAACATAATACAAAGATTTCAGAACAAGGTATTGAGGGGCATTGTCAACGCTCCTTGGTATGTAAGAAACAGCTACCTACACAGAGACGTGGGAGTGGAAATGGTAGCAGACGAGGTGCAACATTTCGCAAAGGAGCATGAAGAACGGCTTCACAACCACAAGAACGTCGAAGCAATCCAGCTGCTGGACTTACGTGGAATAGTGAGAAGACTCAAAAGGACCAAACCTTTTGAGCTAGTGTAGTGGGTTAAAGGCAGAGCACAGTGCAACGACAAATATATGCTCCTAGCTCTGGCCGTTGAATATTGGTATTGCAATATGCTCCAAGATGAAAGAAAAAGAAACCAAATATTTGAACTAGGTAGTTGAAATTCAAATTCAAAATATTGAGTTTATAGTCTGTGGGGGAACGAATATTTCGATTGGCCAAAAGTTCATCTGATGTCTGAAAATGTGGTAGTTTCCGTTGATTTCCTTACAAAAAAAATAAGAACAAGTTTTTTATTTCAACACTTGCGACATCATAAGAAAAGCCGAATTAGACGAAGGCAGCGAAATGCAAAAGGATAGAAAAAGTGTCTCGTATGTCACAGAATTTTAAAAGAGAAATTTGTTCAGTTCGCCGACAGGGCCGTAGAAAAAGGGTAAATAAGAAATTATTTATTAAAATAAATATTAACGTTATAAACGATAATATCTCTGGCTTTGTTCATGTTTAGAAGTTAGTATGAAGAAAGTGACACATATCGAACATTCGAATTTTAAGTTTATGGAAATAAGAACTGAAATGCGTTTATAGGTCATTTGTCAAACAGAATCAGAATATTAGTGCAGTCGACCAGACCATTTGTTCAAAGGCAGAAATGTGACTTCAAAGCCATCAGTTCTACGGACATTGTGCGTTAAGCGTGAATCGCAAGCAATTATCCTTTGAAACACAAACATAGGTGCACTCCTAGTGTTGTATAAACAAAAGCTGTTACCCAATAATCGATGCGAAAGAGAAGAACTATAAATATGGGATGGAAATATTTCAATGCAGTATAATACCCTAACAAGAATACTTATCGAAATAAAATAGGAGGACTGAAATATTTGAATAACATAATCCGTATTGAGTAGTCATCTTGATGATCTATCTACATTCTGTTCAAATTTCATCTACAACTCGTCAAAAAAATATCCCTACATAACAACAGCGAGATACGTTTTGTCTTTTTATTGGTAGATTCGTTTCACGCAATTCTCAACTAGTTTTATCCACCAAAAACGAACGCAAAATGTCTGTCGGTGAAGCTTTTAGATGAGGATATTGTTGAGTATAGTTGATGTAACTGCACGCACAGTCAATACTGTCTCTTGTATCTCAATCCAAGTTAGATTATCCATTTAAGTTCAATATTCAAGAGTATTCTGTGGAAGAGTGAATCTACTGTAGACATCTTTAGGGCGCACAAATAGAGCGCCTAGAGACTGACATGGTCTGCAGCGACAAAACGTTTTCGACCATCCCTATTCTGCTTATCCTGCAATACCCAGTAAGTATTCTGTATATGGATCTGATATTTTGCATGTCTTTGTCCAGCTTGGTTTCTTCTTCCTTCGATAACGATGGCTTGTCTTCACCTTGGTACTTATCTCATTTCAGTATACCCTTGCTTTGCAGTCCATCTTTGCCAAAGGGATTCGCAGTCGTTGCTGTTGGCGTAGATAATAAGGTTCAACGGTTTTGTAAAACTAGTTTTTTAATTTTACATTCTGGGAATTTTTTGTCCTTCAGATTAACCTCATATATTCTGAGAAATCTTGATGGAAGAATTAACATTTTCAATAGCGATATTAATTTATATTTGTGAACAAAATAAACTGTAAATATGTAGAGGATTAATTACCCTTTAAGTCCGTCCTATAACTCGAGCTTAATGTTCCAAGGAAAATCTAATAAATCCAGTCGATTCTACCAGAGAATATATATTAAGTCCCTAATAGAAATTCCTGTAGGAATAAATTAATTATTGGGTATTGGAATGAGTTATCGTTTAATCATAATGATAACTGAGGGACCTTATTGTGCTAGTGAGCTGCAATTTTCAGTCTAATTACAGGAAGAGGTTACAGCAGCTTTTAATAATTTGATTTAAAGCTCAGTCTGGGTTAATTAGATGATTTTTCTGATTTATTCTACGCTTGGTGTCATTATGAAGGTAATTTCTCACTCAATGATTGGGAAAAGTGCCTTTTTACCGTTGATATTTCTTAGTACGCACTTTTGAATGCTATGGCTAATGCGATTTGTTTACCCTAACTTTTATTTTATTTATTTCAATTGTTTCACCTTCAATTTCAATATTTTCTCTCACGTTTCACAAAGAACTGTATCCACTTTTCAGAGACACATCGCATGTCGCTAGAAGTATAGGACCATAAAGTGAGATTATTTAGTTTTTCGAGGCCATACTGTACAAAACAGGTAGCTCATTGTTGTGACACAACTGTTCAAGGTAACCTTGACAAGGTTATATGTTTGTATGGTTTGTCAAGTCACATACCTATGTGTTGAGGGAGAAGGAGGGTGACTATGGTATAGCTGTTGTCTAGTTTGCTCAGAAAGGAGAAGAGCGGAGGGAAAATAGTACTCTAAGGATGAATTGTCTGAAGAAAGGCGATAGAGTTAAAATAAAAGAGAGAAATCACATTTTGTTTGACTTGCGTAGTACGTACCGTTATGCAAGTAAGTTGATCAAGTACCGGCAAACTACTGAGCTTTTGGTACTTGCTGTTTACGGAGAAGGCGGGAGAGAATGGGAGATAAATGCCAGTGATTGGTTGGCGTGGTAAAATATCAGTTTGGGGTTTCTAACCATTTTTTATGCAATATTTCTTTGAAGAAAGAAGCTTTTTCATGGAGAGGGCTCGTTCTTTGACGGCGCTGGAAGGATAAGTTTCGAGAAAAAGAAATTGGTAGTATACAGGGCCGGGGGAGATATGAGCGAAAGGTCCAGCAGAAATCAGAAATTGATGATTGAATGAATTGGAGGTGTAGTTTTGATTCATTGTTGTAAGTCTCAGCTGCAATTACAAGACAAAAAACGTTTGATAAAACCAACAAATATTCATCTACTGTTTTAAATAATCTCTGTACTTAACAATTTTCAAGCTGTTAGATTTCAACAAAAAACAATTTAATTGATATTGCACAGTCAATAGCTACTGTTTCAACAGCAACAGTTTTTCAGCTTTCAAATTACCAGTTCGCACTTTCATTTTACATGAAATGAGTGAAAAAAAAAACGAATTATTGCATACAGAGTTGACAGTGATTATTAGGACCCATACAGCCGGCAAAGTCAATATTCAAGTTAGAAATGCTCGTTTATATGTGTTTTGCCTGAAGGTCGGAATTGAACTTCCTGTACAAACTGTCGATCTTTCGTGCTTGTCAGAACAATGTAATAGAATTTCTATGGAAATACCTATTCATTGAATTGTTCGAGTGATGAATCACGTCGGCCATATATTTTCGCTGAACAGGGCTGCTAATATAGTTTTATTCTGAGTGTTTCATTTGCAAAGCTTTCCAACATACACAAGGTGGACCAGATTATTATTCGCAATAATAACTAGAGCTTCTTCATTTCCTATTCCTAGTGAGTCTTAACAAGTCGGTTCGGTTAATCTTGATTAATAGTGAGTAGAAAAATGGACGAAACTGGATTTTAATGTTGGCTTCAGAAAATTTCTACATTTCCAATAAGTGATAAGCACAATGTTTTATCAGTGTACATTTAAGAAAAACATTGGTTTGCCACCTCAGCAACATTTTCGCAACGGGAGACATTATTTTTCAATTGAACAGGCTTCAACCGCCCACTTTCACCTTTTATACAATTCTCTCGATAAAAAAGAAGAGTGTTATAAATAATTTACAGGAATTTTATTCGCCAAAGTGCTATTGTGATAAAAAAAGCATTTATATGCAAAATACGTCTGTCATATCAAGGGTAATATCTGTATATCATAGCAAAACGTAAATATTGAATTTTGAATTCCAGCATGTCGGTAAGAATTCGAAAATGGCAGAAGAAAAACCTATCTATATATATAATTTATATATGCACCCCTGTTCTGAGCAGTACAATAGATATGTATAAATTATTGTTATATTCCATTGATATGATGTGTGCCGGGTGATTTTCAATTTTAAATGCTTGTTTTATCTCTTCGGTGTATTTGTATTCCTAGAGGACTTGAGGAAGTAGTGAATAATGACCTTCGTTTCTCCCGAAACTTCTTAAAGTCGGTACTATAAATATTTTATTAAATGCATACATTTTTCATGTTTAACGAACAGAGCTTCAAAAAAAATTCAGGAATTAGGATAAGAAAATAAGTGACAAGAAATTAGTTGGTTTGAACTTAAAATTTTATGTAGGGGATAAGTGCCATGAATGGGACAGGGCATATATCAAATATACCGCCCACTATTTTGTAGTCATATTGCCGTGTTAGATGGCGCAGGAGGTACCGCCAGTGACAAATTGAAAATACCTCGTAGGCAGTCAACAGTAAGAGGTTGTGATAGTTGTATATTATGTTCCTTGTAGTGAAACTGACCAGTTTTAATTTATTTAATTTTTGTTATACAACGTAAGGCAAGGTAAGAGATTTTATATTTTTTATTTTTCATGCAAAAAACATCAATAAATATAGAGGTTGAATTATGTGTGTCCATGTTTACACCGCCATGTTACCAAGCAATGAATGGGACACCCATATTGGTCTTGAATGGAACATGTCCCATATATAACCTGAAATATATTTCGTTACTTTTTCACATATTCTATAAAAAAAACGACTTTCGGCAAAAAAAAGTTTGGGTATGTATGGATTCATGGATCGATAACTTTCAATGCTGAACAAATGAAATGTTTGTACTATTCGTTATTTTATTTGGTTTAACAATTTAACAATAAATAAATGTTTAAGGGAGGCTACCGACAGTGTCGAGTGATACTTCATTTTCCTTGTTTTTGGGTGTGAAGAAATTACATTTCTACATTCATGTTTTTTTATAGATGAGCCAATGCAAACCACAAAAGAGAGAACGTGCTTCTGCCGAACAAATGGAACAATTGAGCATACGAAACCATCGAAATAATTACCAATTCTTCAGATATCAGACAACCGTGAATCCCATATTAGTGTGGGAGTTGTCAGATTGGCAAAAGAAAACAATGTAGTCTTGCTCACTTTCCCACCGCAAGTTTTTTCAAGACTTATGTAAAGGTGACGCAAAACGAGTGGTTGCTTGCAAATCCGGGCCAAACTTTAACAATTTATGAAATTTCTGAGGTTGTTAATGAGGCCTTTCTGAATTCGGTCACCCCTAAAAATATCATTTCTGGATTTTCCTCTACTGGAATATATCTACTTAACCGTAACATATTCGGAGAAGAAGATTTTTGAAGCTTGCTTCTTATTGCACGACATAGGACTTTTGGGAAGACTAGTGAAACGTGTGATGCTACGAAAAAGCGTTCGTCACGCGATAACCCATTCAAGCGACTGTGCACAATCTCTCTTGCCGCACTGAGCTCGCACACCTATAGGTGTCAAAAATTGTCAAAAATGGTTAAAAATTGTAAACATTTTGAAAAAATGGTTAATAATTGCCAAATATGCTGAAATTTTTGAAAAATTGTCGAAAAATTTTTAAATATGGTCAAAAATGGTCAAAAATTTGGGAAAATTATCAAAAATTGTCAAAAACTGTAAAGTTTTTGAAAAAATAGTTAATAATTGCCAAATATTTTTAAAAATTATCAAAAACTGTCAAAAATGGTCAATAATTGTCAAAGACGGTCAATAATTGTCAAAACCAATCAAAATTCGTCAAAAATTGTCAAAAATGGTCCAAAAGGATCAATAATTGTTAAAATTTTGAAAAATTGTCAAAATTTGGAAATAATGGTCAATAATTGCCAAATATGTTAAAATTTTTGAAAAATTGTCAAAAATGGTCAATAATTGTCATAATTGTCAAAGACGGTCAATAATTGTCAAAATTCGTCAAAAAATGTCAAAAATGGTCAATAATTGTTAAAATTTTTCAGATATGGTCAAAAATTATCAAGAATTTGGAAAAATTGTCAAAAAATTATCAAAAACTGTCAAAATTTTGAAAAAATGGTTAATAATTGCCAAATATTTTCAAAAATTGTCAATAAAATTTAAATATCGTCAAAAATGGTCAAAAATTTAGAAAAATGTTCAAAAATTGTCAAAAACTGTCAAAATTTTGAAAAAATGGTTAATAATTGCCAAATATTTTCACAAATTGTCAGAAATGGTCAATATTTGTCAAAACCAATCAAAAATGGTACAAAAGGATCAATAATTGTTAAAATTTTGAAAAATGGTCACAAATTGTCAAAATTTTGAAAAAATGGTCAACGATTGCCAAATATGTTAAAATTTTCGAAAAATTGTCAAAAATGGTCAATAATTGTCAAAGACGGTCAATTATTGTAAAAATTCGTCAAAAACTGTCAAAAATGGTCATTAATTGTTAAAATTTTTGAAAAATTTTGAAAAAATTTTAAATATGGTCAAAAATGGTAATTAATTGTTAAAATTTCTGAAAAATTTTCAAAAATTTTTAAATATGGTCAAGAATTTGGATAAATCGTCAAAAATTGTCAAAATTCTGGAAAAATGGTCAATAATTGTCAAAAGTTAGCAAAATTTTTGAAAAATGGTAAAATTGGAGACATTTGGCGTGAGTTTTATTTGTCGTTCATGTGCCTGAACAAACAGGCGAAAACATAGACCATTTCTTATAAAAATGACAAAAATATAGCTCATGTAAAAAAAGTGTCCCATTCACACCACCTCTCCCCAATCCACTTAATGTTGATTCTCTTGCTACATTTTACTAGGGTTTTCTACTATATTTTGACCATAGAGCTGGAAAGAAAAACAGTAGAAAACTTTTGAACACTACTGTTTTCCAAAGTATTCTCCAAGAGAGAAAGGCATTTTCCTTTGGAACCAATTCTGGAAGCAGGTACTCCTCTCGACTTTTGGTACACTGAAAATAGTTTTTGAAGGGGCTCTGGGGTCTGGAATCTTTGCTCACTCTGTTCATTCTTAATTTTTGAAATAGGGGAAAAAAGTCGTTAAGACTTCGGTCGGGACTGTATGGAGGATGGTCCAACAATTCGATGTTTTATTGCTTTAAAAACTCAGTTCTTTTACGAGCTGTGTGGGAAAAGTACTACCAGGGCGACTAGGCTTTTCTGGCAATGCAGAAGTGTTATGGGCAACAATAGTCTGGTGGAGGAGGACAGAAGTGTCCTCTGCAGTTAATATATTAACACAAGCCCTTCTTGGTATTACCGAGGCAATGAACAGCACTGGGACGGCATCAATGGAAGCTCTTATTGGTCTTCCTCCTTTGGAACTTTTTGTAAGGGCGGAGGCAATGATGGCAATTCTAAGGCTGAAATCGGGAGACTTATGGCCCTCGAAATGTACGAGAAGGACACACTAATACAACTGGGAAAATACTAGATGAACCCATATTTCACATGAGTTTTGAAACTGTGCGAGTAAAGATCATCATCCCATCTAGGGAACAGCTAATTCTGGAGAAATCATCTGGTTCACCGATGGCTCAAAAACAAACCATGACACTGGGGCTGGTATAA
Source organism: Lochmaea crataegi (assembly GCA_947563755.1). NCBI lineage: Eukaryota > Metazoa > Arthropoda > Insecta > Coleoptera > Chrysomelidae > Lochmaea > Lochmaea crataegi. Next base: position 30,703,939 of record OX387428.1, on the reverse strand, counting down.
AAGAAAGAGAATAGTCTTCAGCCTTGGTCGATATACGACTGTGTTTCAAGCAGAGACGATTGCCGCTATAGCCTTTATTGATGAAAACATCAGAATATGATATAGCGGACAAAAAAATGAAATGTGCACTGACAGCCAGGCTCTGCTTAAAACTATCTGTAATCTAGAACAATCAGGACTAGACTGGTAAAGAAACTGCAAATAATCCCTTAATAGGCTGGAAAGAGACAACAAAGAGTCTTCATTAAGGGTGCCAGCAAATTAGGGAATTGCAAGTAATGCAATGGCGGACCAGTTAGCTGAAGAATGCTCCGAAGGAGACTTCATACGTCCGGAACCGTTGTGGAATTAGAAAATACGGCATAAGAGGGGAAATAGGGAACTGGCTAGATAGGGAACACCAATTGAAATGGAGGTTGACACAAGGGCACCTCCACACAAAGAGTTTACTGAACAAGATAGACAAAGCTATTGAAACTGGGTAAGAAACACTGCACCCTGAGGAAACATCTGCACAAAATGGGCAAAGTTAGTGAACTGCAGAAAATGTGAACTTGGTGATGAAACACCTAGCAGAGTATGTGAGCTCTGCTTCTTCATCAAGCAATTCTTCTCGTAACGGCTCACGAATTGTTTCTGCTAATACACGCTTTTTTTCGACGTACATTTTATGCACCGCGATTTGTAAAATACATAGATTAAGAGGTGTACATCTAGTCCTTATTATTCCAGTTACTTTCTCACAAAAAGTTCTTTTGCATTCTTTCTCCATGCAGTTTTTGGACACCTCTGCAGTTAATTCAGGCGCTGACTTATTACTATTTGCATATTTGAAGCCATTTTTTTTATTTGTTTTGTATCCTTTCCATACATGAGTTAACCATTGTTCACTCTGAATATTCACGACTCAACCCGTCTATAGAACTTTTTAAATATCACTAATTTCCGAAACATGCCTCCTGACAAAGTTTATTTGTTGTTTTTAAGGAAACAATGCACAAACATATATAAGTTTTCAAATTTCGTGAATACACAAACATATTATACGTTAGAGATCATTAATCCACCCCTTTTTATGAAAACTTTCTTCCACATCCGAAGGGATGAATTGTATGAAAATATTTAATTCATAAACAAACATAATATATCTTTTTCTGTTTCAACCTGGATAACCTTTTGAACAATGATAAAGGTGCATCCCTGACTTGATAGACATGTGTGTGCGTGAAATATGTCAGAATATACAAGTATGACAGAATCGTTTTCACGAAAGAGGACAATACCTTAATTAAAGAGCCCTTCTTCAGGGGTTGATGTGTATGTATTTAATTAATTATGTTTCGGAGGATGCCTGCATAAGATAGATGAGAGTTAGAATACAAAACCGACAATGTTTATGACAGAAATTGTCCACAAAGCATCATTTGATTCCTATTGAATATTATTTACAGTGTGTTTTATTGGAAACTTAACTGGGTAACTGATTAGTTGAGAGAAGTTGTATATATCACCATTCTTACAAATACAAGCCCCGTCCTAATCAGTTTGGTCTCATCACATAAATTATGCATCTTTCAAGTTTGCAACATCGTTTATCTGCATGAAACCAGTTCTATTTCTGAGAAGCATAACAGAAATAAATCAGTCAGAACTGATATAAATGAACAAGCTTCAGGGAGGATAATTGAGCAAAATAGACGTTCTGATCATATCATAGAAATAGTAATAGTAGCAAAAGTCAGGACGGCTCCTTTGAAGTTGTGTCAGATGGATTGGAAAACCTTGCAGACTACTTATACCGTGCCGGCAGTAGACCAGCATGTTCGACTACATAATGATGGTTTGAAAAAAAAAGTTTCCCGTAGCAATAAGACGGCAACAGGAGTAGTTAGGCTTCACTTTATAGAAGGAACAGTGAATGGTGGAAAGTACATTTAAATATCAAATTATTATAAACAGAATAGAGTTGCGTGTGGAAAATATATTATCAAAGAAACAAACTTTTCAGCTATTGACCATTTTTGAGCAATTTTGACAGGTTCTGACAATTATTGACCATTTTTGACAATTTTTCAAAAATTTTGACCATTTTAGACCATTTTTCCGAATTTTAACAATTATTGACCATTTTACCAAATTTTAACAATTATTGACCAATTTTGACAACTATTGATCATTTTTGATAATTTTTCAAAAATTTTGACCATTTTAGACCATTTTTCCAAATTTTTACAATTATTGACCATTTTTGACAATTATTGACCATTTTTGACAACTATTGACCAATTTTGACAGTTTTGACAATTATTGATCATTTTTGACAATTTTTCAAAATTTTTGACCATTTTAGACCATTTTTTCAAATTTTAACAATTATTGACCATTTTTGACAATTATTGACCAACTTTGACAGTTTTGAGAATTATTGATCATTTTTGACAATATTTACCAACAAATTTGACCATTTTGCCAAATTTAAACAATTATTGACCATTATTGACCATTTTTGAGCATTTATGACAGGTTCTGATAATTATTTACCATTTTTGACAACTTTCAAACATTTTGACAATTATTGATTATTTTTGACCATTTTTAAAAATATTTAACAATCTTTGACAAGATTTGACATATTCTGACAATTATTGACAATTCACGTTTCACACTTCTTAATGACAATACAAAATTATTACAATTACAGAACCTTTGACAGAAAACAAAACACAAAATTATCTAAGGTAACTTAATAAATATACAAATAAAATAGTAATTATGCGCCAAGGTAGAAAAGTGAGTTATTATTGTCGAGGTCCATTTAATGGATCCGAGACATTACTACACTTTTCTACCGAACTTGTAAATGCTTAGTTTTAATGGTGGTCGTGGATAAATACTATTTTTGAAATTTTTGGTAATTTATAAACACTGAAATCTCGTCTGACATGGAAATTGTTGGAATTAGTCTGAATATAAACAAAGCCCGTCTACCGTCATACTTTTGGCAAAAGAGTTTATGCTGCTGTTGCTTAAAATAAGATGTTCTAATTAAAAGTTCGATAGCCTGGCATTGTGTTGTTATTGATAAACTTAGTTTTATTTATAACCTCTGCTTATATAAAGTTATAAGAAAATACCGGTTGAATATATAAAGGACCAAGTAAGTTTGGTAATACCAACTTAAATTATTCGACACCCACCGTCAATAACTTTACAAAATACCTTCTACTGTATCGATTGCTGTTAACAAACATATTTAATAACGTCATCTCAATTAAATGAAGTAACTTTACTGATTAAGTTATGGCGAACTATGTTAGCAGGGTACAAAGAGTGGATTTATATAAGATGTAGCTGCGATGGTCTTGGTACAATGATTATCGATTGCATATATTATTGTGAATCCACTTGTCGGATCAAGATATTCATAGAATGGCTTTGATAATATATAAAAAACTATTAGCATGACGTTAGAAATAGAAGTCCTCATAGACCCGATGTGATAAGGTAAAAAGGGAGGGTGAAAATAACGTTTTTCGAGTATATGTCGTTTGCGCCTTTAATTTGTCAGAAAAAACGTTGAGCACTTTTTCCTCCGTAAGAGATCTACAAAACTAGACTCAACACGTCATAAAATACTGATTAGGTCCGATGTTATGGGAAGTTAAACCCAAGGACAATATTAACGCAACACTTAAAATTTTGCTAATTTTTGATCAATTTTCATCCGATTAAAATGATTTTTTCGGCCCAATGTAGGAAATTTATTGAAATTATCACAAGCATTTTGAATTTTTGTGAAAATAAATTTGACACTTTATTATACCAGGTGGAATGAAACAATGTACCGTAAATTCTAAACACCATGTGGGGTAAACTGAAGGCTATCAATTTTTTCTTTGCAAATGATTAGAAAGACTTATTAATTTTTTCTCTTTACAAAAGATACAAACTTTTGAAGCAAACTCTTCAGTTTTTGCGCCGTAAGTTAATATTCTAAGAAAAAACTCAAAAATTATTTATTCTTAATATAAACAGCATTAATTATTGAATTAAAATTAAACATGAACAGGTATCAAATTAATAACACGTAATTCCTCTTCGTGCTCTTGTAACAGCTTGTATTCGTCGAGGTAAGCTTGCTATTAAATTATTGATAATCTGATATTATTATTAAGTGTTGCGTTAATTTTGTCCATGAGCTTATAAACAAATTGATTGATTCACCCGTTATTACATTGTGTGTTTTGTTGGTAGATTTCACTGTGATAAGTCATGTGTCGTTATAACTTTTCAGAAATATAAAACTCGGCAACTATGGGAATAATTATTTAAAACCACCTTAGTTGTAACATGCAATATACCGCATGTCCAATGACTAAAAAATGCTTTTATCTGAACAACAAACCATCAAACGCTACGACTCCATCGGTCGAGGTGAATTCATGTTTTTCTTTTGCCACCTTAAATGGTCATTTTTAAGATATTGTTGCGAGGTTACCAACTCAAAGCCGGCCCTGTCCCTCGACTGTGATTTTTGGTGGCTACGCCGGGGATCTCCCTGCGTCAGCATGTTCGAGAACATTCGAGCACAACGGTTTTGTTCGTGCGTAGCACGAGCACCGAAGGCACTAGAGTTTTCCAGAACCGATAAGGACTATATATACGCGGGATTTTTTAGTGCGTAGACAGTTACTTACTTCGAGAGAATTAGTGAAACGGGCAGTAAATAGTTAGTTCACAGAAGTTCTTAGAAATCGGACAGTGAATAAAATAGTGAAGACAAATAGTGTAATATTCGAGTGGTGAAAATAAATTAGAACTATTATACCGAGGGTAAATAAATTAGTAGACATTAAGTAGAGCGTGTATATAAATAAAGTTTAATACAGTGTGTGTGTTTCTTCAAATAAATAGATAGTAATTAGCCATAGTGTGTATAATTTTATCCCACAAGTAAAAACTATTTAAATAAATAACAAAAACATTACAATATATTTCCTGGGCTTGAGGAATTTCAGGAAACTCAAAGAAGGGAATATTTCGCAAAGCAGTATTACTACAAAAATATGGCTCTGAGAGAAATAATTATACGTATTTCCATGATTTTGAATTTTTTTCTCCAATATTTAAGATCTTCTGGATATAATTTGACTTGATGAGTGAAATAACAAGTAAAAATATTTGTTCCTTGCGTTATTTTCATTTTGAAACGACGAACTTTTTATTTAAAAAAAAAATGGTTTAATTCTTGATAACGGCATCTGCCCCCAAAAGGGTGTCTTAGTCCCCCTCTTTGCTAGTTCATCTGCTATTAAATTTCCTTCCATTCAAGTCACAGTAAAGTCACGATGCTATTCTCGCCTTGTTCACCGTTTTTTCCAAGCATTCCGACACCATTTTAGAACTGACTACTCAATAACTTAGTGCTATATACTTACTCACACATAAAAATTTCTTTATCACGTACTAACCTGGAACAATAAGAAATAAATATTACTCATCTTTTTTTATACTGTTTTTAAATCTAAAGTTTCCGTTACAATTTTTTTGGAAATCAACATCGAGAAGAAAATTGGGTTGTTTCCAATGATTTGTGTGAAGTTCTTAAAAACGTTGCCGGAAGATAACATAAGACAAATATGGGGCTTATGTGTGTCTAACAGCTTCTCCACTACGACCTTTGCAGATCTATTGTGTGTGCCTTTCTGTTATTCTAGAGTTCCTCATGGACCCGTCCCTATTACTAGACTTCGAATGCCAAACCTGAGGTCCTCCATATTTTGGGAGGATTGTGGTCTCTCCTTCCCTATCGTTGGTAACCTCAGCCTAGTCATGCCTTCGCACTAGCACTATATTAGTGCTGATGTTTCCTCATCTTCTTGGCAAAATCTGCATATGGTTGTCTCTGCCAATACTATGTTATTCATGTTGTTGTTAAGTCTACAATGCCCTGTCGGGAGCCCAACCAGGATCCTAATTGTTCTCCTATTTTGGCTCAGTAAATACTCAGTGAATTTTGCCGAGGGTTCTTTGATGAACTCTTTGACCTGCCTTATTCTTCGCGCCTTGTTCCACCATCCTCGAGACTGCTTTTTTCCAAGTACTGCTTTTTGTTTTTTGAAGCGCTTTCACTATGCTACAAAAAGGATCTGGGCCAAAGGGAGCACACCGTGACCCTTCTTGGGCTAGTGAGTCTGCCTTTTCATTGCCCTTATGATCTGAATGGCCCGGTACCCAGGCTAAGGACAATCTATTATGACTGCCTAGCATCTCTAAGCAGTCCCAAACAAGAAGGCGGAAGCAATCCATTGTTCATAGGGTATCATATTGTTTGTTTTACTTTTTGGGAGACCTTAATCCACTGATACGAGGCACCAACAAAAAATTGAAAAACAATATCGCGAACTACTCCCTGAAAAAAATGCCAAGGCTCATGAAATCTTCCATTTCTTTTTTTTTCCGTAAACAAACAAACATAAACTGAATTGTGTTCCGCGTGGAAGTAGTAGTGGACGGTGCTATGGTGCGGGCAGATGGCGTTAAGCCAGTTTTATGATGCGCTATGGATATTTGACTATTTTATCGCCAATTGTCATTATTTTTCGAAAAATCTTTCACGGACTAGTTTTGGACTCGTATTTTTCTGCTTCTCAGGCATTAAATAATGTATACACAAGCAAATTTGAAAAAATATATGAAAGATTTCCCACCTAGTTAGGCCAGCAAAAGATAAAGTAAAACTAGTTTAAGAAGTGAAAAGTGAATGTAAGTGTTGTGAAATAGGAAAAATTCAAATAGTGAGAAAATATTTAAAATAACACATTGAGACTTGGACAAAACGTGAAAATTAATATGGACAACAAGGATATGTAATTAGTTTATTCAAAAACAAACATTTTGAAAATCCAAATACAAAAGGTTACTTTTGACTAGACTCGTATAGCGAGAAAAGTCTAGAGACTACCTCTCCACCCGCATTAGCATGCTTACCGGGCAGGCAGATCTACGGAGACTGCACTGGTACAACTGACGGAGGATATCCGAAGTGCTCTAGACAACCAAGAAGCCGTAGTATGCGCCTTTTTGGACAAAGAAGGAGCTTTTGACAAAACTTCTCATAAGGCTATCAAAAGAGCAATAAATAGAAGAGGTGTAGACAGCACAACATCCAAATGGATGTCAGAACTGCTCACCACTAGACTAGCAGAGACGAGGACGAGCAAAGACATTGTCTCCATCTGTACAAGCAGAGGATGTCCACAGGGAGGAGTAGCGTCCCCATTAATGTGGAGCCTGACGGTTAACGAACTCCTGTGTGGTTTGACTTACCTCGGAAGATCCTGCCAAGAATATGCCGATGATATGGTTATAAACTATAAAATTCGAAAATACCCTTTGTGACATCGTATACAAAAGGGTCTAAACTATACAAATAGCTGGTGTAGGCAAGTGGGACTTAACATCAATCCCACGAAAACCATCTTAATAGCCTTCACTAAAAAAAGAGAGCTCAACCTCAAAACCATTGAACTTGATAGGAGCGAGGTTGAATGGACACGAGAAGTCAAGTATCTAGGTTTGACTCTAGACAGTAAACTCCTGTGGAACAAACACGAAAAGGAGATTATATACAAAGCAAAAATTGCTCTAATGGTGTGCAGGAATCTGGCAGGGAGAAATTGGGATTGTAACCCAAAAATCCTGAGCTGGATGTACACTGCCAAAGTGAGACCAATTATCACTTATGGAGCCATTGCGTGGAGTAGTAGAACTAGCCTATTGACAACGAGAGAAAACCTCTCAAAAATTCAAAGACTAGCCTGTATGTGCACTACAGGAGCAATGAGAACATGACCAACGGCAGCCATGGAAGTGATTCTCAACCTCACACCACTACATATGGTGGTGGAAAGTGTTGCAGAAAGAACAAGATACAAACTAAGTAGAGAGGAAATCATTGAAAAAAACCACCTCCTTTCTTCTTAGAAATCAGAAAACCTGGGACATGCCACAAGATGGTATGATGAAATTCGTTACGGAATTAAGCAACAAGAACTAATGGTATCCAAATAACATTACCAGACTTGGAAAGAATGCCATTCAATGGTACACAGAGGGCTCAAAAGCAATAGAAGGAACTGGGATAGGAGTGCACGGGCCAGGAACCAAACACTCTGGAAGCTTGGGAAAAACCCCGAGTATCTTTCAAGCGGAAATTCACGCTATAAGAAAGTGTGCCCAGTTCAATATTGATAAAGTTTATGGAAGGCAAATGATTATTAAAATGTCGGATAGTCAAGCAACCATTAAAGCACTGAGCACTTGTGTTATCAGTTCCAAAATGGTGTGGGAATGCCTAGTGTTACGATACGATGAGGTAATGCCAATTTTCAATGCCTCCAACAATGTTGGGCGACAATTTGCAACGGCTACTCAGTTTAGAGAGCACCTCAGGTGTTGATTCTGAGACCAAACTAGTACATATTCAGAGAGTAGTCTTACCGGTTCTCGGGTAATCCTACTTGAAATTTATTTTATTTGAAGGAAGGAAGTTAATTATTTTAATCAAGTTAATGAATTAATAAAAGAAAAATTATGAAAGTCAAGAAAGGTAAGTGCCACCCTGAATAATACTAGTCTATTTTTTACTCACATCAGCATTATAGCGACAAATCCTGGAATATTGAAAGGGAAAATAAATTTTATGAACAACGTTATTAAATTTACAAGTTGTATATTGACTTTTCAAACAAATTAAACAGGAAAAAAAATAAAATGACTAGTTTTTTTGCGTTGAGTTGTTCTATGTTTCTATGTTGAAGGAGCAATCTCGGTGCGATAGATATTTTACTTTCCTGGAGTGGAGTCCTGGTTCCAGATCAAGTCCTGGATACTATTCCCGATAGAGGTGAAGATGAAGTTCTGGATCCTGTCCTGGTTTCAGATGTTTCAGATGGGGCCAGGTAAAGTTTCGGTCCAGGTAAAGTTTCGGGTCCAGGTAAAGTGTTAAGGAACAATAATTGTATCAGGAACAAATTAACCCCATTTTACAAAATCCAGGATGTCTGAAGTATGAATTTGCTCAAGGAATTTGCTATTACATTGTTAAAGAAAATCATATAAAAACGTGGTTCATACATCCTGTATTTTAATAAAAAAAATAATCAAAGAAAGCAAATAAAAAACACAATAAAATCGAATAACCGATTCTATACCGGTAAATACATACATATTTTAAATATGTATATAATTTAAAAAGGTTTGAAATATATTCAAAGATAATATTAAAGAAATATGAAAGAACAAAAAAACAAAATGATATTGATATATATTCCTGGCACTGGAACGACATTGCTACATAATAAAGATAGGAAAGTGGAAAACTGCTAAGAAAGAATAGTTAACAATATTTAAGCGAAATAACTTACCATTCACAAGAATGCACTTTTTAAAGATAATATAAGATAAAATGAAATTTTTACTATCACATGTCCACAGGAAAGAAGAATGAAACCTCTTTGCCACTGTTTAAATACACGAAATCATGTGAAAGATAACAGACTTACGTCTCATGTTCATGTCAAGCTCAGACGCCTTGACCAGGAAAGGAATTTACATTTCAATAGTGAATTCTTAATTCATATTTAATTAATAAGTGGTAGAAGAAGAGATAAGAACGAGGTCGAAGTGGGAATAACAAATAGCAGGCTATTTTCACGACAGACGGAACGCGATCAGCCCGTATAGAATTGTTGATTTCGACTCTGTCTCGTCGATAGTGAATATATTCAGCCTTGAAACATTTTTCGGTGTTGGGTATGAGAAAGGACTGGCTATGGCGAATAGCCCACACGATAATTTATGATTAAATAAAAAAAAATGAACGAAATTGACGTTACACTAGGCAAAGTGAATGAACTAGGCGAGAACAATATAGTCACCTTACTGTGGATTCCAGGACACACTGGGATAGAAGGAAATAAAATAGCAGATGAACTAGCAAAGAGGAGGACTGGAACGCCCTTTTGAGGGCCGGAATCCTTTCGCGGTAGCAGCTCCAATGTAATATTGGAAGAAATAGGTAAAGCCGTAGAAAAGAGAAGATCTGACCATTGGAAGTATAGTAGTACTTATACATCCAAAGATTCTTCTGGGTGACTACAACCTGTTGAGATGAAATGAATGCATAAGTCAAAGTAAAACTGCAGTAAGAGTTTTAACAGGGATCCTTACGGAACATTGTCGCCTGAATGGGCACCTGAAAAAGCTCAAAATAGTGGAGGAAGAAGAATGTAGATTCTGTGACATGGAAGAAGAAACCTCCATCAACATACTCGCGAATTGCACAGCAGTTCAGAATCCTAGGGCACAACATCTTGGAGATTACTGGATAGAAGAGGGACATTTACCTAAGTTGAAGCCTGCAGATATCCTAAAATTCCTCCGGGATATAGGACTAAAGGAGCTACTAGTCTCTGAGACTTTCCCCAGGAAGTAAGTAGAAGTAAGGAGGCACAATAGATCTTTTAGGTCTCAGTGAATGTCACCCCAATTTACATACATACAGTGTCTAGATTTTAATTAAAAATAAAATATCAAGTGTGCTTTGGATGGTTTTCCATAAAACTATTTACCCGATTTGACAGCGGGGAGTCCACAATCATACTTGTTCAGGGAAACCTTGTTCCTTTCATACGAGAATATTATTTAAAAAGTTAATGAAGTCTTCCTTGCACTGAGGAAAAAGTTTATTCAGCATTATTAAGAATTTAGTTGTAGTAGGTAAAAACTTTAATACGTATTGGGACACAACAAATGTTTAATAATGACAATGGAAAGGGCATTAATTATACTTTATCAGGGTCCGTCAACTTAAGGTTATTAAAACACTTTAATAATCTATTAGAAACAGTAACCGCTAGTGACCAAAAATCAATTACCTCAGAAAACAAAATTTTTGGGAGTATTAACTATTTTACTTACCACAATTAAACCCGTTAATTACAGCAATGGAACGGGTTGGTAATGGTGATTAAAACTGTTAATAACTAGTTAATAATGATAATTAAATAGATTATTAATAGTAATGTAACTATGTGGTTGTTAATTGAGGACTTTCATTACTCGATTGTTTTAGTATAGATGACGTTTCAATCAGTATTTATCTTCGTCATTTACTGAACGATCGAAGTTAAATACTGATTGAAACGTCATCTATTCTAAAACAATCCAGTAATGAGAGTCCTCAACAAACAATAACGTTTATTTTTTATGGAAATTGAAAAGAAATAAAAAGCCAATTTTTTTAAACTATTTATATTATATATATTATATTGCACAAAAAATAGAAATCGTGTGTAATACAAAATAATTTCAGATTCGTATTCAGAGACCTCTAAAAGATAAAATAAAAGTGGTTTTAGCGATTAGTACTCCTTGGTCAAATACTGCTATTTCTAAGCGACTTTTTGAGGATGTCCCGCTTGCCTATAACAAAAAATACATGATTTAATCTATATAGGTACCTACTTATTCAAATGAAAATTCTGTCTGTCCAGATTCAATTTAATACTTAACTCTGCCTAACAGCAAAAACTGCCTTTTAATAGGTATCAAAAAAGTTAATATTACTATTTTAAATGAAATTAACTGTTAATATTCTTTATAGGGCTACTTTGAACTGCAGTTCACTGCAATGAGGTTAGATTACCTTTTGAAGGTGTCTCAATGTATCATAGAAATGTTGTTAAGAGTGTTAGCACTGCATTTTTTAAATATATTATATCTATAATTTTAATTGGATTGTGTCCAAAATGATATTTTACAAGAATACCAAACAAAACGTCTACTTTCAAATATGTTCTTCATCGGTTTTCAAAGTTTTAAATTTCACAGAACTATAAAATGTTTTATTTCACTCAAAAAAAAACAATTAAAGAATATCCTAAGTATAAACGTAAATAATTTTTGAAGTTTATTTACCTCTAAAGTGGCTCAAAGAGTCCTCGAGCCCCCATTCCAGCATAAGTAATTCATAATACTCCATTTTCACCAGTCGCGCCAACACCAGACCACTCGCTACCTCAGACTAGAACAGACGGGTCACTGAACAAAATACACTAAACGATGCACGATCTAGTGACGATTACAACCGATCTTGTGCGAAATGCAAAATATCCGTTACAATTAGTTAAACCCTTTAATTGTAGCTAACACACTTAGCTAGTGTCAGGTAATTGCTATACTTATCATAATTAAAATAATTTCAGAAACAAATTTTAATTGCTCGAATTAAACTGCTAGCTTACGAAATGTAATTTCAGAAAAAAGTCTTCAGAAAAATGAAAAATTCTAGGGCAATTCTACAATATTAATAATGGTTAGCCAGAATTTCTCTATTAAACCAGTTTACTTGGCCTGTTTTTCTCGGTGTGGAATTTGGTAACAATTTGAAACCGAAAGTAAATAATTTATTATGATATCGTCATTTTTGATCACGCGTATCAACTTTCAAATTTTAAATGGCACTTCCTGTATATTTTGAGAATTATTGGGTGAACGTTTAGTGATCAAATCAAAGATCATAATTTTTCAGACCTCAAAAAGTTTATTTAGAAGTTCACTACCACGCCACGAGAGGATTAAAGTTGGTTTGTTTACGTTCCAACTTGTGAAATTTTTGTATTAGTAGCTTTCCATATAAAAAAGTGTCCAAAAAGACTTAGTATGGATTTTGAAATTTCAAAATAGGGGGCGCTATCAGAAAATTCAAACTGAGGGTTTTCTTCCAAACGGTTGCTGAAAGAAATCAAATTCTTGGACTGGGTCCGGTTGTCTCCCATTCAGTTCCGGTATACTTTCTTCAATTCCACGAATTTTTCAAAATCCAAAAATTTATGAAAAACATATTTTATTTCAACAAGACAAAAAACGTGAAAAAGTTTTTAAGAACAAGTTAATAATTAATTGTGAAGACAAACGTTAACAAATCAATACGGGGCAAGTGAAATTCTGGAAATATGATGGTAGAATTTGTCATTTCCTTAAGATTGTATAAACTTTATACAATGGTTTCACTAGCTACCTGTCAATAACGGGAGACACTCGACCCTAATAAAAATATACCTGCCGCTCTTCGGAGACAACTTGACACTACCGATATTCTTGAACGGTATTTTGAGTTTTTGTAATGTTTTGATTATATTTTCGAGTATGATACAGCCTGTAACCGATAACTTGGGACACGCTGTATAATACTAATGAGTATTGACATTCAATAGAAGGGAATTGAATTAGTTAATTGAAAACCTTACAAGGAATTGCGAAAGTTTTAACCGAACCAAAAGCTTTTTATTTCACCAAAAAAAAATCTCCTCAATTAAACCAATGGTTTTTTCCGCCATTTCGTCCCAAAAGATGTTTTTAATGATTTCCAAACGTGTCACTTAATGGAGCAATTTTTTTGCTTACCTACAAAGACTAGTCGTAATGGGTCTTATTAATGAAAGTAACGAGTAAGCGGAAAATTTCAAAGAGAGATTTGAAATTGTCTCATTAGTGTTGAAATTATGAGAGTGAATAAATGCCATGGAAACGAGAAATAAGAAGAAAAGTATCATATTTTTTTCCAAAAATGTGCCTCGGAGAATTTTCAATGGAATAATTATTTCTTGAAAAACGAGGTCGTTAACAATAAATATAGAAGTTATCTCTACATTGTTTTAAGTCTAGTAGTGCAACTTGAACGAAATAATTATTCACCACAATCATCAGAATGTTAAAGTAAACAAAGACAGTAATATCTTCAAACAAATATTATTTTGTTTTTTTTGTTATTTTCGACAACTGCCATGAAAACAAAAAGTAAAGAGGATTTTATTTCTTTGACAGTGATGGCAAAATTTAAACCCAATTCATAATAAAATGCATTTTAAATATGGCTTTGTAGTTTTTCCAGCATCGGATAGTCAAATACGAGTTGTTAAAAGTTGAACAAAGGAAAATTTGTTTATACAATGACAGAGGATAGTTTTTGTTATAGCGGGTGTTGCCGTATTCACGTTAATTAATAAAGGAAGAGCTAAGTATTGAGAGTGTCAATTTGAAAATTAAAGTTTGTCTTTATACAATATAACCACAGATGCAGAAAGAAAAGAAATATTTTTATTTTATTCTTAGTTTAAGCGAAAAATGTATATGTATTGTTGCGAGGTCACCAACTCAAAGCCGGCCCTGTCTCTCGACTATAAATTTTGGCGAATCTACTCATTTCGAGAACATTCTGGTAATACGTTGTGTTTACGCATATGACGGGCGTAGAAGTTCATGAACTTCCAAGAATTGATCAAGACTATATATACGCGGGTTTTTGAGTGAGTTGACAGTTTAGTGAAGCAAAGACAAAGAGTTAGTTCACAGAAGTTTTTAGTAATCGGACAGTGAATGAAATAGTGAAGATAAATAGTGTAATATTCAGGTGGTAGAAATAAATTAGAACTATTATACCGAGTGTAAATAAATTAGTAGACATTAAGTAGAGTGTGTATATAAATTAAGTTTAATAAATAAATCAATAGATAGAAGTGTGTATAATTTTTTATCACAAGTAAAAACTATTTAAATAAATAACAAAAACATTACAGTATGATTGAGAAAATTACCGCAGTATATGGAGCTGTAAAAAACATGAGAAAACGGAGCAGACAATATTCAAAAAGTAACATGAAGAAGCAAACTATATACTACAGCAACGACTGTTCAGACCAACCAGGCCTCACTTAAAAATTGTATTTCATATGTATTAGTGAGGTAACTAAGGGAAATTGTTAAGGGACCATCAAATCGGCTAGTTATTTATTTTTTGCACCCTTATCCAAAATCGAAATCAATCTAAGCCATCTAGTTTCGATATTAAGGTAATCTATATAACGGCGCATGAAATTATAGAAGAAAATAACCCACCCGTCGTATATGAACGTATGATGCTCCTTGAATACACATTCTGGTTCATGAAAATTTATGAAAAATTTCACATGCAATTATATTCAAGGGCATATATTCATTGAATTTTTATCGAGCCTATTGGCCTGTCATAACCGTAAGTAGTAAGTGGTTGGGAAAATTGGGGTGAACTGAATCTAAATCGAAAATTTTCCTGAAAATACGGTCTTCTGTCTGTATCTAGCTGGATATTGCAGAAAGCGTTTTATATCAATAAAAGTTGTATTTATTAGAAAATCTATTTACCTGTTTACAGCTTTTTTTTGAAACTTACATTTGTTCCGAAGTAATTTAATTTGCTTTGCTACTTTAATAAAAGTAATAGACAATTGTACCAATATTTATTGAAGTATCAATAAGTCATTGATTGTTGTGGAAATGTACAGACAAAAGAAATAATGTTTGAAATACTGCGGACGATTGAATGAAAAATTGATTTTCTGTTAGTGTAACATTTAGGTATTTTTTCGAGAATATTTTTGAAAAAAATTATGTATTATGTATTTATTACGACAAAAGCTATGGTTGTAATCTTTTCATCACAAAAATATCATAAATTAGTTGCGCTATTTGCGAGGCCGTGAAAACAGTGTAGTGATTTTGACTAACAGAGTGTCTAAGACATGGAACTTCGAAAAAATATTGAAATTTGACAAAGTGGCGGAAGAAAAAAAGGATTGAAACTCGCTACAGAATAAATGGGTTTCGGGACTGACAAATTGGAATATTTTATAAAATCCAAAAGCGCTAGCTGAATGTGTAACTAAAGATGTTTAAAATATGCTGTTACAACATCAAATCCGATTTTTAGTTAGAACTGAAGCAGATTTGAAAAATTATTTTTGTTTATTTTTTTGCCAACCTACAGGAAAACCAATCATATTGTAATTTTTTTGTTATTTATTTAAATAGTTTTTACTTGGGATGAAATTATACACATTTCTATGGCTAATTACTATTTATCTATCAAACTTAATTTATATACACACTCTACTTAGTGTCTACTAATTTATTTACACTCGGAATAATCGTTCCAATTTATTCTTACCACTTGAATATTACACTATTTATCTTCACTATTTCATTCACTGTTCGATTACTAAGAACTTCTGTGAACTAACTCTTTGTCTTTGTTTCACTAATTGTCAACTCACTAAAAACCCGCGTATATATAGTCTTTATCAACTCTCGAAAAGTCAACAGTTTTCTACGCTCGTCGTATGCGTTAACAGAACCTTATTCCAGAATGTTCTCTAAAGGAGCACAGCCACCAAAATGTACAGTCGAGAGACAGGGCCGGCTTTGAGTTGGTGACCTCGCAACAATATGAACTCCCAAAATAGGGCGGAGAGTACCGTTTAGCAGCCCAGGGGCGAAAAATTCTCAACTCCACGATATTTGAAGTCTTTCACCATCTGTCATTCGAGTATTTTGACGTTTCACGTAAATATTTCAATCATACCTCAGTGTATGTCAAAGTTTTTTGTTATATTTTCCTATTTTTTTGGTTTATTCGGTAGGCGAAAAACTGTTGTGTGTCACACATACAGGAAACACTCTAGCAGATACTATACTATATTATAAAGAAGACCAAGAAAAATTCTTGGGTCTTTCTTCAATATTATAATTTATATACAAGCCTGTAGTAATCGTAGTACATGTAGGCTTTAATGTGCAACAATTAATTAACAATTTGTTGAAGGACCTCATAGTGGCTTTGAGTTTGCTATTATATTATCATTATTGAATATATCCAAAATCTGCGCCTGAGCCGAAGCGAAGTGTTTTAGTCCTATTTCTAGGCCAGTTGGTTATATAATAATACAGTAGGTTGTGTTTTTTTATCCACTAAAGAATAAAGTGCAGAATATTGAGTTTTGCAGAAATTTCAATGTATATACTGTTATGGTATGAATAGTTACTCAATAATAAATTTAAATATTTAATAACCATATAATTTAATTGGTATTTGTACAACCAACTCTATCACTTGATATTCAGAATCATTTATTTTCCATGGTGGAAGAATATAAAACATATTGAGTAAGTCCATCACAAAGCTAAAATAAACGTATAACCGAGAAAAATTTAGAAAAAAAAAGAATAATATGTAAAATTAGTTTTGTTACACCCTGTACACTGAATAGTTGAAGTCATACAATGACAAACAGTAAAATAGGATCACAAACTTTAAAATAAAAGATTAACAGAGTACCAACTTAAAAAGTGATGATTGTAAAATTGAAATATAAATAGAATAAACACCACAATAGAGAAAATAATAATTTAAAATTGAACTATAGATAAAATAAAATTAATCAAATAACTTAACATGAATAAACCATCAATATAATCAAAAATAGCAATAATAATTTAGTAACTAAATCTTTCAAAGACAGTCATTGGTAGAAATAATTTTAAAATAAAATCTGAGAGCGTTTGTTGAAAAAACAGAGGAAAAAATCAACAACGGGTTGAGATTTTTGAGAAGGAAGGAGGTGTTTGTTGAAAGTAAGAAATTAAAATTAAATTTAAGCAGAAATATTCAAGAAAATAATAAAAAGTTGTAATATAAAGTAAACTAAACCAATACAAAGTGATTGTGACAACAAACAAGTGAGTGATAAGAAATAATTAGTGTTAACCATTTTTTTTTATATTTTTGAAGTTGATTAAGCCGTTTTTAAACAGAATTAAATAATAAATCGAACGTTCCATATTTATTTAAATTGAATGTTTTTGTTTTCTTTTATATCCATGATATATCTTTTTTACAATCAACACTGGTTATCGGCGTTGGAACCTTTGAAGGTCAAAGGACAGAGTTGGCTTTACAAGAATTTGAACTCAATAACAAAAATATAATAACATAATAGAGTCTCATAACAATCATAATAAAAAAATATATAAATAAATAATAAAACAAATATTATTGATAATTTTCGACTGAGCAAGCTAGATAAAGAAAGATAAGTATTAAAACTAAAAATAATATTAAATACAATTTCAACCTATAAAAAGATATGGAATTATTATGAACATATTAGTGTTATAGACATATTATTATTATTTAAAAACATATCATTACACTGAACCAAAAAGGTACGTAGATAATAATTATAAAAAAATATTGGCTCAACGAACTCTGTCATTTGAGTAATTTGACGTTTCACGTAAATTTTTTAATTAACCGTCAATGTATGTCAATATCAATGTTTTTTGTGATATTTACCTATTTTTTGGTTTATTCGCAAGGCAAAAACAGTTGTGTGTCACACATGCAGGAAACGCTTCAGCAGCCGATAGTCAAAAGCTCATTTTCTGCCCTTGTGACACATTATACACAGAATCAGCTAATCAGAACTATTCGATAAATAGTACAGGATGTGCTGGAGCTCGCATGAGGAGTTAAAGTAAAAACCATAATATATAGTTCTTCTAATTTTGCATTTTGCCAGTCTGACTACAAGAAAAAAATCTCTATATTCGACCGACAATGCTCTGTCCCACAGATGAATTTTGATATAGCCGAAAACCCTCAAAGGTCTTCTGAGATACAGTGTGTTACAAATCTGTTATAAAACAAAAACGGTGTCATATTTATTTTTTGAATTAGACGTTACAAGGGCTGTAGATTGTACATTACAAAGGCTGCAGCCCATAACATATTTTTTGTGTACCCTACATCTATATTTTGGCCCAAAAGATCTAGGCTTCTAAGAGAGCGCATTATCCATTTCAAAGCTAGGTTTGTAGCCTAATCTGCCTAAGTAGATCTGTTTTGTCGGTTGTGCATGGGAGAGGAGGAGACAGCCTCACATATTATCTTCGAATGTGAAACACTGTCTCATTGGAGATATAGACTCCTAGGACTAAAGTACCCAAGGGAGAATTTCTCGAATTAGGACCAAGTGAAAAGACTGTTGAGCCTTATAAAGTTTCTTCACATAAACGGTACAACCAAGTGCATATAAAGCCTAGAAGCTGAGGAGCCAAGGTCACGAATCCTCTGACTGGTGGTGCTGAATCAATCAATCAGACCCTTTCCGGGTGTTTAGGGCGTTAGCAGACAATTATCCAAATCTGTGTTACGTCGTCTCACCTGCATGTTCCACTGTCCTCTCAACTCCTTATTACAGAGCAGTGTCCAATGAGATTATCTGTGATTACTTTGAAGCTCTTTGAGCAATTTAGCGTAGTGAGCAGGAGGTTGTAATAACCTTTTTTCCTGTCTTTGAACTGGAGTACAATTTAACGTAGGAAAAGAGTGTTGCGATCTTACGTGGTCCACACTAATTTTTTAACAGAATACATAAAATTCAGACACTCTATTTCTATACTTAAACAATTCTTCTTAATATTGCTAATGCATTCGTATGAAAAGAGAACATACACACAAATATTTCGTAAGCGCCCTCCATTACAGGTTATGTTAGTAAATACCAGAACAATGTGCAAGGTAATCAATAAGTAATTATCTGGAATAGCAGCATTCCTTAATCGTTCTGCAAATTCAAAAGGAATTTCTAACTGAGAGATAGAGAAAGCGAGAAATAGAGTAAACTTAATTCTACGAACGAACAAAACCTGTGTGATAAACTTTACATGATTCGTATAATGAATCATCCATGCGAGATATTACAGGGTGTAATTACCCAAACTTGTTTATATACTGCGAGACTCGATCGATATTTGAGGTATTAACGAATCACAAGGATATCAATCAAAATGATAATAATTGTATCAATTCATCAGTCTTTCGAACCAACGTGAAATACAGCGTTCTTTATTGGCTTGTCTAATTTAAAAGTTATCGCTACAAAGAGGTATGATGATCGAAGATTATTTTCACAGAAAAATAATAACTATAAATATTGTTGCTAGTCTTATCACATTTTGAACGCCTACATATTATTTGAGGCTGCTACAGCTGCTTCTGCTCATGCTAGGCTAGCTGTTGGGAATATTACCTGTCGATTACCCAACCAATTGCTTGAGGGATTGTTTGTAGTTCCAGACTATTTTAGACTTATAAGTTGTGGACTTCACAGCAAGCTATTGGTAATTAATTAATCACTTTTTGATTAGGAACAGACAATCAGCAGAATTTCATGGGTACAAAGGATCACCAACGATGAAGTACTTCAACGCATGCACAAGCGAAAAGAACTACTGAACACCATCAAGGAAATAAAAATGCAATACCTGGGTCATACGATGAGGAGTGATAAATATGAAATATTACGCCTCATAAAAGAGGGCAAAGTTCAGGGAAAAAGATCAGTAGGAAGATGCCAGAACTCATGGCAAAAAGATTTAAGGAGATGGTTCGACCGCTCGTCTGCCTAAATTCTTCGTGCTGCAGTTTCCAGAGCTACGATTGCCATTTGGATCGCCAACCTTCGGCAGGAGAGGGCGTGATAATAATAAGAAGAATCAGCAGTCGTCTAGTAACAAAAACAAAATTTCAATTCAGTGCATTAATGCTCTTCATTAAAGTACAACTAACAAAATGGAAGAAAGTCTCGTGAGTGTTTCTCTTCAAAATTGCCTCAGGCAAATTGTTCCATACCATACACATAAATAAAGGCAACCAAGTGTACATTCAATTGTGATCAATGAACCTGTCTTTCATGTTATTCCTCTCCTTCCAGATTACGTAATAGCAGGGGATCACATTTTCCACAAAAACTTAAGAAATGTGCAATTATGATTCACTTTTTTATTAAAAAGCTCTTTATTAGGTTCGTTCCAACTGGCGATAGAACCGTTCTAGGTATCGTTCGCGCAAGTGCAGTATTTCTTTCGCGTTCCAACCGATTATACGGTAAAAAAACTCCCATCTGGAAGGGGTGATAAAGTTGTTGTGTCCATCCCTAATTCGAGTTTCCGTACTATACAGTACTCGATACGATTCAAAAAACGTTCCTAAACGCCAATTGGAGCAAACCTATTGAACTTTTTTTTTGTATGTTAGTAACGGAGTTTTCAAAAGTAATTTCTATTTATTGCAAAACGTCAGATTGAATTAAACTTTGTACATTCATCAGGCACCGATGTCAGAGTAACAATTCAATAGGTTTGTTACAATATCCTGAACAGGATCTTCAGGATGAACGATTATCTAATTATGTTTGAAACATTCTCCATCCTACACTATATTATATCACTGAAAAATTGGCTGCTGACCGATAATTTTTTCGAATATAAATACTGCTCTCAGTTTATTTAAAACAGTTTGTTCGATATCAATTATACAATCAGTAGCTACATATGAAATAATATAACAAATCACCCCACGCTTTTTGCAATGAATTGAAATTTAAACTAATGAATTCGTTGTTTCTATTTAGTTCGATCTGCTATGAAAGCGTGTGTTCAGTTTTTTGAAATATTAGGAAATTTATTAATAAATAAGGATGGGTGTTCTAAACTAAAAACGTTAATACTATTACGTGAGAGAACTTTGGCCCCAACAACGTTACTAGTGTATCATTTTGTGATAATTGATGCCAGAGAATGTCTTACAAGCTTACTACAGAGAAAGACCAATGGATGTCAGAAAGTTTGGAAGCTGCAATGATGGCATCAAAGCAATTGAACAAATTTTCGCCCCCTTACTTCTACTTAGTTCCTGAGGAAAGTCTCAGAGACTAGTAGCTCCTTTAGTCCTATTTCCTGGAGGAATTTTAGGATATTTGCATGCTTTAGCTTATATAAATGTCCCTCTTCTATCCAGTAATCTCCTAGGTGTTGTGACCTAGGATTCTGAATTGCTGTGCTATTCGCAAGTATGTAGATGGAGGTTTCTCCTTCCATGCTACAGAATCTACATTCTTCTTCCTTCACTATTTTGAGCTTTTTCAGGTGCCCATTCAGGCGACAATGTCCCGTTAGGATCCCAGTTAAAACTCTTAGTGAAGTTTTACTTTGACTTACTATGCATTCATTTGATCTTAACAGGTTGTAGTCACCCAGAAGAATCTTTGATTGTCTTAAGTCCTTTTAGATTTTTCCAATCGTCAGATCTTCTCTTTTTTTCGGCTTTGTCTATTTCTTCCAATATTACATTGGAGCTGATAAAGGATGGATGATTTGCTGCCGATACCTAGTACAAGTTTTGTTAGCGTATCAAACAGAAAGGTACACAGACGGCTCAAAAGCAATAGAAGCAACTGAGATAGGAGTGTACGGGCCAGGAACCAAACACTCTGAAAGCTTGGGAAAAACCCCGAGTATCTTTCAAGCGGAAATTCACGCCATAAGAAAGTGTGCCCAGTTCAATATTGATAAATGATATAGAAGGCATAGTCACCTTACTGTGGATTCCAGGACACACTGGGATAGAAGGAAATGAAATAGCAGATGAACTAGCAAAGAGGGGGACTGGAACACCCTTTTGGGGGCCGGAACCCTTTTGAGGTATCAGCTTCAATGTAATATTGGAAGAAATAGGCAAAGCCGAAGAAAGGAGAAGATCTGACCATTGGAAAGATCTAGTAGGACTTGGACAATCAAATATTCTTCTGGGTGATTACAACCTGTTGAGATCAAACGGCAATAAACAGTTGTAACAGGCATCCTTACAGAACATTGTCGCCTGAATGGGCACCTGAAGAAGCTCAAAGTAGTGGAGGAAAGAGAATGTAGATTCTGTGGCATGGAAGAAGAAACCTCCATCCACATACTTGCGAACGGCACAGCAATTCAGAATCCTATGGCACAACACCTTGGAGATTACTGGATAGAAGAGGGACATTCACCTAAGTTAAAGCCTGCAGATATCCTAAAATTCTTCCGGGAAATAGGACTAAAGGAGCTACTAGTCTCTGAGACTTTCCTCGGGAACTAAGTAGAAGTAAGGGGGCACAATAGATCTTTTAAGTCTCGGTGAATGTCGCCCCAATTAACATACATACATAGATCAAACAGAAAGGTGCCATAATTACTAGCACACCCATGAAAGAG
Organism: Lochmaea crataegi; assembly: GCA_947563755.1. Taxonomy (NCBI): domain Eukaryota; kingdom Metazoa; phylum Arthropoda; class Insecta; order Coleoptera; family Chrysomelidae; genus Lochmaea; species Lochmaea crataegi. The sequence continues at coordinate 30,680,971 of OX387428.1, read as the reverse complement.
GTATTTTTTGGAGAAAATGGAAATAAAAAGGAGGAAACGCAAAATAAGCAAGAGGAATTAAAGAATAGATAAAGGAAGAGATTCCCGTCAATTTGGTGAATCCCTGCCTTAATAATGAGTCCTAAGAAGGCTCAAAGTGAAGAACAATTATGATTAATTTGCCGATAGTCTCCTCTAGATTTCTCAAGAAAATCAGTTTTGTTGCTTCATTCTAATCAAATCAATCTAAATTTACCAATTTCGTAGTTTGAACTGAACTTTAAGTTAATCGATTACGATTAGTAGTTGACAAACAAATGAATTAAAAATTATTTATACCCAAAATAAGCATAGTGTGTAAACAAATAAACAATCCATCTAGGCAAGTAGCCAAGTGTTGCGGAACAATGCAATACTGTAACGGTTTCGCTTGCGGGTTATTGTTTGGTCTGTTCATCTGGGGGGTTCGATCTGTGGATGAACGCCAGTCGAAGCTAGTCGATGTTATGGCTCCCACTTGAATTGTCAGGGATTCAAATGAAATCAATGGGATTACTCTTATAAATGGCGAGGCCGTACAACGGACGTGATACGCATCAGATAACAGATTACCTTCGTATATAGGTATAGCTCGGATTGTTAAATACGAGTATAAAAACCCAAAAATAATTTGGAAAATATATAGTCACCGTTAAATTTCAATTCGCCTATCGTTTTTCGTTTGAAATTGGACGTTTTTCTACGCGACGCTTTAAAAGGAGATATTTTTTAACGCGGTTTATACTGTCTATATTTTTTTCAGTAGCTTCGATGTAGTTAAATTGAAATATTACAAGGTAGGTCAATGGAGAATGTAGAAAAACTTTTGTCCGACAGAAATCTTGGCTATTCAAGGGCTGGCACACAACCGGAACATGTCAATTTTATGACTGCTACAAATTTCACAAATAGTGATTTAAATTTTGCCGGAAATTTTGAATTAAGTCGTGCAAATACTATACATTCATTCATTTACATGAAAAACAGCTGGCGGCCAACAATTGCAAATCGCAATGAATTTGCTTTTAAGCAGACCAAAAACTTATAATGTTTAAAAAAGGATATATATTACAAAAAGTGTAGAGTGGTGCTCCAGAAAAAGGTATATTATATTTCCTTGTTTATTATTAGGATTATGGAAAAAACTAATTTTCCTAATTTCAGATCTTCGGCGTGGAAAACTTGGAAACGTCCTATGGTGATTGAATGAATTGCGGTCATTTGTCTCGGGAGTAATAAGAAAAGGTCCGAGGGCTGCGCAAAAATTATGTTACCATTTCATGAAAAGTTTCGTGATATAAGTCCTCGTTTCCGAGCTTTACGTTTCCTAAGTTCGAATCTTATTTTTTTGTTTCCAATTTATAAATATTATATACATTCAAACGCAAACGGAATATAGGGATTTTGAGCATTGTATCAGAACTGCTTTTGAACTCTTCGACCAACATCCAGCTTCAACAGATTAAAAATACGATTATGACAATCGTTTATTTGGATACCTATAACATATCGTACAATTCCCACCACTCCGTATTCTCAACTGTAGGCGGTCCTTAATTAGCGTCAAACAGCCAGTAAACAGCAGTCGATAACTTTGTTTTAATTTGAAGAATTCTATTTTGTTTTATTTACCAATTTATTTTTATTTTAAAGGCCGTTATTGCCAAAAGAAATCAAAACATATTATCTTAACACGAAACATTAATTGTTAAAGATAATTTAACAATTAATTTTCGATTTTAACAACATAAAACGTAAGCATATTGTTTCAATATGTAGCGACGTTTACTACCCCATTAAATAATTATTCAATACTAAATCGCAGTTCGCACACCTCGCACATAACTAACAAAATTTGGAAGGAGAAGGGGCGGAATTTCTAACATTGGTTCTGAATCCAGCTGACCAGATCAATACTTATTCATTGAAGTGAACGTATAGAAATGTTTTGTTGGTGGACTATTTAGATCGGACAATACATTGAATCCCTATGTTCCGTTTGTGTTTGAATGTATCTGTATATAGTAGATATATATAATATTGTGGAAGATCAAAGCAAGTAAAAGAAGAAGCTCCCAGTGATTGATAATTCCAAAATTTTCTCTGATTTACAGTTTCATTCGATTTTTATCCAAATCAAGTGTTGAGTTGAAGTACTTTCTGTTAAAAAAAATTGTCACAATCCCTCGAGAGCTATCTACACATGGGATTGAAGGCAATTAAGGCAAACATTGAGAATGTAATTGGAAATATGCCTCCGAAGACCAAATTTATATATTTTTCAACATATCTGACAAAATGTGATCTTTATATCTCCATAATATACAAAATAACGCTGTTTTTATAAACTTAGGGTGAAGAGGATGATCAATAAAAATTTAAGCTACATAACCGAAGATTCTATTTGAATCGGTGAGTGGAAAAGGGGAATAATTCCACTTTTGTAAGAAATCAAACTGAAATAGCCATTTTGTTTCTATGACTAAATCCCATACGTTGAGTGGGAGGAAGAGAATATTGCGCTGCAGTGTACCTACATCCAGGTCTCGATGTCATAAAGTTGGGCGGAAAAAAGAATTTTTTTTTCACCCAACGCCCACCATGACACATTGCATGCGATATGCTCGCCACCTAAGCGAGACTTTGAAGTACTAAGTACGGTATTATTTATTATTATTTAGTGTCTGGACAAATCAGGTGGTTTTCACACATGTTTTGTTTTGAGTGCCTACGTGAAATAATAATTTTTGCTACTGAGAAATTCAAAATTGGCAAGTATCCAAAATATTAGAATAGAATATAAAATTGAGATGAAAATTCACGCTTGTGGTTTATACGCTAGTTAACGACCCTTTATTCAATCCCTTTTTGGGAGAATTGAAATGTTATCTAACTTAATATGTTTATTTATAAAAATGAAACAATGTTATCCAACGTAATTTTTATTTGCAGATGTGCAGTAATGTCTAGTTTCGAAGCAAGTCGTTCCGCTAGACCTCTACCAAAATGAGAAAAGGGGGTTGTTAAAAAGAACGAACATAAAAAAAAAGGTGAGCAGTCGTCGGACCGCCGACAGAAGCTTGCTTCTTATGCACAATAGAATGACCATTTTTCGTGAATTTTTCACCATTTTTCAAAAATTTTGACAATTTTTGACCATTTTTGACAATTATTGACCGTCTTTGACAATTATTGACCATTTTTCAAAATTTTTAACATATTTGGCAATTGTTGACCATTTTTCAAAATTTTTAACATATTTGGCAATTGTTGACCATTTTTCCAAAATTTTGCCATATTTTCAAATTTTAATAATTGTTGACCATTTTTGACAATTATTGACCAATTTTGACAGTTTTGACAATTATTGATCATTTTTGACAATTTTTCAAAAATTTTGGCCATTTTAGACCATTTTTCGAAAAATATGACCATTTTTCCAAATTTTTGATAATTTTTGAAAATATTTGGCAATTATTAACCATTTTTTCCAAATTTTGACAGTTTTTAACAATTTTTGATGATTTTTCCAAATTCTTGACAATTTTTGACCATATTTAAAAATTTCTGACAATTTTTCAAAAATTTTAACAATTATTGACCATGTTTGACAGTTTTTGTCGAATTTTGACAATTATTGACCGTCTCTGACAATAATTGAACATTTTTGACAATTTTTCAAAAATTTTGACATATTTGGCAATTATTGACAATTTTTGAAAATGTTGACAATTTTTGACCATTTTTCAAAATTTAAACAAATATTGATCCTTTTGGACCATTTTTGACAATTTTTGACGAATTTTGATTGGTTTTAACAATTATTGACCGTCTTTGATAATTATTGACCATTTTTGACAATTTTCCAAAAATTTTTAACATTTTTCAAAATTTTTGACAATTATTGACCATTTTTGACAATTTTCGAAAATATTTGGCAATTACCAACCATTTTTTCAAAATTTTGACAGTTTTTGATCATTTTTCCAAATTTTTAACCATATTTAAAAATTTTTGACCCTTTTTTGGACAATTTTTCACACCTATATGTGTGCGGGCTCAGTGCGCAAGAGACAGTCGCTCGAATGAGTTATCGCGTGACGAACGCTTTTTCGTAACATCACACGTTTCACGAGTTCACTAGCCTTCTCAAAAGTCCTATGTCGTGCAATAAGAAGCAAGCTTCAAAAGAAAAAATTAAGCTGTCTCGTGTAAAGGGGGCTGGTTATCGCAATAGTAAAAGAAAACCTTGTAGCTCCTAAAGAAACCGGTCCAGATTGTTTGTGCCGAAAAAAAAGCACGGAGGCATTTTCAGCTAGAGAAAAAGAGATTATCATCCAGTTGCTTCACAACGGAAGGCCAAAAAATGAGCAGGACACCTTTTTAATGGGACTTATCAAGAGCAAAGAAGTGGCAAGACGAAGATCATCCAACAACGAATCTAGACAACAGTCGTCTTCTTTTGTATATTTTGCAATGAAGGGCATAACTCGTACAAAAGTCTGCAGAAAGGCATTCTGTAGTCTTTTTGCTGTGTCAAACAAGGTCGTGTTCAGACTTTCGTCACTACTAGCTGCTCAGGTTTTGACACCTGTTGACATAAGAGGCAAACACGGTAACCGAGGCAATCTACTTCCTGCGGATGTTGTTGCGAAAATAGATGAGCATATACCATCTTTCCCTACCAAGACTTCCCATTTCTTCGGCCATGAACATTACCTACTTGGAATCCGGCTTAACTGTTTTAAAAATGCACGAACTTTTTGTATTAAAATATCCAGAATTACAAAACAAAGTAAAGTACGAATACTATCTACAATACTTTAGAGAAAACTTTGGGTATAGCTTAGGAAGACCTCAAGTAGACGTATGCATTACATGTGAGGATCTTAATGTAAAAATAGGATCCCCGAGATTAAACGAAAACGCAAAAAGGGTGGCAGTAGCAGAGCTGGTGGTCTATGAAAGGAGGGCAAACTTCAGGAAATAACACAACTTTCCAAAGAACGAGAAGACGTAATGGGCATCGTCTTCGACTATATGCAAAATTTACCTACTCCACACCTTCCAGTTCAAGAAATGTTCAACCTAAGGAAGCTTTGGCTAAATGTGTTTTGTATTAATGATACAAAAAATAACTCCAGTGTGTTTTACACTTACCATGAGGGACTGGCCACTAAAGGCACTAATGAAGTAAGTTCATTTATACTCGATTACATCGAAAAGTATATTCCCGCTGAAATAAAAGAACTTTACATATTCAGTAATAGTTGTGGTGGACAAAATCGGAACCATACAGTGGTAAGATTGGCAATACATAGCTTTTTGCCGTGCGATAGGAACTTAGCAACTATAAAAAGATCGGTTCGTAGTCATGACCGAATTTACGTACCTCAACAATACTGCCGTGCTAAGACAAAAGGTCGTAACTGACAAAATTTGGGATTATGAGATTTTGGTATATTTGGAATGTGTATAATTAGTTCTATCAGTGTACCAATTCCAATAGTCGTATCTATAGTAGAAATGCTCGAAATAATATAACGATTTTGACGTATCTGCCAAATGTCAAGCAAATACCAAGTCAAAATGTCGTATACAATTCGTACAAAGATAAAATGTCCCATTTGTCACTTAAGACGTATTGATTTAGCTCATAACAAGGAAAAATGCCGCAGTACAAAGTCAAAATGACTTATCTTTCATATACAAAGTCGAAGTGTCGTATGTTTTTCTCATACTACTTTTGGACCAAGTATCAGGTGTATGTAGCATGTATTATATGCGTATCAAATTGGTGAGTTACGACTTAATGGCGTTGTACACAGTGTGAAGTATTTTAATTGTAAAAGAATCACCCATCAGAAAAAAAAGTCGATAGGACTGCCATATTGGATCATATTAAATCTTTTAATCCCACCATTTCACACTATCGGCGGAAACTTGCTCCCAATAGTCTCCATCTTCCTAGCGATATGAATATTAAAGGCATGTATGGAGACTTCTTGGTCAAAAATTCTGACTTTGAAATTTCCTACGAGCTCTATAGACAAGAAGTGAGAAACATGAACATATCCTTTGCTGTGCTTGGTAATGAAGGATGTTTTCAATGCGAATCCTTCGAGAATCATACCAAAGCCTCACACCATTCAAAATATAGTTTTGGATTGCAAGATGTGGGACGAACATAATAAGAATTCCATTCTAGCACGCCAAGAATACAAGAAAGATGCGTTACTTAATAATACTTGTGAACCAACAAGTGTATTCGTGTCAGTCGATCTACAGAAGGTTCATATTTTTTAAAATTTCTTTACAAACTATTATACATTTGCCGTTTTAGGTGATCATACTTCCAAGGTGTGATATGTTCAAAGACATAATATTTGTCCCAAGAATAATTGGCTTCAATGAAAGTTTTGTTCCTCTTGGCAAACAAATCAAAACTAAACAGCCAGGGGCCGTGATTTGGCACGAGAGTAGTGCAGGACGATCACAAGGTGATATAATATCGACATTCAATAAATTTTTGTTCCTAAACAGAGATGCGATAGAGATTACATTATGGATGAATAATTGCGCAGCACAGAATAAAAACTGGACTCTGTACTCATTTTTAATCTACTTTATAAATTCAGAGCAAACATCCGTGAAGCAAATAAGACAAATTTCGAGAGCTCTTTAGTTGAACTAGATTTCCTCACTTCGAAAGCATTAAGGGAAGGTGTCCCTAAGCCAGAAAAAAGAGAATTTCCTAGAGGTATAAGTGTAATTAGAAAACAGAATCTTATACAGAAGCTAACAGCAATGGGTATTTCACAGAGCAGGTTGATGATTTGGCAAGGTTTGCCCGAAAATCAGGAACACGATACCAATCTTAATGTCTAAAATAATTATTTATTTATGACAGTTTATTTTTATTTTATGTTCGTGTTAATGAAGACTTAGTTTGCAGTTTATTCAATCCGTTGTTTTATTACTCAATGGAGAATGATACTTTTTTTCTATTGTTTCAACTCGTGAACTTGATTGTAACAATATATGTAATTCACAGGATACATTCCAAAAAATCTTTAAGACAGATGTCGTAAGTTAAAATCATGTTAATCTACAATTTTGTATCACTATGAAGATATGTCGTATCTGGATAATTCAAAGTCAAAAAGTCTTAACTGTGAAAAAGATAGGTCACTGTCAATGCAAAAAATCTGAATATTTGCTAAATCAAAACGTCGTAACTTTCAAACTTCCAAAATATCTCTACTCAGGTCGCATTTGGGATATCAATCGATTCATTTTTATATTAGAAGTATTTTATTATTCCGTTCAGACCAAATTTTTTTTGAAAATAATGTAAATATTCCATGATTTGAATTTTCACTGGAAAAACGAATTTATCTCCTAATTTCATTTTTATCAGTTACGACCTATTGTCTTCTCAGGGCAGAATGCTCGCCACTAATCGCAAATGCAAAAAAAGCTGAGCCAAAATTTTTAGTACGCGAAATGAAAAATCGTGATATCATAAACTTTAAAGATTGGCGGGCAAGATATTTTAGAAAGTCTTCTCAAAGCCTTGGTTCCCATAAATCCACTTTTGCCATAAGTCAATATCGCCACTTCATCTACAGGTCAGAAGAAAAGGGTATCTGACTGTATCAGAATTTATTGATGGTCTTATAAATGCTACTTTCCGACTAGTTAAAGGCAAGGAAGAAGTACTTCTACCGACAGCCATGGCTTACAATGGACAAGTCCCTATCAACAGTAAGAAACTCGCCACTCTTGAAAAAATTGTTCATTATATTGCTGACGAACATAAAGACTTTTTCACTGAAATATCAGCATGGCCAACTACTCAAGATAGAGAGCAGAGTGATGAGGAGAACGTTTAAAATATTTCCTTTTTCTTTGTTCTGATATGTTTTTAAATAAAGTATTAATCCAAATTTGTTTATTTGCTTGCTTATGTCTAGTTCCTACCTCCTAATTAGGTTTAGCAGCTAATTTTACTTGTTAAATCACTTCAAGAGACAACAAAATAATGTTACGTTTAAAAAATTAGCATTTTATAAACACATTAGAGAATTGAGTGGAAAAAGGAAAACAATCCATGAACCTTGACTCTGAATAATTCATAAATACCAGTCAGATTATAAGAAGTCTCAAGATTCCTGAATCCCTAATATTGTGATTTAAAATTTGTCTGTAGTAAGTTTTGTCATAATAATAACAATAGAGAAGTTACAAGGTTTTTCCGTTTTTCCGAAAACAAGGAAAGTCGGAATTATTCCCTTTTTCCACTAACCGATTCATTTGTGCTATGAAATACAGGATGCTCCATTTAAATGAAGGAACAAAATGAAAGGGTCGAGCTATGAACCACCTGTTCAAGATAAAAAGTAAGTTAAATTTAATCCACAATGAGGAGAAAATACTTTTCTGTAACATATGGAAGTTCACTCACGATATTAACATGAAGGTGTTCATATATTTTGAAGGACTCTGTATAACGTAGCAGAACCTATATCAAGTTTGAAAAATTGTGAGAAATTGGAATCATAGCGGTTATATTCAAGAAATCATAAGTTTAGTTTATAACTTAGTTATGTAACATTCTGAATAATCCAATATGGATCTTGGGAATATCTAATATTTTTCTGAATAACATTTTTTTATATTTCCTAAAATACCGAGCTTGGTCGTAAGATTGGTACAATTCGCTATTCTTTCAATTTTATATATTTTTGTAAATAACGTTTCGCAATATTTCGTTGACTAAGCATCTGGCCTTGAGGATTTAATATTAAAAGTTTATAAATCCTCCATTGTACAGTAACTAAAACATAAATTTAATTTATTTTATGAAAAAAAAATTTGGTCAATACATTTGGTTTTATTAGCGCCACTTCTTATTTTTCGTTCATGTATTGGCTTATTGATAATGTCTTTCACTGTGGATATTGGGGTTTTGGTCAACTGACATGTTTCTTTTGCTGCATCGGTTATACTATAACCTCGATGTTTCAATGATTCAAACACATTCTTCACAATTCGGAGTCCACATACTTAATTTTAAACACAATATTACTTTCGGAGTAGAACGTTTATTACAAACTAAAATCATGAGACAATATCAAAAATGATTATCCCGAAATCCCCACTTACTATTTTATCTATAAATATTTTAATTCCATGACATGTAAAAATATAAAAATGGCTTTGGAAATGAAGTAGGTAGGTGCAGTTCAGGTCAGACAAAGGAAAACAAGCAATGAAAGTTCTTTTTATATTTGTCAAAATACTTTTGGAATGAGTCAAAACGAAATATCTTGGAACGAAGTATATAATAAATATTTTCAACCATTTGAATATTAAGAAATTCATTTTGCACACTTAAGACGAAAATTAAACCGGTGGCACCCTGTATAAACATAGCACTGTGAAGTAAGAAATTTCCCAAACCCTGACGAAATGTCAACAAGAAAATGAAGAATCGTGTGCTACAATTCGCAAACAACCCTAAAAACAAAAGGGCGTCATCTACGTTCTACACCTTAATCAAGATATTTCGTGTTGTCGTGATAGTACGGAGGCTTAAGACGCATCTGCAATCAACAGAATGATATTCCTCCCACTCAATATACTTATCTATTGAATCTCAATTTAAAAAAGTATAAAACTGCTGTCTGTCACTTTAACTTGTAACCTTTGTTTTAACCAAATATCATAGCTTGTCAAAATGGATTTTTACGGTCATAAGTTGCATTTTTGACAATCTTTGACATTTGATAACCTCGAACTCTAATAATTTCAGCTTTACACGAGTAAGATGACGTTAACGTCGCTCTCTAAAAATTGTAACCTTTTTTTTAAATACAACTGAAGTCATCGTTACACAAAAATGTCTCATTATAATAGTTAGGTGACAATTACTGGTTTCTGTTCAAGTTCGTTAAACAGAACACGAGTCAGTATAATCGAAAGATCTTGATATCAATCCTTATCCAACTAAATAGAATTCTAATCGGACCTTTCGTTTAGGAGTTATGACGGGTGTAAAAGTTTTAAAAGTGGACAAAATGCGTTACCGAGCAATGCCGAGGCGGGTCGCTATTATGTTATTTATTTTATAAAAAATTTTTACTATTGAATGTGATATTGTTATGTGTGAAAATAACCATATTATTGAAACAATGATAAAAAAGTAACAGACAATTGGGCAGAAAAATCGAATTTTCGATATATGGGAATCATGAAAATTTGGGGAAGGTGATCCAAGGACGAAATGTGCGTAATAAAAATAGCTTCAAAGAATTTGAAATGAACAAAAGACATAAGTTATCACATACATCCCAAATAACTCACTACAACACGAAACTTATTTCATCATTTTTCCGGACTAACGAGTAAACGGCTTCTAGCCTAGAAAAACAAAGAAATAAAGAATAAGAATCTCTGTAGACAAAATGAGAGCACGATGTTGAGTTCCGCCATCTTGATAAAGTCAAATGATACCAAAGGGACAGATAAATAGTAAATAGAGCTTGAACACTGGCCGCTTCACATCTCGCAAATAGCTACCATAAATATCTAGCGGGATTTGCTAATACAAGATACCGCTCTCACTTGTTTCGTTCCTTTTGGTATCGCTTTCATAAGCGTAAGGTGTCAAAATTGCGTTGGGAGAGTGTTCGTGCTCATGTTTGGAATTGACAATGTAATATCTTGTTTCAGCTTTTGATATGTATGCTGCATAGTATCACATCGTCAAGTATCAAAAATTTAATTAGAAATTACCATACACATTGTTTTAAGCCGCATACAGATAAGCATCTTGAACAATTTTTTATTGACTATTCACTGAGTAAAATTATTGTTGTCGTTCTGTGGTTACCTACACTGCTAACATTTTATTGTCGAGTAACATATTTTCGCTAAGCACTTTTTTCAAAGTTGATGACACACCATGATAATTTGAAATTTTTTACACACCATCAATTACAGAGCATTCTTGAACCTCACAACGTCACGAACAAATGAAATAAATTACAAACAGTGGCGGAGTTAACGGTGCAGTTGTCAATGCTGGTCGCTTTTCTCATACTCTGTGACGTCAAATTTCTTCGTAGTGAAATAATTTAATACAACCGGACGATTTACTTCAGTTAACGTTTTTCCAGTGCTTTAAAATAGGCAAATCTAACTTTTGCATCGTTTCTTAAACGTTTTTTTTCCATCACCAATTCAGTTATTTCAACCGATTAAACAAACTTCAGTACAACTCCCAATCACTTAAAGTAGTTTTATTTCGCCAAAAAAGCTGTACCCTAATATAAAAATGTACGACCTCTGCCCATGTGTTTTTTTGTCGCTTCCGGCTACATCGTCCGACTTTTTATCATCTAGGGTACACAATTGTTATTTTCTTTCAATTCAGACTCGTGGGTAAATCTTATTATTCATCAAATTTTATGAAGACAGTTTTTTTCTTATCTGCAGTCCGAAAATATACATACAGAAAGAAATGAAGAATATTTTCTTATGAGACCAATCACTGGAAATGCGATTTAGCTATTGTAGATCCTTTTGGGAATCACGTATAGGACTGATGTTGGGACTTTGAACAGAGGAATTATTTCTTGGTTGAGTCTGAAGACGAATCAGTTGTACAGACAAAAAAGGATTCTCAGTTGATTATTTTTTTTTCACTTATAATTTTACCGAGTAAATTGGGTTTGTGTAATGAGAAACTATTGCCTATCAGTTGAAAAAACTGTCAAGTGGTTTTGCAGTTTGCTGTAAATCCTCCGCGCCAAGTTAATTCAAACGTCAAAATGTGATGTGGTTAATGTTGTTAATTTTCGTCACACAGTTCCATTAAAAGCTGATACACTTAATTTTTGGGTTGTTTTTGTAGGACTTTACGTTTAGCATTACGTGCAGCTTGTGATGCATTGAACTGTACTTTGGTGAAAACAATACTAAATTATTTATAGCCTCTAATTTTCAACATTTTAGTGGTGGTGTTCCAAATTGTTTCAACTATCGCTAAGTTTCTCGCAAAATAAATGCCCAATTCTATCAATTCTACTAATTTCAATGACCGCAGCTTCAACTGACAACCAACATTGACTGAAAAATAGATAAAAAACCACTGGTGCATTTGCCTCTGTGAAAGTTGCAGCAAGCATTTGCAGCCGTCAATCTTACAATTGCACTATTGCATTTACGATTTTTTATACAATAAATTAATTTTTTCACAGAAAACCATCAATAATTGCAAATTTTTGTAGATTTGGATGTCAAATTTTCCACAGACAAATATTAAAATTGATAAGAATTCTTCCTCTTGGTTAAATAACGTCACAATTTAGCGTTCCAACGAATTTTCTCGTTGACGAATTTAACCATTTGCAGTTACAAAACGAGCGAAACACAATCGCCTACATAAATAATACCCAAATACAGTGTACCAACTATGTATATGTATTAACCACAAACGGTTTTTTGACAAGATAATTGAATTTATTACACGCAGTTTGCTGATTGTTTGTTACACAATAGTTTTTACCACATAACCATAATGTTGTTCTTGCATGGCGAGTATTGATTTGAGAGCGGATATGGCATTTACGACGTTAAATTTTTTGGTTAATTTCTGTGTGCACCTCAAAAATACCAATTCGTCTAAATGTTGAGTAATCATTAAAACAAAAATCCCTGTCCCTTCTTATTTGTCGAAGAAACCATTCAGATAATTTTACTGTGGGTTCATAACCTGTATCTAAAGCATCTTGCACCTTTTGCAAATGATAAAAGTGCTCTTAGCGGAGATAATGAAGACACAGAAAGCGTTTATAGCAACTTTTATTTAGAGCACAAAAATATGCGATAAAGGTTATTAATTATATTGACAACTACATGACAGTTTTTTTTTTAAATCAAACTACCACGAACAACTAAACCTAAAAGTAAACATAAGTTAATACGTAATTTCCAACACCCCATCTTTATGTTTATTTTAGGTATTTTCTTGTGATGTGTCTTGTAAGTCCATATTTCTTGTACAAAAATCGTAACCTGCTCTAGGTAAACTTTTTGTTAAAAAGTCTGCTAGATTTTCTTTAGAGCTTATGAAATGTAGTTTTAAATCATTGTTTTCAATATTCTCTATTACAAAATGATGTTTTATATCAATGTGTTTACATATCTGTGGAACAACTGGATTTTCCGCAAATTTTATCATAGATTGATTATTATCACAGTACAATGTAATACATTTCGGAGAACTTGGAGAAATCTCATTTTGCAATCCATTGATCCATATCAGTTCTTGGGTTGCACTACTTAAAGCCATATATTCAGCTTTTAATGTGGAAATAGCAATTGTTGGTTGTTTTTCTTGAGCTCCAAGAAATATGTTACAAACACTCACTCAATATGCCTAATTTAACCAACAAATTATAGTGAAAATAAATAAATATTAGGACTTAATCTTCATATTTGTGTTTATTTTGTATTTTAATAATAATACTTTTACTTAGTATTCGTAATTGACCTACATTTCCTCTTTTAAATCTTACATAGACTACATCTTCAGAAGTTCATCTTCCAGACTTTCATATCCACTTCAATTCCCTAAAAGTATACGTACAAATAGAAAATGATTCTTAAGTAGTGATTGCAAGCAAGATCAGTTTCAGAATATAAGGTATTTAATTTTGATAATAAGATATATATCTCAAAGGTTCAAATGTTTACAAATGAAATAAAATTAATTGATTGATAATCAGATATGACTGATAATCAATCATTCATTAACAAAGGGGTAGTTTCACAAATTCAGTACATTCTTTATCCTTTCCCATCTTTGTAAATTCACATATAGCACATATTTTGAACTCGTAGAAGCTACTGGTAAAGCAAAAGAACCAACCATTCAGGTTGTGAACAAGGGAAGAGAGATATCGTCTCATTTTGCTTTTTGGATGCTAGCTAAGAGCCTATAACGTTAAAGTAACGGATTTTTTGTAATTTACAAAAAGTTTGGAAAGGAAAAGTTTCCAAGGTTCCTTAGAACTGGAAACTCAACCAGTGGGTTGGATTTATTCCTTTACAAACAAATTGTAATTACCCTTGTCTTGTTTTACTTAAAGGCCACCCACCATCAACGGAAAGTTTGTAGACCACTCACTTTTATGTGATTATATTATATAATACTGGCTCAATATCATTCACTTACGTTTATTTTTATTTCAGGCCTTCAATTTCATCTTTCACTTTCAATTTCATCTCATCTTTCAACTTCCAACTTTCAACTTCATTTCAATGTTCACTCTTCTGACATCTCACGTCGTTGAAGTCTATTCAAGATCCACCTTCTCATTTGGCCACCCCATATTGGCATGAGGGTGATCAGAACCTTCTAAGAACCTGTGTGGACCTCTGGATCATACTAGAACGATTGTTACCCCGATCTACACGTGCGAAGACTATACTTTTGGAATTCAACCCCTACACGTCCTAACCTTCCAGTAATCATTGTATATACCCATAAATACTGTGAGTCCTAGGTATGCATACTTTGGGTGATTTTCAATAAATTCATATAATTATATCCATCTAAACTTCTCTCAAATTTGCACGTGGTTATAATTTTAGACTTAAGTCAACGTACAAATTTGATATTTGAAGTTTAATTATCTCGCTGGTTCTCACCATAGATAAACCACGTGTTCCCTAACTTCACTACGTATTTTTGTAAGAGCCCCTTTTTGTGAGTACCTTCCTATTCATACTTGTAATCTGTACGGCCTACCACCTGTTAGGTCAATCAATAGAATTTATTAAGCATATATCTACATAACGCGTTAGTTTTATTTGTCCCCCTTAAGAACCCCTCCCTTAACCCCGAGATATTCAAAAGGTGTTTAATATCTTCATTTCCACCCTTTCACTGCTTTAACATCCTTTATAACAGGTGTTATAAATAGCCCCATTGGACATGAGAAAAACGTATCCTGTAGTAGAGCGACGATCATCTCTATTATTGGCCCAGTCAGAATCGGAAACAGCTTTTAATTGTTCCCCATACTTCTCAAACGGTAATTTTATAGATTTGGTAGCTTTTAAGTATCTTGTAATTCGCTTCACTCCTTGCCAAATAGCTTAAAACCCTTTCACTATTCCTGTCCCTCAGCAGGGATGATTGTCTGGAAATTTTTAATCGCTGAAATATTTTTGTCCCTCGGCCGGTACATGCCTTTACACCTTATGTTTGGAGGTTACCGTCAAATCTGAAATTTAGGTTATTTGTAACTTGGTTGATAAAAGTTTAGTGTTTTGCTACATGTGTAAGACGCCGTACGTGCTGTGCTTTTAGTTACATTTTTGTGACAAGTTTGAAAGAGAATTTTAGGTTTCACACATTGAGTAGTCAGTATAAGACATGTTTATAATTATGGATTGAGCAATAGGCTTCAAATTGACTTGAAGAGCAGTAATAAGGATATCTCCTACCTTTTACTCATCCAAGGGGAAGTGCATTCCCAACTGCTTTCTTTTTGTCCCAAGAACTTGGGGAAAGGGTTACAAAGTTTTTAACGTTTTTTTTCTTCGTATTTTACGTTTTCTGTTAAATGTTTCTTAATTTTTTTTTGCTTGTTAGCATCTTGTCAGAGGTTTTATTTTTGTTTTTATTTTTTTTACAGTACCTAACTATGGCAAGAAGAAAGTACTTAACTGAGCAGGAGATTCTGGAGTTGCTCGAAAATGATGATGAATCTTTTATTATGGAGTTATTTGATGTCGAGCAATAATTTGATAACGAAGAAATGAAGATGTTGAATTTTCCGATGCGGATAATGAAGAAGACGAAATTCACGAAAATAATGGACCAAACGAATATGAAATAATTACACCGGAGGCTGAAAATATACCAGAGGATGAAAAAGCAGAATTTAAAAAAATAGATTATCTTACCTAAGAAGCCGGCATAAAATGGAAACCCAATGCTGATTATCAGACAAGAAACATAAGTTGGTTTAGCCCTAAACTAGAACACGCATTGGATTTGCCAGCACCGATTTTTTTTTTTCAGAATTATATTACAGAAGCAATATTTTTGCAAATGGCCGATATGACTAATTTATATGCAACTCAACAAAACACAGCACGATTTCCACCTACAACTTCGGAAGAAATCAAAACTTTCATAGGTATACACATAATAATGGCAAATTTGCAATTTCCTAGGGTTGACATGTATTGGAATTCTAGATTGGGAATATAGCTTATAAAAGAGACAATGACAAAAGTTAGATTTCATAAACTAAGAAATGCCATTCATTTGGTAGACAGTACAAGTAGAAAACAACAGAGATCGGCTGTGGAAAGTCAGGATTTTGTATAATGCCATTAGGAAACGTTGTCTGGAACTGCCTCTTGAAAGAAGCCTTGGCGTTGACGAGCAAATGGTACCTTTCAAAGGCCAAGTAAATATTAAACAATACATGAGAAATAATCCAAAGAAATGAGGTATAAAATTATGAGTTTAATCAGGGCAGAGCGGATTGATTTATGATTTTTTGATATATCAAGGTGCTACTACTGAACTGAAACCAATTTATGCGCAGTGTGGTGCCGGTGCAGGAACAGTTATGCAACTCTCTGAGAGAATATAAACAAAAAATAATGGATTATTTTTCGATAATTATTTTAGTTCTTATAATCTATTTCAGTTTCTGGATGCAAAATACATTTTTTTTACAGTCGCGCGTAAAAGGACTAATTCCTGTATTCAAATGAAATCGTAAAGTTGATAAATGCCGAGGATTGTTATTTTAGGCTCTAGCGCAAAAAAGGAATCTTTTTCGCTCGCTTATTTAATGAAACCACGCCCTCCGAATTAACTCAATCGGTGAATAATCAACAATTTATTAGATTGAAAATTAAATAAAATTATATGAAAATTGTCCAAAATTATGAAATATGGTCAAAAATGGTCAATAATTGTCAAAAATGGTCAATTATTGTCAAAAACTGTTAAAAATGGGCAATTTTTGTCAAAAACTGTCAAAAATGGTCAATAATTGTCAAAAATTGTCATTAATTGTCAAAAATGGTCGATAATTGTCAAAAAAATTTGAAAAATGGTCAAACATTTTCAAAAATGGTCAAAAACTGTCAAAAATGGACAATTATTGTCGAAATTGGTCAATCATTGTCAAAATTTTTTGAAATTTTGAAAAATGGTCGATAATTGTCAAAAACTATCAAAAATAGTCAAAAATTTTAGAAAATTGTTGAAATTTTTGGAAAATTTTGAAAAATTGTCAAAAAAGGACCTATATTGTTAAAAACTGTCAAAATTTTGAAAAATAATTGATAATAGTCAAAAATTGTTAAAGTTTTTGAAATATGGTCAAAAATGGTCATTAATTGTCAAAAATGGTCAGAAATATAGAAAAATGGTCCATAATTGTCAACAATTGTCAAAAATGGCCAATAATTTTGGAAAATGGTCTAAAACTTTGAAAAATTGTCAAAAAAGGTCCACAATTAATAATTATCAAAAATGATCAATAATTTAGAAAAACTTTCAAAAATTGTCGAAAATGGTAAAAAACTATCAAAAATGGTAAAAAACTATCAAAAATGGTTAAAAATTGTCAATTATTCTCAAAAACTGTAAGAAATGGACCATAATTGTTAAAAATTGTCAAAATGTCGAAAAATAGTTGAGAATTGTTAAAGATTCTAAAAAATTGTCAAAAATTTTGAAATATGGACAAAAATGGTCTATAATTGTCAAAAATGGTCTAAAATTTTGAAAAATTGTCAAAAATGGTCAAAAACGATCAAAAATGGTTAAAAATTGTCACTTATTGTTGAAAACTGTTAAAAATGGACAATTATTGCCAAAAACTGTCGAAAATGGTTAAAAATTGTCATTATTTTGAAAAATGGTCACTAATTTGAAAAACAGTCAAAATGGTCAGTAATTGTCAAAAATGGTCAATAATTGTTAAAATTTTGAAAAATGGTCAATAATTGTTAAAATTTTGAAAAATGGTCAATAATCGTCAGAGGTTGTCAAAATTTTGAAAAATAGTCAATAAAAATAAATTTACTAAAAATCGATTATTTTTTAATATCCCTAGTCAGTAGATCTTTTAAGGTTCATCATGATGAATAGCGAAAATGACGATTATTCTAGCACTCCTATTATAACCTAAGATAATATAAAAAACTGTTTTGATTATTAAAAAGGCGACTGTAGAAAAAATTATGTGTGTTTTTCGAGCGTAAAGTAACAGATTGCAACATTCTTTCTCAAGCGGCAATCTGTTACTTTACGCTCTAAATACACAAATAACTATATGCTGTTGGAACAATTAGGGAGGGTCTTTTTGCCAAACCTTGTCTACCTAGTGATTTAGAAATGAGAAAAAGTGATCGAGGATCTACCGCAACTGCAGTCAGCAACCATGGTGTTGTCATAACTAAATGGTACGATAACAAACCAGTAAAAGTTGCATCAAATTTAATTGGAATTGGTCAACAAGAAAATTGTCAACGGTGGGATAAGAAGTATCAGACCTACGTACAAATACCTAGACCAGAATCAATAAAATATTACAACATGAACATGGGAGGTGTGAACAAAGTCGACTTTTTATTAAGCATTTATCGATCTTTTGTTAGGTCCAAAAAGTGGACCGTTAGAATTTTAACACATGCCATCGATTTAGCGTTAGTGAATTTGTGGCTTGAATATTAGCATCAAGCTGTCTTACTGGGAGTTCAGAAAAACAAAATTCTTGATTTACTTGCATTCCGTCAAAACTTTGGCGAACATCTTATTTTATCGAGAAACGCACCTAAAGAGGAAGACCAACAACTGATATTGACCAATCAGGACCTTCTAAAAAGAAGCACTTGGAAGTGAGACCCTTCGAGCAGAAGCAGCTTGATGGCTATGCCCATTTTCCAAATGTTGATGGGAAAAAAATTAAACGGTTGCAAGGGAAAAACACATGTCTATTGTCAAAAATGCAATGTTCATTTATGTTTCTTAAAGGAGAGGAATTGTTTCACAACATTTCATACTCTTTGATACTACATTTGTTGAAAAGTTGTAATAAACCATAATTTTTTTTTCATCCTCTAACTATGTTTGTCCCTTGGGAAGGACATGCTCTAATTAGGGGTGGGGTGAAAAATAAGAAAATTGATATCAAAAGTGTTTTGAGAAAGTCTATGAGAGATTATTATTAAAATATTAAAATTTTTGAACAATGTTTATTACTGCTGAGAGTGAAAGGGTTTTAACCTGGAATATTGCAGTAACGACTCAAAAGATTTACTGCATGAGCTATTTCTGGACGAGTTCCATTCGACGCATACAGTAAACTACCAACAGCTTCACGATAAGGAACTTTTTCCATTTCTTTTCTCTCTTCTTCACTTTTTGGAGACATATCTAAGGTTAATATTTGATTCGGATCACTGGGTGTATAAATAAATACCTTTGCATTCAGTCATATTGAATATATGTAGAATATCCGAGATGTGTTTTTCTTGATCCAGTTTGATTGATCCATCTTCTCTTTTCTCAATTTTCATCACCAAACAGAAATGCACTTTACATAATAATATGTCTTTAATTTTAAATTCTTTCATGAGGTTACTTTTTAATTTAAAAGTCAAAGTAATGTAATTTGAAAATAATAATAAATCATCTACGTAAATGGCGGCGATGCAAATCTTGTTCTTATTTCTATTAAAATATATACTGGCATCAAAATTTGATTTTTGAAAATCTACTCTACGAATGGTATGATCTAGTTTGTCATACAATGATCTACTTGCTTGCTTAAAACCATAAATAGACTTCTTCCATATTAATTTCTTCTTTCAACTCAGGATGTAAAAACGCAGTAATTACGTCCATTTGTTGGATGTCTAGCTTTCACTATACGAGTTGTACTTTGCTTTAATCACCCATTTTGATCAACAGCCTTACGACCAGGTGGAGTTTTAGAAAGTATCCAAGTCTTATTAATTTCAAGCGAATCCATTTCTTCTTGCATAGCTTCTTTCCAGTTTTCTGCGTCCTTACTGGTTAGAGCTTCTTTAGCAGATTTTGGATTTTGTTTGTTGTACAAACTTGCTTGATAAGAAATAAAATCTTCATTAAAAATTTGTTTATTTTTAATTCTTCGCCTTTGACTTCTAACGTCTTCTTCACTTTCTATTTTTTGGTCTTCAATTCGAACATTTTCTTGAATATCTTGACTTTCAGACTTCACAAATGATTCATTATTATCCCCACCTTCAACATCAATCTCTCTAATCAGTAATTGTTGTTGATCACTACTAATCTGCGTAGCACTTTGATGATCGAAGCCATCTTCGAAGTTTTGTATATCTAGCAACTTAGACTCTTCCACTATACTGGGAGTTTCAAAAAATACGACATCGCTAGCTTCAACCAGCAATTTATTTTCAGGTTTTATAAAACGATAACCCTTGCTGATTTCACAATAACCTACAAAAATTACTTCTTTTGATTCCGAATCCAATTTTCGACGTTCTTCTTCAGGAATATGGATCATAGCCTTACAACCAAAAACTCTTAAATTTGCCTTAGTTGGGGATCTACTTCTTAGGTAATTTGCGGTATTTATTGCTTCCTTCCAATACTCTATTCCTAAGCCTGAATCAAATAGCAAACATCTTGCTTTTTCAACGAAAGTTCGGTTAAATCTCTCAGCCACGCCGTTTTGCTATGGTGTATAATATATAATCGCATTTTGATGTTAAATTCCATTTTGTTTCAGTAATGTTTCGAAACCTCTATCAATATATTCATTTCCAGTATCAGTTAGAAGTTTCTTAATTTTATTCTCCCATTTATCTCCAACTAATGCTTTATATTCTTTAAAGCAATCTAAAGCTTCGCTTTTTCAAAAAAACTGTTGAAAATCTAGTGTAATCATCTATAAACGTTAAGAAATAAGGAGCTTCTCCAATGGAGAAATTCTGCATAGGTCCACATATATCAAGTGTAATAGGTGCAGGGTATCTTTGGCTCTTTTACCTCCTGTCTTATTGAATGGTAATCTCTGCTGTTTACCTTTTGAACATTGTATACAATTAGAAGCCATATTAGCTGAAGTGAAATTTACGCCACTTGCTAAACCGTTCTTCAATAAACAGGTTTTTTTTAAATCAAACTACCACGAACAACTAAACCTAATAGTAAACATAAGTTAATACGTAGTTTCCAACAAGTGCATTTCTTTCAAAGCTCTCCATGTTGAAATTCTGGAAATTCCAGGCTGCAATGCGCTTCTGGGAACACTGATAATAGTGGCGGTTTGTACTGTATATCTCTAACAGTCTCAGCTCTTTTGACTCTTCCACGTTTATTAGCTGCAGGTTTTAAGTTTCTCTTGAACGTCGGTCTACACCAATAAATGTTTGGCGACTAGAACATTCTTCGATATATCGCCTTACTGCACACACTAACACCTAATGGAAAACACATCCTACTAGAATGTTCAATGTACGTCACAAAAAAGAAAGAGCCAGAAATAACTGGAAACTGTAGCATGCTCAATGTAATATCAAATGTATCACACTTTTAAATGCATTCCTTACGTATTAAGACAAAGTATCATTTTTCTAATGTTATTGCAAACAGGTGATCGAGCCATTAACTGGCTTAATATTCATGAACAATGCGGTCACATTGAAAATAAGTCGCCGGAAAATTTATT
The DNA here is from genome assembly GCA_947563755.1 of Lochmaea crataegi. Taxonomy (NCBI): domain Eukaryota; kingdom Metazoa; phylum Arthropoda; class Insecta; order Coleoptera; family Chrysomelidae; genus Lochmaea; species Lochmaea crataegi. The sequence continues at coordinate 30,659,165 of OX387428.1, read as the reverse complement.
TACACGGCTTTTATAACCGCAAGTACTGCAACGGAGACTTCTCGAAGATATATAGATAACTTGATAACGTTTATAGCTGAACTTGGATAGTGGAGCGGCAAAGTTTTTGCTTGAGTGGAAAAGTGTTAAAACATGCTTTAAACGTCTTCGCTTCGGTAATATTTTCACGATAAATTAAAGAGAACAGGAAGTACGATAAACGAAAGAGACATTATTGTGTGGTTTTTTGCTTAACCAAGTTTAAATTCAGTCAGGTACTTTTTTTATGTGTGAATGGAATGTTTATGTGTTCGATACAAAAGAGACTAGATATTATTATATTTACCAAGAGGCATACACAACTATGTGATGTTGAATATGATAAGAAATGTAGAAGAAGGGCAGGACGACGAAAGAACAAAAATCAAGGAGGATCGCAGAGACAGTATTAACAACAATACCATGACATAGTACTTCAACTGACTCATTAGGGCAACCTATTGACGCAACGGCCAGAAGCTATACCTTTAATGGAGAATTCAAAAATTCAACCAGGTAAAGACGACGGACGGCTCCACCATTGGAGCCGTGGGGCTACGTAATGGCGATTGCCCCGGAGCTGAAGAAATCAAGAAGCAGAAAGAAAATTCGGTTCAGCTGCTATTTTCACAGACAGCCAAGCTGCACTGAAGGCACTCGATTCCATAGAGGCCGATACAGAGCAAGTATGGGGTTGTGTATGTGCTTGGAGCGCACTTAAAGACCGTTGCAAGATCACGGTAGCTTAGAAACTAGGCCACAGGGGTCATAAGGGCAAAGAAAAGACAGATGAAATGGCCTGACAATTCATTGGACCGTAACCGTTCTTCGGCATCGCAACATTAACAATAAATATGACCACAAGAATGTGGGAGGTATAAAAATCTAGTGTGTTGGGAAATTTCACCAGGACAGAGACAGATGCCACAATTCGCCAGAAGATACTCACCAAAATTCACGGCACACCCAATGAGTAAGGAAAGGAAAGTAAAACTGTTGATGCTGAAGTACGACATAGTAGGCACGCAAAGCTGATGACTGATATGAGGTTGACAAACGAAGTCATATGGAGATTCTGGCACTTAGAAGAGGAAACTGCAGATCATATCCTGTGCCAGTGCGACTGCCTGGTGGAACGGAAGGTTTAATCTCCAGGCTTATTGGCTACATGAAAAGAGTTAGGCTCTGGATTCAGAGGACCACGATAGATCTGGAAAGGTATCACTGAAATAGGGACAATTAATCACCTCATCAAATCTAATCCAATCCAACCAACTATTGCAGTAATTGTGAAATTATTTCCGTAAATTAAATCTTGTGACATTAGAAATTGATTATTAATGATAGTATTGTTATTTTCCGAGCTTTTTTCCATAATAACAGATATTAAAATGGATGTTAGTACAAAGTCTCTAAATTAATTTTTCTACAGTCGCGCGTAAAATGACTAATTAATATATTCAAATGGAATCGTAAAGTCGACAAATGCCGAGGATTGTTACTTTACGCTCTAGCGCAAAAAAGAAATCTTTTTCGTTCGCTCATTTAATTAAACCACGCCCTCCGAATTAATTCAATTGGTGATTATTTAGGGAACCGCCCTTCTGACTTCTGCCCAATTCAATTGCCAAAAACTGTTAAAAATGGACAATTTTTGTCAAAAACTGTCAAAAATTGTCAAAAATAGTCAAGTATTGTCAAAAATTGTCGAAAATTGTCAAGTATTGTCAAAAATGGACAATTTTTGTCAAAAACTGTCAAAAACTGTCAAAAACTGCCAAAAATTGTCAAAAATTGTCAAAAATTGTCAAAAATTGTCAAAAATTGTCAAAAATTGTCAAAAATTGTCAAAAATTGTCAAAAATTGTCAAAAATTGTCAAAAATTGTCAAAAATTGTCAAAAATTGTCAAAAATTGTCAAAAATGGTTAAAAATTGTCAATTATTCTTAAAAAATGTTAAAAATGGCAATTATTGTTAAAAATGGTTAAAAATTATCATTATTTTGAAAAATGGTTAAAAATTATCAAAAATTTGGAAAAATGGTCACTAATTTTGATAAACAGTCAAAATGGTCAATAATTGTAAAAATTTTGAAAAATGGTCAATAATTGTCAAAAACGGTCGATAATTGTCAAAAACTTCAAAAAAAAATTGAGAAATGGTCAAAAATTTTCAAAAATTCTCAAAAATGGTCAATTGTCAAAGATTTCAAAAAAAATTTGAGAAATGGTCAAAAATTGTCAAAAATGGGCAATAATTGTCAAAAACTATCAAAAATTGACAATTATTGTTAAAATTGGTTAATAACTGAAAAATTGTTAAAATTTCGAAAAATGGTTGATAATTGTCAAAAACTATTAAAAATGGTCAAAAAATAGTCAAAAATTGGGAAAAATGGTCCATAATTGTCAATAATTATCAAAAATGGTCAATAATTTTGAAAAACAGACTAAAATTTTGAAAAATTGTTAAAAATGGTCAAAAACTATCAAAAATGGTTAAAAATTGTCAATTATTCTCAAAAACTGTAAAAACTGGACAATTATTGTTAAAAATTGTCGAAATGTCGAAAAATAGTTGATAATTGTTAAAGATTCTAAAAAATTGTCAAAAATTTTGAAATATGGACAAAAATGGTCAATAATTGTCAAAAATGGTCTAAAATTTTGAAAAATTGTTAAAAATGGTCAAAAACGATCAAAAATGGTTAAACATTGTCAATTATTGTTAAAAACTGTTAAAAATGGACAATTATTGCCAAAAACTGTCAAAAATGGTTAAAAATTGTCATCATTTTGAGAAACGGTCAAAAATTATAAAAAATTTGGAAAAATGGTCACTAATTTTGAATGGTCAATAATTGTTAAAAATTTTGAAAAATTGTCGATAATTGTTAAAATTTCGAAAAATGGTCAATAATTGTCAAACTTTTGAGACATGGTATAATTGTTAAATTTTTGAAAAATAGTCAATAAATAATACGAGCCGTTTCAGAAAATCGATTTAAACACGTAATTTATAAAATCGATTATAAGAAAATAATAATCGATTTATATAATAATCGATCATTTTTTAACATTCCCAGTCAGTCAGTAGATCTTTTCAAGGTTAATCATGATGAATAGCGAAAATGACGATTATTCTAGCAGTCCTATTATAACCTAAGATAATATAAAAAAACTGTTTTAATTATTAAAAGGGCGACTGTAGAAAAAATTATGTGTTTTTCGAGCGTAAAGTAAAATTGCCGCTTTCGAAAGATCGCCGCGCTCCGCTCCACGTCGCGCGGCAACATTCTTTCTCAAGCGGCAATCTGTTACTTTACGCTCTAAATACACAAATAACTATTATGTAGTCCTTTATCCTTGTATAAAAAGACCACAACTTTTTTTTAAGCAACTATTTGAAACATTTAACAATATTATGGCATTAAAGTTCGGTTTAAATATTCAGTGTGCAGCAAAGTTCAGGAGATAAAGACAAACTTTGACAAGTCACATTCACTGGAAAAATAATGTTAGTAGTGAAGTTGATAAATCTATTTGTTAACTGAAGTCAGAAGTGACGGCTTTTGAAAAATACATCTTTGTTCTAAAAGCTCTGGACTGTTTCACATGAAATTTAGCGGCGCTAACATATTGGTTGCCATATTTTTAAACAGATGATAAGGCTTTCAGCGGGCCTTAATTTATTATTGTACTCGTGTTGAGTAAATTGCCAAAAGAAAGAGTGGCCTATAATTCCAAGCAGGAAATGGGCTTATTCAATTACGGAAGATGAAAACTCCAATTATTTTTCCGAAAAGTCCCTAATTAAAAGTTACTCCGGAGACAACGTGAGTGTCTGAAAGGTCTTCATTTTTGATGTTTTAAGGGAAACAACTCCCGTTATAAGATGCTATTGATGGTTATATCATTGAAAACAAATAAAAGTATGGGGTTTCCATAAAGTTTTCCGTCAGTTAATAATATGGCTTTTCGACTTTTCTCTCTCAATTACCATTCAAAATACATGAGTTACTGATTGCTCATGTTTGGATTTATTCAGGTGTGTTATTTATTACTGTCTTATTAGTATACCAAGACTTTCCACAGAACGTATTTTCAAACAATTTGCATGTGAAAAACTTCGTACTGCCAGGCCTTGTTTGTAGAGTAACATCTTCAACCTTATTTTGCTCTTTTTGAGAGAATAATGTGGATCCACCCGCTTATCACATGAGGAACATTCCTAGTGGTGAGTGAGTTGGATATTTTTGGGAAGGTGGTTTTGTTCAAACGAGCCATCTACGTATATGGATACACCTAAGGCCGTGTCAGTGGATCTGATGGGAGAGTATGCGTATTGATTAGGGTGTAATGGTTGTCGACTTATCACTACTTCCGCCAGTCTTTCCAGCGTTTTCAGAGCCATCTATATTCCTATCCATCTATGGCCACCGAGTCCACATATTTCTCTCGAATGAGTCCAAATTTGTTACAATAGACGTCTACAAACTATAGATATATAAACAAATCTTCAATTTGAAGTTATCAAAAGTGTTGTAACTTATCAGTTGCTACTGAATTATATTGGGATTTGTAATGTGTCATTGTGCGTAAGATTTGCAAAATGATTCGCAAAACCACATTAGAGGCCTTTAATGATTATTTGGAAGAGTTAAACTGTGCTAATCTCTTCGGTATAATGCAATTTGGAATGTGTTTTGAACTGTACTAACCAGGATATAAAACTTTCCATCAACTTCCAATGAAATTTAGTGAACCAATATTCTTGTAATAAGAAATTTCGTCGTTTTTGTTTGCTTTTTCTTAAACACAAAAGAAAAGATATCAAGTTTTTTTTCTATCGATTTTATGTAACTTTTCTCAGTAAAATGAATATTAATCAAAAGAAATATGAATAACTTTTTGCATGTTCCAGTAAGAAATCGGAAACCACGTCAAGGGAATATTTATGAAGTAATTCAAGTAAGAGCTTGCTCGCTGTGCCCATTGACGTCGACTTAGTCCGTTAAAAACCATTTTCTATATTTTTAGTTTCTTTAACGGGTCTCAATTATGATAAAAGCAAAGGTTCAACTTCCCAGCATTTCATTTCCTCTTATTTTTAAATGCAATTTAATTGATTACCTACGATTAAATTGAAATAGATAAAAGTAGATGTACAACAGGTTATTCCAGATCGGAAGTGAACTCTCACTGATGAAAAACCGAAAGTGACGTCAATCATTTATAGAACTGCCTTATCAGAATTCTATACATAGAATTATAAATTTTTTCAGTCGAAGCAAGTTCCTATGCAACTGTATTTCAGGAGGAAATTCACACCATTTATTCACGTGTTGAGAGGCTGGAGGAGACCAATGAGTCGGTAAAAATGTTGTCGGACGTCCAAGCAGCTTTAAAAGCACTTAGCTCTTACAGTGTACATTGTCGAATTTGGCATCAACCAAAAAAGACTCTCTGGTCTGGATGCCTGGCCATTCTGGTATCAATGGCAATGAAAAGACAAACTCCTTGCAAGGGAGGGTGCCGCAGGTGATTCAATCGAACCAGATGCCTGCAATTGGCAACCCACTGATTACCGGGACAGCAAGAATAGTTCTAGGTTTCTGGCATAATTTACCAGGACTGTTGATGATAGACCACAGCAAGCATGACCTACGTTGTCTAATAAGCCATATAACAGACCACTGTCGCCTTGAACTGTCGGAAGATCCGACGTGCAGTCGATCGTGGGACTCGGTCTGATGTTTTGTAGGATCCCTTTCTCCCCGTAGACCTAAATTATCATCCAACAAATAATTCACTCGTTCTGTTGAGAAGCTGAATGTATTTGGTGGAATATGAAAAGGTGTGAGCCACAATATACTATTGTGAGTCGCAGAGGCTCACCACAAATTTAACCTAACATATTTGCCCCATTTCATCATTTTTTAAAGTTAGGTAATACCTAAATCGGACTTAGGAATACATAGATGCATTTCAAGTTTCACCACGCGCTAACAAATACCTAGGAGTGATATTGTATTTAGGAATTCCTAAATCCGATTTAGGTATTACCTAAATGGTTGATGAAATCGGGCAATTGTGTTCTATAACAATAACGTCACTTCCTGTAAATGACAGTTCACTTTAGATCGGTCCACACATCTTCTATACAGAGTAGGTACAAAAATGTTTTAAATTTAAAAAGAACTGCATGGAATCAGTAACCAGAAAACATCAACAATATTTTTGTCAACTTTCATATATTACATATTTGATGTCTTTGATATGTCTTAAGGTTTGAAGATAATCTACTGTTGAAAGCTGAATATTTCAGCTTTCTGTGGACAAATGGTTTTTCACAAAATACCGTTAACAGTGAACTTTCACTTGCTTTATAGTCCGAATGAAGATGATTGATTTCTTCCAACAGAGGAACTGGTGCAGGTGTGAGCGAACATATCAGCCTGCCTAGAGACCTATGACTTGACAAATTGTTTCTGGTCCAAGCACCATAACTGCTTCTGGGAAAATGAACCAGAATTGGTATATTCTAATGCATGTACACATCCTTTGAAGAATGTCACCAAACAATTGTTAGATTACAAGAGAGACTCCATCTGGACTAAAAACGGTTTTTTTGGTTTGGAAGAACTTCACTTCCACCCTCCAGTCTAAAAAATCATCACCAACTGAAGAGGATGGGATGCTCAATTCATTTGGTGTAGTGTAAATTTCTGTTAGTGACAATAAACGATTGGGAGTTTGGTGAACAGACACTGTTTTTAACGATCATAACTTCGTTGTAGAACGCCTGATTAAATCTGTTACCAATTCTTCCAATAATAATCCTGACAACGATAAGAACTATTATTCCCTCCTTGGAGTATAATAAATTGTTTTAATGGATTTTTGAGTTTTTTTTATTCGGTTTCTATAAATCCAATCGATTGGAAATAACTCTTATAGAAAAGCTCCATCTACGTCTCTGTCGTCGAAGGTGTTCAACTGAAGTTGCGGTTTTCCATATATCATTATTTTCCCATCTCCCCTTTCTTTGCGCCCAGAAAGAAGAATTCTCGTGGTAACATATCGTGATTTATGTTGTTTATGCGGTCGTGCTTCTTTCCTTAATCATATTTTAATCTCAAACGGATTAACTTGAAGCCTTGAAATTCATTAGGAAAATAATTTGTTGGAAATTTTTTTTCCAAATGTGAAATTTGTTAAAAAAATATAGCTTGATGTTTTTTTTTGGAAAGAGAAAAATAAAGTATAAAGTTTTAGATATGGGAAATAGTTATTAACATTACACGATCCTTTATAAACATGATTGTGTGATAAGAATACTGTGATCAAAACGACTCGGTCTACGACTTTGTAGTTCTAAATTTTCACACTGGTTGTTGTAGTCATGTTGAAACGCACATGTTATGTACAACATTGAATCTTCAACTACCTTAAATACTTTTAACTATGAAGTTGATTCCATTTTTCTAATCTACCTCTGAAAAATTGTTATGTGGGTGATTCTGTTGTAACTGTGATTTTTTATTTCTTTCACTATTTGTTCTCACTGGCCCTTAATCAACAATCTATTAATGGAATTTCTGTGTTAATTAGATATTCATGATCATATTTCATCACTTTTTTTGTATAGTATTACTTGCAACTTACAGTAGATCACTTAAATGTCAGTACCGTGTCATGTGCATATCTAAAATTTTTCGATAAATTTCTTATTTTTTTTGTAGCAATAAATGATTCAAACTAATTATCTCATAAATTAAAATGTATATAAATGTATACAAAACAATAAATTAAACGATTTTTCCAAAGAATGTCTACTAAATTTACTTTATGTCAGTACCGTGGATATGTGAGTCAGTACCGTGGAACGGACAATTTGAAATTTGATTATCATTCTCGATGCTTTGAAGTTGTAGCAAAATCCTTACAGACTTTTATTTTTACAATAAAGTAGAGTAATAATATGCATAAACAAATAAAAAAAATTAATTTTAAAAAACAAAAATTATAAATAAAAAAATCACAGTTAGAACAGAATCACCCATGTGCTCCTGACTATACTTAGGTTAGGTTTGTGCTAGGTCTATTGTGACTCCCAAATTTTGGATACAAATTTTGCTTATCAATTAATAATATTTATAATAATTAGTACTCATTTCTAACGGATGTAGTTAAAATGTATTTAATATCGTGAATTTAGACACTTTTAGGAATGTTGAGGCAAATACTCATGCCTTAATCCTAAAGCTAGTTGAATGTCATATTTGTGATTGCCTTCTTAAGTAAAAACTTTGAAGATCAGCAGATATAGGTTTTCCTGGTTTCCTATATCATTGCACAGTCATACTGATCTTAAATGGGAAAAAGATATCCAGGATATCCCCATAGGGCTAATAATACCTAACCTTAAATATTTGTAAAATCATTTCTTCTTCTTTTTTCTATTCATATATATTAAGTCAATCACAAGATAGGTCTAGCCAAAATATTAAACATCAACTGGCATCACATAAAATTTAACTTATTCTGACGATGATATGCAAATATCGAAATAATTATCCATAATTTTTTAGAATGTTCATCAATTTTTTCATTGAATAGTGAAATTAATTAGAAACAGTTAGTGACATTTAAAATAGTAATATTGCATTTATCAATTTGTAAATAAAAAGTACCATTTTATTGAAATACTTTTATTTTATTTACCAAAATAAACGAAATATCCCGTGAATAATAATTTCAGTTGATGGTTTCGAGTTAAAATTTATCACAAATTATTCACGACGAAATGTGAAACCGTATATGATACAAAACGATGTAATGTAAAGTGAGAATACTGAATTTATAAATGATTTAGGCTCACCATGAATAAATTATCCAGAGTAAATGGAACAAATCAAATAAATAAATTTGGATAGTCGATTATTTTTAAGAATACTAATGAACTAAGGAATATTACATTGATTCGAATGTAAATCAATAGGGTTTAACCGATGTCCATGTGTACTGGCCACAATTAAATATCAAATTAGATTTATTCAATACGCAACAGTATTTCCGAATGCTATAAATGGATCTGATTATAAATTATTCAGATTACCGCCCATCTATGTACATTTCTATTTAGTCGGTTATCAATATTATCGGCAATTGCCCTTAATTTTGTATATTGCCTTCTAATTTGTTGTTACGCATTAACAATAAATACATTTGATGTTTATTTAGATATACTAATAAAGCCGAAATAAAAAAATTGTGAATAAACCAAGTAAAATAAAATGATTACTATAATAAGCAAAAAAATAATGACACAAGTTGTTTACGTCGTATATCGTGAAAGAAAGCACCAAGTAAATGTACATTTCACCACCATCTATAAAAAAGTTAATATCTCAAAATCTTTAAATTTCCGACACAAAATATTGATTCTATTTCTCAAGACACCGAGCAAGTGGTGCATTCGGAAGGGCCGGGATTCCCAGTCCCAACTGTCCTGTTATGAGTTTTTTTAGTGGTTTTTTTACAGCAATAGGAGAATGCTGGGTCAGTACCATTGTTCCCTCCACTCCCATCCCCTGAAACCCAAAGGTATTAAACTCCGGAGTATAAATAAATCACCCTGTATAAACATGATAAATGAAAGAAGATTAAAAAGTCTGGAAATAATTTTTAACTATTTAATTGAGAAGAAATGAAATAAACCTGCAGATGATTAATCATAATCCTATACTTCCCATTCGACAAAATTGGGAGTTATAACTGTAAATCCAAATGGTTTAAATATATGGATGAATTTATGCTGCAAGATGTGATTTTGTAATCCAAATTTGACGTTTTATAATCAGAATATTTGAAGTTCTAAAGTTATTCCATTTGGTCGATGTACATGTCCAATGATAAAGAGGTACCAAAAAAATTTTAAACTGGTGGAGAAAAGGACAACACTTAATCAATAAGAGGTTTTCAATCATTTAGAGAAATAAAAACCATCGAATAACTGAACACACAAAAATGGAATGTCCAGATGGAAAAGGCAAATATACGGCGTTGATACTCGCATCGATCTACTTCCCTTCAGCCACCCTACCACCGACTAGAGAGATGGAGGTACTAGTGAATCACTGTTTTAACCAGAGAGTGGAGCTTATTTTGGGCTGCGACACAAACTTTCACCACTTGAGCTGGGGCATCAAGGATATCAATGCCCGAGGTAAGTCTCTATATGAATATATAATTAAGAAAGATCTAACAGTCTTAAACAGAGGCACGGAGCCGACAGTTATTAACTCCCGTAGCCAAACGTTAAAAGATATTACGCTGGCGACAGCTAAAATATCAAACAAAATTCAGGACTGACAAAGTGATCTGTGATCTAGCACATTTCTATGTCAGACCACCGCTGACCTATACGGTAAGCCAGAATCTCAGGACCACTGTAAAATTCCGTGACCCGAAGAGGACGGATGTAACTCTCTACAAACGCCCCTTAAGGTGCTCTGCGGGAAACAGAAGTCCTGACTCCTGGCAATAATGAAGATCTGGAAAGGTATACAGTATCTATCCTAAATAAAATAGACATTGCCTATAAGGAATCCTGTCCGATGAGGATGGTCCAGACAGACGGCAAAACTAATACTTGGTGGTGCCCTGAACTGTAACACCTTAGAAAGACAGCGAGAACGACCTTTAACAAGGCAAAAGTACAAAACTCAAAGAGGACTGGGAAGTATACCAAGCCAACCTCAAAGAGTTCAAAAAAGTCTGCAGACAAAAACAAAGAGCAGCCTGGAGAGCCTACTGTGTGAGGCAGTCGAAGACTTCCCACAAGTTTCTATGCTACAGAAGGCACTCTCAAACGACCACCATAAAAGTATAGGCATCCTGACGAGGGAAAATGGCGACAAAGCCACCAATCTTCAAGAGAGCGCTAAGATTCTTATGGAAACTCACTTCCCAGGTTCTGTCTTTCCTGGAATGACGAACTGGGTGGAAGTACCAACAACACCCTCACAATACGACTGTCAATTTGCTAGTGCAGTAATTGATGAGGACAAGATAAGGTGGGCCATTTCGGGCTTTTCCCCTTTGAAGTCACCAGGACCTGACGGTATCAGACCAGCCCTACTTCAGTGGGGAATGGATATCCTTATGCCGCACCTGGTTGGAATATTCAGAGCCTCTTTAGCTCTGAGGTATATTCCCAGAAAGTGGAGAGAAGTATGAGTGGTATTTATACCCAAACCAGCAAGGATGGATTACACCATACCAAAAAAATTTCCCACATCGTTCTTTTTAAAAACAATGGAGACGCTATGTGAGAGGTATATGAGAGATGAAGTGCTAGTTCACAACCCACTTCATCCAAATCAGCATGCATATACTCCGGGAAGGTCCACTGATTCGGCGCTTCACCAAGTGTTTGGCAGAATCGAAAGATCATCGGACAATAAATAATCCACCCTGGGTATATTCATAGATATTGAGGAAGCGCTTGATGAAACAACCTTCCCAACAATTACCCAGCAACTTAACTCCAGGAATGGAGCTGCCTCTGCTGCAGGCGGCCAATGATGCAATTGAACCCAAGTTTGTGTTTAATAAACCCTACAAAATACAAATAAAACATAACACAGGGTCATATGCTGCAAATGCAATATGCACATATACAGACGGCTCAAAAACCAAAGAAGGCTCAGGATGTGGAGTTTAGTCCAGATCACGTAGCCTAAGAATTAAGTGGGGAATGAGAAAAAATACCAGCGTGGTACAAACACAACTGGCTGGTATCTCAATTGCCACAAAAGAACTAACCAGAAAAGGAATTTCTGGCAAAAACATAACAGTCTGCACTGACAGCAGACAAGCCCTATTAGCCTTGAACAGACAACGTGTTACATCAGGGCTAGTTATAAGAGTGCCACCAAGATTTAGCTAACGCCTCGGTAGATAACAATATTATCCTAAGTTGGGTTAAAGGGCATGAGAGGAGTAAAGGTAATCGCATTGCCGATTCTTCAGCCAGGGAAGCGGTTGGACTAAAAAATTTAGGACCCAGTGACACCTACGGCCTGACGACTTCAACAATTGCGGAACTAGCCAAGCGTTACACCCATGCTCAATCCCTAAAGAGATGGGATGGAATCAAAGGATGCAGTCTTGCCAGCATCACCTTGGGCGACCCTGGGAAGCTGGCGCCGAAAAAATATTGGGCGATGACCAGGAAAAACTTTCGCTTAACAGTAGGATTTCTGACTGGCACACCTCTATGCAGAATGTGTGAGAAAGAAGATGGAACTGTCAGGCATGTCTTATGTGAGTGCCCGGAGTTATCGTCAATAAGGGAGTGTGTGTTCGGTGAGTCTTGGCCTGCACCTCGGCCTACACCTGCCGATATAAAGAAGATGTCTCCTAGTGACCTGTCCACCTTCCTGAAAAGGACAGGATGGACGTTGGCCTGGGATGACAACTCCTCGGGAGGATGTACAATGGGTCACATTTGGCCTAAGTGCTGTGGGCCAAAACTCACCCTCCCCACTCTACAGATACAGAACTGAACACACAACATAAATAAACAAAGTATTAGAAATATAATATTTAATACCAGTAGCTTCTAGTGTAATTTAATAAAAAAAATAATTCTGCTATCATTTGTGGAGCCCAAAAGAAGAAAAGTCAATTTCCGAGACTCACATCAATTTATGGATATTGATAAAAATGTACAATTTTTGGCATTTTCCTTCATCAAATGTTTTATTAAATTAATAGAAAATCTGTCATGTCTCAGCAAAGTGAGTTCAAAACCACAGCAATTAAAATGAGAATTAATGTTATAAATGAAACTAACTGTTTCTAATTAATTCCACTATTTAATGAAAAAATTATGAAAGGATATTGATAATTATTTCGATAATGACATATCAACAATAATATGAGTAGATTCCACAAAGTAAGGGTCCAAACAGTAAATTCAATTAAAATGAGAATATTGTGAACTACAAAAACTTCAGAAAGGTGGAGAGGTTGGGATTAGGAGAGAGCAAAGGACGAAGAGTGCGAAAGGAGAAGTTAGTTTTTTGGAAGATGGTTCAATAAGATAATGAGAAGATAGATGAGTAATCAAACTAACGTTTGAGATAATCGTTCTAAAAATTTGAAGGAATATAAATATTAATTTAATTATCAAATTAAGATACAAGAGGGTGAATCAATCATTGAAAGTCATTGAACGTTTCTTTGCAGCATGGGGCTATAACTTTTGCTTCCCAATTACCATCTAAACCATGGAATCACATTTGGTCGTTTAATAATGCCAGAAACGATAAGTTAACACCTCATAAAATCTCTTTAACTCATCTGAAATATAAAGTATCCCTCGATGTGTATTATTAGAGAATTTTACGAGTATCATAAACCTTCACCACCACTTAATCGAAGCTTTTCGTCGATGCTCGATATCAATTAATTAATTTCAGACCTTCGCTGTTATATTAAAAAAAGATAAACGATGTACCAAACAACATGAATCATTATTTTTAATATGAGAAAAACTGGGAAACGCTAGAGGGTCCATATATTTGTGTTTTATTCGGTGGAAAAATTGTTTGAATGATTTCAAAGCTGATGATTTTTGAGTAGCGTAAAATCTAATTTCTCATATAATTAAATGTTAATCAATCAGAGCAATGGAATGAAAAAAAAGTTGAATCAAACAAAGTGGCAGTTGGAGCAATCAATTGGAAAATATTTGATTAGCTTGGAATTTATTGGTTCTGCAAGTACTAAATGACATTACCTTTTTGAATATAATGCTTATGATATTGAAAAATGTAATTTGGAAGAACCAGGTAAAAATTTAAAAACATTAAATCTTCATCCATAAACTTGATGAAGATGATGTAACCGTATTAACTTGGGCGCTAGAGACAGATGCCGGCATGAGACTCTTCTCAAGGGTGGTTCTACTCAATCTTAGTGCTGCACTAAGTATGCCAGACTATAAGAATATTTAGGGCGCCACTACCTTTTAGACGCCGACGAAAGAACAAATATGAATGTAAATAAAAAGAAAACTAAGGTGAAAAAGGTAAGAGCACCTTGTAGAATTTAATTAAGATATTTATTTGAAAAAAAAATTATTTCTGCCGGGAACGGAACAAAAATGGAATGAAGCCTGTATTTTTTCTAGTACTTATCTTAACTATTTTCTTCAGGAAGGGTGTGAAGAGAAATAGACCTGGAGGTATCCCTTGAAGGTGTCATAATACTACTAGCTGTATTCTAGCAGTTAATGGTATCCTAGCTGTTAACGGTATCCTAGCAATTACTACAGCAATTTAGATAAAAAATGTAGAAAATATATTAAAAAGTTAAGTCGGTAGGTTTTGCCTCGAAGACAGTCGATAGCGAAAAAAAGCTTCGCTCGTGGCGTTGTAAGAATGGAAGCGGCCGTTGGCAGATGCCAATTATCTTATAGTCAGGGTTGAAGATTGGGGGTGGCTAATGAGACGACGAGCGGGAATTAAAGAAACATTAGCAATATAAATTGAAGAGTCGAAACAGGTCGATAGACATGATACAATGAGAATAATCTTTTACCTTTTTTGAGTATTCACTATAACGTAACTGGAAGGGTTTTTATTTTATTAATCATCAAGAGTGAAAGCTGCCAAAGTCTTGGAGAATCCGAACCTTAAAACCAAATTAAACTTATAACTCACGCCAGGAGGCGATTTTTGCGATCCTACTTGGAATAAGATATTTATAGTGAACACCAAATTATGTGAAACTTGTTTATTTATACCAATTTCTATAATTCACTCCTGACTATTGATTGGTTTCATTTGATAAAAATACATGTATCTACTTTAACTGGAAAACCAGAATATTATATCCAGAAAATTTCTTAATAACTTAATATTTCTCCAGTGAGAAAACTACTTCTTCGAACCTCATTATAATGTCGACTAACTATTTTACACTCCTTTATTTATTTCTGGATAAACTTAGCAGCCGCGTGTAAAAGATCCTGCACGCAACTTTAGGGAAAAATGAGAGTGCTTGTATGAGAAACTTAAATAGAGGAGATAGAGTTATCCTTAACGAGGAAGAAGAAGCATGGTTAGACAAAAGCCGCAACTAACGTGTGCACAATTAGGGAAAAGCTTGCGACTATATATATGATCATTGTTATTCGGGGTGAAAACTGTATAAAAGACTACTGTTATTCATGACATTTACAATGGGGAAGTTCCGAGTTCATAATCAATTCAATATGAAATTATTTTGTGGGATTATGTCATTCACGTTGTCGCAATACAAATGTTGAAAAAAAAGGTTGAAATTATGGATTATCGTTAGGTTCAGTCAATAGTTACAAAAAAAAAGCATGTCCTAACAAAAACAATAAGATCAGGAGCAGAACTCCAATGAAAATTGAATTTATCACACAAAAAGACAAAAATCTATGCAGCCAATAAAACTGAAATTTTTTTCGAGGAAAAATGGGGAGTACAAATTTTGGGGTTAAATTTTTTATATTAGTTTTTCCAACTCTACAATAATCCTAGATATATATCTTCGATTTTTGCAGTTTTGAACTTCCGCAATAATGGAAGAAAAAACACCAACAGTTTTACAGTGTTTTCCCCAATTGTTTTTCAATTCGCCAAAATTGCTGATTTCCGGGAAACATAAAATTTTGTGAGACACCGCAAAGCACATTCAGCTTCACATAAATATTTGGAAAATGTGTTTTTACCAAGTAGGAGGCTGTCAATTTATTTGACAAGCTGGCAGTTGAATGAGAAAATTTTCTTTATTTATGTTATACCTAAAATTGAGGAAAATGTGGATGTGCATTTGATATATATATGGAAAAGCATCTGGGAATTTTCTTTATTTTAAAAAATTTCCTCACAGTATTTCAGCTTACAGAAAAATGTTTTATTGGAATGCAATTCAGTGTTTTCTAATCAATAGCGAATTTGGAAACAATAATAATATAATAGAATTTTGTACTTGAATAAATATCATCAATGATTATGTTAAAATTCCACTGAATACATACGATAATAAAATTTGTCCACTGAAATGAATGCGGTGTATTTTCATTTCCATTGTGGTAACAGAACATACAAAGCAGCTGAAAACATTATACTGAAGATTGATTATGATGGTCTTTGCACTACCTCCTCATATAAACTTTTCTTTTAAATAATTTAAATAATGAATATCCTTGGATTTTCACATTAAAAAACAGCACGCAACACGGTCATGGCCAACTTTTCCATCACGCGACGTAAACAAAACCAGAAAACAAAGCTTTATGGAAAATGGTAAAATCAAGACGTTAGGTAGGATGAATCGATTTTTATAAATTCCAAGTAGTTTACTGAAAAGTTGATTTTCCATTTATGAAATCATGGAATAGAACTTACTACAAATGTTAACATTTGACACTCTACTGATAAAAACATCTGCACTGAAAATGTTTTGCTCTAGTAGAAATCCAATGAAATCAGTTAATTTGAGGTCATTTGATTAAACACAACCAATCAGAACAACATTATACTGAAAACAGATCCCATGGGCTGATTTCACTCTATTACGTTGCCATGGGATACATTTTGAATTATTTCGATTTTGACGTATCAAATATTTAATATTTCAAAATGTTACAATTTGGTCATAATTCTGACGATAATATCAATGAAATTATAAAAGCAAATATCCCAAAAAATATTGTTTACAGTGAAAAGTTTGTGTGGAAAGCATTTATGAACATTTGTAATGATTGTAATTAGATGGAAATCGAACAGTGGAAGAATTTGCGTCAATTTTAAAAGATTGGGCTGTGAACATGAGAGGAAAAGATAGTACAGAGTTAAAAGAAGCTACTGTCAAAGCCATGTGGAGCCTAACGAGTAAGCTGTTACAAGAAAAATATTATAAAGAAATGAAAGTTATTATTGACCCATTCAAAAGTGTTGTATTTCAACAAGCGCCATCTGCTCGCGATTCTAGACGACGAAAACTGCAATTGGATTCCTTTAAATAAAAACAAAGTTTGGCTGCATTAAGTTCAACAGAAATAACCAAAATGATAAATTTATGGAGTGAAAACACCCCCGAAGAGCAGCAACGGAAATTCTATCACGTAGCCACGGTAGAATTAGCTTAGCCAGGTGGGGAAGCTGCTACTTGCTTGACTGACTTTTCTAGTATCGAATCAAACAACGATGGTTCTGTAACACATCGAGTTGAATATAACCCTGTATTCAGCAAGACTTGCCAAGGTGGTTCAAGAATGTGTACCGTAAGCATATTTTTAGTAGAAAACAACGACAGCAACGTTTGTCCTGTCAGATTATTCGAAAAATTGATGTCAAATAGAGGCCCAAATATCAAATCCAACAGATTATTTTTAACCCTAGAAAGATAACCTCTCGTAAATTTCACGAAACGAATTGTAAATTCTCCTCGTATTCTTAAAGCGCGCATGCCTTAGTCCCGGGCGTCTAAGAAGTTTCCTCATTTATGGTCAGTATCGTGCCTACAGTGTTAGAAAGTGGTCTGGTCACATATTTAGTAAGCTGTAAATCAGGGATACCCTCGAGGTTAGTTATTATGTAACAATTATATCAGGTGTATGTTAACTTATTTTCTTTATTTTTCAGATATAATTTTTATTATTTCTACACACTTCTACGTGTAAAATGAATAGAAATCGTTTTAAAAGACCTCTTCCAGATCGAGAGCTTGAGGACATAATAAGTGCTCCCGATTTCTATGATTCACCACCTAGTGATTGTAGTGATGCCGACATTGCTGACGAAGGAATATAAACCTTTGGAAGATTCTGGGAGCAAGTACATACCATCTGATGATGATAGCACTTTAGATGATGTGGAACCTGGCCCAAGCAAGAGAATCAAAAAGGTAAGTCAAGTTGTTACTCCTAACAGTACATTAGCTGGTGAGTCTTCGGATGAAAATGAGTTTAACATGTTGGAAAATCTAGAAATCGTCAATGACCAAGAAAGAGAATCTCCAGTACCAGAGGAAAAATCCAGAAGATCTCAGGTCTCACTGAAGGGCAAAAATGGACATCGTTGGTCAGCTGTAGCGGCAAGAACGACAAGAATACCAATGAAAAATAAAACGCATATAATTAGAGGCCCAAAAGGAATAGCTTCAGAGGCATCAACTCCTATTGATGCTTTCTCTTAGTTTATATCCGATGCAATGATCGAAGAGATCAATATTCATACTAATACTGAAATACGTGCCAAGTCAAGTAACTATTCAAAATAAAAGGCAACTATTTCCTTGACATCTGCTATGGAAACAAAAGCCCAAATTTACAACGTTCGATTCGCTCTGCCATTCAGGATATTTTGAATGAAAAACCTGCTGCTGTGGAGGGCGATGATGGTCCTTCAAAAAGAACAGTATGTCGAATTTGTCCTACCAGCAAAAGGCGGATGACAGCCAATTATTGTAAGGTTTGCCAACGACCTTTTTGTTCAGAACATCAAGCCAAACTTTGTTCTATTTGTACCATGTAGTAACTTAAATTAATTTCCTTTATTCTTAGTTTGTATTTAGTTTCTGTTGTTCTGTTAATTGCACCTTTAAATATATTCGTCGGTCCGTTTCCAAGCAACAAGCTTTCGAAATCTGTTATAAAATTTTCTCGAACAATTATCAATGTCCTTGGGTTTACTGATAATAGTTCGATCTATGCGTTTGGGTCTTGCAAGACTAGCAAAAGTTATCCTAGCAAGAGATGTTGAAAAAAAAATAGTCGCCGTGCGTTCAACATCCCCGTACTTGAACAAGCAAAAAAGAAAATTAAAAATATGTATGCAGTTGACACGCGGTAGAAGGGAAACCTTCTCCTCTCCTCTCCTCTCCTTTGTTATCCTTCGACTAGGACTCAAAAAGTTACTTCCGAAGCGAGGCTAGGCAAGGTGAGACACACGGAAACCTCTACTCCCCAAGTCAAGAATACGTCCTCTGGTGTCTCGATAAATATATACTGCTGACATTCGACAAGCACTCAGATGTAGACCATAAAGGATGGGCTACCAAGTACCGGGAAAAGAGGAGACGAAGATAATAGGAGACTCTGTATGTCTGTATTTTATCTCATTTTCTAGCTGGCTCTCTTTTTCTCGATTTTTAGTTTCCATTCTTTTTTTTATCACAACAGTGCTAAAGAATTACTCACTTGAACTCCGTAGATGAAGTTTGGAGCGTTATTTCACCTCCTAATAATATTCAACCGATGTTTCAAACATTTTATTAAATTAAAGTATCGTGAGTATTTATGTTTTCCAAAGAGGTGGCAATGCATAGTTACAGAACATGATTACATCAAATGAACATCTGGCAGTTCTCTCACTTAGGGGAACATGGGGCAGAATGGCATACCGGGGCACAACGGCATACCCCCTCTAAAATCGTTTACACCCGTCATAATAAATAAAAATAAAGCTGGCAACACCGATACTACCCTACTTTATCATATCAACAAAAAAACTGGTGCGTTAATCATTTCAATCAAGCAATAGTTCCCAACGTGTTGATTTTGTGTCTGTGTTTATAATATTCTACGAAATTTGATGCTAACGTAAGTACTCAAATAACACTTTAACACGTATTATTTTATATTTTTTGTTTTGTATATGATGTAACAGAATGATTTGATGCCCTTTTTTCATCTTGTTTAAATTATAACAATTTGTAATTTGAAATGAAATCTTAAGTTAGGTTTGGGGCGGAATAGACCAGGGTACCATTCCGCCCCAGAATAGGCCGTTGCGCTCCAGTAATAGGAGAATCACCGTAATAATTTTAGGTTCTGTTAGGTTGGGAAATTATAATAGTATAATAAAGTAATGTTTATTGCTTTTTTGTCGAAAAGGTATAAATGTCTTGACAATTATTCCCTTTCAGATGGTTCGCACATATGCAAAAAAAACCGAGCGCCAAACATGGGATATAAATACCATGGAGAATGCTGTTCTTGCTGTTGTTAACAATGAGTTGGGTTTAAAAAGGAATCTCTACAATATTTGGTTCCTCGTTCCACACTAAAAAGATATGTCCTAAAGAAAAAAATGGAAAAAGAATTTTTTTAAATTGACACAACCAAAGGAAAATTTCAAAAAGTTTTTACTGTAGATCAGGAGCTGGAACTAGTAAATTACTTAAAAACTATGGATTCCAGATTATTTGCATTAACTTTAACTGACTTTCGACGACTGGCGTTTCAACTAGCCGAGGAAAATAATAAATTAAATAAGTTCAACGTCATCAATCAAATGGCTGGACCGGATTGGATAGAAAAATTTCTAGCCAGACACCCAACATTAAGCTTACGAAAATCAGAAGCTACATCTGGTGCTAGAGCCATGGGGTTCAATCGCGTTTCAGTATCCCAGTTGTTTAAGCTTCTAACTGAAACTGTAGATAAATACAAGTTAACAGGGGATCGTATCTACAATTGTGATGAGACAGGAATCCAAGTAAATCCAAAATGCCATTCAAAAATTCTTGCTCTAAAAGGGAAGCGTCAGGTCGGGGCTCTTACTTCTGCAGAAAGAGGGGAAACAGTAACAGCAGAAGTGTGTTTCTCTGCGGCAGGGTCATTCATGCCGCCTATGTTGATATTTCCCAGAAAAAGAAGACAGCCCTCATTTGAGATAGGATTACCTCCTGGATCGATGGTGGAAGTAAGTGACTCTGGTTGGATCACAACCTAATCATTTTTAATTTGGTTCAAGCAGTTTATACAATTCTCAAATGCAAACAAGGAAAATCACTAGGTTCTTCTCATTTTAGACGGCCATTTGTCGCACACAAAGAGTCTTGCTTTGATAAATCTGGCTCGTGAAAATGGTGTAGTACTTTTATGCCTACCTCCCCACTGTTCGCATAAATTACAACCCCTAGACGTCAGTTTCATGAAACCACTAAGCACATACTATGAACACGAAACACGAAAATGGTTGAGAGCTAATCCTTCTAAGGTTATTACGTTACATCAGATTTCAACAATTTTTGGAGCTGCCTACCTAGAAGCAGCAAGTATGAAAACCGCCATTAATGGTTTTCGCAAAACCGGAATATGGCCCGTTGATGAATTTGTGTTTGAGGATTGTGACTATATGCCGTCTGCAACGTCTGATGTTCACATTACAACTGAAAGTGAGAAGACAAATACGTTGCCGGACAATATGGATAATTTATTGAATGATCAACCCCATTGTTCAAGTGATCAGCCCCATTGTTCAAGTGACCAACCCCATTGTTCAAGTGATCAAACTCATTGTGCTCAAGTGCTAAGGTCCAATGTCCCGTTGATGCGCCGAATTCTAAAAATGGCCAAATAATTATTGAGATACCCCTTAATAATGTTGAAGATGCCAAAAATAGTAGTTTTAATTGCAAGTCTCCTACTGATATTATGCCTGTTCCAAAGATTGCTCAGACCACGAAAATAATTTCTAGGAAAAGAGGTAAAACGGTGATTCTCTCATCAACTCCATATAAGGAGGAGTTAGAGACTACTATTACCAAACAAGAGTTAATGAAAAGAAAACAAATTCAAAGAAGAATCGGGAGTAGCCCAATAGAAAAAGGATCTACACCCCTACCTCAACAAAAAAAAGGAGCTAAAACTCGATGCAACTGGAAACATGAACAAAGTTGCTCCAAAAAAAGAAAAAAAAGTTGGCATAGAAGAAAATTCCTCGACAGAAAAAGTTGACATAGCAGAAAATTCCTCGACAGACAGTGAAACTGATGATGATGACACCGAATGTCTCTACTGCGAAGAATTTTACTCTAAATCGACGGAGGGTTGGATAGCATGCTCCATTTGTAAAAATTTGGCTCACAATTCTTGTGCAGGTGTTGAAAGTGACGACGATGACACTGTCCTTGTCTGCGACTTATGCAAATAAGGCTCACTTTACCAAATATGGTTTATTATGTTTTTATCTTTTTAGTTTTGATATTAAAGTTGTATATTAGTTTTATTTAAACGCAATACGAATATATGGATTAATATTATTTTTGGATAAACCATTCTGTCCCTCAAGGGTACCATTCTGCCCCAACGTTGGGGCAGAACGGTCATTTTCACTTTTTTTTGACATGTGCTAAAAATTCTAGACTTTTTTTCTCCATTTTCAAACTTCTGTAATTTGATAATTAAACATTGAACAATATTTTGTGTTTAATTGGGACTCAAAATTTAAATGTCTCTGGCACAGAAGGACTTCTAAACGTTAGGTATGCCATTCTGCCCCGTGTTCCTAATTCAACGAATTTTTCTAATATTGGCGCTAATACGCCTATAATGCAAATTCATCTCATGAAAAATGTGAATATTTTCATGATAAATATATGTCTTTTTTTCCATCACCAAACGTATCTAGCTTCCCTCCTATATCCAATTCTACTAAAAACGGAGAAACCTGTTTGACGGAAACATTTAATTAAAACACTTCATTTTTGTTCCAGATGAAACTTTTTTTTTTCGATTTTCATTTCAAGGCTAGAAAAGTAAATCAGTTTCCTGAAACTTAATTTACAGCTAGCCCAATTTCTTAAGAAAATTTTCATACAAACAGCACTGTCAAGGCTAGCTGCAGGCCATTACATCCTCCGACACAAATAAAAATGCTAGAACTTGAACTAATAGTGTAACTCCGGCTTATATAAGCAATTTGCATAAAGTATTCACAAATACCATTCCATGGAAACATTCATTTCATGAATACAAATTATTTTTAAGTAAAAGGGACTTAATTTTTCGTTATAATTGTTAAATGGAAGTCACTTCGGCTTTGGCAGCTAAGTTGTGTGAAACGTGGGGTATTTACAATAAATTACTTCGAAGCACGTTTAAATTATACTTTCCTCCAATTAGTTATTTACTGACGTTGACCAAGAGCAGTGGAATCGGATTGGATTAGGCTAGTCCTCTACATTTTGTGATTGACCCAAAGTATTACATACCCTATAAATGATAACCAATGTTTCCACTGAAGGGAATAGATTAAGCAGTGCCGGAGTACAAGTGTAAGGCCGCAAAACGGTAAGACTGAAGTTGAAGCAAATTTGTCTGAACAAGTAGTTATTATTTAATAATTATTGATTTTTTTAAGAGGGCTTTCTTTCATAATGATACTTCAGTTCAAGGACGAGAGCTTCTTAATTTTTCAATAGACTATTGATTTTCATTTACTTAATTACAGTTACCTATAAATAATTGTCATATTAGTAAAGCGTGATCTATAGAGGAATATAGCCCGAGAAGTAGTTGTTGCTTCTTAGTGGACGCTCTTTGAAAATTTATTTTTCTAATTTTGTAAAGCGTTTAATAGTATTGAACTATTCTACGACGATTCAACACTGCGTTGAAGAAATTAAAAGTCAGGAAAGTACATAGTAATCAGACGTCAAAAAAATAATAGTTCAATACTATTAAACGCTTTACAAAATTAGAAAAATTAATTTCAAAAGAGCAGACCGTCCACTAAGAAGCAACAACTACTTCTCGGGCTATATGCCCCGACAGACATTGAATTACACTTCTAAAGTAAACGGGGTTGGTATATCTGTTAAGATAGAACCAACCATTCTGGTTTGCGATCAGAAGGAATAACATCACTTGTGGACCGGTTTCGGCGTTTTTGCGCCTCATCAGCACAAGGTAGATGCCACTCGTCCAAGAGCTCTGAGAGCATAATCCTGGACTAGAGACTACGTCGATACCACACCAACACATTAGCCAGATATACCAACCCCGTTTACTTTAGAAGTGTAATTCAATGTCTGTCGGGGCATATAGCCCGAGAAGTAGTTGTTGCTTCTTAGTGGACGGTCTGCTCTTTGGAAATTAATTTTTCTAATTTTGTAAAGCGTTTAATAGTATTGAACTATTCTACGACGATTCAACACTGCGTTGAAGAAATTAAAAGTCAGGAGAGGATATAGTAATCGGCCACCGCATCTAATCTAATTTATTCTAAGGGCTACGGAGAGGCGGATGGAATGGACAGATAAGGTTATAGCATTCATTGGATCGGAACCATTCTGCAACTTCGAAAAATCGACAGAAACTTAGATTGGTGGGCAATCTCGCCAGAACAGAGACATTTGTGGATATAGGCAAACCTAATAAGCAAAGATATAAAAACTGTCATAGCTGTAGTGTGTGTTGATATTTGACACTGAACACTGTTTACACTACAGATAGACCAACACTAACACTTTACACTATCGCACGCGCGTTTCGATAACCATGTTATCTTCTTCAGAGACTGATGGAAAACTCAGTGTTCATTGTTAAGTCCGAAAAGTTTATTGATTTATTATCTTATATTTCAAATGTAAATGTGCTATTTGGGTTGATAAATTGGAAAACCCAGTATACAATCTCATTTAACTACAATACGTTCAAGAATTTTATCACAAAAATGATATATATCGCTCGTATGAGATCCAACAATGTAGGAACACAAAAACATCGTCAATTTTCGAACTGGTTTCCTGGGGGGCGCGAGAAAATGTTTTTCCACTCTCTCACCATCACTAAACACAGTGGGACCATTTCATTGCGGAGATAATGCAACATGAATATTTTTCGTAGTGCGCCGCCATTGTGTTTCTTCCACCTGACCGGTGCGCAAATTATGGAAGTGGATTTGGTCCGGAACAGAAGGAAAGCTGTGAATTTACGATCTGCTAGGCTTACAACTACGAATTTACCCTTCGAAGGAAGGGATTCTCTTACTCCCACACCCGCACTCAGCTCCTAATCTTGATTATTACCCAGAGATAGCTGTATTTTTCCGTTTGTAATACAGAGCCGGCACATACTACTCATGTGTACTATAAATTTATAGTAAAGTAAAAAATGCTTCTAGAAAAAAGCCATGCTTAACCACAGCAGAGATAAATTTACAATGTGTCAAATTTAAAACAACAATGGACGTGCACGAGAAGAGATAAGATTTGATGAGAATCGACCTATTTCACTGCGATCTTTTCAGATCTATTGTGGTCCTCTAAATCTAGATTACATTTAGCCAATTTGGAGAATTAGCCTCGAGACTGAGTGTTTCATGTAATTTCTTGCTGGTGCCTTCTCATCGCCTAGTACCTACAAAAAAACGCACATTTGCCAGACATTCGCACTGGCATAAGATGTGATCTGCAGTTTCTGTGCCTCCCACTTCCTTGTGGCCATATTTATTGTCGTCTTTGCGACGCTCAGGAGGGTTCCGGTCCAATGAATGGCCTTGAGATGTCCATGAAATATCAAACTAGTGAAATTACATTGGAGATAATCTCTCATCAACCCTCTTAGTCACATCTACTCCACCTACAGAAATTTAAATGACTACCCTCTACTTGTGGTATATCGTGGAGAAGCCCGTAAAAAATTATGGTTAACAGTAACTATAACTGACAATTAATCATATAGAGTTTTTGCAATTCCTTTCTGTAGTCAAATCATTGCTTCATTATTATTGTTATTATTATTGTTAGTATTATTGTTATTTTTATTGGTTATTTATAGACAGCAGCCGTGTTTAATTAAAGACATACTGAACAACTCCTTGCTGTCACAATTTTAGAAGGAAGTCGAAAATACACCAAGCAATCTAAGAGACTGGTATACGAAAATATGATCTTCTTCGGATGAGTTAATTACATTTAATAGCATCATCATGTCACTAAAGTCAGTCATTAAGTTTGAATTGAAATTATTCACTTACGAAAGTCAAGTTTCAGCTTATCTATTTTATGCGATGCGTTTCAAGCGAAATTTCCCACTTACACATTCGAAAATAGAGTTATGTTGATTTTAAGCGAGACTTCGATATTTTCGTGCACGACTAACTTTCGTTGAATTCGAAAATGGCAGCTTGAATTTATGAAAACATTCGTCTTCATAGTGATATTGATTTGTCGCAGAGTACATATCTACCATGGTATTAGACCCTCATTCGTTTGAAAAAATTAGTCAAACAGCCAACAACAAGCAGCAAAACAGGTAAAGTTTACTGCAAGAGTTCATCCATATCTCAAATCTGGTTGGAATTCAAAAAGGTTTCAATAAAGCAGAGAAAACATGGTATATTCCATACCATATTTTCTATGGTAGCGAAACAATTTTGTATGGGTCACATATAATGATATTGTGGTTAATATAGGGAACAGGTGATGCACCCAGGTAATTCTGGAGAAATCATCTGGTTCACCGATGGCTCCAAAACAACCATGGCACTGGAGCTGATATAAAAAGACCTAGAGAGAGAATATTCTCTAGTTTTGGTCGACATACGACTGTTTTAAGCAGAGACGATTTCTGCTATAGCCTGTATTGATGAAAACATCAGAAGAGGATATACTGGACAAAAAATTGGAATATTCACTGACAGCCAGGCTATGCTTAAAACTATCAGTAATCCAACAACTAGGTCTAGACTAGTAAAAAACTGCAAAGAATCCCTCAACAGGCTGTCAAGAAACAACAAAGTGACTCTAATATGGGTGCCAGCACATGAGGGGATTGCAGGTAATGAAATGGCGGACCAGTTAGCCAAAGAAGGCGACTTTATAGGTCCAGAACCGTTTTGTGGAATCACAAAAGATTGCATAAGAGGGGAAATCGGGAACTGGCTAGATAGGGAACACTAATTCAAATGGAGGATGACACAAAGGCAACTCCATACAAAGAGTTTACTGATCAAGGTAGACAAGGAACTCTCCAGGATACTAATACTGGGTAAGAGTCATTTGAAGACAGTTACCGACCTTGTGACTGGACACTGCACCTTGAGGAAACATCTGTACAATATGGGCAAAGTTAGTGAACCTATGTGCAGAAAATATGAACTTGATGATGAAACAACTATTTACATAATCTGCTTCTGCGAGAACTCACAAGAACTTAGACCGAAGCACTTTGGAGAGGAATTAATACAACCATCAGAACTACTGAAAATCCCTCCAGTCAAACTAGTGGCCTTTATAGAACACACGAAGCTTCTGGAATGGAAGTAGATAACATGGGAAATGGTACAAAGATGAATGAATGAATGAATATTGTGGTTAGATATGGACCAGGAAAATTATGATTCTTTGTAACATCTTTATTTTCTAATTATGCCATTATTGCCCTAAAACCGACTCTGTTTCATAAGATAAACTCGACCTATATCATCATGCCTTGAATTCGCTGGATTCTAATCTACCCACCGACAAACAAAAGTTTATCATTGTTCGGAGGGTCTAAATTTTTTCTTAAAACCTTCCGTTACCTTGTGGAAATAAATTCAGAAAAGCATAAAACATCTTTTATACTATTTTTTAACAAAGAATTTCACGGTCGGGTCAGCCTCAATGCAATATATATATATATATATATATATATATATATATATATATATATATAACATGGTGTAAATTTTAAAATAAATGAAAAATAATACCGGGTGTTTTTTTTTATTTTAGCTTCAAAGCTTATCCAAAATAAATTGCTTGTTCATAGCACTTTCCTTTGAATGGCAAATGCCGATCAAAGGAAAAAGTCGACAAAGGGAGGAACTTCTGCAATTGATTTTTGACAAACTTTACACCGCATTATAGTATTTTTATTATCATTTGAGGACAACTAGAAAACGTCATATCCTTTCAGACTCATTAATAAAGTTATGACCTTCTAGTTTGTTGGAAATTTTGAATAAAAAAGTACTTAACAACTACGCCTGAGTTGATATATATACATACCAATGATTGATTAATTGCTAGGCAATAAATCGAAAAGCATGCAATGTGAAATTTTAAATGAAAATCACAAGCAATATTCATTCCGCATGCGGATTTACGGTGAAGATAATGTGACAGGATATTGACTAGATGTCTATATAATGTGGATTCTACTGTCAATCTACGCGAAAATATATGTTGCTGGTGTTATAGATTGGGCAGAAGTGACAACTCAATGGTTTACTTTATGTAATAGTATACAGAGTGAGTTTTAAGTATGGAACCACTTGGTTCGCGAGGGTTTTAGGGATACGTCAGATCTTATGGTGGTTTTTGCATTTTTGTCAGATCTTCGGTTTTTCCTTGAGAAATACTGAATGTTTTCATATAATATTCTCTTCCTATGATCCACATTACATTAGGATGGCTATGACTTGTCAGTGTTTTCGGTTATGTTTATTATAAAATTGTTTTTTGAAGCTTGCTTCTTATGGTTAATAATTGCCAAATATGTTAAAATTTTTGAAAAATTGCCAAAAATTTTTAAAAATGGTCAAAAATTGTCAAAAAATTGGAAAAACCAATCAAAATTTGTCAAAAATTGTAGAAATTTTGAAAAAATGGTCAATAATTGCCAAATATGTTGAAATTTTTGAAAAATTGTTAAAAAATAATCAATAATTGTCAAAGACAGTCAATATTTGTCAAAGACAGTCAATAATGGTCAAAATTCGTCAAAAACTGTGAAAAATGGTCAATACTTTTCAAAATTTTCGAAAAATGGTCAAAAATTTTTAATTATTGTCAAAAATTGTCAAGAATTTGGAAAAATCGTTAAAAACTGTCAAAATTTTGAAAAAATGGTTAATAATTGCCAAATATTTTGAAAAATTAACAAAAATTTGAAAAAATGGTCAATAATTGTGAAAATTTTTGAAAAATGGTCAAATTTTTCGAAAAATTGTCAAAAATTGTAAAAATTTTGGAAAAATGGTCAATAATTATGAAAAAACTGTCGAAAATTGTCAAAGAATCAATAAAAATTGTCAAATTTTTTGAAAAGTTGTCAAAAATGCTCAAAAATTGTCAAAAATGGTCAATAATTGATAAAATTCGGAAAAATGGTCTAAACTGGTCAACATTTTTGGAAAATTGTCAAAAATAATCAATAATTATCAAAATTGGTCAATAATTGCCAAAAATGGACAATAATTATTAAAATTTCAGAAAATTGTCAAAATTTTGGAAAAATGGTCAATAATTGCCAAATATGTTAAAATTTTCGAAAAATTGTCAAAAATGGTCAATAATTGTCAAAGACGGTAAATAATTGTCAAAATTCGTCAAAAATAGTCAAAAATGGTCAATAATTGTCAAAGACGGTAAATAATTGTCAAAATTCGTCAAAAATAGTCAAAAACAGTCAAAATTTTTCACGAAAAATGGTCATTCTATTGTGCATAAGAAGCAAGCTTCTGTCGGCGGTCCGACGACCGCTCACCTTTTTTTTTTAATCCACATTATTCATTATAAATTATAATTTACAGGTTTGAGACTATCAAATCTTGGTAGCTCCGAAGCTGTGACTGAACTTTGTCGGAGTTGGAAGTGACTATTGTCTGAGGAATAGTGAACAACTTTCTGAAATGTTTTTTCTACCGGACAGGATACTCTAAACGAACAAAAATAAACTTCATTGAAATGGTTAAGGCATATTTTCAATCCTTCTAAAAGGATTGATTGATTGGTTCTAGTCTAGTCTAGATCTGCTCTGGGGACATGCTAAGGATTTCAGTGCTTCCTGACTATCTGAGTTATCCCCTTTCGATGTTCATTTGCAAACACTTGTCGATAGCGTAGATTTCCGCCTGGAATACGGATGCAAGCTTCCCCAACGATGAGTGGACATTGCATTCGTGTCCAGCACCGTGGAATCCAGCTACTATGTCAGTTTTAGAGCCGTCAGTGTACCATATCATCGTTCGATCCAACCCATCACAGTTTAGCTGGATATGGTATGGTTGGTTGTCGTTAATTGTAGCCAACATGTTATCACTTCTCATTTCATTTCATTTCAAGTAGCGAGTTTATGATAACATCTGTGATTCTGGCATGACTATGGGTGTTGGTTCCTTCGTGCAAATCCCATCGCATTCCAGCATGTATGCAGCTATTATCGCTTCCACCTCAACATGCAGAGCAAGAGGCGGAATATTGAGAAAGGCTTCCATTTTCGCAATCGGGGCTGCTTCTCATCGTACCCGTTATGCAAGCCTCTGAAGTTTTTATAGCTCCAGTTTGGAATTCCTCTGGTCATGAACATGGGTCTCAACACAGTTGTGTACACCCAGTGAACAATCCGTGGATTTAGTCTCCATGTGTTTCTTATCGCCCGTTTGAACGGGCCATTTTCCCTTCATTTTAGGTGTGAATTCCAGGTTAGTTTTGCATCCAGAATTATACCCAGATACTTGACCTCGTGGCTGAGACACAGCTGCACGTTGAAGAGGCTTGGTAGTTTTAGTCTCTCAAGCTTCCTCTTTCTAGTGAAGGGAATGACCGCAGTTTTTGCAGGGTTCACCCTTGGGCATTCCCTCCTACATAATTTCTCCACCGTTTTCAGAGCTTGTTGCATCAACTCCGATATAACATTAGGATATTTCCCCAGTGCAAGTATTGTTAGATCATCTGCATACCCCTGGGAGTATAGCCCCTTCCTGTTCAATAATTCGTCTATAAATAAAGTGTGAAATTTAATAATTAGCTACCAAAGGTATTTTTTATCCCAGAATACTTTAAATTTTTAAATTAGTATTGTAGCTTATGTTACTCAGCCAGCTATTTTTCACAATTATTGATTTATTTTAGGGTTTAAAATATAATTTTAGGACTCTCTAAACTTTCTCCCTTCAATTTGTCGAACATTTTTCATGTGAAGTTGGACAATTTCCGCGAGTGGCGGAAATGGGAATAGTACATTTAATAGAGTCCTAAATTTTCTTGGAGTGTATTTTCCATTTAATTCCCTTTCAAGGCTTCTATAACAATAAATCCAATTTTATGCCAATCAAAAGTTTTCTAATAATTTCCTACTCTGTTGGTTAATAGGGGTGGAAAATCGATATCCCAAATCTGAATGCCTTATTTATTATTTTTACTTGAATTTGTAGAAAATCGATGTGGCTATCGTTTGTAATTTTTGGTTTCATCTATAATTGAATGTATAAATGACTGTTATTGTTGTTCAAAACCACTTAAATATATTATGAACAAAAAAGTTTGAAGAGAAGTGTATCGCGTATCATAACTAAATAACCACCACTTTAGTTGCTAAAAAAGTATATTTACGGATAAATTTGTGGTTTAGCTTTTCAAAAGCCATTTATTCAAGTTTATGTCAAAGAGAATTTGTAAGTCAGAACGATATTTATAGCTATGTAGCAGGCCAAGCTTGATACCTTTTTCTGACAGAAAAATTCCTGACAGTTTGAACGAACCTGGAAAGGGTGGCAGAGGGTGAAACTTATGCAAGGAAAAAAATCTACATAATAACAAAACATGGTTTTTCAGTATTAACTCTCCAGTAATCGGGTGCCTTGAAATTATTTGAGAAGTCGGGTGGTGTCTGACAGACCCATTCTATTTTTTGCTATAAAAATTACCTGACAAAACCTGCTCTGAGCAACGCAATTTTTATACTTTTCACAAAAATAACGAGCTTTACTAGCTGTGCAATAGGCGGAGCGCGGAGTCACTACTTCTGTAGGTGTACAACTCAATTTTTGGGACGCGACCAATGTAAATTACAATATGCCACTTTTGATGTCCAACTTCTGATGATCGTTAGTATTTTGACAGTTGAAATCCGATTATTCTGACTGTCCCTCAAAGTAACAACGAACGTTACTTGTAAGTCTGTAAATGGTGAATTCAAATTCTGAATTTAAATTATAATAAGTTACTTTCTATCCAAAGCTACGCCACTGAGCCCATCATCGTGGATTTAGAAAATCACATTGGCTTGGTGTGGGCTGTGAGTGTAAATTAAAAATGTATCCCCACTCGTGGCCTTCGGGGAAAATGACTTTTCTCAGTGAAGGAAATATATTAAAATTGTATATAGCTCGAAAATTTATGAAGACAATGTCAAGAAAAATACAATCTTCGGCAACGTGTTAATTGTGGTGGCAACTTGTACGTTTTCTTTTAATAATATTTTTCCACTAAGGTTGATCTCGGATTCTTATTAAGTACGTGACAACTGAATTTTCATATCACAATTCAAGCACCAAGAAAAAGAAAACATTTTTGAAGCTTGCTTCTTATTGCACGACATAGGACTTTTAGGAAGGCTAGTGAACTCGTGAAACGTGTGATGTTACGAAAAAGCGTTCGTCACGCGATAACTCATTCAAGCGAATGTGCGCAATCTCTCTTGACGCACTGAGCTCGCACACCTATATGTGTAAAAAATTATCAAAAATGGTCAAAAATTGTCAAAATTTTTAAAAAATGGTTAATAATTGCCAAGTATGTTAAAATTTTTGAAAAATTGTCAAAATTTTTTAAATATGGTCAAAAATTCGGAAAAATTGTCAAAAACTGTCAAAAATGGTAAATAATTGTCAAAGACGGTCAATAATTGTCAAAAACAATCAAAATTTGTCAAAAATGGTCCAAAAGGATCAATAATTGTTAAAATTTTGAAAAATGGTCAATAATTGGCAAATATGTTAAAATTTTTGAAAAATTGTCAAAAATGGTCAATAATTGTCAAAGACGGTCAATAATTGCCAAATTCGTCAAAAACTGTCAAAAATGGTCAATAATTGTTGAAATTGTTGAAACATTTTTAAATATGGTCAAAAATTGCCAATAATTTGGAAAAATCGTCAAAAATTGTCAAAAACTGTCAAAATATTGAAAAAATGGTTAATAATTGCTAAATATTTTCAAAAATTGTCAAAATTTTGGAAAAATGGTCAATAATTATAAAAAAACTGTCAAAAATGGTCAATAATTGTCAGAATCTGTCAAAGATGCTCAAAAATTGTCAAAAATGTTCAATAATTGTTAAAATTTAGAAAAATGGTCTAAAATGGTCAAATTTTTTTAAAAATTGTCAAAAATGATCAATAACTGTCAAAACTGTCCCACCTAGCAAAGTTGTTCTATAATTTTTGGCTTATATAACAATTTTATTTTAATGCTGATTTATTGTTGCTTTTAAGAATGCAACTTATTATATAAAGGATCCATAAGAGCAAGTTTAGCTTTTCGTAACAAAATTGTTTTAGAAATTTATCACAAAAACAATTTGGCAACAAAATCATATAATATTTATAAAGCAATTTTATACGTGTTATGTTAGAGATTTATAAAACATTTATTGTTTATAAAATTTAGTTGTTTTATAACACTTTTTTAAGAGAGTTTGGTAGCATTTATAAATCAGGTATAAATACATTATAAAACTATTGTTATAAACACTTTTAGCAGCTT
The DNA here is from genome assembly GCA_947563755.1 of Lochmaea crataegi. Classification (NCBI taxonomy): domain Eukaryota; kingdom Metazoa; phylum Arthropoda; class Insecta; order Coleoptera; family Chrysomelidae; genus Lochmaea; species Lochmaea crataegi. The sequence goes on along the minus strand of OX387428.1, from coordinate 30,625,828 downwards.
ATAAAATAATTTTATTGAAGCAGCAGATGCCGCAATTTTATTGCCATTGAAAATTGTAGTTACAGACAAAGCTATAAAATAATTATATAATTATTACATTGGAAGCTGTTATGTAGCTCTTATAAAATAACTAATAAATATATTAGATTCGGCTTGCCAGTTTTAGAAAAACAAACTGCGTAAAATTTCGGAATTAAGTGAGTGGAAGAAAATAACGAAAAACTTTGAAAGTATTATGATTAGCAATGAAGAAATTTTTAATAATACGCCTGCATGTTCAGATAGTCATCCATAAGAAGTAATTATAAATCACTCAATAATAATTACAAATAATGATACTATGCCAGAAAAACAAATCGACGATGAGAACTTATCATTAGAAGTGCCAAATTTTATTGGTACAAGTGATAATAATGACTTGGTAAGAGAAAATTGGTTAGTAAAGTTAGAACCTGACAAAGAAAGTGATCTTCTAAAAAGAAATTCTGAATTTAGAAACATCAGATCATGGGCAGTTCATTACAATATCTCACATATGGCCTTGCGAGTATTATTTCAAAATAATAATAAAAGGTTACCCAGTATACTGCCTCAAGACTCTAGAATATTGTTGAAAACTAGACAATAAATGATATAATCGTGTTGAATTTGTTTATCAATTCCTTTATTCATTGTATTTTTAAAATACGGTCCTGTTTTGTTGGGTTCTTTTGAAAATGAAGTATATTTTATAAATGTTTAAAAATTATCACAAATGTTGCTAAATTATTTTATAAAACCTACTTTGCCCACTAAACTGTTATATTACTGGCAGCCATGTTAATAATCAGATATAGATAAAATTTTAATAATATCTCTAAATATAAAAATATATCACTTCTACAAATAGTTTTATGTGAAAATAACATCGAGTATTAACAAATTTGGAAGAATACAACTGGTAGTTTTAAATATTACTACCAAAACTTGATTTTTTTTATTATTCCACTTCTAAAATTATTATAAAACCTTGATAAAATTGGAGCGCAAGAAAAATTCACTGCATTTATACCCTATAAATCACAATAAAATTTGTTTTGCATCAAAATTTTTCTTCTGTCGGAAACTACCTACTTGCACAAAAATCAAAATTGAGTGACAAAAGTCGGACATATTTATTTTCTTTCTAAAGTTGGTGTTGCATTTATATTATCACCAGCAACTCTGAAATATAATTATTTGAAAACAATTTAGCTTTTTACAAACATATTAATAAAACAAAGTTGATTTATTGATACTACTACAGTAGCAATAAAGTGGCATACAATTCAATTATGAAACATATATATATATATATATATATATATATATATATACAATCCTTATATAATAATTTTTTAACCATTATATAAATATCGCATAAAAAATTTGAGAAATTTTCTGGCACGTTTATTAAACACTTATAAATCTTTTATAAAACAATTTTATTGTATTTTTATCAACATTGTATATCTGTTATATAGTAGTCGCAGGAGTACTTATAAAATATATTATATAAGCAAAATGTTTTATAAATTGTGCCTATTTTGTGTTTATAGATGTTTTATAAATATTTTGAAAACGTTTCTGAGACTAACATTGTTTTATAATATTTATCGCCAAAACATTCCTACGACTATTATAAAATAGCAAATTGTTAGTTGGGTGGTCAATAATTGTCAAAAATGGTCAATAATTATTAAAATTTGAAAAAATTGTCAAAAATGGTCAAAATTTTGAAAAAATGGTCAATAATTGCCAAATATGTTAAAATTTTCAAAAAATGGTCAATAATTGTCAAAGACGGTCAATAATCGTCAAAATTCGTCAAAAACTGTCAAAAATTGTCAAATTTTTTGAAAAATGGTGGAAAATTCACGAAAAATGGTCATTCTATTGTGCATAAGAAGCAAGCTTCTGTCGGCGGTCCGACGACCGCTCACCTTTTTTTTTAATCCACATTATTCATTATAAATTATAATTTACAGGTTTGAGACTATCAAATCTTGGTAGCTCCGAAGCTGTGACTGAACTTTGTCGGAGTTGGAAGTGACTATTGTCTGAGGAATAGTGAACTTCTTTCTGAAATGTTTTTTCAACCGGACAGGATACTCTAAACGAACAAAAATAAACTTCATTGAAATGGTTAAGGCATTTTTTCAATCCTTCTAAAAGGATTGATTGATTGGTTCTAGTCTAGTCTAGATCTGCTCTGGGGACATGCTAAGGATTTCAGTGCTTCCTGACTATCTGAGTTATCCCCTTTCGATGTTCATTTGCAAACATTTTTTTTTTTAATTAAAAAATAAACAAACCAAATCTACCGAAAACAAATATTGACGTAAGCTTCAAATATTTATCTCAGAATCATTGGAACTGTAGCAGCAGTTAACAGAATCAAATTTTACTTGAATAAACTTACAGTGTAAATAGAATAAACTTTCCACATCAAAAGTCTTCATGGAAGGGAAAAGTAGATTAAGTGTATTAAGGGAGTATGACTTTATTCAAGTTTGGTTATTATACACTTGTAATCCTTTCTCTCAATTTGAACTGTTTGAAAGGGCTGTTAGCAATATTAACGGCTTAAATAGACAGTGTTACAAATACTCTCAATTCCTCATGAACCATATTTATATATTTTGTCATCATCATACGCTCAAAAGAAATAAAAGATAAAAAATTTGCAACTATGTAAGGTGTCATGAGGAACTGTATTGGGAATTGAGACTTCTATGGGAAATATTTAGTGACCAATAAAAAGTTTACTCCCATTGTTCACTAATATACAGGGTGAAATTTGAATTTTGACTGTCATTTCTTTTGGTTATAACTGTATAACAAGGAGATTGCAGTGGCCATATTTCTTAACATCGAAGGAGCATTTGGCTGAAAAGTGCATAAAACCAACCACTAATGGTTGGATATATCATAGGAGAGTTAGTCCTCTTCAGGGTTTGATTGAAATAAAAGTATATAACACCTGTTATAAAGGATGTTAGACAGTGAAAGGGTATAAATAAAGATATTAACCACCCCTTTGAATATCTCAGGGTTAAGGAAGGGGTTCTTAAGGGGACAAATAAAACTATCGCTTATGTATATATGATTACTAAATACCATTGATTTACCTAACAGGTGGTAGGCCATACAGATTACAAGTAGGTATATGAAGGGGCTCTTACAAAAATACGAAGTGAAGTTCGGGAACACGTGGTTTATCTATGGTGAGAACCACTGATATAATTAAACTTCAAATATCAAATTTGAACGTTGACTTATGTCTAAAATTATAACCACGTGCAAATTTGAGAAAAGTTTAGATGAATATAATTATATTATATATGAATTTATTGAAAAACTCCCAAAGTATGCATACCTAGGACTCACAGTATTTATGATTTACCTAGAATTAATATATCGTATATACTATGATTACTGAAGGTGAATATATAAAAGGGTATGAATGTACAATTAAAAAACCTTATGAATTGATTCCTGGTAGAATACGAAGTTGTCGGAGAGAAATCCTAGGGATTAGTTGAACCTATGTTACCTGGGATAACCACTTGCGAAAGGTTAGGACGTGTAGGGGTTGAATACTGAAAGTATACTCCTCGCACGTGTAGATCGGGGTAACAATTGTCCTATGATAATCCGAAGGTCCACACAGATTCTTAGAAGGTTCCGATCACCCTCAAGCCGATATTGTGTGGCCAAGTCAGACGAGTGAAATATGGATAGGAAGGAAAAGTTGAGATTGAAATGGAAGTTGAGAGTTGAAGGTTGAAGTTGAAATTTGAAATAGAAGGTGAAAGATGAATTTTGGTAGTGGAAGTTGAAAGATGAAGTTGGAAGTGAAAGTTGAAAGTTGAAAGTTGAAAGTTGAAAGTTGAAAGTTGAAAGTTGAAAGTTGAAAGTTGAAAGTTGAAAGTTGAAAGTTGAAAGTTGAAAGTTGAAAGTTGAAAGTTGAAAGTTGAAAGTTGAAAGTTGAAAGTTGAAAGTTGAAAGTTGAAAGTTGAAAGTTGAAAGTTGAAAGTTGAAAGTTGAAAGTTGAAAGTTGAAAGTTGAAAGTTGAAAGTTGAAAGTTGAAAGTTGAAAGTTGAAAGTTGAAAGTTGAAAGTTGAAAGTTGAAAGTTGAAAGTTGAAAGTTGAAAGTTGAAAGTTGAAAGTTGAAAGTTGAAAGTTGAAAGTTGAAAGTTGAAAGTTGAAAGTTGAAAGTTGAAAGTTGAAAGTTGAAAGTTGAAAGTTGAAAGTTGAAAGTTGAAAGTTGAAAGTTGAAAGTTGAAAGTTGAAAGTTGAAAGTTGAAAGTTGAAAGTTGAAAGTTGAAAGTTGAAAGTTGAAAGTTGAAAGTTGAAAGTTGAAAGTTGAAAGTTGAAAGTTGAAAGTTGAAAGTTGAAAGTTGAAAGTTGAAAGTTGAAAGTTGAAAGTTGAAAGTTGAAAGTTGAAAGTTGAAAGTTGAAAGTTGAAAGTTGAAAGTTGAAAGTTGAAAGTTGAAATAGAAGGTGAAAGATGAAGGCCTGAAATAGAAATAAACGTAAGTGAATCATATTGAGCCAGTATTCAGAATATAATCACATAAAAGTGAGTGATGGTGGGTGGCCTTTAAGTAAAACAAGACAACTTGGGGTTAATTACAATTTGTTTTAAAATAATAAATCCAACCCACTGGTTGAGTTTCCAGTTCTAAGGATCCTTGGAAACTTTTCCTTTTCAAACTTTTTGTAAATTACGAAAAATCCGTTACTTTAACGTTATGTGCCCTTAGCTAGCATCCAAAAAGCAAAATGAGGCGTTATCTCTCGGTTTTGGTAGGGACAGCTGTGGCTGTGCACCCAAAAGATGGCCATTTGGTTAATTCCCGCAACGTACCGCGGTTCCGTTTGTCTGCTGCTTTTTAGTGCACCATCCGTTTAGATCTTGGTTTTCATGCAATTTTTCGGTGGAGTTTTGGCGCGTGGTAGTTAGGTGAAGGTGGAGTAAGTCCGAGGTTAGGAGATGGGCGTGAAGCTGAAATATGCCCTGTTGCCCTATCTTTTGACGGAGCAGTTGTGGTTGTAGTAGGCTGGTATTAGATAACGGAGACTCTTGATTACCGTCCTACGGGAGGAAGGGAGTGCAAGGTTATATCTAGAATTTTTGGACTTCCTTAGGGAAGTCGAATGGCATGGGGAATTTTTATAAGATTATGGGAGCGTTTTCCTCACGTTTTGAGGTTGGGAGTTGCCTTTTCGGGCATTTTGGGTCGTGTGATGTGTGGAAGCCACCACAGTTCCTGCAAGGTTTTTTGGCCTTGCTGCATTTGTCGGATCTGTGTTCGTGACTACCACTTATTGGGACAGGTGTGAAGCTTGGCTTTACAATCGGTGACGAAGTGGCTTCAAGTACAATATTTCGGTACAGGTAGAAGTGGATTGGCATTTGAAATTTCACATCTGTGATAGAGGCCGTGAAGGAAAATTCCTTTGGAAAGAGCCTGGTGAAGTTGAGTTTCAGAGTTTGTGATGACTCTTATTAGGGAGGTCGGGAAGTTGGTGGCTCTGGAGACGATCCTTCAACATTTTGAGAAGATCAAAGATTTCCTTATTAGAAATGTTTTTGTTAATGTTGGAGATGAAAAAGGAGAAGTTTGGGGTGTTGCTGTTTGCTGGATTGTTTTTCCTGGCGACAGGAGTTTGAGAAAGGAAAGCATACCAGCATACCACTTTGTTGCCTCCTATGGCGTTTCGAATTTTCAATTGAAGAATTTTGGGGCAGATGTTCCTAGGAATTTTGAGGAGGGCTGAGCAACTTGGGTTTGCTTTGAGGTAAAAGATTTGGCCTCTAAAATCTTGGCGCGTGGTAGTTTGGTGAAGGTGGAGTAAGTCCGAGGTTAGGAGATGGGCGTGAAGCTGAAATATGCCCTGTTGCCTTACCTTTGGACGGAGCGGTTATGGTTGTAGTAGGCCGCTATTAGATATCGGAGACTATCGATTACCGTCCTACGAGAGGAAGGGAGTGCAAGGTTATCTCGAGAATTTTTGGACTTCCGTAGGGAAGTTGAATGGCATGGGAAGTCTTTCTGCGATTATAGGAGCGGTTTCCTCGGGCTTTGAGGTTGGGAGTTGCCTTTTCGGGCATTTTGGGTCGCCCCACAGTTCCTGCATGAAGGTTTTTTGGCCTTGTTGGGCTTGTGACTTCCACAGTTGGTGCAGGTGTAAAGCTTGGCTTTACAATCAGTGACGGAGTGGCATAATTTTGTACAAGGAGTATAATATTTCGGGACGGGTGAAAGTGGATTGGCATTTGAAATTTCGTATCTGTGATTAAGGCCGTAGAGGAAAATTCCTTTGGAAAGTGCCTGGTGAAGTTGAGATTCAGAGTTGTGATGGCTCTTATTAGGGAGGTTGGAAAGTTGGTGGCTTTGGAGACGATCCTCCAACCTCCAACATTTTGGGAAGCTTATTTGAAGATCTTTGAGAAGATAAAAGATTCCTTCATTGGAAATGTTTTTGTCAACGTTGGAGATGACAAAGGAGAATTTTGGGGTGTTGATTTTAGCTGGAGTGTTTTTCCTGGATGCAGGAGTTTGAGGAAGGAGACGGAAGCATACCAATTTGTTGTCTCCTATGACGTTTTGAATTTTCAGTTGAAGAATTTTGGAACAGGTGTTCCTAGGAATTTTCGGAAGGGCTATGCAATGTTGGTTTGCTTTTAGGTAAGAGATTTGGCATCTAAAAATTCCATGTTTGTTCAGAAGGATGAAAAGTTCCTTCTGAGAGCAGAATTTGGGGGGAAGGTTAAGTAGGTTGAGTGTTTGGAGTGGATTTGTTGATGGGGATGAATTAGGAGAGGATGATTTGAACGAAGAATTCCGAACTGAGGCTGCTTCGTCGATTTGGCTGAGAATGGGTGCTTCGTTGACTGAGGAGGCCTGGAAAGAACGAGAAAAGCGTGAGAGTGTTTACTCGTGAACTGGAGGTCGATAGGAAGTCGATTAAGGACGTCTTCTTTCATTGATCTGAAGAGTTTATCGTGTTTCCTTGAGAAGATATTTTTGTGGTTGGTTTTGGCGTCAAATATTTGACGAAATGCGGGTGAATCTAAGAATTCGATAAGAACAGGTAGTGTGACAAGGGTTTCCATCAGCAGACGTAGTTTGGCGGAGCTGGAGGGCGTCTCCAAGGGTTTGGAAGTTTTTATTGAAGTCATTTCTGGGTTGGAAGGAATTTGAGGATTAGCCTCGTCGTCTTTTTTCTTACGTTTTGTTCTGGTTCTGGGAACGATTGGGATCGGATTGAGTTCACTGAGACACTTTACACTAGGTATATAAGAACTATGGAGTGGTTTCTGATGAGAAACCAAGTCTAGTTCCTGTTTTTCGACGTTTTGTAGGAATTTTTGGTCAAGGCTTGGCCGATTTTTCAGACCGCAGCAAGTAACGGTGTGTACCAGTGACCGTTAATTATGCCACGTGCCTGTTCGTAGTAAAACTGGTACTGGCTGGATATATGCCATGCTCACAAATGTAACAGCCATTACATCCTTTAATGATGAGGCGATCAACTTTGAAGTTTCCAGGGGCTGCCCACAAGGCACTATTATCCTCCCTACTGTGGTCACTTTTGATGGATGATTTATTTATTGCTCTCGAAAGAAGGGGGGTAGAACTGCAAGCGTATGGACCCAGTCAGGTAGGGTAGCATTTGTTTGGTGAAATATGAATAGGTGTGAGCCACAAGATACTCTCGCGAGTCGGAGTGGAGTGCCTGAAAAACCCACTCACCTCAAACCTAACCTAACCATATAACTTCTAAGGAAAAAGGATGATATTCATGCAACTTTGCAGGCAAGTACAATGACGCGTAACGTATCTGATGTTGAATTTTTGTCCTATGTACTGATATTTCCCATAGTAGGTACAGTTGTACAGTTCCTCATGACTCACCCTGTGGCTGTTACTCATATCTTTATTTGTTGAAATTAGATTTTTGGTCCCAGTAGCATAATCCTTCTCAACTCCAATGAAACTTAGAGCGACAGTAGTACATTTGGAAAATGAATTATATATGAATATTTTCCAAATTAGAAGCAACGACTTCTTGTGCTGTACACAGGTATGAAGTAACATTTTGACAGACAGATTTAACAAAGTTTGAATTCAACTTTAATTAATTCAGTTGTACTATGTACGCATCCATTTTCAAAGAACAGGTATTTATGTTTTGAATTTAACAACCCTCCGTAATGTTTCGGGATAAAAAGGTTTTAACTGGCATTGATGGAAATCCATTCACGCTTTTCCCCCGTCTCGACACAGCATTAGGAGTAATTTTCGTCATATCATCGGTTTCGCACAAGGGATTAGTTCTCTCAATAGCAGAATAGCAGAGCAATCTATCTTTGCACTAACAGATTACAACCGGAAATAGATAGTATGCTGTGAAAGGCTGATCGCTGTCTCCCAATCCATATACACGCTCTAATACCTACCTGCTGCGATCCCGTCCGACTTAGGAGCCGACAGGATCATCCGTAGGAGAATTACACAAAGGACTGCTGGTCAACGTGTTCGGTCAATGTTATTATCCTACCCAAAACTCCTTTAATATAATTAATTGTCTGGAAAGTAGATACAAATTATTGATTATTTTTTGATTTTTGATATACTTCAAAATTCTGGAGACTAGAAAATAATTCCCAGGATTTTCTTCTGGCCACTTTGGATATAACATTCTGTACGATGAGAACTTTCCTAAATACAGCTCTTCATATTATTGTCTGGACACCCAGTATAATGTAAATGAAAATAGATTGATTCAAAATAAAATTTGGTACTTTTATCAATGACTCTGACGAAGAAAATAACAATCATGTTAATATTTTATTCTAAGTCTTCGAGAAACTTAAAATTGACGACTTAAATTGTCATCTTAACTCGATAAGTTTGGTATATGCTAACCAGTAAATGTTTATTTTGAAAATAAGTTTTAATATTAACGAATATATTACACTGTCAACGAATGAGAAACCCTGTCAGCATGATGAAGATTAATCGTATTTGGTTTATAATGTGCCAAGATATGAATGATCTTTCCAAAAACTTTTTTTAACCTTTTTATTTGTAAAATTATGTCAAACTTTCTCGAGGGTAAAAGGACTTAGAATGTGGAGAATAGAGGTTTGGAAGTATATGAGACCCAAAAAAAATATTTGAGGTCGAGAAGGCAGTACGTCACTTGAGAGTGAGTGAAAAAATATAAGAAATAGGAACATAATTTGAAGCTACAGGGGAAACAACTACAAGATCGAAGTGAGAAGTTATAAACAATATTATGAATTCAAAGAAAAGGTGTGTTACGGTTTTTTTCGTTAAACTAAACCTTTAGCATAAAGAGACATCAATAATGTAGTTTGTATCAGAATAAATAAACATTCCTAACTCAATATCAAATCAGATTAGCTCATACATCAACAATTTTTAGTTATATCTGTAATCACATGGATGTCAATTTGTTGATCACCAACTGGATAAATATGGTTAAGAAAATAGCTACACACAGTAGAATAGCTACAGTAATTTTATTATACACTTAAAAAGAGTAAGTTATGTTGAAAACACCATTGAATGTAAACAAGATTTCATTATCCGAATCAAACAGCTGATTTGTCTTCTGTCAATAGCCTGGCTCATTCTTCTTTTACGAACTTTCATAGGTCGGTGGTGTCGTACGTCGTACGGCCTATCGGTGAACTGTGGTTGTACACCAGGTTACCATGAGGGATGTGCTATTTTGTAAATATAGCCTTGAAATTTGGGGTACTGGGTAATATAGGGTTTAATGTTGAGTAGATAATAGTTGTAAATACGGGGATTTTATAGTCGTTGAACAAGTAGAGTGATTCACTCCGAGGTCACGGAACGTATGTGCTCCGGACAGCTCGATTGGGAGTGTCCTTTGAACGGAAGGGTTGGTTGTCAAAAATTGGAACTTGCCGAGCTCTTCTTGTGTTGGCGTGGCGTTAGGAAAGTGCTATTGGGAGCCCCAATCTAAATTTTATGTTGACTTTACAGACTTCCCGTAGGGAGAGATGAATTTAAGGGAGTAGTTTGGTTTGGGAGGATGGTAGTTGGTTATGGAAGTTTGTGGAGTAATTCCTCTCCAAACCTCATCTGTGAGATTCAGGTGGATTTTTGTTCAAGGTAGGTCATTGTCTTTTTGTCTAGAGATATCAGCACGGTTGCAGTTAGTGACATAATAATTCGTTTCAAGATCATATAACGGCTTTTAACCACCTATTAGCAGCACAAAGGAGAGTCCTGTCCTAGCCAAACAGGTGAGACTTATTTTTTTTCATTCGGTGTAACTAGTAAGGTTCAGTATAGTTGCGCGAAGAAGATGACACCACCTAATTCTATGTTCAAACATACCTTGTGTATATTATACTTGGGGGGAGTACTTGTTAGTAAGGGGTGGTTATCTCAAGGGTTTTGTTAATTTAAGACTTTATATGGGGATAAGATAGTTACACTATCAAACGAATATTTCAATGGAAGTTGTGTTAGTTAATATAAGAGGGGGTTGGTGATAGGATTCACACTGGGACAAATGTGTCGAACTCCTAGGGTAGCTAATATCAATTGAGTTGCAGTGACGACACTAATTAGTGTTATTTACAGGGTTAAATTTGGATTCCAATTAAGTTTGGATTCCGGTTACGTTTGGTTATGTTGAATTCTTTTGGACGTTTTCTGTGATGCAATTCCATCTTAGTTTACTTGGGGGATCTTGGGGACTAAGAGATTCAGCCAAGGGCTACTTCAGGACCGGCCGAAGGATGGCTTATGATAAGCACCAGATGTAGATCCCGTACTTCTGGCATCAACTTGTGGATGATCAAGAATTATCACCAGCGGGTGAAGACGCGCAAGTTGAACATCTCAATTTTTTTTTGGGTTTTATTTTAATAGATTCGACATTTTGTATTGAATATGAATTTCACGCCATGCCCTGGGTGAACATACAAGTGGCTTGTAATCCTTATTGATTTTTCGGTCCTTCATTACTTCCGGTGGAGAAAGTTCGTTGCGTCTGAACTCAAACGGATGGTGTCCTTAACGCTTTATGTTAAAATTTTCAGCTTTTTGGTAGGTTTTCAAAGATCTCAGTATATGAGTAAATAATCCACGGTATGGGTAACCCTTCAGGTTCTCATTGATTTAATATTGTGTAAACATTGTTATTTTTTTAGAACAACCTCTGCTCAGAACTGCCGCTGGTTCAAATCCTTCTGAGCAATGAGCTAGCATTTTTGGGGTAGAAGGTATATGGGATTTCAACTGTTTTTTTATTGTTTATTATGAACTTGAATGGATTTATACAGATACATTCAAACACGAACGGAACATAGGGATTTTAAGCATTGTATCAGAACTGCTTTAGAACTAGTGGACCAACACCCAGCTTCAACAGATTAATAACACGATTATTACAATCGTTTGTTTGGACACCTATAACATATCGTACAATTCCCACCACTCCGTATTCTCAACTGTGCGCGGTCCTTAATTAGCGTCAGACAGTCAGTAAACAACAGTCGTGTTTCAATTTTAAAAATCCTATTTTGTTTTCTTTACGAATTTATTTTTATTTTGAAAACCGTTATTGCCAAAAGAAATCAAAACTTATTATCTTAACTCGAAACATTAATTGTTAAAGAGAATTTAACAATTAATTTTCGATTTTAACAACATAAATCGTAAGCATATTGTTTCAATATGCAGCGACGTTTAGTACCCCCCATCAAATAATTATTCAATACTAAATTGCAGTTCGCATATAATTAACAAATTTTGGAAGGAGAAGGGGCGGGGTTTGTTACATTGGTCTGGAATCCAGCTGTCCAGATCAATACTTGATATTCATTGAAGTGAACTTATAGAAATGTTTTGTTGGTGGACTATTTAGATCGAACAATACATTAAATCCCCATGTTCCGTTTGTGTTCGAGTGTATCTGTATAAAGGACCACAGTTCGAATGGGATTTTATTTATAGCGTAAGTTAAGAAACTTATGTCCACTGTTGGGGAACTATCTCCTAACTTGTGATCAATCATTGTACTGCCGAACCAAACTACCACCAATAAATTATCTTTCTTATGAATTGAGTTACGGTGTTTCATTTATTCAATATATTTCTAATTGGGGATGAACTACGGTTAGGAATTTAATCTGTGGTATTTTCTCGGGTACGGTTCACCTGGCGCCTTGTGGCATAGATCGGCCTTCCGATCAGCTGGTAACTTGGTGATTATTAGTAACATCTTATTTTTTTGTGGCCACAAGTTCGATCTATCTTCATCGATAGGTCGCTAACGTAAGTGGGTAAGTGCATCGGTGCACGAAGTTTGATTTTACGTTACAGGTGCTAAGGGAAGTCAATATGAGGATGGTAGATACAGCCAGCTGCAAGCAAAGAGGAATCGAGAATCGAAAAATTATATGATGGAAAAGAAATGCACTATCAAGGCAATCAGGCAACATTTGGTTTCGGCAAAAGAAGCCGATCAATCTTGGAGAGGAACAGAATTTCGAAAGCGTAGAGCGTAGCAAAATAAGAGAAGATCTATTCCTTTCAACTCCCCGAGTTACGAAACTCGAGCACAGGTTACATAGAGATTGGGTCTATAACCAGAATCCAAACTAAACAATGGTATTGGCAGAATAAAAGTGTCGTATCTGAAAGATGGATCGTGTGCCACTGTGTTTGGGAGCTGCGTTTGAAAGCCCTGAGGATGTGGATAGGAACCACATGTGCCTTTATTATACTTTTGCAAGTCGCAGTGGAGGGCTGAATATATCTACTGTCCAGAAACGTGACAAAGGAACCAAAACCAACGAATACAGCTTGAATCCTCGATGAATACAAGATATGACACCAACATTTCCATTAATTCCCTAAGCAAATTGTTACAGCAGCTGTTCATTTTCTGTTAAGCAAAAAATGAGCAGCTATTCATTAGAAGAAAGCAGACATATTCCAAACCGTTAACAATGGGAAACTATGTAGTTAATCAGCTTTACATGAAGTATGACAATATTTGTCGAAATATATGTCGTGTCTTTTTTTTTTCAACAAGAGGTACTCGTGGATAGTCTCTAGTGGGTCAATGATTTTTATAGCTTGGTAATGCATGAAAAAGTTGATGCCAATGGAAGCAAAAAACTCTTTTCTTTTGAAATTCAACATTTTATTTTTTTGGGTTCCTAACAAGTTGGATTGGTAAGAAGTATCATCTATTGTCTTATAACCTACCAGAAAATAGTTGGTGGCAGGTTTATAACTTCCTAAATTTTATTCACCTGCTCTTTTTAATTAAGGGACTTCAGAGTCCCCTCGGTACAAAAAGGGTTAGGTACAACGCAAACTAGTGTTGTTGAGATTCTTTTATTTTGAGTCTCTATCTCGAAGTAAACGATGCAAATGTATGTTTTAATCTTTTGGAATAGCCGAAACAAAGAGCTATTATGCAATAAATGTTATTTATCGGCTTCCCAAAGGTTTAGTATCTTTTGTAGCTGGAATATATATTAAAAAAGGCCATTATTCCAGCATGCCAACCTACCCGTTTGATCATGGTTGACTATATAACATTTATGTTCCAGTGATAACATAAAATACACATCTAGAATCTTTAAGGACTTCTCAGCATAGATCTTTCAAGCCAGCAATGGGATATGAATTTCGGTCCATTGTACGAAATGTTAAATGGACCCAAATCTAGAAATCCACTCCTCATAGTTAAGCTCGCGGGTTTTCCCTTTAGAATTTATTTTTGGAATGTGGTATAAAATATCGGTTGGTGCTACTGAATGAAATTAAACTGAAAATATTCAATTTCCGTCTTACTTTTATGACGTTTCCGATGCCATTTCGGCGAAAAAAGAATATATAATCTGGGAATTTCCAAAAAAAAAAAGTGTTGAAACGTGATTTCATTTAAATTGGTCTTTTCAGGTTTGGATATCGGCTAGTAAATTGATTTTTTATAATTCCATTTCGACGCTGCTACGCTACTTGAAATTGCAATAAGCCGCAACAACCCGACATCATTTTATAGAGTTATAGTTTTCTGCCAGATTTTTTCTTTCGTTGATAGCTTCTCCTTAACGGTCACCAGATGTTTTGAAAGTGGATGAGAAGCACTACAAATTGCTTATCTCCCATATTTAATTTCAGATTTAGCCTGTCACTTAATAAACTGTAACATGTCTATCGACTTTTATTTAAATTCTACAAGGCGTTTCTACCTTTTCCGCCCTAGTTTGTTAGTATTTTTTATCGACGTCAAAAAGGTAGTGGCGCCCTCAATTTTTACAACCTTTCTGTTATCCTTGTGCGACATAAACTTGTGGTCGAATAACCCTTGAGAGCAGTCTCTAGCCGGAGCCCTTCAAGCTGGAGCCTTTACTGTTACAATACATTACATGAAGCTGAAAGAGAACGAAATACCCAATTTCGTATGTAACAATTAATCGTATACTTAACAAACTAGACCCCTTATATTCTCAATTTTGTATAAGAATTACCTAGAGTTTGCGTTTTTGTTCAAGGTGTATTCAAAACAAAACTAAGCGTCCTTTTATTTAATTTGACATAATTCTTTAAATCATTCGGAGCATGGCATTTTGTTCCACCTCAATCTTTTTTTGTGTTCGCGATAATTCATGTTGATTTTCAGATCAATGAAATTAAAGGTCACGTTAAGAAAAATGAGCATTTTCGACACTTTTTTTTTGCTTTTAATCAAGATTCTAAAGCCACAAAAACTGCTCGTGACATTGTGCAAACAACGATTTCTTTATAAAATCGTTATTGCGAGCATCTTTGTGGTCTTAGAACCCTAATTAAAAGCAAAAAGAAAGAGGTGTGGAAAATGCTAATTTTCCCCAACTTAACATTCCATTACAATGATTTGAAAATTTGCATAAATTAGCTAACTGGAAAAACATATATATTTCGTTAGAATAAAATGACCTAGTTGTCAAAGAAATAATGAATTTTTTAACTCTGAACTGTTATCGGCGAAGATAATGCTCCAAAGGTCGAATATAACATATATGCTAGTTGAAAAAAATCCAGTAGCTCACTTAAATTTCTCATTGAGTCAAAATTATAAGAAGCCTATTTTTGTTGTCGACGGCTTACAAAGGACGAATGAATATTTTTACGCTTAAGTTCGAATTCATTCCGATACAAATTTATGAACTCCACGATAACCCAAACTATAACTGACATAATATAAATCTTCATTAAGCTAGCAGTTCCTCTAAGTATTGAAGCACAAAATTTCATAATAAAAATACAATAACATTTTATTTTATTAACATAAATTTTTGCAGTAAAATTCAATAAGCACAGTAACTCGGTGAAGTGAATTCGTTATACACGTTTTTCGTCTCAACAAATTGTTTATGGATTATGAGTATGTGCCTGTTTCTTTCTGGCTTTTAGATGGCGTTACAAGAAAATTGAATATACTACGTAAGAGAGCATGTGGAATTTTAAGACGAAAGGATGTCAAGCTAAAAAAATGTCGTTAGTTTTCAACGAAAATATTGTGAGTGGCTTTTATGGATTAGGCGAAGTGTCTGTCTAAGAAATACCGTTTGACGTAAATTCTTGATGATATGAAATATGTTAGCACATAGAATGGTTCACAAGATGTTGATGTGTAACTACGTTAAAAGCTTTTTATTTCACAAACTTGATGAATTCGATTGGGAAATTAGTTGGTGCATTACTTAGTACATGGAATCCCACAATAAGTATTAAATAAAGACAATAAAATTATGAAATAGCCATCGATTAATTTTACTTCAGTTTCACATGTTATACAATTAGAAAATATTGGGTCTTAAGCTGAAGAGAAATAATGAAAAAGTTCTTATTGTTATACTGTGTCCTTTTTTGACTTTGGCACGACTTCGGTATCTCAGCCATAAAATAATCATTAGTCGTAGGCATTACATTTCTCACTATAGAGATACCAACAACAGAAAAAGTTATACAGTCAATTTAGGTAGACGATTTACCACAAGTAGGCAGAACTAAATTATGGAAACTTTTAAGCGAGATAGGGTTTTCCTGGGAAAAGCAGAATAGAAACTCCCTCCTAATAGATAAAGAGGAAATTGTGTGTTGCAGAAAAAATTATTCAAAGACTATCAGGAAGTATCGATCTGGAGGAAGGGCAATTTATTATTTGGACGAAACATGGCTGAACAAAAAATATACGTCCACACTAACATGAAAACTTCCCCAATCTAGTTGCCTGTACCGATTGGAAAAGGGCGTAGGTTAATTATCAACCATGTTGGAAATGAGCATGGTTTTTTCGATAATGGTTTGCTGAAATTCATCTCGAAATGAACAAAAGATTACCACGCGGAGATCAACGCGAATGTTTTTGATGACTACTTTTCGCAAATAATAGAGCTGTTGCCTGTGAATGCGGTTATTGTAATGGACAATGCTAGCTACAATTCCAGGCTTAAAGAGCCGTAGCCATTATCAAAATTGAAGAAAGCAGCTATGCTGGATTGATTACAGCAGAAAGATCTCCCACACGATAATAGCATGGTAAATTGAAAATTAGTATCCATTCCGAGGCAAAAAGTACTAGTTGACGAAATGGCTTAAGAAAAATTGAAATTTGTATTATATAACCGCATTAATCACTCTTAGCTATATTTAAATGAAATAAACAATAAAAATCGTTAAGTTGTTTTGTCTGCCACTCGACTAACTGAACAGTGGAGAAGGACTGGGTCTCTCAAAACATAAAAAATAGAATTAAACTTATAACGACTTGTTATAAGGATGTTAAAGAAAATAAAGGAAAGGGTAGAAATAAAGATAATAAACATAATCTCCCTTTGAATATCTCAGGGTTAAGGACAGGGTTCTTGAGGGAACAAGTGAAACATTCAGGTGGTTATGTAGATATGGTTATTAACAACTATTGAAAGATCTTACAAGTAAGTATGCCGTACAGGTTACAGGTGTGTATAGATATTGTACTCGCAAAAAGGGGCTTTTAGAACTATTTTGAATTAATTTATATAGTGAGAACCACTGGTGTAACCTTAACTTCAAATATCAAATTTGGCGTTAACTTATGTCTAAATTATAACCTCGTGGTGTAGGACACCACGTGCAAGTTTAAGAAAAGTTGAATATTGATATACTTATAATATAACGTTATTGATAATCACCCAAAGTATGACGGTTGACGAACTCCTGTGTGGTTTGACTGACCTCGGAATATCCTGCCAAGGATATGCCGATGATAGTGTCATAACAGCCAGGGGAAAATTCGAAAATACCCTTTGTGACATCGTACAAAAGGGTCTGAACTATACAAATAGCTGGTGTAGGCAAGTGGGACTTAACATCAACCCCACCAAAACCATCTTAATAGCCTTCATTAAGAAAAGAAAGCTCAACCTCAAAACCATTAAACTTGATGGGAGCGAGGTTGAATGGAGACAAGAAGGCAAGTATCTAGGTTTGACTCTAGACAGTAAACTCCTGTGGAACAAACACGAAAATGAGATTATATACAAAGCAAAAATGGCTCTAATGGTGTGCAGGAATCTGGCAGGGAGAAATTGGGGTTGTAACCCAAAAATCCTAAGCTGGATGTACACCACCCTAGTGAGACCAATTATCAATTATGGAGCCATTGCGTGGAGTAGTAGAACTTGCCTATTGACAACGAGAGAAAACCTATCCAAAATTCAAAGTCTAGCCTGTATGTGCATTACAGGAGCAATGAGAACATGTCCAACGGCAGCCATGGAAGTGATTCTCAACCTCACACCACTAAATATGGTGGTGGAAAGTGTTGCAGAAAAAACAAGATACAGATTAAGTAGAGAGGGGATCGTTGAAAAAAACCACCTCCTTACTTCTTAGAAATCAGAAAACCTGGGTTATGCCACAATATGGTATGGTGAAAAAGTATAACTTTCCAAAGAAATTCGTTACGGAATTAAGCAACAAGAAGGAATGGGATCCAAATACCATTACCAGACTTGAAAAGAATGCCATTCAATGGTACACAGACGGCTCAAAAGCAAAAGGAGGAACTGGGATAGGAGTGTACGGGCCAGGAACCAAACACTCTGAAAGCTTGGGAAAAAACCCGAGTATCTTTCAAGCGGAAATTCACGCCATAAGAAAGTGTGCCCAGTTCAATATTGATAGAGGATATAAAAGGCAAAGGATTATCATAATGTCGGATAGTCAAGCAGCGATTAAAGCACTGAGCTCATGTGTTATCAGTTCCAAAATGGTGTGGGAATGCCTAGGCAAACTAAATGAACTAGGCGAGAACAATGTAGTCACCGTACTGTGGATTTCAGGACATACTGGGATAGAAGGAAATGAAATAGCATATGAACTAGCAAAGATGGGGACTGAAACACCCTTTTGGGGGGCCGGAATCCTTTTGCGGTATCAGCTCCAATGTAATATTGGAAGAAATAGGCAAAGCCGAAGAAAAGAGAAGATCTGACCATTGGAAAGATCTAGTAAGACTTAAACAATCAAAGATTCTTCTGGGTGTTTACAACCTGTTCAGATCAAATGAATGCATAAGTCAAAGTAAAACTGCACTAAGAGTTTTAACACGCATCCTTACGGGACATTGTCGTCTGAATGGGCACCTGAAAAAGCTCAAAGTAGTGGAGGAAGAAGAATGTAGATTCTGTGGCATGGAAGAAGAAACCTCCATCAACATACTTGCGAACTGCACAGCAATTCAGAATCCTAGGACACAACACTTTGAAGATTACTGGATAGAAGAGGGACATTCACCTAAGTTAAAGCCTGCAGATATCCTAAGATTCCTCCGGGAAATAGGACAAAAGGAGCTACTAGTCTCTGAGACTTTCCTCAGGAACTAAGTAGAAGTAAGGGGTAATAGATATTTCAGATCTCAGTGAATGCTACCCCAATTTACATACATACATACGAAGTATGCATACCTAGAGCTCACAGTGTACATGATCTATTTGAGATTAATATATATACTGAGAATACTGCAGGTAAGCTAAATATTGCATTTAAAATCCTGATCAATTTATTCTTGGTAGACTGCGAAGGTGTATAAGGGAAGTCTTAGAGATTTACTTAAACCTATCTTACCTAGAATAACCACTTGCTAAAGGTTAGGACGTGTAGGGGTTGCACACCAAATGTATAGCACTCTCAAGTGTAGATCGGTGTAACACTTGATATCTGATGATCCAGAAAACCACTCAGATTCTTAGTAGGTATGACGACCTCAATCCGATATGGGGTTGCGAATGAGAAGGTAGATCTTGAATGCAATTCAACGATGGAAGAACCAGGAGGATAACAAGAAAGAGAAAGAATGAAGTGTGAAGAATAAAGAATAAAGATTAGAGTCCTGGAATAGAAATAAACGAAATTGAATGATATTGAGCCAGTTTTCAGAATATAATTACATAGCGGTGAGTAGTCGACAAACTTACCGTTGATGGTGGGTGGCAAGACAAGAAAAGCTGAGGTAAATACAATTAGTTTTAAAAGGTATATCTAACCCACTGGTTGAGTTTCCAGTTCCCAGAAGCCTTGGAAACTTTTTATTTAAAAAAAAACTTTCTGTAAATTACAAGAAAATTCGTTAATTTAACGATACATGTGCTCTAGCTAGCATCCCAAAAGCAACAGCTGAGATATCTCTCTTCCCTCAATCACGAGCTGTAGTGAATGGTTTGTTCTTTTCCTTTACCATTAGCTTTTAAGAGTTCAAAAGATCTGCTTATGTGTATTTACAAAGATGGAAAAGGATAAAGAATAAAATGAATTTGTAAAAATACTACTATTTTAATGAAATATTGATTATTCATTCATATCTCCTTAGATTACTAGGGTCAGTGGCATTTCACAGCTCGCAGGCATTATACCAATGAGCACGAGGTATAATGTAGATATGCCGTCTTTCGGATGAGACATAAAACCGAAGTCCCGAGTCCATGGATGTTGGGATCGATAAAGATCCCTACCACTGGTTGGAACACTAGTGAATTCGGCCAAATTTCCGGTTAGGGGTAGAGTGCTCCCGGCGTCGGTGATTAGCCTCAGTTGCAGAAATAGACCGACGTTCAATAACCGAATAAAAAAAATCTCCTTATCAGTCAATTAATCATTTCATTTTTGGTTTGACAGATGTCAATTTGAACTATGTAAACATTTGAATCTTTCAGAAGTATATTTTATTATTAAAACCAAATATATTATTGTTGCGAAGTCACCAACTCAAAGCCGGCCCTGTCTCCCAATTATAAATTTTGGCGAATGCGCCCCTTTCGAGAACAGTCTGGAAGACGCTTTGTTTACGCATAGGACGAGCGCGGAAGATACAAGAATTTTCCAGAATTGATAAAGACTATATATACGCGGATTTTTGAGTGACTAGAGAATTAGTGAAACGGACAGTAAAGAGTTAGTTCACAGACAGTGTACAGAAGTTCTAGTAATAGGACAATGAATGAAATACTGAAGATAAATAGTGTAATATTCAAGTGGTGAAAATAAACTAGAACGATTATTCCGAGTGTAAATAAATTAGTAGACATCAAGTAGAGTGTGTATATGAATTAAGTTTAATAAATAAATCAATAGATAGTAATTAGCCATAGTGTGCGTGTATCTCACAAGTAAAAACTATCTAAATAAATAACAAAAACATTACATTATATTCTGAAACTGATCTTGCTCGCCATCTAAGATTAATTTTCTATTTATACATATATTTTTAGGAGATTGAAGTTGATACGAAAGGATGGAAGAAGAACTTTTAAAGATATAGTATGTAAGATTTTAAAGAGGAAATGCAGGTCAATTACGAATACCAATTGAAAGTAGTAATATAAAAATACAAAATAAAAACAGATATGGAGAGTAAGTCCTGATATTAATTTATTTTTCAGTTATTTTATTGGAAAAATTTGGCATATTAATTAGGCGTTTGACTATCACTTTGACCTGTAACAAACTAAGGGGTGCCAGACAAATTGTACCTTAAAGTACTCAAAGTAGTCAAAATTATAAAACTAACAATGCTTACCGAAATGTCAATTAAACATTCATTCCGATTTATCCCAAAATAGCGACAAAAAGAAATTATGTACACATATATATCTGATAAGAACAATGGAATTATACACTCATAAATTTTAAAGATGAAAATAAAATAAAGGAACTCAATCCTCCACTACCAGTTTATGGACAACAAGAAAAGTTACACTGAAAATAATTTTGTTCATAATATCTATCAATAAACATCATTAATCGAAATGTGTTTATTGACACAATTAATATATTCCTCAAGATCATTTTTGTCCTACTAAGACAGTAAATTTTTTCATTGACCCAACGAATCCTTTTTATTTGGCGAATAAACATCAAGCACATTTACGTACATTCATCAATAAAATTTGTTAGACAATGAATTCTGGGCAGAGGCCAGCGGTTAGTGGGAGTAACCACCTTTTCAAAAAAAATTCATAAGTGCCTAGTGGTTTGTCGCATAAACCGTGATGTAAAATGTGTTATCAACATTTAGTTCTAATAGTGGAAGCCACCGTTCATTCAACAGACATAAAATAGTTGATAATTAAATGTTGAAATGTCACGTTGTTTACTGCGTCTAGGTTAGTTTCGTTGTTTGGTGTATTTTCAAAATTTAGATTGTAGGTATGATTGAATGAAATATTTCAAATATTTTGCTACAGTAACTGTTTTTTATACATGGTTACCGTTGATAACCACTAGGTTGATGATAATGATTTATTCCAGCGAATAAAGGGTCCCGTTTAGAAGTTGATAATATGTCTCAAAACCAAATGTGGACATTGATAGACGAAATTCCAAGTGACACTGCCCACTTCCTACGTTCTGTTTGTGTTTGAATGTATCTGTATATTATTCCTGCAGAGGATACGAGGCGAGGCGAAAACTATGAATTTGAAAAGATTTCGTCTGTCGGTTGCTTCCGGACTGATTGGTGCTGCGTCACAAAACTTGGAACGAGGTCGCAAATCTTCAGAAAAACCAACAAATAAATTTAAAAAAATTGTACCTTTGGAACCAAGATACGATAAATGTGCACATTTACCTCAACGTTCGTCTTCACTAAGGTGTGCACACTGCAGCACCACAAAAGAAGTCCATAAAACAATTTGGAAATGTTCCACTTGTGATGTAGGACTGTGTCTAAACAAAGACAGAAATTGTTTTACATCTTTTCACTCTCGGTAGATAAGTGCCTGGTGGTTAGTAACGGAAGCCACATCCTGCAGGACGCAAGGACATTTATAATTTCATATTTTGCGAAAATATTGTTTAAAATAATTGTAATTAGTACAAATTAAATGGTTTTGGTTGATTTTTTCCAAAAGTAATAATTCTGTCTTCAAAGGGTTAATCGATTACAATTACGGTTACCTCCATACCATTGTGAACTCAGTCCTATCGAGCTCATATGGGCTCTAGTGGAATCATACAATATGTCAGCCTATATCATGAAATGCCTTAATATTACATTCCCTACAGGGGAAGTATTTATAAAAGCCTCACTCAGCACAACTCTAAAAGTTACTAGATAATGTGTGTTCCGATTGTAGTCGTGTTCCTACTTTAAAATAGATGAATTTAAATGTATGATTCTACAAAACGCACTCGTCTTCACCAAAATTAACAACAAGGCAAAGCAATTAATTCTTGAAATAGAACTCACAGGTCCTTGAACGAAGTTATTTTAATGTGTGTACACAACCTCACTCCTTAACGAATATAATTAAAAATACAATGGCTCAAAGTGAAAGTACCTCCTGGCATCAAGAGAAAATTTAGTTTATCTTTGTAATTGCTCTGACAATACCTACATAATTTATCCCAGCTATTGTTAATTTTAAGATGAGAAGTTGTGAATTAATTTTGTTAACAGAATCTCCGTATAAAATGAATAAAGGATGCTTGCATAGACGCTGTAGATAGAAGGAAATTGGAGAACTATCAAAGGATAACTACCGACACTTATAATACTGTCCGATGAAATAGGTTAATTGAAAAAAAAGTTTTACCGCTGATATTATTTTAAATCTAGTTAGAGATTAACTAGAGCGTTGTCCACCTGCTACTTTTAGTGTTTGCGTTTACGAGGAAGCTGTTTTATTGAATAATGTTACATAAATATGGATAAACAGGCAAAGAGAAAGTAAAAAATCATAATTGTGCATAATCCGGTACAGATTAACGTGCCAGTGCGACATCGGCACGTGACAGTGGCATTTGTTATTCCAGTGAATTCAATAAATATTTTAACTAATTATTGTATAATATAAATTTCGATAATATCAACTGATGAAGTTAAAAAGGATATTTT
Source organism: Lochmaea crataegi (assembly GCA_947563755.1). Classification (NCBI taxonomy): domain Eukaryota; kingdom Metazoa; phylum Arthropoda; class Insecta; order Coleoptera; family Chrysomelidae; genus Lochmaea; species Lochmaea crataegi. The sequence goes on along the minus strand of OX387428.1, from coordinate 30,602,347 downwards.
CATTCATTAAATCTGCCCTGATGCTTTGTGATTGCAAAAGCAGGGCTTTGTGGAGTTTTATAAAAAAAAAACTTAAAAATACTGTTCGATTTTTCGCTTGTTCAAACAATAACTGTTATTGTTTCTCTCGCCTGTCAAAGTTGGAATTTTAACCAATAATTAAAGCACCCTCTTTGAAATAAATTAATTATTTCAACCCTTACTACGTGAAATCTTCCTATAATCATCAAATAAATAACACATATTATTCTACTGGTCTTACAAAAAATATTTGCATCGTCAGGAGTTATTATTATTCAATAATTATATTTGAAATTTTTCGTTGAGCAATTTTGTTGTTTTAAATTTTGAAAATAAATGTAGAAAGATACAAAAGGGTGCCAAGTACAATCATTTAAAGGGACAAGACGAAAATCCGATTTATTCAAGTCAATAAGGAAATTTCTAAGTCAACATCCTGCTTAGGATTTAGTTCTAAAACCAAGCGTAATCCTTGAAAAGCTCCGAAGTAATCATGATGGAATCGTCGGACTATTGTGAAAAGCTGTTGAGGACAAATAAGCAAATACCTTCTTCTGTCCATTTGCTCTGTTTAAATTAAATGAATTATTTACAAAACCGTTTGCGATTAAAATTTCACCTGCTCTGCTGTGCTGTGTGATGGGATATTTAGACAATGTATGGGAAAATCGGATGAACAAAACGAATACAATGAGATTAATCATTTCCAAAATACCGTGTATTATTTTAACTTCGCCGGAGATAATGTAAATTACATGGAAAATAAGCAGTATTTCTTAAGGATTTCAAAAGGCAAACAATATACAGGGTGATCCATTTGAAATCACAAAGTTCATTATTATTCGGAAAAGTGTAAATACTGTTATCAAGCGGCGGAAATCGGTATCTCCTCCTTCGGGGAGTATACTATAAAGTAGTACTCCGAGTATGGTGAAGGAGTACCGTCCGGCTTGAATTGAAGTTTTCTTCTCGGTTTCCTTCCGATTGGATAAATAACTGAGTACGCAAACTATACTTGTACCCCCATAAATAATAGGTATTTTCTAGTTTGGTACTCTCGATGTAGCTTCTTGCAGGGAAAATAAAAATAAAATACGTTGTTTCCACAAGACAACGTCTCCGTAGCTTCACCACGATCTTCCGGCGGAAGCCTCCGACGGTACTTCCAGTACTCGTCGGCACTGGACTTTCCGATTTCGGTGTGACGTCACGGGTATTGCCCGAACAGACTGACGTCACACCACGTTTTTTCCCAAAATATTCACTTATTAATTAAATATTCATTATTTAAAAGGCTCTGACTTCACAGTTGAGAACAATACCACCATAATATCGGCCATATCACACCAAAATCTGTAAAAATCGTGCGATCCGTTTCCGAGATAATTGAGGTGTTCCATACTTAAAACTCACTATGTATGTCTATGGTTTCCAGAGCTATCTGCTCAAATTTTAGCTCAAGAAAATAAACAAAGATAGTTTTCACAAATTAAGATGTTTTTTAATAGTTTCCAATGTCAATGCTGACAAGAAGTGATAAGGAGAACAATTGATGGACGACATGGATAAAAAAAGTGTCCACATGGCTTACAGGATATAAAGAAGTATGTATTCGTTGTTTGAGGTGCAAAGGGCTCTAAAGGTAGTCAGTTGTACAATAGTATGGTACCAAATAAATTACTTTAAGACGAAACGAATGATATTTATGAAAGACAAGTACAATAATGCATAACGCATAATGCATAATGGTCGAATTTTTTGATTTTCAATATACTCCCGGTTTTACCGGAAACGCTCCAACAAAGTTGCTTATTCAGGCTTAGTTTAAGGCTGAGTAGAGAAAGGCTACAATGTCTGGTTTTCACAGAATTTTCACACGAAATCCTCTAATTACGGATTCGATAAAAAAGGGTTAAATGATGAAATGAAGCAATTTTTTTAAAACCGGCCAGAAATTAGTACTTTCCGGTTTATTTTTAGGTCAGAAAATCTCATTTTGTCGGACGGAGCCAGAAAATTATTGTGATAGTCCGGTAAAAGCTTTTACCGGACTCATTTTTATTTACTCTCCGGTCTATCTTTCATAAAAAAAAATAATAAAATAGTTAGTCTAAGATAGCGGTCAATTGGTTTCTATAGTAACCGAGTTTTGTATTGTTTAAAACTATAAAATAACTTGACATATTTTGACGTTCAGTTGAAAACGTGACATTTATTATAAAATGGATATTCAAAATGATGCATTTGATTGTGAATTAATGATGAAATTATACCAGATGAAATTGTTAAGGCGGCCTTGACGATTGTTAAAAAAAATTGTTAAAATTAGTTAATAAAGAGTTATTGTTATAAAGTTAACTGAATAATATGAAGTTTATGGTACAACAATGCCCGTTTTAAAAAAAATATTGTACATAATACGTCCCAAAAGTGCTTTTACTGAACTCGCAGGCTTGCAGGACTCGCCTGCGGCTCGCTCTGCACTTTACCCACTCGTCCAGTAAAAGACCACTTTCGGGACTTGTTACGTAAACTACTATTAATTTTTTCAAATCTTCATTTTATTTTGAACTGACTTTCAAATTAAATTAGTGACGCGTTTCGCTACACAGTAGCTTTTTCAAACTAGTGAAGATACAATGAAAAACTTTTAATTTATATAGTGCCTTAATACGGAATTCTAAGATATTGATAAAAGTATTATAATATATTTAAATGGGGATAAGTACAAAAAGTGCCTAAATACGGAATTCTACGAATATTACAAAGGTATTGAAAAAGAATACCCGGAAAATGTATTCACAACCATCACATCTTCTAGGTAAAAAGGTTTAATAAGGGGGAATGATTGATATCTATTTGGTCGTTGAGCAGATTACCTGAATATCTGTTTTTGTTAATCTCGAGGGCTTCTAAAAGATTTAATTTGAAGGATTTGGGTTCTACATGCAAAATTTCAAAATTTGAGTCGAAAGTGTGTTGGTTTGTTAATAGATGATATGAATAGTTGAAATCTAATTTGTTGTTATCATAGCTGCGTTTGTGTTCTGAAATTCTAGTTTTAAAGTTCCTAAAAGTTCTACCTATATAAATTTTGTCACAGTTGTCGTTACCACATTTTAACTTATAAACACCCGATTTGTTTAATTTTGAGGATTTAGATTTGTTATTTTTAATGAATTTAGATAAATTGTAATTGGTTTTGAAGCAAATATTCAAAATAAAATGAAGATTTAAGCAAATTGAATTGTTTTATTTCATCATTTAGTATGGATCTTCATCAAGTAAAAGCCTCATCTATTCAATTTTTCTAAAAAGGGTTAATTGGAATGTTAAAAAATATACATTTACATTATTATGATCCCTTTCGTTCTAAGGATTTTCACTTGGTTACATACTGTTGGACATCCCTTATATTAATTTCAAATAAGCATCGTCTTTAAGGCAAATAAACATTTAATGTAAACCTTAAGATCTTTAAATGAGAAAAATTGTTGAAGAAAATGCCGAGCGTAACAATTTGAATAAATCAAGATGCTTCTGCAAAACCAAACTGAAACGTCTCCATTATTATTGGCAATTAATGCGAGGTTTGTTTGAAATGCCAAAATGCGGTAATAGTTTGAGAATATCGCGATTGCGACGGTATGATGAAGCTAATTATAGTCTAATATTAGACTCGGTTAAATTATCGCTAACTATATACACGGTGGCTTAGATTGAAGTTCCCCCTACAGAAATCCCCTAAACCGTGAAAGATTCACACTAGGTTTCATTGGGACAAAATTGGCACAATTTAAGGAATAATACGATGGTTTGATTTTAAAATTCTGAAATACATTGAAAACTTTATTGAGTAATATTTTTATGTTTCCGAACAATGATCGAATAATAGAATTATGAATTTATTCACTGAATAAGTGTAATAGGCAAATGTGTAACATATGATCAAGAATATAAGTATTTTTTTGTTCCCAACAAAGAAAACTCTTAGTGAACGGACTTCAACTGGGCAATTTAGTGCACCTAGGTGAAATGTGAACCGTCGAACGACCGGTTAACTGGACACCAAAAACTGGCCGAATCAACATTTTGGAGCCGCCAACTGGACACTCGGAGTGATAATTATGTATCTTTCCAATGGTCAGATCGCCTCTTCTTTTCGACGTGGACTAACTCTGCCAATAGTACATTGAAGCTAAAATCGCAAAAGGATTCCGGCCCCAAAAAGAGTGTTCCTGTACCCCTCTTTACTAGTTCATCTGCTATTTCATTTCCTTCTATTTCAGTATGTCTTGGAATCCACAGTTGCTGTCTTCGCCTAATTCATTCTCATACCATTTTATAACATATTACGCACTGAGTTATTAGTGCTGCTTGACTATACAACATGCCACAGGCTGGATATATGCCATGCTCACTAATAGAACAGCCACTACTTCTCTTCAGGATAAGGCCATTAGCTTTAAGGTTTCCAGGGGTTGCCCACAAGGCGGAGTACTATCTCCCCTACATGGATGACTTGCTTAGCGCTCTCGAGAGAAGAGGCGTAGAACTGCAAGCGTATGCAGACGACCTTGTCATCCTGTCAAGGACTAAGTCAGGAAGGGTAGCATATAATATCCTACAAAAGACACAGATGTCTGTTAACACTGGTAAAACTGTAATAGTCCCCTTCACTAGGAAAAAGAAATTGGAGGATTTTCCACCACTTCCCTACAATGGTGAGGTTATTCCAATTGCAGCGAAAGTAGAATATTTGGGGATTATCCTATATACAGAACTCACATAGAACGCTCACTTGGAAAAAGTTATCCACAAGACCAGACTATCTTTGTGGACATGTCGCAGGATTTGTGGAAAATCTTGAGGCTTGGGACCTAAACAAATCCATCCTGTCAATCCCATTGCTTGGTGGACAAAAGCTTCACAGCAAACTGTCCAAGCAAAGCTCTCTGGCATACAGGCTTGTCTGGCAATTACTGGTGCCATCAGTACCACACCGTCAGCAGCCATGGAAATCCTTCTAGACCTACCTCCTCCCCATATATTTCTGGAAAGGAAGGCTATTTGGACAACATAAATAGAATTGCGCATATTTCTAAGTGAACAAAACATGCTTATACAGAGCAAAGCAGAATGCTAGTGGACACTGAAATTCACAGTATTCTGGGAATGACCTCTGACATAATGCCCCCAACATTAAACTACGACCTGCCTTATACCGTCCTAATTCCAAATAGTGACGAATGGGTCCTCAATAGAGTATCGCTGGTTTGGATTCCTGGCCATTCTGGCATGGATGGCAATGAGAAGGCAGACTCTCTTGCAAGGGAGGGTGCCGCACGCGTTTTTATTGGTCTGAAACCTACAATTGGCATCGAAATATGTTTTGCCAAACAAACACTAAATATCTGAACAGCAAGAAGAGCTTCACACTTCAGGCATAATATACCAGTATTGGTTCATTTAAAGGCTTTTGTACATCCTTCGAAGAATGTCTCCAAAAAAAATGTTAGACTATATCAGGCAGGACCTACGTTGTCTAATAGGCCTTTAAACAGGCCACTGTCATCTGAATCAGCATATGCTGAGGCAAGGTCTCTCTCTCGCTCTCGGACCTGAAATATCATTCACCAAACAAACTAATCGGCTTTGTTAAGAAGCTGAATTTGTTTGGTGAAATCTGAATAGGTATGAGCCACAATAGACTTTTGCGAGTCGCAGTGGGGGGCCTTATTGACCCACTCACCACAAATCTAACCTAACCTAACCATTCAACATGATGGTTATGCTTTGCCCTCTATATCTTCTATCAACATTAAACTGGGCACACTCTTCCATGGCGTGAATTTCCGCTTGAAATATAGTTGGGGTTTTTCACAAACTTTTTGGTTCCTGGCCCGTACACTCCCATCCCAGTCCCTTCTATTGCTTTTGTATACCATTAAATGGTATTCTTTCCGAGTCTGGTAATGGTGGTGGTATTCCATTCCTTCTTGTTACTGAATTCTTAGAAAAGTTATACTTTTTCATCAAACCATCTTGTGGCATGTCCCAGGATTTCTGATTTGTAAAAAGCGAGGAGTTGTTTTCATTTATTATAACTTGAAATTTACTCGAGAAACTGTGACGAATATCTTGCCGCCCACATTCATTCCCCAATTTTTCTAAACATTGCCCTTTTCGTTTTAAACATATTTACTTGGTTTCACACTTTATCCCAACCCCGTATTTATTTTGTCGTTCGGAAATAATATGAGTAGCAACTACCTCATCCTATTAAAGCTTTTGATAAAAACGTGAATTTCTTGAAAAATATTATCGTACAAATATCGTCTACGTGATTTTCATTTCTAAGCCCTTTTAATATTCAAGATATGAATGAGTATTTATTCCTTCGGAGATGAAAAAATTGTATTAAGTAAATATTTGATAAAATCGTATTAGATATACATTTCGGAGCGAATTTTTGTTCCGTTTATACCTAAAAAGAATGTCGAATCGATCTCGAGCGGAACGTTGGATGTCGATAAGTATTTCAAACTGGTACTTAGGAATTTTTACCTCAATTCTTTGTTTTACTTTATTGCGAAATAAAATAAGAGATGAGATACGTTTAAATTACAATTTCAACGATTCATTTCTTTTTTTGTATATCAAAATAGGAATAAAGATTTGATTCGAAAAGAATATTATGCTGCTATGGATACCAGAGCACTTGAGAGCACAAGAAAAAAATTAAAGAAGAAAAATGAGTTTTGGGATTTAAATTTGGAGCAGGGTGAAAACGAACAAAATTCGAACTAATGACAGGAGAAGATAAAAATACCACGAGTGTAATTTTTTGCTTATAAATTTTGCTCTTTATACAGTTAAAAGACTGTCTATAATACATATTTCCATCTAATATTTGGAAAAATGTCAATCTGCCTTGGCCAACAATAAAAATATATCCTATCGGTCCAATCCCATAAGTCATGTCTTCATTTAAAAGGAATTTTTTTGATGTCAGGAATCAAATATCTCACAGTACATCTTGCCGACGGTCGCCAACTTTATTTCACCCGAAAATCGTTTTTAAGCCATAGAATCGACATAGCACACACTTTTGATTCCATTATATGATGTAGTAGGTGCCGCCAAAGGCGATAAAGCGGACCCTTCGCGACTATTGGAAAATAAATCGGGTTGGCCGCGATTTCGGTAGAACACAATATCGTAGAGAGCGGCGAAAAAGTCTTTGAACTGTGTCACAAAGTGTATATTCTGGTAAACGGTCAAAGGAGACCAAGAATATTGCGAATGAGATCAGAAGATATGATTTCGATATTACGAAACGGAAACCATTAACAAAGAAAATGAAAATAACGGCTTCAACAAAGATTTTGAGTTAACGCTTGTTTTTAGATTGGCACAACAACTTAGATGTTCTTTGTTTCAAAAGAAATATCGAAAGAAAATACCCTACAGACGTGTATTATGTTATTAATATTTTCACCTATTTGTCAACAAGATCTGATAACAAAGGTATCTTATTTTTCTGTATTTGTTATTTTTTCAACGGTACAAATAATACGTTTAAATTTGTACAAGCTGTCTCAAATGAATATGATTTCCTTAACAAAACCAATTAGTTTTCTTTGAGAATCTCATTTTCCAGGTTCAAGGATGAATCCCTGTCAAACATTGAAACCTTAATCAAGACGAAAACACAGCACATCTGGACTTCCTCCTGTCTTTCGATATCATAACATCTACAGAGTGAGTCTTAAGTATGGAACGCCTCAATTATCTCTTCAATATTTGCTGTAGGTTTTCTGCACCATGATTTGGAAAAATATTTTACTGCACCAGTTTCGTTTAACTTTTTACTAATTTACTGACAGTAGACCTTGTTATGATATTTCTATTAGGATATAAATTATTAAAGATTATTTAAATTTAAGGAGTTTATTCAATCATAGCCATCTAAATGTATTATTTTAACTTCGGCGAAGATAATGTAAATGTAGCTATAACTTCGAAATTATGGCGTTTATGTATAATGAATATTATATAAAAAATATTAAGTACTTTAGAAGGATATCAAGAGGCAAAAAATATACAGGCTGATCCATTTGAAGTAACAAAGTTCATTCTTTTTCCGGAAAAAGAAAAGATCTGACAACAATGAAAATACCACTATAATATCGGCCATATCACAAAATATTTGCACACCAAAATCTATAAAAATTATGCAATCTGTTTCTGAGATAAATGAGGCGTTCCATACTCAAAACTCACTCTGTATACAGAGTTCGGCAAAAGTCCGGGACCGGACAAGTATTGGAGAAAATATAAAAATTTTGAAAAATCTTTTTATACCACCAATTTTACTTCAACTTAAACTATAATTTGAAAATATTCTAAGATATACAGGGTGTTCCAGTTTTGCGTACTGAACTAAACATTTTTTTTTCAAATGGATCTTTGGCTATCCAATAGCAGATTTAAAAAGATCACGTTTTAAGCCTTCAGAAAATATGGGGTTTTGCCATCCTATACCGAGTGGTTAAAAAGATATAGCCACTTTCACAGAAAAATCGCTATCCACTTTGAGACATTTCATGAAATAACAAAAAACAAAAACGTTTCAAACAATACGAGTGTTATGTTGAAAATTGGTTTGATTATTATGATTTAGATCATTAAAATACTACATGAATAAAAACGAAATTAACAACAAACAACTAAAAGTAATAAACTCCATTTCACGAAACGCGAAAGAGATCCTCTTTACTATAGTAAATGCTCATATTGTAAGCCTTGTGTTTGTTGGCAATGTCCTAACCGTATATAAAAGGCGTTGATAACATTCGTTAATGCGTGTCCCTCCGGATTTCTTCGATGCCTCTTCGGATTTTTAATTCTAACTCATTCAAATTATTTGGTTTATCTTCATACACTATAGATTTTAGGTAACCCCACTAAAAATAATCTAATGGATTATATTCGGGTGACCGAGGTGGCCATTCAATTTCACCTCTTCTTCCTATCCATCGATTTGGAAAAACATCATTTAGATATTCACGAACTATTCTTGTATGATGGGGAGTTGCTCCATCCTGCTGATACCATATGTTTTCTGCTGGCAATTGGGGGCTTCTGTTGTTGGAAAAAATATTACAAATGACCGGTATAATTTGAGTTCGGAGGAGATCCAAATACGTCTCACCATTCAAATTACCTCGTATAAAGAAAGGACCAATGATATTGGTACTCACCATTCCAACCCAAACGTTCAATTTTTGTGGATATTGTGTATGATGTTCTTCCATCCAATGCGGATTCTCATCAGACCAATATCTTGAATTATGGGTGTTAACAAAACCATTTAAAGGAAACGTGGCTTCATCAGAAAAAACTATGGAATGTAAAGAATTGGGGTTTGCATCAATTCGCGAAATTATTTTTTCAGAAAATTCTAATATTCTATCTGGGTCATCCTCATTCAACTCCTGAACAAGCCGAACTTTGTAAGGGTTATATTTGTTTACTTTTAATATTCTTCTGACGGATCTATCACTTATTTCATGGTTCAGAGCCAATTCAGTTGTTGAAGTTTTTGGAGTGTCACGAACGTTTAATAACACATTCAGAGAAGTATTGTCATCTGTGGCAGTTTTTGGTCTACAAGATTTTTGTCTGTCATTAACACTCCCGGTCTCTTCAAATTACTGTTTAATTCTAATTACAGTTGATTTTGATATAGGATTTCTATTTGGATAAGTATCATTAAATAAATTACATACATCTTGATACAATCGTCTTCGATCTCCATAAACTATCATCATCAAAATTGTAATTCTTTCTGTTTCTGATAAAAAAGCCATTTTACGCTAAAATAACTTGGGCAACAATACTTGAAATTGTACTGCCAAAAGCAATTGACGGCTACTAAAAATTTTAATAATACACCAGAACGAAACTCATGTTTGACGTTTTAATAGTGACAGCTCCATGGCTTGCTTTACTGCTACTGAATATCTTAACGAGAGGATAATTATGTATGTTAATCATCATTTTAAATTTATTCATTATTGTTACACACAAATAGTTTGTAGTAATTGCGAAATAACTATTAATTATTAATATTAAGAGATAAGGTCTAGTATGTTATTAAAATTGATATTGGATATCTTTTTTTAAAGTTTTTCAGAGTTTAAAACATACTTTTTGTTTTTTGTTATTTTATAAAATGTCTCTAAGTGGATAGTGATTTTTCTCTGAAAGTTCGGTCCCGGACTATGTATGTATGTATGTGTATTTGGGGTGATACTCACTGAGACCTAAAAGATCTAATGTGCTCCCTTTTTTTCCTCTCAGTTTCTGAGGAAAGTCTCAGATGCTAGTAGCTCCTTTAGAACTATTTCCCTGAGGAATTTTAGGATGTCTGCAGCCTTCAGTTTAGGTAAATGTCCCTCTTCTATCCAGTAGTCTCTGGATGTTACACTTTAGGAGACTTCCATTCCACATAATCTACTTTCTTCTTGCTCCACTATGTTGAGTTTTTTCTCAGGTGCCCATTCAGGCGACAGATTCCCGCGGGCATTAGTGCTGTTTTCCTCTAGATCAGGCATTTATTTGTTCTCAACTGGTTGTAGTTTCCTAGACGTATCTTCCTTCAAAGCTTCCTTCGAAGGACAATATGAGAAATTTGGAGCGGATCCGTCCTGGTGAATTTTCCAGAATTTCGTAAATCTTCTTGCAACATAATAAAAAAATCTCAGAGATTCGTATTTCCTTTAGAGCTATTCTCTCAAGGAATTCCAGGATGTCTGTAGGATTCTGTTTGGGCTAGTACTGCTGTTCTACTTATTAGTCTTCCAGGTGGTATTTTATAGTTCTATGCATGCCACAAATTCATACATGGAGGTATCTCTTTCCATCCCATATAACCTAAATTTTACTTTCTCCAGTAGTTTGAGCATTTCATACAATACTCTCCTCTGCCAGGAATCCAGAGCAGAGATAAAATTTTAAGGATTTTCATTGAAAGGAAAATCTTTTTTTGGCTGTTTGAAGTTTGCATGTGGGACTTGATTGTTTTCAGTCAGTTGGCCGATTGAAAAGTCACCAGAAATCATTAGGCATATGTCTTCAAAGGTCTTAGTTATTTAAGTTCTTATGGCTAGGTTTCCTGTGAACCAGATCACTTAATCGTGAGATATCCAAGACGCTTGTAGCTAGCGACCCCAATAGATTTGTTCATTTAAAGTTGGTGATGTTCGGGTTAAAATTCCAACTACCATATTTCGCTTGTGATAGTGATTAGGTTTGCTATCCACTATTTAAATGACCTCTCCAATTGTGATCAGTGAATATTTGAACAAAAAATGATCAAAATACATCCAAATGTTATGCAATCTTTCCTAATAAGAACTGATAAAGAATTTTCTTATTGTCATTGTCATAGAAACAAAGGCATTTCTCCTTAATTTTTCCATTTATATTTATCAAGTTGAACATTTTTTTCAGTATTTTATCCTGCATGTATTTTTGTTTGGTTATAAATCAAGGAAAGGATAAACAATCGATAACAGTTACAATTTTCATCAAGGATTACAGCAATTTCAGTTTTATTTATCGAGTTGAAAATTACCAGAAAATTGTTTATTTAAAAAATCGAATATAGCAAAAACTTTATTTGTATGTTGATGAATGAATTTTCTACTTTCGAAATTGGATTAATCAACGGGTTTTATTTTTACACGGTAGACGAGGCATTTGCAATGTAGTGTATCGATACGACATTCAAACAATCAAAGTCAATACAGAGAAATGGAAATATCGAGATTTGAAAGGCAAAAATAACAAAAATTCCATTTCCTGACTACGCATGTAAATATTGTAGACAAGCAACAAACAAAATCTGTAACCCTGAATAACTCAAAGTTAAACAAACACCAAATTAATAATAACTGATTCAAGTTGTAACAGTCTAATTCTATGCAAAGTGCAATTCCGCAATATGAGCGTTCCAGGCTGATGACGCAAAATCAAAATTGATAGAATAACATCAACATAACCTACGACAATAACACAAGTCCTGAAATAAGCAGTGACTGTCTTGCGGGTATAAATAATGTCCGGCAATAAATGTACTGCACGCAAGAACTGGCACAGTATGAGCATACAGAAGTTCATTTGAGTTAAAGCGCGCCTGGGGCGTTACTTCCGGTTTAGTCCTTACATAACCCGATAAATGTCTTTCCACAAAAGGCGATGATGATTTACGTTCCGTACATGGATATTCGAATGAGGTTATACGGAATTTAGCCGCTGATAAATTTTAACTTCGTTGCTTCAACTGAACTCCGCAATTGTAATAAAAGGAGCTTAATGTTTGACTATAAAAAACTCAACATGTTTTATGCAAATTACCCAGCAGCTATTCGAATGAAAAGAAAGTGAGGATACATCGCACAATGGAAAGAAACCAAAAATTGAAAAAAAAAAACTAATTTCAGAAATGTTTTACAGAACATATGCTATTAGTCATAATATGGTAGGTTATTCCTCAATTCCGGTTCTGTACAACCCCATTGAAGTCGGGTGGTCTTTGATTCCTTGCATTGGGTAATGTTTCGACTGAATTGATGAAATCTTCTACAAATTTCTGGATGGAACGCACTACGACATTGAATTTGACTGTCCTCGAAATATCCTGTCAAGGATAAGTATGCCGATGACATTATCATAACAACCAGGGAAGAAATTTGAGAATACTGTGTGACATCGTGTATTCTTGACTGAGGGAGTGAAGCTTCCCGAGAAAACAGTTATTTCATCCTTGTCACTGCGGTGACACAGTAACCAAGCAAAATGAAGAAAGCATATCTGTTCCACTCCCTCAGTCAAGAATATGGTCCCAGAGGGGATCGAACCATAGACCCATAGAGGCTAGATAAGGGGATCAAACTCATACGGAAAAATTGATAAAACCTGTCCTCAGAATCGTCCATCTAAACAGTTTGTTTCTCACCGCAGCGTCCCGTCTAAAATTCCATGCATGAAGAGAAATATTTTTGGCAAGATATTTAATATTTCACCACCAATAGATCATCATTTTCGATATTTATGAAGACGAGGACAAGAACGGATTTCTTACTAGCAAAATTTTCCATTTCTGTTTCCTATCCTCATCTCACATATCGTCAAATGAGCTAGCAACCACTAAAACACCATGAGCTCAAAGTGTCTGCAAGGGTTGTGATTCGCTGTTATTGTTCTGCAGTCAGATGTTTTTGGTATTGGATTTGAACTGGCGCCTCCGGAAAATAGGTCTAAAGGAACTACCAGCCTCTGAAACGAACCAACCTCTCCTCGGCCAAGTGGGAGAAAGAGGGCACAATTGGTCTCAGGGAATGTCACCCCAATATACATACATATTCTGCTAGATTTTACTCGTCCTTATTTTCGTGTCCAAGTTACCTCCTGGTTATTTTCATCAATTTTATTTCCATCCATTTGGAAATCAAAATCAAAATTATAAGTTTTTCTTTGATTTCCATTATAATTCTCGGGATTAAATGTTGCATAATATAAAAGCTTATTTATCGATAAAAGTTATCCACTCTTTTCGAAATTCCTGTTATTTCCGTAAATAACGTTTTTATACCCTCTGGTATTAACCCTTTCAGTACTGATGACCGATATATCTGCCACATACAAATTTGGCACACAAACCGATATATGTGACATCGAGTTATTCATGCTCCATGAACTAATGTCATATATTTCAGACAAATTTAAAAAATCGATTTGCCGTACAGATGACTGACCGATATATCGGTCGCATATATCCGTGCCATACCGACGAACGACCGATATATCTGCCGGCGACGGAAATACACGACAGTCGCCGACGTGGAACGGTCAGTGGGAGGAACAGCCAGGGCCTTCAAAAAAGCGTGTTAGGGTGGAGAGTGATTTTGACAATAGTTATTGCGGATTGGATTAACGTGAGGTTCACCATATCAAAGGTTTGTTTGAAAACGATGATACATTCGGCTCTGATAGTGATGAGGAGCCTTTTATTGATAGCGGGAGCGACTATCCACCAAGTGAAAATGACATGGGCCATCAGGAAAGTGGCGAAAGTGGGGTAAGTGGAATAAGCTTCGAAGACAGAGATGTTCCAGTGCAAGATGTTGACATTAACGACGATAATCTTGACGCCGACGTAACAGACTATAGAGACCTAACTATTACATGGACAAAACACAACTTTGTGCCAAAAGTACATGAATTTGATGAAAGTATTAGGGGAGTGACGAAAGTTCATCTGACTGAATATTGAAATTTTCTTAGATCTTTTCACTGAAGATATTGTTCGGCATATAGCAGTAGAAACTAACCGATATGCAATATAACAAAATGAGAAGAAGTGGAAACAATTATTAGACGGAGAATTTTTTACTTTCATTGCATTGTCTATGCTAATGTCCAGAAATAAAAAATTGGTAATTAAAGAAAATTGGTCAGTAGATCCATAACTGTACACCCCAGCTTTCAGTACCTACATGGGAAGAGACAGATATTTACAAATCCTCAGAAATCTTCATTTTGCAAATAATGAGGAGGCAGAAGCTAATAACCGTCTGCACAAGGTCCAGTATGTACTAGAAGAAATCAAGCGGAGATTCAAATCAGAGTTCTATCCATTCCAAAATTTGACGATTGATGAGAGCATGATACTGTTCAAGGGTAGACATAGCTTCAAACAGTACATAAAGACCAAACGTCATCGTTTTGGCATAAAGCTGTATGTTCTATGTGATTGTGAGAGTGGTATTGTGTTGGATTTCATTGTGTATATTGGCAAAAACACCTACGTTGAACAAGAAAATATAACTGGCTTGGGAGCCTCGGGAAATATTGTGGCTATGCTTACGGAGCTGTATCTAACAAAGGGCATTCGCTATTCACTGACAACATTTATAGTAGTCCAATACTATCACGCTATTTATTTGAAAGAATTACCAATTCGCGTGGGACCGTTAGGTGTAATAGGCTCCATATGCCCAAACTTGAAGGAAAACTCAAAAAATGAGAAACTGCTTCGAGAAGCTAAGATATTTTTTTAGTGACGAAATGGAAAGATAGAAGGGATTTCACGATGATCACCACTATGTACGAAAACAAAATTGTATCTTTGGACAAGATCGACCGTGCCACAAACGAGAATGTCAAGAAACCATTTTGTGCAGTTGATTCCAATGACAAAATGGGTGCCGTGGATCGATCGGACATGATGATGAGTAGCATTGACAGCTTGCGTAAATCTATCAAATGGTATAAGAAATTTTTTGTGCACAACCTAGATATGTGTGTACTGAATGCCCATGGTATGTTCTGTACAAAACATCCTATGAAATATCCACTTGCGAAGTTTCAAATGTCAACTTTTGGGAAGGTTTGTGTTTTTTTGATACCTATTGTATATAATTTGATAATGGTATTATATCTATTTCAGATACGGACAAGTGAATAAACCCACACCTATGCCTGCTGCAACAACTTCAAGATTGACTGAAAGGCACTTTCCATCCCTTGTACCTGCGACTGAGAAGTTCAAACATGCTTCAAGAAGGTGCACTGTCTGTTCCCAGACAAAACTAAGACAAAAGAAGAGAAGCACTTCCAGATACATGTGAATTTTTGAGCATTTTCAATTAGTTAGTACTTAGTTTTGATGCAATATTAGTTTGAGTTGTTATTTTTGGGCATCAATATGCAATATTTGTTAATTTTCGTTGACTTCAATAGAGTTTTATTTCATTTTCGTCAAACAATCATTTTATTTTGTGCTAAATACAAAACAAGTGAAAATGCGGCCGTCCTGAAAGGGTTAATAAACATTTAATACAATTTATGAAACCCAGCTGTTGAATAGTTGAACCCAAAATATTTAATTAGCTTCAATCATATTCCACTTCCATATCAGCACGACCCAAATAAATTAATATCTATCAAATTACAGCAACTCTAATATTTTATAAACTCTAAAGTGTGCTACAGTTTACTCGGTATACATTTAAATATAACGTGAACAGAAGTAGATTCACTGTTTGAAAAAAAAAATCTGAGCCTACCCTGGAAACGATGCTTATGTCGGAACTCTTTACCGCAGGCTTTACGAAAGACCGAAGCCATAAACAACAGTTTATACTGGATAAAGGAGTGTTAGACTGTTAGCTCAATATGTATGTCACATTTGAGGTCAACTAAATTAATGTGGTTTAAGTAAACTTTTCCACGAGAGGTTTCAAAATAAATATTAAGGTAACGACAGAGCATTGAAAGAAATATCCACAAGTACACTGTAAAAAAAATGTTCCGACAATATTGCTTGGAAATCTATCACTCAACATAAAATGGGCTATGAGAAAATATACCAACGTAGTTCAGGCTGAACTGAATGGCATATACATAGCTGCAGAAAACATCTCGGAAGCTGAACAAAACAGATAGCAGACAAGTACTACTAGTCCTGACGAGACCACGTATCATATCAGAGTCAGTACACTAGAATGTCACCATGACTTGGCTGAAGCGACAAAAAAGAATGTTTTCTCATTTTCGAGGCCATGGTTAGTCTAAAGGTAACCGCGTAGCTGATGTCCTGGCCAGGAAGGCAGCAGCTCAAACACCTTTTGAACCTACCTGTTCCGCCAATGTAACAGCTTCAGTAGTAGCAAGCATAGTGCGTGAACATACTAAAACAGAGAGTTTAAAAAAACAAGGGAGGAAATATAATACTGCAAAGTATCCAAGGAATTACTATTACTATCCTGAAGTAGCAAAAATATTCTTGAAGATGATCCAGCTGAACATACGTTTTGCAAAAGAGGTTCTGACCAGACATTGTCAAAGAATGAGACAATCAGAAACATCCTCATGTCTAGGGAGTGAACAGGAAGATAGAACGGTAGAGCATATACTCTTTGATTGCTCGGCTCTATCATCCATTCAGAAATTTGTGTTCTGCGTGTTTTGGCTAACACCTGCCCAGTTGAGAGAGGTTTCTCTTGGGGACGTTATCAATAATTATTTGAAACCATAGTATAGTTGACGTACTGAGAGGGACTTCCAGGACGATGCACATTTGTATTGTCAGCAGTAAATGTTATTCATAAAACCGGTCGGTTTATTCAATAACCATGTGTATAGTGGTAGAGACAGTGATAATTAACATCGAGCACTCTAATTTTTGTAAAATGAAACCACCTAGGATTTCTGCAACACTTGATGTGACTTTATTTAAACATAGTTAACAAAGTTAACATAGAATTTTCATCTTTATATTGTTACAGGGCAAAGGGAAATATTGGTTCTTTTAATAAATATTTGAATTAAATTTTCAACTGCATGCTAGTAATAATTTTCTTTGGTTTCCTTTAAAAGCCGATTCGTTGTTTTAAGACGAAAATCTTAAGAGGATTTTCTGTTATTATTGCCCTTCTGACACACCGCCTCTCTTCTTATTATTTCGTAGTCATTACGAAGAAGGAAATTTGTCAATTCACTAATTATTTGCTTTGATGTTAGTCTTACAGTAAGCCCGGAACAGGAATTTTCTTGGAAAACACTGAAAGTCGAGTAGATGTAACGAGGAGATTTTCCCGAGAGAAATTTTTATTTTCAAGATAGGAAAATCTACGAAAATTAATTGGGAGATGAAAATTTTGAATTGAACTATTTTTAATAATGTAAAATTAATTTTTAATTTACCAGATAAACGAGATATCCAGTTGTTGAAACACTCTGTAGATCTCCCATATCAAAATGTCTAGAACTTATTAACTGTTACATCATACAATCCATTGTTTGGTGACATCTATCGTGTAAAGTTTATATCACTGAAAACTTAGCTTATTACATTAAATCTTTTTGGAATGGGGTTATATACAGCGTTGCTGAAAAGTCGCGCACCAAGCGATTATCATTGAAACGGATAAAGGGAAAAGTATGAACTTTCAGGACGATGAATGAGACTTTATTCTGCATATTTTAGAGTAAACGTCAAATGTGTTTGACGTCAACGTTTAGTGTACGGCCGCCATCTTGAAGTTTTTGAAATAGCAACCTAGGTCGAATGACGGATCTCAAAGAAGCTTATTTTTTTCTTTTCTTTTTTTCAATTTTAACAAATTCTTCGTTTTTTAATCAATATTCGGGAATATTCTTTGAAAAATTCATTCATATACGTAAAATTTTGTCCCAAATCGATTGGTAGCCATTACAATGCTGTAACTTCCCAATTATCTGAGTTATGAATTTTTTTTGGTTTTTCGCTACCCTCATTTGGGCAATGTATAAAATGAGAACCCTTCTAGCCATAGTATTGTTGAATTTTTTTCCAATAGATTGGTCTTTTAAGAATACTCTGCCAAAATTTCAGCTCAAAATTCACTGTATTGTGGTTTGTATGATTTTTCAAGTTTATAGTATTTTTTTTTGTAAATTTGATTGTACTATTTCAAGGAAAAATAATAATTGAAAAAAAAAACTGAGCCTACCAGATTATTTTTCATCGAAAAAACCCCGTTCTACTAATTTTGTTTTTAGACAAATATTTTTTTGTGCTGAAAATGTTTACCTGAAATTTCGCAATTTTGACAAATTTTTCGTTTTTTACTCAATCTTTGGGAATATTATTTCAAATCTTCATTCATATACGTAAAATTTTTGTCCTTAATCAATTGGTAGCCATTACAATACTGTAACTTCCCAATTATCTGAGTTATGATTTTTTTTTTGGTTTTTCGCTACTCTCACTTTGACAATGTATAAAATGTGAACCTTCCTAGCTATGATATTCTTTAATTGTTTTCCAATAGATTGGTCTTTTAAAATTCTCTGCCAAAATTTCAGCTCAAAATTCACAGTTTCATGGTTTGTATGATTTTTTTAAGTTTATAGTATTTTTTTACGTAAATTATACTGTACTATTTCAAGGAAAAATAATAATTTTTTTTTCACAAAACTGAGCCTACCTGAGGATTTTTCATTGAAAAAACCCCGTTTTACAAATTTTGTTTTTAGGCAAATATTTTTTTTTGCTTAAAATTTTTACCCAAGGTACGTATGGAAATTTTCGCAATTTTGACAAATTCTTCGTTCTTTACTCAATAATATTCCAAAAATTCATTCGTATACGTAAAATTTTGTCCTAAATCGATTGGTAGCCATTAAAATACTGTAACTTCCCAATTATCTGAGTTATGAATTTATTTTTGGTTTTTCACTACCCTCACTTGGACAATGTATGAAATGAGAACCCTTCTAGCTATAGTATTGTCGAATTTCTGTCCAATAGACAAATATTTGTTTGTGCTGAAAATTTTTACCCAAAATTTCGCAATTTTGACAAATCTTTCGTTTTTTACTCAATCTTTGGGAATATTATTTTAAAACTTCATTCTTATACGCAAAATTTTTGTCCTTAATCGATTGGTAGCCATTACAATACTGTAACTTCCCAATTATCTGAGTTATGATTTTTTTTTTGGTTTTTCGCTACTCTCACTTGGACAATGTATGAAATGACAACCTTAGAAACCTACCTATGATATTGTTGTATTTTTTTCCAATAGATTGGTCTTTCAAAAATACTTTGCCAAAATTCCATCTTAAAATTCACATTTTTGTGGTTTGTATGATTTTTTCAAGTTGATAGTATTTTTTATCGTAAATCTGACTCTGTACTATTTCAAGGAAA
Source organism: Lochmaea crataegi (assembly GCA_947563755.1). Lineage (NCBI taxonomy): Eukaryota > Metazoa > Arthropoda > Insecta > Coleoptera > Chrysomelidae > Lochmaea > Lochmaea crataegi. The sequence goes on along the minus strand of OX387428.1, from coordinate 30,582,558 downwards.
ATTTTTTTTTTTTCAAAAAACTGAGCCTATCAGAGGATTTTTCATTAAAAAAAACCTGTTTTACAAATTTTGTTTTTAGACAAATATTTTTTTGCTGAAAATTTTTACCCAAAGTATGTATAGAAATTTTCGCAATTTTGACAAATTCTTAGTTTTTTACTCAATCTTTGGGAATATTGTTTCAAAAATTCATTCATATACGTAAAATTTTGTCCTAAATCGATTGGTAGCCATTACAATGCTGTAACTTCCCAATTATCTGGGTTATGATTTTTTTTTGGTTTTTCGCCACCCTCACTTTGACAATGTATACAATGAGAACCCTTCTAGCTATGATATTGTTGTATTTTTTTCCAATAGATTGGTCTTTTAAAAATACTTTGCCAAAATTTCAGCTCAAAATTCACAGTTTTGTAGTTTGTATGATTTTCTCAAGTTGATAGTATTTTCTTTTTCGTAAATTTGACTGTACTATTTCAAGAAAAAATATTAATTTTTAATCAATAGATTGGTCTTTTAAGAATACTCTGCCAAAATTTCATCTCAAAATTCACAGTTTTGTGGTTTGTATGATTTTTTCAAGTTTATAGTATTTTTTTACGTAAATTTGACTGTATTATTTCAAGGAAAAATATTAATTTTTTTCAAAAAACTGAGCCTACCAGAGGGTTTTTCATTAAAAAAACCCCGTTTCATAAATTTTGTTTTTAGTTAAATATTTTTTTTGCTGAAAAGTTTAACCCAAGTTATGTATAGAAATTTTCGCAATTTTGACTAATTCTTCGTTTTTTACTCAATCTTTGGGAATATTGTTTCAAAAATTCATTTATATACGTAAAATTTTGTCCTAAATAGATTGGTAGCCATTACAATGCTGTAACTTCCCAATTATCTGAGTTATGATTCTTTTTTGTTTTTCGCCACCCTCACTTTGACAATGTATAAAATGAGAACCCTTCTAGCTATAATATTGTTGAATTTTTTTCCAATAGATTGGTCTTTTAAGAATACTCTGCCAAGATTTCAGCTCAAAATTCATGGTTTTGTGGTTTGTATGATTTTTTTAAGTTTATAGTATTTTTTACGTAAATTTGACTGTATTATTTCATGGGAAAATATTAATTTTTCTCAAAAAACTGAGCCTACCAGAGGATTTTTCATTAAAAAAACTCCGTGTTACAAATTTCGTTTTTAGACAAATATTTTTTTGGCTGAAAATTTTTACCCAAGGTATGTATAGAAATTTTCGCAATTTTGACAAATTCTTTGTTTTTTACTCAATCTTTGGGAATATTGTTTTAAAAATTCATTCATATACGTAAAATTTTGTCCTAAATCGATTGGTAACCATTACAATGCTGTAACTTCCCAATTATCTGAGTTGTGATTTTTTTTTTGGTTTTTCGCCACCCTCACTTTGACAATGTATACAATGGGAACCCTTCCAGCTATGATATTGTTGTATGTTTTTCCAATAAATTGGTCTTTAAAGAATACTTTGCCAAAATTTTAGCGCAAAATTCACAGTTTTGTGGTTTGTATGATTTTTTTAGTTTATAGTATTTTTTTACGTAAATTTGACTGTATTAATATTAATTTTTTTTCAAACTGAGCCTACCAGAGGATTTTTCATTGAAAGAACCCCGTTTTACAAATTTTGTATTTAGACCAATATTTTTTTTGCTGAAAATTTTTACCCAAGGTATGTATAGAGATTTTCGCAATTTTGACAAATTCTTCGTTTTTTACTCAATCTTCGGGAATATTATTTCAAAAATTCATCCATATACGTGAAATTTTGTCCTAAATCGGTTGGTAGCCATTACAATACTGTAACTTCCCAATTATCTGAGTTATGATTTTTTTTAATTTTTAATTTTTAATCATTAGATTGGTCTTTTAAGAATACTCTGCCAAAATTTCATCTCAAAATTCACAGTTTTGTGGTTTGTATGATTTTTTTAAGTTTATAGTATTTTTTTACGTAAATTTGACTGTATTATTTCAAGGAAAAATATTAATTTTTATCAAAAAACTGCGACTACCAAAGGATTTTTCATTAAAAAATCCCCGTTTTACAAATTTTGTATTTAGACAAATATTTTTTTTGCTGAAAATTTTTACCCAAGGTATGTATGGAAATTTTCGCAATATTGACAACTTCTTCGTTTTTTACTCAATCTTCGGGAATATTGTTTCAAAAATTCATTCCTATACGTAAAATTTTGTCCTAAATCGATTGGTAGCCATTACAATGCTGTAACTTCTCAATTATCTGAGTTATGAATTTTTTTTGGTATTTCGCCACCCTCACTTTGATAATGTATAAAATGAGAACCCTTCTAGCTATAATATTGTTAAAGTTTTTTCCAATAGATTGGTCTTTCAAGAATACTCTGCCAAAATTTCGGCTCAAAATTCGCAGTTTTGTGGTTTGTATGATTTTTTCAAGTTGATAAAATTTTTGTCGTGAATTTGACTGTACTATTTCTAGGAAAAATATTAATTTTTATTAAAAAACTGCGCCTACCAGAGGATTTTTCATAAAAAAAACCCCGTTTCACATTTTTTTTTGCTGAAAATTTTCAAAAATAATTGCAATGTATCACTTCACTCGGAAATTTTAATTAACAGAAATTTAACAAAATATCAAAACTGTAATTTTAAACAAAACTAAATTGTACAGAAATTTATGAACTAAACCTTCATTTCGAGACGTATCAAATGGTGTCAAGTCGGGGGATCTTACCGGCCACTCAATTGAATCTCTCCGACCAATCCATGACTGAGGAAAAATTGTATTCAAATGTTGCCTAACGTCTCTTGTATTAAAGTGATACATTGCAACAATTTTTGGAAGGGAAATAATAAGCTTATTTGCGATACGTCACTCGACCTTCGTTGTCATTTCGGAAAATTCAAGATGGTGGCTGAACGCTAAACGCTGACGTCACGAGCATTTGACATTTGCTCTAAAATATGCAGAATAAAGTCTCACTAATCGTCCTAGAATTTCATAACTTTCCCCTTATCCGTTTCCAAGATAATCGCTTGGTGCGAGTCTTTTCAGAAACGCTGAATTTACCCAAAGATAACCCTTAAAAACTGTAAAGTTTACTAAGTATAAAGTCTAATAATAAACTCACTATATAAAATCTAAATTAACTTGGTCTGCTTCATTGTTTGTTGTTTGCGAATACCATAGTTGCCGTCAAATTTCCAACAATTAGACAAAACTTCCCCTTACACGTGAAATATTAAACCAGTGGAAGAGCCATTAAGCTATAAGCTGTTCCTCAACTCTTCGATCAAGTTTCTTGGCATACGAAGTAAGGGAAGTTTAGTTCAGCATCCTAACCGTATTATACCTGCCAATCCTTGTAAATTCCTTCTAAAACGTCTTTGTTTCAACAAGTTTATCCTACAAATGAAGTTGTTTAAGAAGAGGAAAGATCGAACACGTCTAGGTATTTCAAATACTTAATAATAACCTCAAAAACTTAAAGCTCACTGATATTTCATTAAATAAAATCCCTTTTTACCATGCTTCACCTTGAAACGAAGTTTTTATTGAATTTAACACGTCAGAGTGTATCAAAACTTTGCACATTTGTCAAGGGCCGATGAAGTTAATGAATTTGTTCCAATATCCTGATCAAGATCAGCAGGATTAACTACTAGGAACTAGGAATTTTGAACTGAAATTTCAGGGAAGTATTCTTAAAAAACTTGTCTAGTTGGAAAACATTTTCAATAGCATAACTTGAAGGGTTTTCGTCTTATGAATAATAAATGTAAAAATATCGAAAATTTTCAAAAATCCACTTTCTGAAACTAAGAGGTAGGTACTCATGACTCGACTAACTGTAGAGTTGGAAAGTTTTAGTGACCACCAATCGATTCAGCAGGTGAGAGTTTTACATAAACAAGTGAATTATGAATCGATATTTTCAAGCATTAAGGGATTTGACAAATGGTTCAAAATTTACAACAACAAAATTTAGGACATAAAAAATGCAGAGAATTTGTAAAATAATATCGACTGGTCGACTTAGTTTTTCGATTTAATCATTCTTTCACCTTCAAATAGTGTCATGAAACTGTGTTTTTCAGTCTTTTAAGCGATTATTTTTTTCAGCGAAGTAACTTTTTACGAGACTTTTCAACGTAATTAGTTTTTAACGTTTAAACAGCACCTTAAATAAAATTATTATTTCAGTAATACAAACTTTGTTAATTATCTCCAGCTTGTTGAGTCATTTTGAAGACACTGTGGGTTGGGGGTTCGAAGAAGGGAAGCAGCGAGCAATAAACATTCTGGCATAATACACAAGGTCAGACTCATTACGGAATTGCTTACTGGATCTCAAAAATATGGATCTGTAAGATAACGACAGGCTCAGATTTTTTTAATCGGAAATCCGATCGTTCGAACACATTCCCTGCAAATGTAATGCCTTAATTTAGGGCATAACACAAGTTACGATCAAGGGAGTGGGAAAAAATATAACAAAATACCCAACTATGTAATACTGATACAAATTAACATTGAATTTATAACAATAAATTCCTATTATCACGTTGTTTGAGCAAAGCAAGAAAATGTGAAGGAAAACAGATGTAAATAAATGGTGGAATGTAAAATCAGACGGTGAACCCAAACATGAAATAACAATGATAAATATCATCACATTTCTCTTGGAAGTAGTGTCAGGAGGAAATGTAACTGCCGCGACCTCGGAAAAAAGAATCTGTGACAAGAACATAAAACTTAGTGCTCACCATTAAGTTGAAATTGTTTTATTGTGTGTAGAAATAATTTTTTATTCACATTTTTCATTATTACTTATAGTAAATACTCGAATAATACTATACCTCATCTAAGCATAAATTGCTGCTTACCTGAAACAATAAATATATTTATTATAAGGGTGGAACAATAAATTTTCACATAGTAAGGATACATAACAGTACCTAATTTCAATAATAGCAGCATTGCTAGTGACATTCCTTGGCAAACGAAGGGTCATTTGCATTGTTTTTGTAATAAAATATTTCGTATTGAAATTAAATTTTAATAATTTATCAAAAACTCAGTTGCATGCCACCCCAAAATTTCGTTAGTAAACGTTCAGTTTCCTTGAAATATTCAATGGTAAGTGGTCGATTTTTCTGTCTCATTATGGAAAACTCTATTTTTATGTCTCAGTTATAAATAATTGAACGAACAATTATGGAGTTTGGTTGACCTACATTATTTTGTTTATTTGAATAATTCACCAAACACCTACTTTTCAGAATCTTAAAAATAAACATGAAATTCTTTAAGAACCACCAAATTGCTATATTATTCTAATTATTATTTGATGATGGTTTTCAACTCTCATTTTTTCTCTAATGAGTCAAGATAAAAAAGCCCGTCTTCTTTACGGAGACGACGGTAATTCAAACTGATTTGAAAAAATTTAAAGGCAGGAACATTAATGAAGCTGCACTGAAGGCACTAGATTCCAATTTTAAGCTAGTATGAGATTGCGTAGGTGCCTCAAACTCACTCGAATTCTGTTGCTAGGTCACGATGGCTTAATAGTTGGAAAATTGGGACAAACATTTTTCTCTAGCGGATTATTGCCAAGTGAAATACCTTCATGGATAGTGGTTGCATTTTTCTGTGCATTATGACAAATTTTTCAATGAGGAAGCTTCGCCTGCGTTTATTAAAAGAACAAAACCGCCTTATATTTTTACTAAATTGTTCAGTCTCACAATTTTTTTGAGATAGGAAAACAACACTGCGTTCAAGTGTCCAAACAATGCAAAAACTTTAGTGAAAAAATCAATGGAAATGCAAAGGATAAATAAGTGGTTCGGCAAAGAGGACTCTCCTTTTCCAGATAATATTTTAACAACCTTTTCTATTTCCAGTTTTATTTTTTTTTTCAAAAACATTTTATCGGATTAAACTCTCGTTTTGCAAATTTAAAACATTATTCCGAAATATTCCAGTCAGCTCATGTTGCACATGGAGAACGATAACTTAAAAAGATAGAAGTACGTGAGCTTTCACTTCACAGTTTACTTGTATATGTACGCCATGCAATTCCACTACTATTTTAGACACTTCCATGCTGTACATATTTTTCGTTCCATTAAGTTTCAAACTACAGCGTCATAGTGGCGTAGCATCAAAATTGCAAAAGATAATGTAAACTGGGCATAATTAATAGAAATGTGGTTACTTTTTCGTTATATGCTTATATGCTGCATGATTTGAATTTTTAGTGGATTTTATTTAATTAATGAGCGATAAATCTTAGTTAATATGCTTATAGAGTACTATCTTTTCACTGCATTCTCCATTGCAAAGCTTTCACCTGTAGCTTTAAAGACACTTTTATCGAGTAGTCGTACAGGATGCAATCGAAAATTGTTCCTGTTGATTCTTAATTAGTTAATTTCACTGAAGTGAGGAGTGGCAACGTTGCGTTGAATGTGAAAATAAATGTATAATTTTTTCATACAAATGAAAGAAGTAAAAGATGAAAATGAACAATTGAAAGCAAAAACCATAATACACGAGGACAAAATAGCTAAACTAGAAAGAATTAAAAATATTCTAATAAATGGAATCTCAGAAGATGAAAATGAAGGTGAAAGGGAAGAAGAACAAAAAATCATAGAGATACTACAGATACTAACAATCCTCAGAACCCTTCAGCTTATAAGAGAGAGAGATATAAAGTCAGAAGTTCAGGCTGCCTTTCTCTAATCGCGCGCATGCTATAGAAGAGAGACAAAGACAGAAAAAAAAGGTGAGCGGTAGTCGGACCGCCGACAGAAGCTTGCTTCTTATGCACAATAGAATGCGAGGTTGGGAGAAGCATCAATAAAAATAATTTTATTGACCATTTTTTCAAATTTCAACAATTATTGACCAATTTTGACAGTTTTGACAATAATTGATCATTTTTGACAATTTTTCAAAAATTTTGACAATTTTTCCAAATTTTAACAATTATTGACCATTTTTGACAATTTTTTAGCATTTTTGACAGGTTCTAATAATTATTGACCATTTTTGACAATTTTTCAAAAATTTTGACCATGTTTAACAATTATTGACCATTTTTTCAAATTTTAACAATTATTGACCAATTTTGACAGTTTTCACAATTACAGATTATTTTTTGCAATTATTCAAAAATTTTAACCATTTTAGACCATTTTTCCAAATCTTAACAATTTTTTAGCTTTTTGACAGGTTCTGACAATTATTGACCATTTTTCAAACATTTTGTTCCGTTTTCAAAAATTTTGACAATTTTTAACAATTATTGACCGTTTTTGGCAGTTTTTTATAATTATCGACCATTTTTTCAAAATTTTGACAATTTTTACCATTTTTCAAAATTTTAACAATTATTGACCATTTTTGACAGTTTCTGAAAATGATTGAATATTTTTGACAATTTTTCAAAAATTTTGACAATTTTCAACAATTATTTACCATTTTTGACATTTTTTCAAAATTATTGACAATTTTTCCAAAATCTTAATAAATTTTGATCATTTTTCAAAATTTTAACAATTATTGACCATTTTTGACAACTTTAAAAAATTTTGACAATTATTGTAAATTTTCCAAAATATTTAACAATTTTTTATCATTTTTCAAAAGTTTAACAATTATTGACTATTTTTGACCATTTTTGACATATTCTGACAATTAATGACCATTTATGACAATTTTTCAAAAATGTTGACCATGTTTCAAAAATGATCATTTTTGACAGTCTTTTATAATTATTGACCATTTTTCAAAATTTCATCAACTATTGACCATTTTTGAAAAATTTTCCAAAATTTTGACAATCATTGACCATTTTTTTTAATATTTAAAAATTTTTGACCATTTTTGACAGTTTAGACAATTTTTGACGATTTTCGATTGGTTTTGACAATTATTGACCATTTTTGATAATGTTTCAAAAATTTTAACCATTTTTCAAAATTTTGACAATTATTGACCGTTTTTTCAAAATGTTTATAAATATTGACCCTTTTTGACAGTTTTTGACAATTATCGACAGCAAGGAAGCTTCAATTTAAATTTCATTGGATTATTGGGTTATTCAGAAATCTGGTAACACTGTTGCGTGACAAACCCTTTTCGTAACGTTACACGTTTGACGAGTTCACTAGCCTTCTTAAAAGCAAGTTTCAAAAACCTCCCTGACTTTTTCTCTCTCACCGGAGTTCAAACGGACATTCCCACTTACACAGCGGCCTATGGCTTGTTGCCTCTATCTGCAGTATCTCTATGCAAAAAATACAGATAGTGCTGCAAAAGATAGGAATTGATATAGATAAACAGAAAAATGTAGATGAATTAAGAAGAATAGGAAAATACAACGAGAATAAGGAGAGACCTATATTAGTTAAATTGATGAAGGAAAGTATACGAACCAACATACTAAAAATGCGAAAAAACTTAAAGGGACAGAATTATGGATAGACCAAGATTACCCAGAAGATGTTCAGAAAAAAAGGAAATTGTTAATTCCACAACGAAAAGAAGCACGAAACAAGGGATATACAACATTTCTAGGATACAACAAATTTATAGTAAATGATAGAATAGTAGTACAAAACATAAAAGTCGGTGGAGAGAGATTGGAAGAAGAAATAGCAAACACCAGTAATAAAAGATCTGTACAAGAAAGATCACCACCAGAGGGAGGGAGTCTAGATGAACAAATAAGGAAAATAAGGAAAATTATGAAACGAAAAAACTAGGAAAAGGAAAACGGACAAGATCTGGCTATGAAACCGGTAATGAATGGGAAAAACGAGATACAGTCCGACATAGAAAAAGTCAAACAAATGGAAAATAAGAAAAACCAGTATGATATAATGGAAACTAATATAATATGGAATGTTAAAAGTATAACTGGGAAATATAGAGAATTAGAAGAAGAGTTCGAAAATTTGGGGGTTGACATACTGGGAATAACGGAAACAAAAAAAAAGGACAAGGAATTATGAAACTGATGTAAACGTATTTTAATTGTAGAAATCAAAAAAAAAACACACACCAATTGAAGACTATTATAATTGTATATGGTCCAAATGAAGACGACAAAACAATAGACAAAGAAAAGTTTTGTGATGAACTTGCTGGAATAATGGAACAAGTCAAAGGAAGGATATTCATAATAGGAGATTTCAACAGCAGTGTAGGTATAAGAGATGACAAACACGAAACAATAATTGGAAAACATGGGGAAACAACTAGAAACAACAATGCGCCGCCTCATAAACAATTTGATTATAACCAACATATTTTTTGCACACAAAGATATACATAAGTACACAAGGGAAGTTGAAAGTAGAAATGAAAAATCAATAATAGATTACGTAGTCATAGAAAGTAGATACAGAAAAACAATAATAGACACAAAAGTAAGAAGAGGACCGGAAATTGGTCTTTGTAGTAATGTCTGAATTTGAAGAAAATACATTGAAACAGAACAAAGAGAAGTCTATACATCAGCAGAAAACACAAACTAGCACTATCAAATCATATAAATTAAGAGATAAAGAAATTGCATAAAAATACCAACAAGAGATAAATGAAAGACTGGAAATACAATATACAGAAACAAACAATGGAAGCATAGAAGAGAGCTGGAATTACTTTAAAGATATATTACTAGAAACTGCAGGAGTCGTATGTGGCACAAATAAGAAAAACAATAGCAAACAAAACAAATGAAGTTAAAGTAAAAAGCATGGAAAGAGTATCTAGTGAACAGAACAAGAGAAAACTAAGAAAATTACAAAACAGAAAGAAAGAAAACAGAAGAATTAATAAAAGCCTCTGAAAATGATCAATGGGAAAAATTCGGGGACAAAAATTGAAAAAGATTGCACAGGAAACCAAAAATTATTTCTCCGAACGCTAAAGTAGTTAAGAACAGAAAAAAAATACAATTCATAAAAAACAAAAATGGGGAAATACCAACAGAAGAAAGAGAAATTATGGAAAGATGGAGAGAGTATTACCAGAATCTTCCCAACGGACCGCAAGAACTGGAGGAACACATAGGGGACAATGACGGAGTTGAAGCCGACATTAACAAAACAATAGATAAAGAAGAATTAGAAAAAGTTATGAACGAGCTAAAAAATTGAAAATCATCCAGGTCCGACAAAATTACAGCAAAAATGATGAAAAGCATGGGTCAGAAAGGGAAAGATACATTGTTGCATATTTACAACAGAGTATGGGAAGAAGAAACCTTGCCAATGGATTGGGAGAAAGTATTAATAGTACCCATTTTCAAAAACGAAGACCACAATGACTGCAATAACTACCGAGTTACTAAATACAGCCATGAAAATACTGGAAGAGAACATAGAAAAATGAATCAGACTGAAGATTGAGAGAACACAGGAAGAAAGACAGAGCGGATTCAGAAACGGCAGAAGTACACAGGACCATATATTCACAATAAAACAGATAACTGAAAAAGCAATTAAAGAAAAAAGGAAAATTTTAATGGCATTTTTGGACATGAGCTCGAAAAAATTTCCGGAAATAATTTGACCTCTAGTGGTATTACTAGTGAAAATTCTTCGCTCAAGTGTGAATCCAATGAAATTAGTTAATTTGAGGTCATATCATTGAACACAACCAATCAGAAGAACATTTTACTGAAAACAAACCCCATGGCTGTTTTCAGTCGTTGTTTTGATTTGTCACGATTTGGTTGTAATACTGTAGAGCATATTCATGAAATAATTGAATCAAATATACCAAAGAATACTGTTTACAGTGAAAAAATTGTATGGAGAGCATTTATGGATTTTTGCAATGTTGGAAAGTATCAATCAGATGGGAATCGGACTGTGGAAGAATTGGCGTCAATTTTAAAGGATTGAGCTGCGAACATGAGAAGAAAAGATGGTACAGCGTTCAAAGAGGCTACGGTCAAAACCATGTATAACCTAACATGCAAGCTTTCTCCAGAAAAATATTATAAAGAAAAGGAAGTTATTATTGACCCAATAAAAAGTGCTGTATTTCAAAAAGCGCGAGCTGTCCACGATTCTATACGTCGAAAACTGATACTTGTGGAAGGAAACAAAGTTCAGCAGGATTAAGTTAAATAGAAATAACCGAAAAAACAAATTTGTGGGATGAAAACACGCCTAAAGGGCTGCAACATAGCCGTGGTAGAATTAGCTTGGCAAAGTTAGGAAGCTGCTGCTTACTTAACTGACTTTTTTCGATCGAAGCCAAGGACGAATCGTTTGCCAAAGAGACTGGCTTGAATAACAAGAGAAAAAATTTCTTAGCAGTCCAATAGATTGACTCTGCAGTCAGCCAATTGGCCAAAAGTGGTGTACCAGAATCATAGATCATAAAAAAGCTAACTCAATAAAACCCTACCTGAATATTGACGAAGAACATCATAATCAAATTATTACCAACATGCGTAGCTCATCAGATATAGAAACTCATACATCTGGATCTTCATTTAACTCATCCAATTGCTCTTTTGTTAATTGCACCTCTACATACACTGTTTTTTCTCTGTATTTCTTCCTATGATTAGCAAAAAATATTCTGTCCGAATAACCCTCGAATATTGATAGCTTCCTCAAGCTTGCGGCTTGGAAATATACCGACGCCGTACACGTAAAAAAGGTAGGGGGAAGTCCCGTAACGCCGGACGGCACCTAGCGCCGGACACTCGTACTATTTCAGTAAGTTACACCGCGTGTGATTCAAAGATGGGCGACAGGGGTGCGGAGGAGCGTAGCAATACAGGGTCACGGGACAGGGCTGGCTGGCTGTTTTTGGCGGGAAAACGCTGTGTCACTTAAGATCGAAGTTAGCGTTACAGCTAATTTTCAATGTTTACGTGTTTATGATTATTATTAATGAAGATAGTATTCCATTATTATTTGTTGATTGTGAAAGTTTTTGCTGATTTCCAAACCAGTTTTGATTCTAGACACATAATTTTGGCGATTCCTTGTCCCTTAGTAACGGACATAAAGGTGTCCCTCAACACCGGATAAGGAAAAAGTTTTTTTCTCGAAAGTATGTACACTTTTTATAATAATTGTTGTTCGTTTCTTCAGAGGTTGGAATAACGGAGTAAAATTGAGATGGACGGTACCAAAAAGAAAAGAAAATGGGACCAATAAAGTTAAAAAACTGCGATAGACAAAGTTTTGTGCAAAGAAATGAGCACGAGAGAAGCTTCGTCGCGTTTCAGCATCCCAAATAGCTCTCTACACGACAAGATATAGCAATTGAGCATTGGAGAACAAGTGACGCTGCAACTAAAGATGGGTAGATTCACCAATACTTTTTCACCGGAGTACGAACGAAGTTCTATTGGACCATGTAAAATATTTGTCCAATAGATGTCTACTGCTGATGAAAAAAGAATTTCTGAAGTTATCCTTGGGAAGTATTTTTATTACGATTTCATGCAGAGACATCCTGATGATTCGCTGAGGGTGACAGAGTCGACATTCATGATGCGAGCCGTAGGTTTCAACAAACCTCAAGTGGATATATTTCATAACAATCTTGAAAGGCTGATGAAATTTCCACCCTCCAACATTTATAACTGTGAAGAAACTGGAGTAAGCTGCGTGCAAAAACATTAAAAAGTTCTGACTCCGAAAGCTGCCCGTCAAGTAGGAAAGCTCACTTCTGCTGAGAGGGGCGAAAACATAACAGTTTTGTTTTGTATGAGTCCTAACGGCCACTTCATACCGCCATTTTTTCCCTAGTCAAAAGGTTGGATGAACAGTGATTTTTTTACAATGGTTACAGTTATTTGTGAAACACTCACACCCGGCAAAAGAGAGCTATGTGCTGCTTTTACTGCATGATCATTGCAGCCACAAGACACTGGCATTGATCAATTTTTGTCGAGATAACAACATTCATTTGATAAGCTCACCACCACACACTACCCATAAGCCCCAACCAATGGACAGAACATTTATGAAGCCGTTCAAAGATGCCCATAATCAACGATGCGACATGTGGATGATAGAAAATGCTGGATCTCGAATTACCGACTACGATATTGCTGGTTTGGTCAGTGAAGCGTTCACGGAAGTAGCTTGACTAGATATTGCGGCGCCTGTGTTCAAATGCACAGGAATTTTCCCATTTGACAGACATTTATTATCTGACTGCAGACATAACCAATATTCCACTAGGAGAGCCAGGAACATTCTCAATCGCACCGGATTGCAGCGGGGAAGCTTCCGATCAGTGCAACGATTTGGTCGCAGTGGAATCCACTGACCCTCCTAAAGAATCTATCAACGAACCAAGAATCAGCAGTCCCAAGCCATCGATGAGCTTCAATCCAGATGTTATCCAGAACATCCATAAATTGTCGCCATTGCCAGATGCTGCCAAAAAACGATCAGCTACTCGGAAGAGAAAAATTGAAAAAAGTGATACAAAATTTTTGTTGCTGAAAAAGAGAATGAAAAGAACATTAGGGAGAAAAAGAAAATATTGGGTCAAAAGTTCAAAACTACAATGCCCGAGAAGGGAAAAGATACCAAGGGCTCGATGGTCAAAGGAAAAAGTGGAAAGAAAAAAGAACCATTAACTCCAATACGTGAACCTGACACAGAAAAAACGACTTTGCTTAGAGGACCACAACGAAGACTGGATACACTGCTTTGCTGCAATGGGTGAGCACATGAAGTATGTGCAGACATCCCTGAAAGTTCAGATGCCTACATATGTGATCGATGCAGATTCTTTTGAAAGTGTCCGGAGCTGGGGGTTCTAACTTAAGTCCGTCCGGTAGTAGGTGCCACTTGCAAGAATTGCAATTCTTATTTTTTATCACCAAAGTTCCATTTAGTTTTATAAAAAAGTTCATGCAGAAGTTGCATTTTCATTGAATTATTTTGATTTTGTACTTAGTTGAGTTAATTATTTCATAAATAAAGCGATTTGATTTTTCTCGAAGTGGTTTTTTTTTTTTGAAAATCTTAGGTGACCGCCACTAGGGGACTTCCTCCTACTATTTGAAAAATGTTTCATTACTGTAACGTCAAAAAATAATCTAACAAATATGACACGAGTATAACAATGAAGAGGAGATAATTCTCCTTATTGCCACTTTCTTGTAATATCACCACTGATGATGCTACAAACTGCTTTCATTATTTGTATGTTTCCACTAGCTATGAATTTGTGGCCAAAAATAAACACGTTTAATAAAAAAGAAGGAGTGAACCAGGTATTTTGATTAGCTGAAGTGGAAAAATCTACTCAAAAGAGAATCAAAGTATATACATTATTCATAGTCTTACAGTCTAAGATGACACAGTGGCAAAAAACACGAAACCAATCTTCTACGTTTGATATACAAAACAAAAGATAATGAATGAAAAAGATACACAAAAAGAGATTTAATGCATTTCTACATTAAGGTAAAAGTTTGAACGTAAAGAACAGGGTGGCTGAGTAGCGATATGAATGTCGGTGTAAAGGGATCAAAGAGGATTGAATTTAGGTTGAAATAAGCTAAACCAATCAACCTTCACAACGTGAAATATTTCCATAATTATGAAACAAAACTAATAATCAATCTCTCTATAACAAATTGAACAAGGACGAATATTATGCGTGAAGTTGTAAGCGATGTTGCCAGTGTTTATATTTAACAATGAAAGGTATTTTTATAATAGGTGCATTAGCCAAGTAAATCTGATCATTTTTCACGCTATTCTCAAACATGGTTCCCATTTTCTTTTTGTTACTCCGTGTGTTGGTTTTAATGGAAATTATTTTCATCCGTTTGTACTGTTCAACGATTCTTCTATAATCTGAATTTTTTTTGATATTCCCGTATTTTCTCACGTGCAAATAAATCACTCAGCCTGGCTAATCCGTGTAAGTTCCCGGTTAATGTTTTATTGTTGTTGTACTAAGTTTAACTCATTCGTACTCGTACAAAAATTAAGGTAAAAGCTCTTGCTGATTTGCAAATTTTCTAAAATTAAGATTTATATTCTTGCTGAAGTAGATACAAGCGGATAATTTGTTATTTCTACAGAATGTGTGAAGAGTGTCGGCAAGGATTAGGCGAAGGGAGTGAATCATGGAGGTACAAAGAAATTATTATTCAAAGGGTTTGAATCGTTTTTATTTATTGACAGTACTAAGAATGTTTTGTTTAAGAACGATAATGAATAACGAACAAGTGGAAATTATAATGTGTAAAAGGTATTTTTGAAGACATCAACATCTTGAATGTATATGAGCGGAATTGGTCTTGGCTTGCAATTCCGAGATAAATACAGAGTGAACAAGAAAAGTACTGAAACCAAGAACAAGAAAAAATGTGCAAGACTGAATGAAAATAATTGTTACTTCCGTTGTGAATATTTGTGCAAAATGGGTGATGCATCTGATTCATGGCCCAATTAAGACTTTTTTCATCATAGTAAAATGAAGCTTCATTGATTAGATAATAAGTATTCTCAATCATTTATTATTCATACCTACCGAGGCTAAATGAGCAAATCCAAGATCAAGAGCAAGACCGGGATTGAATGAGCAAGACCAACTCGAAGGCTTCAAGTGTTGAAGCAAGACCTAGACCAATACCAAGACTGCCAGCTTATAAAATATAAATTTATGTCAGTTTGTAGATGATTGATAAAAGTATTCATGAAAAGGCAATGTCCTAATGATTCCCTAGAATCTCCAGAATCTTCTAAAAACCAAAGTTTCAAACTAAACGGAGTAAAAACATTGATTTTTGAAGGTTGCGAAGAAGAACGCAGCCAAAGGCATTAGAAAAGTTACGTCAACCATGTAAGAAGAATAAAAAGAGAAAAGAATCCAAGTCGTGCAAGATTCTTGCCTAAAACTAATATGTGGCATGAGAAGGAGCAAAAAAATTTCACACAACCTCCAAACAGTAGAATGGCCTCAATACTCAAAAAATAAGGTTTTACATCGTTTTAATTAACATAATCGTAATCAATAACAACAATATAAATACTCGTTTACATACCAGATTGCAAAAATATATAACGACCTGCTTAAACGTCTCAAGATAAAACCAATTGAATCTTTTGAAGCTGCTCTGGGATCAATTCTGCTTCTACAATTTAACAGAAAACTAAAATGTACGTAGAGAAAATTCACACAAGCGTTGAAAGCAAAAATGGTGAAACTTTCCAATTAAAACATTCCAAATTAATAACAGACTAATATAGACACTCTAAGTGAGAAATTAATATTATTCAATTTCTGGCCTTTAAAGCCTCTCCAAGCGAAAGCCGCTGACTGTATGAAGGTATAAATCAAGCCGATGGTTGATTTCACATCCCCAGACATTTGAGGAAACTACGGATTGTCTCGGGAACAAACGAAAATTCTCATATATTTACATTTCCTGAATCACCAACTTCGCAACCGTATGATGAATGCGTTTTCACCGCGGGAAGTTCTGAATCCATGAAAAAAAAAGTAATTCAGTTAAAGTTTTGATATTTCATTATTTCCGTACACTCTCATTAGCGGATTCATTAATTTGTAAAGCTACGGCAATCTCAATGAATTTATGAAACTTTTCTTAATTATGAAATATTTCCTATCTGCGTAGGATTAAACTGAGGTTGCTTGAAAATATCTAGCATGACAAGTAACAATTTAAATGGAGTATCAGTTTCAGCATCTAGATTATAATAAATGAACATCTATAATTTAAAAAGTTGCCACTCAAATCTTTAATATTTTCTTTTTAAAAATTCTCAGTTTCGTCTCACAACCTTCTATTGTGAAATCACGTTGAAACTGTAATACATCATCTATTTTTGCATTTGAAGAAACCTGCAGGTCTTCTTTGAAACTTTCATTTTAAATACTCCGTAAGTAGGTTTATAATAATCGGGTGTCAAGTTACGTAAACTTTTTCCATGTAGAAAATTTTAACAGTTTATGATTGGAAATATAAATTTTACAGTAGAAGTGATTGATAAATAAACTTCATAGCCTTATCTGGAGCAAGATATCATTTTTTCTTTTCTTTTGCTACATGTACCCAATTATCCTATTTAAATGTACAAAAAAGACTCATAACTCACTTCTTTGTGCAAGAAATGGTGAGCATATTCTAAATGTAGTTTGAAAAGATCTCATGACATCTTCTCGCATTGAATTAAATTATATTTAATTCATAAAGTAGAGATGAATCCTTTACGAATAGAGTTTTTTTGCGATCAAGCAAAATATACAAGTACTACGCAAAGCTTTACATAATAGTTATTTATTTATCAAGGGTACTAAGTAAATGATTATGCCCTGAAGGCGACGTTATTACAAACGGACTTCTGGTCCGAGGGTTCGTGAGGCGCCCGAGGGTATATATCTATTAGTACCCGTGGTGCATACACACTTTTATGTCATACCAGTTCATTTTGAATAATACATTTTCACCTGCGAAATTCCTTTGACATTATTATTGTCTGCGTTTTTGTTGCTAGGGAGATAAGTATTAAAATGTTTAATGTGCCAAAAGTCGAAAATCAAAAATGGAACAAGATTTTAAAATCCCCGACGAAATTGCATAAAAAAGGCTGAAAAGGCAACGCAAAACCTGTTACCGAGAAAATCCAGAGACTCATACAACAAAGAATATGACCAACTTTTGAATTATTGGATCTCAGAAAATGGTGTAGAAAACATTAACGAATCTGTGCTGTCGGGGTACTTTAATGATCTATCCGACAAATTTTTCCCGAGCTCACTGTGGGCTGAATATTCGATGAAAAAGAAAACACTTTAATGGTAAATAATTGTAGCAAAGGTCAAAAGGGTATCAACCAAAAAAATCTAGAGAAAATGTCCTAAAATTTTCTCATGATGCACCAAATGAAAAGTTTTCAATGAACAAGGTCGTATTGTATTGTTTTTGTTATTTATTTAGATAGTTTTTACCGGTGGGATGAAATTATACACACTATGGCTAACTACTATCTATGTATTTAAAGAAAACAAACTGTATTAAACTTAATTTATATATACACTTTACTTAATGTCTACTAATTAATTCACACTCGGTATAATAGTTCTAATTTATTTCTACCACTTGAATATTACACTATTTATCTGCACTGCTGAATTCACTGTCCGATTACTTCTGTGAACTAACTCTTTACTGTCCGTTTCACTAATTCTGAACTAACTGTTTCAATAATTATTGTTCACGCACTCAAAAACCTGCGTATATATATAGTCCTTATCGGTTCTGGAAAGTTCTAGTATTTTATGTCGCTCCTCATATGCGTAAATACTGCAGTGACCAGAAAGTTTTAGAAAGCGCATTCACCAAAATTTATAATCGAGAGACAGGGCCGGCTTTGAGTTGGTGACCTCGCAACAGTATCATTATTTGGTGTATTTGGTGGATGCTGAAGCGTCATGGTGGATGGAAGAGTACCACATTTGCTGAAGGATATTTAGAGGACAGCATATCCTCAAAAAATGAGGTTTCAAGGATGTTGGCAGGCGTACCTTCTGGATCTCGCATTTCCTTACAGAAACTAGAGACCCACACAATGAACCATGAGTCTACATTTGCTCCAGGAAACTTGGCAATCAGCGGAACTTTCCAGATGTAAATACAACCAAATAATATTTAAACGTAAATTTAAATTTTGTTAATAAAGAATAAGTTAATCGAAAACTGTTTTTTGCGCCTTAATGCCCGCGCGGGCCATAAAGTGTACTTTATGTCAATGCCATCTAGGTTATAAAAACACAATGATGTACTGTTATGGCATAAAATAAAATAATTAAGATAATAGGTGATCTCAACACGTTAACAATACAAAATAATTTCTTTCCTTATCTTTTACCCCAAAGTTGTATCGAAATTTCACTGGTTTGTATTCAATTTTAAATGAGTTCAACTGTCAACAAATTGTTGTTTGCGAATATATTTGTAAAACTAGAGAATGGAAGCGTTCTTTTTGAATCAAATAATTACGTCAAATGGCTTATACGAATTTCTCTAAATCCTCCTTTCAAATTAGGTTCTTTATAAATCGACTCTATTTATCTTTTCTTGGATTTCCTCTTGTCATTCTTTTAATAAACATTAGGAAGCAGCAAAATTAATTTTCCTTTTCGTCGCTACGCTATTTCTAACAAATTTCCCCGTCAAATCTGCCTTTATGTTTCAAATGGGCCTTCTATTTCTGTGAAATGTCGCGCTTTCAGGAAAATGTATATTTGCTTTATAGTTTTGTACACTGAATAAAGTGATTGAAACAGATTCAAGCTTGACGTAATTTACATACAAAATATTCCTCGCAAAAGCTCAAAATTCTTTCAACTAAATAGCCTTAGCAAATTTGATAACAAAGTCCAGATCCTGATCATGGAGTGTGAGCTAAACATTTTCCAACGAGCTCGCTTCTTTAGTTAACTTTGACCTGTGGTTAACTGTGACTATAGGTTTTTTCCAAAAACAACCAGAAACCTTATATTTGCCCATGGATACGATCCGGCAAGCTGAAGAACAAATGAAAATTGGGGTCATTTCCACTACCTGTTCCTGTAGTATGGAGAAGGGAGAAGAGTCACAGGACCTTTTCTTGATATATGTTTGACAAAGCCGCCGATGTGCTTGGTAACTTCATTATGCATAGACCAAAATTGACCAGCTCAGCACGCAAGCACTTGACCAGGCTGAACAAGAACGGAATGGATGATGGAACCGCCTATTGAAGCTGCTTCTATAGTCCATATAGTTTGGTGACATTCTACGAAGGATGTATAGAAGCCTTCAAGTGTACCAATCCCGATAAATTATAACAGAAGTCTAAAAATCTTCTACTTATCCAGGTATTTTTAGCAGTGTACGACTATCAAGTGTTTGTTTGCCTACCTGTTTCACCCTTTTGTCTATGCTACTGTATCTATTTTGACAACTATACCACCAGTTTGTATATACACTCCCCGTAATCACGTAATACCCCTCCCAGTTTGTCATATCGCTGCTAGGGGGTTACCTACTACCCTATTGAAAGCAAAGACATTATCAGTATTCGTTGTATCGATCTTCCAATAATTCGGAAAACCTGCGAGCAATGACATTAAAGCGAAAGGATGGTAGAGAAAATTAACCACGTAATAATGTCGATCATAATGATCCTTTGGGGGATAGTTTAGACACGGACAATTTACTTTCTTGATGTCACTTCATACCTGACTAGAATCTTTAAAAACTGTCGTTCGCGTTTTATTTAAGAATATCCAATTTAGAATGAATCGTATATTTCGGTATTCGTTATTTGTCGACTGCGGAGCATCTGGTTTTTTTTAAAGGGTGTCTGGAACGAAAATTGTAGCCTGACGTTAGGTTTGATACGTTTTTCGTAACTCTAGTCTCTTCTGGGTTGAGTCCGGTTATAAAGACTTACCTTATGATTAAGATCAGTCTTAAAATAGTTGTCATAATAGTTAATAAATGGAACAAACTCAATGCTACCAACCCTACGCATTTCCTGAATACCCTCCAGCTCCATCAAATTATACTAATGTAACAATTCGTTTCCCTTTTCAGACGAAAATAAGAAATGGGACAAATTAAATTTCACGCAACACCTTGTGGTATATATTTACCGCTATAGGGTGAGTGTCCGATATCACCCCACGCATTTCAACCCCCTTATTTTCTCAACAAATGTTCGTTTTGTAACTGCATTGTATAAGGTTTCATTCAGAATATATACATTTTCATTACATTGATATTAGCAATGCCTCAATAAGTATAATGGGATTATTCAATACCATTGTGCCTTGTATTTCTTGTGGATGAAAGGAAGTAACAATATAAACGCGAATATCATTAAAGAACTGGAATCAAGTAACGGAACCAATTATATAAAAATAATGATATACCATATTTGTGAGAGTAAGGAAGATTCAGCATTGTCGTGATTTTTTTAAATTTTATTCATATTCATCCATCGCGAATAATCACTAGGATTAGGGAAGTGATTCAATATTTATATTGTCCCACCAAAGCAACGTGTTTTTTCACATTCAGTTCAGTGAATAATAAAGTCAAGACAACGATGTGATTGCAATGTACTTACCGGTACTAACGAAATAAATTTTTTTTAGAAAATCTAAGGAAAGCAAGTATGGATTTCCACAGTATCTACTATTTTTTCATTCATTCATTCTGTTGTACCACGATATTAATTTCCATTTTCGTCATCAAACTAAAAATACCACCACACACAAAACTTAAAGGTTACTTAGCAACTGACCTTGGCAACAATTAGCCAACACATAGCTTGACTTTTCCTTTCTTGGGGCGTTGGTGACTTTACGGTGTACATAAACCATTAGTTAAACACGGAAAATACACGCTGGCGACATGGGATCGTTGCCATGTTGGTCATGACATGATGTGACAAGGGCCTTAGTCTTTTGGAACGAGAAGAGAAAAGTTCATTAGTTATGTGTGCTTACATCTTCCTGAGTTTCGATCTTCTTCTCCAATATCTATGGAGGTGGCTTCTTGGGTTTGTTGTGTCCTCCGGGATTAACTTCACAACACCCATCCTGTTACACTAGTTCTTCACCGGTTGTCTGTGAGCAAGTTATTCCGAATTCTAACAGTATCTTTGGCGGTTTCTGTCCCTTCATCAAATCGTAAACAGAAAAGTTCTCTGTTGTATGGACCCATTTTGTGTAGGTGTCCTCTCATTGCTCTTGGACTGTAATCAGTGACAAGACCCGTAATTGTTCTGACTTTATTTCTACTAATTTTGAGTACCAATTCTTCAGCTTTGTGCTCTGACGGTTTTTTAAAATATGTTTTCCCGTGGTGCATGATGGGAGAGGCTTCTTTCCACTTTTCATTTTTTTCCTTCCCATATTTTTTTTGCACTCCACGTCTCTGCTTTTTTCTTTAGCTGTCGGTGTACAAAATCTAATATCACTTACCCATAATATTACTTGAGTTATCCTTAAACCCAGAACCTTTATTTTTTAGGTACGGCTGTGGATTTGGGGAAATCAATAATTCAAATTATTCCCTTTAATTTGAATCAGAAATGAACCGGCCTCTTTTTAGAATAGGAATTGGCTACTTATAAACGGGAAATTATGAAGTAATTATTCTGTTTCCCACAACGGAATTGAATTTTTACATCATTTTTTTTAACCTTTGTTCTTTTTATAACATTAGCATAGCTGAAATTGGTTTCAAATAGGTCAATCTATTCGCCTATAATACTTCCAGAATGTTCAACGAGTAGTGTATCTACAAAATACAGAGTGGGTCAAGAATTTTTTTCCAAATTTTATATGATCGCTAATTCCAAACTCAATAACAATCAATAACGGCTGCATTCCTTGGAAATAAAAAAGTGGGGTAAGCGGGTCTCTAGTAGGGATATGATATTGATGGAAAAGAATCTATTGAATAAAAATCGATTTTTCTTTATTCAAAATTAATCGATTTGTCCAAAATCGATTTTAATAAAAATAAATCGATTTCTGCGAAAACATCGATTTTTTTTATTATATTTTAAAAAGTACTTGCTTTTCATATTCCGATAATAAACCTAAGAGATTTATTCATTAACAATTTATTAGATTAAAAATCGAATAAAATTAGAAATTGTCAAAAATTTTGAAATATGTTCAAAAATGGTCAATAATTATCAATGGTCGATAATTGTCAAAAACTATCAAAAATGGTCAATAATTTCGTAAAAATGGTCAAAAATTTGGAAAAATTGTCAAAAATTTTGAAAAATTCTCAAAAATGGCCGATGATTGTCAAAAACTGTCAAAAATGGACAATTATTTTTAAAAATTGTAAAAATTTTAAAAAATAGTCGATAATTGTCAAAAATTGTTGAAGTTTTTAAAAAATTGACAAAAACTTTGAAATGTGGTCAATAATTTTGAAAAATGGTCTAAAATTTTGAAAAATTGTCAAAAATGGTCAAAAACTATCAAAAATTGTTAAAAACTGTAAAAAATGGTCAAAAACTATCAAAAATTGTTAAAAACTGTAAAAAATGGTCATCATTTGGAAAAATAGTCACAAATTTTGAAAAACAATCAAAATGGTCAGTAATTGTCAAAAATGGTCAATAATTGTTAAAATTTTGAAAAATGGTCAATAATTGTTGAAATTTTGAGAAATGGTCAATAATTGTCAAAATTTTGAGAAATGGTCAATAAATAATACGAGCCGTTTCCGAAAATCGATTTAAACACGTAATTTATAGAATCGATTTACTAAAAATCGATTAATATTACTATAAAAATCGATAACTAAAAATCGATAACAAGAAAATAATAATCGATTTATATAAAAATCGATTATTTCCCAACATCCCTAGTCTCTAGCTATGTTTTCTCTCGTTAGTGCCTTGCTACGTGTGGGTGTATGTGTCTAGCTTCTTGGCGCCTAGTATTAGTGCAACATATTCGTTCAAAGTAAGTATGGCAATATTTTAGTTTAGATTTTCATTATTATTACTCTGCTCGTCTCTTTTTGAGCATACTGAAAATTATAACTTAGGTTTCTCCAATCACATCAAAAAGGATATTATTTATTAGTTTAGAAATATATAGAATTTTCCCCTATTTTATGCTGATTTTTTTCTACTTTCAGATATGGCTCAATCCCCAAAACGAAACCATCTGATGATGAATTAAGACAAATATTAGACGGCGATGACTTCTGGATGGAAAGTGATATAAGTGACAATGAAGAAATAGACGCCGTCGCAAATGATAAGTTAAAAACCCTCCAACAAATAGAAGATACTGGGGACCAAAGTGATCCTGACGAAGAAGATAAAGAGACACTTGGATAATGAATTGGAATGGGACCCAAGTGATGAAGAGGTAGAAGTAGAAGCCCCCGCGATGAACATCAACTCTGGTGAGAATTACTGGTACGGAAAAGACAAGACGAAATGGTCGTTAGAAGCTCCGGTGCGTATTAGAACTTTATCTCACAACATTATAACTGTGTTGGCTGGCCTAAAGGGCCAGTTATGCAAAAATCCATCAAAAAGTCCATTAGATGCGTGGGAAATTCTTTTCAAAAATGATATTTTGGAACTTATAGTCGATCATACGAATAATAAAATTGAAGAGATCTAAATACAAAAAGTTGAAGACAAGGAAAAATTCTAAAAATAAATATTTACCCAACTTCATCTATAATACGGATTCTATAGAAATGAGAGCATTTATAGGATTACTATATATGCAAGGTGTTTTCAAATCAAACCATGAAGACTTGAGGTCCCTATTCCTATCCTATCCCTATTCTCCTGGTCCATATGTAACTGTTGACGAAATGTTAGTGGCATTTAGAGACCGGTGCAAATTTAGAATGTACATGCCAAATAAACCGGCTAAGTACGGTCTAAAAATCCAAATTCTTGCGGATTCTAAAACACACTTTGCATTGAATGCCGAAGTTTATACAGGAAGGAACCCAGCTGAAGATAGAACGAAGTTTACTCACCCGACTCGTGTTGTTTTATGCTTGGTAGGCCCAATTATTAACACTAAACGTATTGTGACAGCAGATAATTGGTTTAACTCTGTAGAACTTGTGGATGCTCTAAAAAATAGAGGCCTTACATATGTCGGGACCATGAAGAAGAAAAAAAAACGAGCAGTCCCACCTGAATTTGTTTCAAATCGCACTAGGGCAATAGATTCTTCGCTTTTTGGGTTTACTAGTGAAAAGACAATCGTTTCTTATGTACCTTAGCGTGGCAAATCTGTTGCATTATTATCATCAATGCACCACACTGCTTGCGTTGATGATAACAGCAAGAAACCAGAGATTATTTGGTTTTATAATCAAACAAAAGCCGGTGTAGACGCATTAGATGAAAAGTGTGCTACATATTCAACGTCAAGAAGAACTAGGCGTTGGCCCATGGTTCTCTTTAATGCACATTTAGATATTTCTGCGGTTAACGGTCGTATTTTATACCAATTTGCTTCAGGAGGTAAAGATATTTCTCTAGCCAATTACCTGAAGGAACTGGGAAAGCAATAGTACACTCCTCATATGACCTCATGAATTTACAATACGAATGTACCTCGCAAAATCCAAATATATGCGGCTGATATTTCAAAATTGACTTTTGAAGAACCTCCTATTCCTGCTGAAATACCGCAGAGGTTAAAACGACCCAGGTGTCGCATATGCCCTCCAAACAAGGACAGAAAAACTAGCAACCGATGTTCACCCTGTAAAATACCTGTTTGTCTTCAGTGCTCTAGTGTTGTATGTAAAAATTGTGTTTAGTGTGTTTTCTTTCTTTTTCCAATAAATACATGTTTATTTTCATTTACTCATAGAAATAAAATAATTACTTTTCACTTTTTTCCATTTTTATGAAGAAAATTAATACGGGTCCCTGGGACCCGATAGTAGTAAGTACGGATCTAAAATTGTAGTACTTACGGGTTAAATCCGAATATGAGTGAAGAAATCCAGAAGAAACCGTCAGGACTTCCCAGGACGAACAGCAATCCACCAAATGTATCAGTACTCCACTGCATATTCGACAACTCATATACGAGCTAAAGGAAAGTAGGCAAGATCACAATGATCTTCATCAATACAGAAGTCTTTCACGTGAACACTCAGAGATGTCCAAAGTTCAACGTTCGAGTGAGTAATTCTTCCAAAGCCTATTTGTAGATGACTACAGCTTATAGAAAGCAACAAAAAACTTCAAAAGTCCCACAGCACTAGTGTCTCCACTATGAACCCCAAACAATGGATGGGCACGCTGACAATTCTGCCGATCACCTTTTGTCTGTTTTAGAATCTCCAGAAGCAAAACCTGTTAACGCCAACAGCACTTACAAATTCCTGGAAGGGCCTTGCCAAATTTCATCACCAACCAAACCCATTAGCCCAGAGGAAATTCAAATGGCAACTCAACAAGAAAAAAAGCTCCAGATTACGATAACAGAGTGGGGATGTAGGTGGTCGAAGGCCGAATGAGGAAGAAAGTAAAAGAGGAGATAGATAGGGGACTTGGACATGATGTAGATGCATTGTACAATGTGATAGAGGGCTGTAAAAGAGAGGGAAAGAGGGGTAATAGGCGTGAGCGTAGGGCTAATTACTGGTGGAATGAGGAATTAGAGGAACTGTGGAGGGAGTGTAAGAAAGAACAAAGACGGATGCTGAGGGCAAGAGGAAGAATAGAGCGAAAAGAGGGATACAAAGAGAAGAAGAAGAAACTGGAGAGGGAAAAAAAAGGAAGTGGGAAGAGTTACTGGGGGACTTGGAAAACAATCCATGGGGAAAGGCATATGACGTAGCGGTGAAGAGGATGGGTGGAAATAGGAACGAAGTGCTAGAGGAAGATTGGGAGAAGGAGGTTATAGGCAAATTGTTCACAGGGGGAGAAGGAGGAGTTGGAGGCAGGATTCGAGAAGTCCAGGATACTAGGGGGGTAGAGAAAATGAGGGGGGTAAGGCCGGTAGAGAAGTGGGAAGTACAGGAGGGGAAGAGGAACATTAAAGTAAGGAAAGCCCCAGGGATAGATGGCCTGAGGTGATATGGTGATATGATGAAGAGGCTGTTGGATGACAATGGGGAGTACTTCTGCGAGCCTTTCAACAGGGTGCTAAGGGAGAAAGAATTTCCAGAAGGATGGAAGGTGGATAGGGTGATACTACTTAAGAAGGCGGGTAGAGAGGGGAAGCGGGCGGGGGACTACAGGTCCATCAGCCTGCTGTGTGGTATGGGTGAATTGATGGAGGGGATAATAAAGGATAGGATTGGATTGAGGAGGAAGTTGGTAGGAATGGGTTTTAAGGGAAAACCAGCACGGGTTTGCGAAGGGAGAATCATGCATCTCGGCGCTGGGCAGGGTAATGGGCTTGGTGGAAAGGGCTAGGGAGGGCAGCTGGAGGAACAAGAAATTGGCTCTACTTGTGTTCTCCGAAGTCGGGAACGCGTTCAACAATGTCAGCGAACGGGCAGTTTTGAGCGCATTGTTGAATCTTGGAGTGGGGGAGGGTTTGGTTAACCTAGTTGAGGACTACTTGACGGGACGTGTGATAGTAGACACTAGAGGAAGGAAGTATAAGACGGAGGCAGGAGTGCCCCAGGACTCGGTTCTTGGACCGACGCTATGGAAGTGTGTGTTTGATGAGGTTTGTGGGATAGTATGTGAAGAGGGATATGAGATTACGGTGTATGCGGACGATGTGTGTCTTGTATGTACGGCAAAGGGGGAGGCGGAGATAGAAAGGAAGACGGAGAGAATGTGTAGGAAGATTGTGGAGAAGATAGTGCGGTGCGGACTAGAAGTGGCGGAAGATAAGACGGAGGGGTTGCTAGTGAAGGGACGGAGCAAGACGAGGGAAGGAGAATTCGTATGGAGGAGTCTGTGAAATACCTAGTGGTGTGTTTGGATAGTTAATTATCCTTCCGAACACACATGTTGAAGGCGGAAGAGAGGGGGAAAGTGAGGGAAGCATGGCTGGGGAGATTGATGTGTAATGTGAAGGGGCCGGGAGAGTGGAAGAGGAGGATCATTGGTAGGACGGTAGAGCAGAGTATGCTGTACGGGGCGGAGGTGTGAGGTGAAAGAGCGGGAGTGAATGCGAGGGTTAGGCAGAGAGGTATATTGCTGAGTGTGGTGCAAGGGTACAGGACAGTGGGTGGACTGGCAGCAGCGGTGCTGGCAAGGACCTACCCATTGGACGTGATGGCTAGAGTCAGAAATAAAAGCTGGAGGGGTGCGACCAGAGAGGAAGTAAGGTACATAAACAAGTTTGGAAAAAGGGAGACTGGAGAGTGCGAGAGGTGTGGAGTGGAGGATGATGTGGGGCATGTGTTTAGATGCTGGAGGAACGAGGAAGTGCTGAAGAAGTTGGAGAGGAAACTAGGGGAGGCGGTGTATTGGGAGAATATGGTGGAGATAATGTTGAGGGGGGAGGAGGAATGGATGGAGGTAAGTGACGTAGTAGAGAGCATGGTCAGGGGGAGAGAACGACTCGATATGACATGAGAGGTGGGAGTAAAAGTTAGGGAGAAGACAACGGTGTGAGCGGAGAGTGTGCGAGGGACCGCCGCCTGTCTCGAAGTATGCTATCCTAATTGTACATGATAATTACCAGATCGTTTTGAATTGTACTCATTGAAGCAAAGTGAGATAAAAGTGTCGCTGCTTGCTTGTCTTTTGATTGAAAAGTCGTGGGACCATTATCAATTTCCCCTGTTCTCAAGTCCACGTTTGCAATATAGCTATTTTTGAACTATTAATCAATAATGATAATAATTTCATTCAGTTTTAGTGAGTCGATTTAATACTTATAATAAATCAATACCGTAGGAAAATGTTTCTGGTCTCAGCTATTACGCCAATGGTGTAGGTTATGAAAAAAAATATATCAATCTTCCGTCATTCTTCTTCTTATCACGCCCTCTCCTGCCGAAGGCTGGCGATCCAATTGGCAATTGTTAGCAGCACGAAGGATTTCTGCAGACGAGCGGTTGAACCATCTCCTTAAATCTTTTAACCATGAGTTCTGGCGTCTTCCTACTGATCTTTTTCCTCTATTATGAGGCGTAATATTTCGTGTTCAGTAGTTCTTTTTGTTTGTGCATGCGTTGAAGTACTTCATCGTTGGTGATCCTTTGTTCCCAATCTGTGAATTTAGTGTCCAGTTTTCACATCTATAGAGTAGGACAGAGATCATTCGAATTCTGAGTTCCAAACTAAGGTCCAGTGTTGTGAAAAATGATTTCATACTCATGAAGATTTTTCTCGCTTACTCAATCCTTGTATTTCCCTTGTATTTCCCTTTTCGGGTCGCACTGGCTATTGATGTTAGCTCCCAGATATTTTATTGAGGTCACTTGTTCGATTGTTTGTCCCTTGACACGCAGGTGTGCATTCATTGGAGTCTTAGAAAAGACGAATGGCTTGGTCTTGGAGACATTGAGATGCAATCCAAACATCTCACTACAGTGAACTACGGAATCTATGATGCTCTGTAGTTCTTGTACATCGTTGGCTATTATAACCGTATCATCGGCGTACCTGATATTGTTTATTGGGGTTCCATTGATCTTGATTTCGCCCTGGGCTCCAACCAGTGCTTCTCTAAATATAGTTTCCGAGTACAGATTAAACAGGAGTGGAGACAAGACGCAATCCTGTCATTACACCTATGATTATATTGTATCAGATAAGGAGAAGCGGTCTATACTTTATTTCGCGATTTTGCGCTACGCCGCTGACTAAATATCACTATATTCGTGACAGGGGGAGACCCCGAATGTGTTACAGTAGAATAGAAATATTATTTCTCATTCGAATAGAGTTTTCTACCTAGAACGTATTATTTGAACGCTATAAATCAAATTTGAAAGAGTCGCGTTGCCTCTGCATCTCGTACAATGTTTATTTGGTCAAAAATTTGAATAAAGAATGTGACCGGAGGTTATGAATTTATTAAATGTGACAGGGTTAGGTGTTGTAATGGAATACAGTTAAATTATTGCCGGTGTTAACTAAACTGAGACAAATTTTAAAGTGGTGTCCCGAACGCCGTTGGAATCAGAAACTTACAAAAGGTGAATGATCGTTTGATAAATAAGTTGTAATTTAAAAACAGCTGTTTATGGAAGAACGGATTGTCCAAAAATTTATTACGCTAGTTTTTGGATAAAATTTATGGTTACCTTAGGCTATTTGAAGGTCTTTACAGAATAGTCAAATAATTCGAAATTTAACCTGCCGGCACTGCTTTATTGGATGAGATAATATTTTGTTTTGATTCTTACCACTTACGTTAAAAGGATTATCAAAAAGAATCATAAATTCTAATTAAATGCAATTTTGAAAATCATCCAATAAATTGGTATTCTTATTAGAATCCAGCTTATTATTACCGCTATGAGACGACTTGTGGTATGAAATATATTCCTGAATATTCAAGAACGTCTAGAAAAACTTTCTGACGTCCTTTTGTGAATGTGCTTCTATGGGCAACTTTACACCCTCACGAAACTCCCCGCTACAGACATTTAATATAAGATAAGCAGAAGACATTTTTATTAAAGTTAATAGGCGCGCAAAGGTAATGGGGTTGACAGACGAAGCCATGTGCAGATTCTGTCACCTAGAAGAGACAAAGTACTACAAAGTACATCCTCTGCCAGTGCGATTGTCTGGCTAATGTGTGGTCTCTAGTACTAGGCGATGAGAAGAGACCTGAAAGGTTCACTCTCGAGGCTGATTGGCTTCATAAAGGAATTTAAAATAGTAGATCGAAAAAAATCGCAGTGAAATGGACAAATCAGCCATTGAATCATTCATGTGACCTTCTCTCATATTTAATATGAATTAGAGAATGCTTTGGGAATATCTCGTGATAAAAGAAATTGTAGAACTTATGGAAAATCATTTAATTATCTAAACGATCCATAAAATATGTTATGAGTTATTATCCTCGACGGATAACAAGAGTATAGAATTCGTCGCATGATCGAATTAACTAATTAAAACCAGTTTTGAATGTTTCATAAACGCACCTGATAATTAGTTTTAATAGGGAGCTCGCGAGTCGATAACACAAAAATGTCATTTTGAATCACTTAATGATTTATTACGAGTCGGTTGAAGCTCGTTGTGTGAAGTTAAGGATGTGAACTTGAACGGTGGTATTCATGCTCAAACTTTGAAACGAGGTACATCCTGCAGGAGAATATGACATGAGATAAAAAAGAATATTAAAATATTGCTTTGGTTAAATTCAATCTCATCAAAAACATAAATGTGAAATGAGAAGCTCAATATTATGACATATGCCTTGGTTGTTGACTTCAACGACAAAAGAAGTGAGATCTAAATGGGTGCCAAGTTTAATGATCAGTCCTGCAATTCATTTATGACAGCATTAAACATCATACGAATTATTATTGAGTACCTACTAAAACAGTCATGGAAGAGCCCTATATTCGATGGCTAGTTTCTTCCAGCAAGCCCAAACACATAAAGAAAGGCTAGCATCAATTTTGATTGATGATTCTTACATTTCAGGCACTATAAGTAGGGGAAGGTGTCCTATAATGACATACTTTTTATAAATAAAATCATAATTTTTTTGTACTTATTGCTTTATTTTAAAATATTTTCACAGAATGGCGAATAAAAATGAATATCCCTTAAATGTCCTGAAGAAAAAGACCCAAAATGTTATTAGTTGAACTATGTCATTTTAGACACTGGGGGTGTCCAAAATAACATAGTATCAAAATATTAGTAAAAAGTAATTGCACAAGTCACAAATGAATGTCTTTGATTTTGGAGTTAAATATGTACACTCCAAATGAGCCCACAACTGACCAGCATACACTCGATCCAAGTTTCCTTACATTTTGATGCCCTAAATAACCCACTGCAATAAATGCAAGATGCCTCATCTTCATCATCAGTGTCTTGAAACGGTTCACTTTCTTCATCTGTCTCATCTTCAATTATTGCCTTGGGACTTTTTTGTAGTTTGATCACGCAAATTCATATGTAATTCAGAACAATGTGCTTCTGACATGTTTTGTTCTTTGGAGTTGTCACAGGAAATCTTCTTTTTAATTTTCCGTGCGTCAATTTTTGATTTTTTCTTTGCTTGCTCTTCGTTTTTATATTTAAATTCCTCAAGATTCGGAGAACATATTAGGACTGCGTACTTTTTTGTTACATCCTTTTTTCTTGATTAGTATATTGCTTTTGGAGGAGGGGATATTTCTAAAAATCGCACCTTTGCGACTACTGTCTTGTCTTCTTCATTACTATTGATTGGAAGTTCAGAAACGACATCTGGTTGATTTTCTTTTTCTGTTTGATTGTCATCGTGAAGCCGCTCCTCCAACGGATTTGGTGTTTCAGCCTGAGTATCTTCTAGTGCAATATCAGTTGTGTCCGCTGGTACAATAAGGTAATCGGGAAAAATGTTGGAGTTAAATGGACTGATTCCTGTTTTTGCAAATCCGCTCAATGCATTTTGGATTGTGGTTGCTTTACCATACGATTCAGAAAAGAGTTCACTCACTTGGTAAGCTGTAATACCACGACCTGGATGATTTTTCAACCATGTGGTACAAGCCTGATTGTAATACGCCTTTAGGGGTCCAAAAAAACTCACATCAAGCGGCTGCATACGGTGGGTGCAGTGAGCTGAAGCACATGAGAATGATGTTATTCTTTCTACAAAACGACACAGCTACTAAGGAGGTATGGCTTACATGACCATCAAGCAGAAGGAGTACTTTATTCTCCGGAGAGGGATAAGCATGTTTGCAAAAATGTTTCAGCCATTGAACGAAGAGTTCTGAGTTCATCCAACCAGACTCTTTGCAAAAACCTAAACTTCCAGGAGGTGCTTTATCAAAAAGTTCTTCTTTTTTGTTTTTTCTTGGAAAGATAAAGGCTGGAGGAATATATAGTTACCTGTTGCACTCATGCAACAAACAACAGTTACATGCTGGCCTCTTTCTGCGCTTGTCAGGGATCCGACTTGTTTGCGCCCAGCTGATGCAAACATTTTCGGAGGTTTCTGGACAGTAGACAGTCCACTTTCATCCATATTGTAAATCTTCTCAACTGTGATAGATTTCTCTTGTAGAACAGAATCTAAAACCTCAAAAAATTTGGAAACTTGAGGCTTGTTGAAAGCTCGTGCCCTGGCTGCTGCAGTGGGTTCTGGCCGTCGTAGAGGTATGTCGGTATTTCTTTTGTGAAATCTTCTGAGCCACTCTTTTCCTGCGATTCCTTTTTCTGATCTAGTTTATTTTTTTCCGTAAACTCATAAGCTAATTGTCTCACTTCGGTTGTTGTTAAACCAAACAGTCTAGATTCAAGATATTTTAGGTGTTTTACCAACTCTTTCTCTGTTTGGGAATCAAAAGTTATTGAAAATCGGCCAAGACTTTTCTCTACACCTTTAACTCTTATTCTTATTAGCAAATCTACGTCTAAGAGTTGCTTGGGGAACGTTGTACACTTTAGACGCTTTAAGCCATCCCATTATCATTTCTTGTACATCTTTTATAGCTTGCTGCATAGATGCTTTATCCCAGGACTGTCTATTAATCTTTCTGATGTACCATCCAACCATGGTCATCTGTGAGAAAAATTAAACATCGAATTACAATTAATATAAATCATTGTTCCAAAAAGACTAGAAATTGTACTGTGCGTCGTATAAAATGATATACTATGTCATTTTAACAACAACCACAATATGTCATTTTAAACGCAATGTTACATTTTCAATCTATAGATTATTATTGATAATGTTAAAGTTGCTATTAAAAAACCTACTCACCAATCAATTGTTCACTATTCACATATAACAATAATTAATGCCAACACAAAATTTAATACCACGTAGAAATGTAAAATCCACGCATACAAAACTTTCTTGCCACTGAAACATAACCTACACAATAAAACCGTTAAATAAACGTGGAGAGATCTGCAAACTTATAGTATATTTTAATAGAGTGTTTGTTACTTAGTACAGTTACCGAACAGGAGATGCCGCTTCTAGTTTCCTATATAGAGCAAGTGTGTCATTTTACCAGCTATGTAATTTTAGGACACTTTCCCCTAAGTGTTCCTAATAAAATCAATTAATTGAAAAATTATAATAAAATCATAAAAGCTCACCAGTTTCTGATTTATTCCTCTGTATTCACCCAACTACCTATCAGGGTGCCAAATTTGAACTTTCTAGGTGATCTGGTATTGGGCAAGAGTTTTGGTCTATGGGTCAGTCAGTGATAAAAATGACGATTTTTGGACGTTAATATCTAAATAACTGTTTGAGGTGTGTTCATGAAATTTGGAGCACATATGTATCGCGCAAGTCTCAATATATAAGCCAAATTTGACATGTTTATGTGAAATAGTTATTGAGTTATGAGGGGCTCAAAAGTGGCTCCAAATGGTTCGATTAATATTACGCATGGTACCGCTCGCCACTCTGTTAGCTGGAACCTGGATTCTCTAGATTCTCCACTTTCTAATAGATAACACAGAAATGAATTTGCTCAGTTGAAGGAACTTTATGTATAATGAGGAATATACCTTTTTCTACAATCATTAATAAAAGTGACGTTTTTTAATCGATTTTCGTACATAAAATATGTATTTGATAGGAAGTTTGAAAAAGTGACATTAAAGTGAGATAAAGTGACATCATCTGATATTTTACTTAGCGTTTTGTCATCATGACAAACATCAACATTCAAATCGACGCCATTTTTAGTCCATTTGCTTGATTGTAGAAAAAATAGTGTATGCAACACATGCATAAAGTGTCTTTTTTTCACTCATGGAATTGACGCAACTTTTCCACTCGTGAGAAAAAGCACCACTTTATGAACTTGTTGCATAAATAACTATTTTGTTACCAGTTATTTTGGGAAATATAGTTTATATACTTATAAGCTGGGGAAGTAGAATGAAAATTTTCAATGACAAGAATAACCGTAAATCTGCCGACTCCTCCGAAGTTCTCTATTCTGTAGAGATGTCCCTTCTATATCTGGAAATAGGCATTCTTTATGTGAAGCCAATGTATTTGCCTGAAATTATTTTACATTATTTTTTGCAGAAAATTTTCTACTGGAGCATGGCTGATCAACTTTAATGAAAGAGTAAATATCAATATCCTCATTTCGACGCTCCCCTTTTACTGGTCTCACTTGCCGCCCAATTAAGAAGAAACAACTACTGTCCGTAAACTGTCGAAATGGTACTCAAAGCTTTTCTTTCCATGCTTTCATTCGATTACACCTTATTGAATATTTTACTGGAAACTGTAATTTGTTTTAACCTGCCCCTATGTGTGCATAGTTGTTGAGCTATTGGTTTGTTATTGGGAGTGAACATCGCACGCTTGCAGTGTAAAAGTGTAGTATTAACAGATGTACCAGTGTAACAGTTTCGGTGAGAATGTCTTCTTCAGTCCGGATTAGTGATTTCGGAGGGATCCATCTATCTTGTACTGATGAGGCCGAACTATTCCGAAACCAAGTGATGTAGAATCCACTTCAAATAACGAACCAAAAAGGTTGGATAAATTTTGTGGATCATATCATCCCGTTTAACTTGTGTAATTCAATGTTCATCAGGGCATATAGCCCGGAAAGTAGTCGTTTCTTTTTAGTTAAGAGGTTGGTGTTTTGAGAAAAAATCTTCTTTCAAAAAATGAATAATACTCAAAAACAATCTTCGATGCTGTAATGTCTTTTCTAATTGATGATTACAGATGTCATATTTTTAATAAACCAAATATTTTATTTTGAAATATTTTGATGTTAATAAAAAAAGCATCAGCAATAAAGGAAGCTTCAACATAGAGAAAAATAAACGAAATCCGTCTTGATTTTCTTTTCCGTAGTCAACTGGTATAAAAGAAAAACTTTTCTGTTTGGTTTAGTCCGTCCCAAGAGGCTAAAATATTTCCCGTACAAAAAAAGACTAGAAAAATGTGTCGTTGGAGGAAGAAGCAATGTGTATAACGTAAGAAAAGTGGAATGACAAATGTAAAAAAGGGCTTGCGGACGTATTGTAATGAACAGAAAGGTGCATGGAGATATATCTTAGCCAGACTTAATAAATGCGTATTTTTCTTGCCAGAGGAAAAGTTTACGTCGCAAATAAACAGCTTATAATATGAAATCGTTAAGGTTGACGAGTACAAATTGGAAGTTTTGTCTTTTCCAAATAAATGATTTCGTTTTATTTTGTATTATTCTGAAGATATACTTTTCCATGTTATCTTTTCCAATCACATTTTAAATTAAAGATTTCCGAATATCTAATTTCACAGATCTTTTCCTATATTCATGTTTTTGTAGGTTATACTTATTGATATTACAACAATGGCTAATGGAGCAAAATTGGTAAAATGAAGAAGGGCAGATATGAAACAAGTAATATATTGTTGCTAGGTCACCAACTCAAAGCCGGCCCTGTCTCTCGACTGTAAATTTTGGTGGCTGCACTGAGTTGGAGAACATTCGAGAAAAAAGCTTTGTTTGCGCATAGAACGTGCGCGGAAGGTACTGGAATTTTCGAGAGTTGATAAAGACTATATATATACGCGGGTATTTGAGTTAGTTAAGAATTAGTGAAACGGACAGTGAAGAGTTAGTTCACAGAGAGTATACAGAAATTCTCAGTAATCGGACAGTGAATTTAATAGTGAAGATAAATAGTGTAATATTCGAGTGGTAAAAATAAATTATAACTATTATACCGAGTGTAAATGAATTAGTAGACATTAAGTAAAGTGTGTATATAAATTAAGTGAGTTTAATACAGTGTGAGTTTCTTTAAATAAATAAATAGTAATTAGCCATAGAAGTGTGTTATTTGTCAGTAGTATAATTGTCCAAATTTTAGTTTGGTACAGCCACGTGTTCCTTATCAGTGTGCACAGTAGGTTGTTACGGAGGCTATCGAAGAAAACACAGTAATCAGGAGCGTAGATCTGGGGAAACATCTGTTGAATGGGTAATTCGTGGAAGTTTTTCGATATGCAGCAGAAACTAAAAATGGGACACTCGTATGTGGTCGAATAGTGGGTCAACGAACTACCAATAGGCAAGTACGGTAGGACAACAATAAATCGAAAAGAACCAAGAATTGTTTTAGTCAATGCAATTGTATTCCAAATGTCTCTGGAAAAAGTCAGGTAAAACGTAAAGGCACTTCATAGCCAAGCAAAAAAAGTTACAAATGACGTTGCAAAGTGTGTATTTCATTTCCTGTATAAATGTTAATTCTATTACTATGGAGTACTATGTTTATTTCAGTTTATATTCTTTTCACAAGTAACTGGCTCATGAACGCCACCTTTAAACGCGAACGTGGCTGTGCCAAACTAAAGTTTGCAATACTCTAGTTGACATACTATAACCATAGATTTTATTAATTATTTTAAAAGGGGCTTCTAAACGGGAAATGTTTTAACTGCAATATGTTACGGATTATTGACTTTGATTTGACTTTGGATAATCAACCTTTACATCTTGAATTGTGGAATGTGGAAACCGAAATATATAAAGATGAAAAGCTGAAAAGGTGGATGATATGCTATCACCAAAAAATTTGGTACATCAAGTGCTAAGGCTTACAAAAAAATGCCTGTTCTTCTTCCAACTTTTCTTTGAAAACAATATAGGTAAGCATTTGCGACGCGATTGGTTCTTCATAATTCATTCTTGCTCGATTTATGTCTACGAAACAAATTATTTTTCACAATGTTGCCGACAAAATGGTAAAAAAAATATATATTACCGAACCATATTGTCATGTTGGCTGGGCTATATTGTAAATATTGCAGCCACATATTGCAGTATAAGTATTGCCCATTCTGGACGCAAAAAATGTGTTCCTCTCAATTCGCTTAATATTAATTTCAGCAAAGTATTGTCAGAATAATGGTAGTATTATTAACGCTCTGTAGAACTATCCGTTATAGTTACATGTGCACATTTGTTCCATTCATCAATATATAATTATTTGTATGTATATTAATTTTCGTTACATGGAGCATATTGTTCATCTGCCAACTATGTCTAACAACTGAATTTATACAGCTGTTTGTTAACTGTACATTTGAATTATTGAAATTCATACACGGTCGCAGTTTACATAGGCAGGTTCCATTAATTTATTTTCTATGTGACATAAAAAAATCCCTACCCCGATTAATAGTCGATAGGTGTGATGGAAAATATTTTGATATAGGTAAATCGATATAAGCTACTCAAACCCATGTTCTATTCTGTACTAGTATTATTAAGAGGAAAATGAGTATGTTTGTTTTCTTGTTTGTAACAGATGAAAGTAAAGGTGCTATGTGGGTTCTGGGACATGGCGGAGGCGCTGACATGGGAATCTCCATAATCGCGAAAAAAGCCAAGGTCAAATCTGGCAAAAGTGGTGGAGGTAAATGAAGTATTTTGGGGTGTTTTAAAGTGTTGTGTTTTGAAGACTTTTGAAGGGATTTAAAGTAGGTTGTGACGTGTTTAAAAGTAGGACGTAACGCGTTCAGAGACATCTTCAGACCCCTTCAAAAGTCTTAAAAACACCCCAAAATACTTCATTCACCCCCACCACTTTTTGAACCAATTTTGCCAGAACGGACCTTAGCTTTTTTGGCGATTTCCTTATGGAGATTCCCATGTTAGCGCCTCCGCCATGTCCCAGAACTCACATAGCACTTTTACTGATGAACTCAAAAACCACTTACCTAACCGATTTTGAAAATTCTTTGACCTATAAAATTGTAAAAATGTCTATATCATTTGCATCTACCATAAGTGTACGATAAAAATTTCATAAGGGTTTAATTTATTTGTAGATATTGCCTTCTATCATGAGCGTGCAATAAAATGTTCAAGGAGGGTCGATTGATTGATTGGTTCGGCACCACCAGCCAGAGGCTTAGAGACCTCGGCACCTCAGTCTTTAGGCTTTTTGTGCTCTTGGTTATACCGTTTATGTGAAGAGACCTGTAGCCCTTATCAGGCTCAACAATCTGGGTCCTTCTTGGAGAAATCCTCCCTTGGATACTCTAGTCCAACTAGTCTATAACTCCAATGAGTCAGTGCTCCACATTCAAAGATAATGTGAGAGGTTGTTTCCTCCTCTTCCCTGCACAAACGACAGATAGGTTCCTCCCTATATACGCCAATTGTATGCATGTTCTTCCTTGGAATACAGTGACCGGTGAGTAATCCCGTCAGTTTCTTATCTGGCCCCTGCTGAGGTTTAATATTTCGTTAGGCAGCGACTCCGAGGGCTTTTTGACCAGGAGTTTGCTGTGTTCCTGTTTTGGCACGTGTCTCCAGTTTGAATCCGCCGAGAAGTACAACTACGTGCAGCAGATTTTGATATTCCAAATACTGGTTCAGGACCAGTGAATGCAGTTTCAGACCCTACAATTTGCCTATAATACCCTTGTGCCCCGGGACCCACTTAAGAGTTATGAGTATATTTTTGCCTCTATACCCCCTCAATTTATGTGTAAAAATTTCTATTTACCATGGGCTTACGATAACATTTTATAAGAGGTTGATTTATTTGTAGTAATATCCTGATATTATATATGCTTACGATCAATTTTTTTAGGAATTCATGTATCTGTAAGAATATCTACATAGTTTCCACCTATTATAGGTGCGCGATAAAATTTTTATACGTCATTAATTTATTTGCACAAATTTTCATCTATGAAGGGCGTACGATGAGATTTTTGTGAGGAAATGTGAAAATGTGTAATAATTTCTATATTATGAGCGTACGATGAGATTTTTATATAGGATTGATTTATTTACATGAAAATTATAAAGCAGAAGTGGGTAACATAATCATGAGGACTGCCGACAAATGAATGGACCTGTTTCAATATTTTTTCGTACACCTACGGCAAACTGAAACTTTCATCGTACGACTATCATATAAGGAAATTTCAACAAACAGTTTAACCCCTTTTCCAAATTTTTACGCACGCTCGTAATAAATGGAAATTTTTTCGAATGAAATTACCTCAATTAGAAATTTTGAAGCTTGCTTCTTATTGCACGACATAGGACTTTTGGGAAGGCTAGTGAACTCGTGAAATGTGTGATGATACGAAAAAGCGTTCGTCACGTGATGACTCATTCTTCGTCTCTTTCTCGGCCGCCCGCTGCGCTAACTCTCTCCCCTCTCTTCCTCAGCCGCCTTCTTCTTCTCTCTTTCGTAGGCTACACAGCGGCACGCCTCTCTCTCTCTCTCATACACGCCGGCACGAGGGATTCCCAAACGGTCGGAAGAGAGACAGAGAGAGAGAGAGAGGGAGAGTATCGCGCGTCCCTCTCTCTAATTGCCAAATTTGTTAAAAATTTTGAAAAATTGTCAAAAATTTTGAAATATGGTAAAAATTTGTCAAAAATTTGGAAAAATGGTCAATAATTGTCAAAAATTGTTAAAAACTGTCAAAAATTGTCAAAATTGCGAAAAAATGGTCAATAATTATAAAAGACTCAAAAATAGTCAATAATTGTTAAAAATTGTCAAAATTTCTGAAAACTGTCAAAATTTTTGAATAATTATCAAAAATGGTCAATAATTGCCAGAATCTGTCAAAAATTGTTATATATTTGAAAAAATAGTCAATAATTGATAAAATAAAAATTATCAAATTTTTGAAAGTTGTCAAAAATGGTGTTATCAGAAACTGTCAAAAATGGTCACTAATTATAAAAACATATCAGAAATGGTCAATAGTTCTTGAAAATTGTTAAAATTGGTCAATAATTGTCAAAAATGGTCAATAATTGTTAAAATTTGGAAAAATTGTCAAAAATTGTCAAAAATTTTGCAAAAATGGTAAATAATTGTCAAAATTGTGAAAAACTGTCAAAAATTGTCAAAATTTTGAAAAAACGGTCAATAATTATAAAAGACTGTCAAAAATGGTCAATAATTGTTAAAAATTGTCAAAATTTCTGAAAAATGGTCAATAATTGCCAGAATCTGTCAAAAATTGTTAAATATTCAAAAAAATAGTCAATAATTGATAAAATAAGAATAATCAAATTTTTGAAAGTTGTCAAAAATGGTCAATAATTGTCAGAAACTGTCAAAAATGGTCAATAATTATAAAAACATGTCAAACATTGTCAATAGTTCTTGAAAATTGTCAAAATTGGTCAATAATTGTCAAAAATGGTCAATAATTATTAAAATTTGAAAAAATTGTCAATAATTGTCAAAAACTGTCAAAATTTTTGAAAAATGGTCAAAAATATACGAAAAATGGTCATTCAATTGTGCATAAGAAGCAAGACTCTGTCGGCGGTCCGACGACCGCTCAACTTTTTTTTATCGTACTCCCATGGTAAATGGGAATTTTTGAATGATTACCCCCTTTAGAAAATTATTCGTATGCCTTTCATTCAGGAGTTTTCACAAATAAATTGATGTATCTTTAGGAAAATAAAATACCAATTTATCTTTCTATCTATCCGTACGAACCAGGGGTGGTTTTTGAATATATTGATAACGTTCTCCCTTGTCTCATTTTGGGATAGCTACTCCTAGACAAATTGCTTGTAGAGTGTTTGTTGAGTCCTCTTATATCACACCAGGTCACTGTATCCTGAGATCATTTTTCACCCTCATCTTTCAATTTTTCAACCAGCCTGATTTCATTTTATTTGCCTCTTACTCAACTGCTATCTCAGAAGAGTAGCCTTAAGCTAATTTCTGATTTTCAAACAATTTGTCCATAGTATAGTAATAAAAAGTACCAGAAGAAGGTGAGCTGAAGATACCAAGTGCAATCCCTTTTCAGGACCCGTTAAACGATAGGACAACAGTAGAACGTGAAACTCTCCTTTTAGTTTTTGAAACTCTTTACCATAAAAGTGTTCGCGTTCTTGGGGAGCTTCCGGAATACTTTTCTACGCTATATTTTTCTGGAAAGTTGACTGAAATAGGACTGTTGATGGTAGCCATAATGGTCCAGTTGATGTGGCGTCGATTGAAAGGCAGAAAACAGGGAAAGGAAGGTTGTTTCAAAAATTGTGAGAAGCTTACGATGGTTTGACCAGAAGGTTTTCATTGAACTTTTTGTTTGGACCCTTACTTTGTGGGATCTACTCATATTACTTTTCAAATCAAATTAACTGTTTTCAGTTTAGTCTTGTACGTTAGATTATGGGTTATTTGAATGGACTGGTATGTAAGGAAGTGACGTCTGTGTGAGCAATAAAGTTGGATTGTTAGTGGCGAAAAATCTTGGACGATATTTGGCGTAAATCAAGATTTTGTCATGAATATACAAATATACATCAGCGCTATATGCCTATCTGGCCCTCAACTTCGAGATCTTTCACCCTCTCTTTCCATTTTCCCTGTTCCTCGCCCCATTTTCCCAGTCCCTTACTCCCACTGTTCTCAGGTCTCTCCTAACCTCATCCAACCATTTTTTCCTTGGTCTTTCTCTTCTCTTTTCACCACCTTCTCCACCTTTTAGCACTCGTTTTATCCATCTCTCTTCTGTCATACTACCTTGTGCCTTTTTTCAATAACTCTTTCTTCGTCTCCTTTATTTGTGATAGTGACTAGTTATTGCATTCTTCCTTGGGACCTTTTTTGTGGATGGGAATGATTAATGCCTTGTTCCAATTTTCAGGGATCTTTTCTTCTCGTCATACTTGTTTCAACAATTGCCATATTCTCTCAGTTAATTGTTTGCCTCCATATTTTGAAATTTCTATTGGAATATTGTTGTCTCCTGCACTCTTATTATTCTTCATATGTTTTAAACATTTCGTCACCTCCTCTTTTTTGGGACCGTTATGGCTAGATCTTCCTCTTCACAATTTTCTTCCTCTAATTCATTATCATTTTCACTCAGTTCTTCCTCGCCATCATTCAGTAATTCTTCAAAATACTGTGAAAATCTATTTATTTTTCCTTCCTTATTCCCCATTAGAAATACCTCTTTGCTTTTAAAAAAGTAAGGTGCTTTTTGGTTTTGGCCTTTCCCTTTCCTTATTTCTTGATAAAAATTTCTCACTTCTTTATTTTTATAAGCTTCTTCAATTTTTAATAATCCATTTTCAAAGTAAGTTCTTTTGTTCTTTCTGCATATTTGTTTAACGTCTTTTCTCGCTTTTTTATACTCCAGTCTATTTTCTTCACTGTTTTCTTTAAATAGTTTTTGTCTGGTTTTGTAATGAATGAATAATAGATAATCTAAAGTCTTATTCCTATTTGAGAGAGTCATGTATGGGTGAAGTTCGTCGCTTCTTCAGTTGACTTGGACAAACTTTACCTGTGAGTACAAATTTTCTATTCTATTCGACCATGATAAGGGAATAAGCCACCTACATTTTTCATTCAAGATTTTGAAAAGCATTCAATTTTGATCTTGCATGCATCTAAAAATTCAATTTACTGGGAAAACGTGATAAAATTTCAGATTTCTGTAAGAATATTTGCCAAAATCGCAAATTACCACAGGATAATAATTCTACAATCGAAACTTATAACGAAAAACACTTGTAGAGTGCCATAAAATTCCTTCAATTAAAACATTTCGGAAAAAAACACATTCATTATGAAGGAGTTTTTGTCCAAATCTAGCGAGCCATAAACTTATTGAAGTATGGCGTTTCCAAACTCAGTTTCGCTGTCGCTTCAAATTGATAGCGGAAAGGTTACCAGGGAAAATTATGAAGCAATTTTGTGGGTGCCAGAGTCATTAGTCTTTCTCTCTCAGACAGGGTCGGTTCAATACGATTTTGCCATTTTCGGTTGATTAAGAATCGGGAATGAGGGGACTTTATTTGAGACAAATGGTAAATGTGGTTCGCGTGAAAAATAGTTACTAATATGATCGTTTTCACAGAAACGGCGGTGGAAAACAAAATATGGGGGATGGATACCACTGTAGGAGGCTTTTCAATTAACAATATCTAATTTCAAAAAATTTGGTTTGGTTGTAATGGGAATTAAACCTCAATGTTTTCTTTCGGTGGTGTTTTAATACTTCTTGTATTATTCAATTTTTCCCCAACTGACACTTTATCCCGAAAAAAGTTGTTACTTATGATCTTGGTGAGGTATTAGCTTTCCGATTCTTGGACTGAAAATATTTCAAATGAAAATGCACCTTCAAAACATATTAGAAGTAAGAAGAATAGCGGCAAATTAAAATATTAGGAGAAATCGAAAATATCAAAATTAAGATTATGGCGTTGGAAAGTTATGTAATTGTGAGACGTTCTTAACAGGTTGATGAATGTTTTGTTGTAAAATACATTTTCCGTGAAACAATCTCGACGTCTGGAGTTTCTTGCTTTTCAGGGCTAAATTCCATTGTAGAGCCTACTTATAAATATCAACAGACTAGTAGTTTTACTTTTACAAGTCCAAGAAGT
The DNA here is from genome assembly GCA_947563755.1 of Lochmaea crataegi. Taxonomy (NCBI): domain Eukaryota; kingdom Metazoa; phylum Arthropoda; class Insecta; order Coleoptera; family Chrysomelidae; genus Lochmaea; species Lochmaea crataegi. The sequence continues at coordinate 30,538,483 of OX387428.1, read as the reverse complement.
ATTGAGATTCCAAAGTTATATTACAAAAAATTTATTACTAACTCCAAATATGGGAAGACAAACCAAAGACGATAGTGATTGAACGATTACAGTTGAAAGAGTATCGAATTTACAATATCACAGTTTATTTCTTCTCCTGCGTTGAAAATTTTCCTAAAATAAAAAAAAATGTGGTACTGTGTTCTTATTTTGTAATAACTAACTGATACGGTGGAATAAACATTTCCTTGGCCCCTTGATCTACAAACAAGCATGTTTCTAATTTTGAATTTATCGATAAAGATGTTTTATATGAATCTTAAAAATTTATCTAAACTTTCTCAATAACGTTGGGTACATAGTAATTGTAGTCACATTGCTAATTGAAAGGAATATTCTAGTATAAGAACTTCTAGACCTGACTAGAACTAGCGAGAATGTGTATCAAATTGTTATCAAAATAAACTGTGATGGAACCATTGTTGTGTTACTGCAAGGCAGTTCTTCCTTTCCTTTCTCTCGTTATTTGATTTACATTTTTCAATTTCCTAAATTTTCTAGAGCTAATTTCATACATAGGGTCTTTATTGAATATTTACAGTTATTGAATATTTACAGAGTGTTCAAAATCACATTTTTCCAGCATTAGGTTTTTTTTTTGGAAAAACTACCGAATATTTGTCAGAACGGCTCACGTGTAGGGAAGAGGTGGGGACATTGGGACGCTACAAATATAATTAGCTGTGTATTAATCAAATAATGTTATGTTCTTGACATTGATAAGTGTACCTACTTGAATGTAATGTTTGGACCCTTACTTTGTGGATCATATTACTTTCTTAAATGGAACTAAGTGTCATTCTGACGATGATATATCAATGTCGAAATAATTATCAATATCTTAGAGTTTTCCTAATTTTTTCATTGAATAGTGGAATTAATTAAAAACACTTAGTTTCATTAAAAAAAGTAAGATAAGTGTACTATCTATTACCATAGGCTAAGCGCTTATCCATTAATAGATGAATCAGATTATGATATTTTCCCCAAGTATCCAAATGGTCCCGATGTGCCCCTTGGCTGGGGTAGATTTGGACAGTGTAAGGGAAGATGTAGACAAAAACAAATTTCTTTATTCAAAAAGTTTTAGTCATATTCATTTGGTGAATAAATGTGGTACGATCTAACATAAATCGTATAAACAGTAAAAAAAGTAAAAAATACATTGAACAAAACATTTTCATCCAATTTAGTTGACATTGTAAACACGAAAGTCAACTTTAAACCGCTTTCTTGAACTAGACCTTGCAGTTGTTTCAGACGTTCTTGGCTTAGGTAGTTTTAGTTCCACTTGTTCCAATTCTATTAGGTCCTTATCAGGTACTTGGGGTAAGATAATTCCAGTTCCTTACTTTCTGAAAAAATGTATCAAATATTTTCCGTGGACCATTTCTTCCACTTCTTCAACATAATATGTTTGGGTTTTCTTCTTGCAATAGGTACTTAACCAGCAAACAGTAACCGATTTTGATATTTGGCATCCCAGATTCAGGATCTGTGATACATCTTGCATGAATTCTTCGTCGGAATTTTCACGGTCCATTTCACTCAAACAGTCAGATTCATCATCAGCGTAGCTCACTTTCTCCCCGGAATCATCTGAATCATTCGCAGATTATGTTTAACTTGCTTCTTCTTTCTTCTAGTCTATCTTTTTATGACGTCTCTGTTGGAATTCGTGATTTTCCAGGCACTCTTCCCTTTAAATTTGATTTCTTTTTCTCTGCTTTGGGGTAGGGCCGTATTATGTCTGGAGATATGACATCCAACTGTAATGAAGTAGATGAAGTGCTACTGACCAACGCAGATGTTGATGGTGCGTCTGTTGCTACTGGATCCCTTGAATCTGTCACAGATGCAGCAGCGAAATCATCTTCCTTAAAAATACCCCTACTTATCAAAAGGCACAATACCGGTTTTTCTAAACACAGAGTAAAAGCTTTCTGATACGCTTTTTCTGTCAATTTTGCGATTTCATAAATGGATACCCTTCTGCCAGGATGGTTTACTAACCAATCATTGAAAGCTTGCTTCAAATAGGCTTTAAATGGGCCATATAACGCAACGTCAAGAGACTGAAGGCGGTGATTACAATGTGGGAGAAGCGTAACGAAAATAATTCCGTTCTCCCTGAAATAGTTTCTAGACTGGTGTGGGACTCATGGTTGTCCAGAACAATCAATATTGGTTCATTTTTCGTACATTTCGTATGCTTCTGTATGTGTTTAATTAGATGCAAGAATAATATAAATCTCATCCATTCTGACCCTGACTTGTTGGCTAATCCAAGACTTCCTGTGGGCGTTCCTTTCATAATAACATCCTTGAATTTTACTCTTGGGAACACATAGACAGGAGGAATTGTATTTCCAACTTCACTTAAATGTAACATGTAACAAGCTCTCCCCGTTCGGCGGATACTGCCTGACCAACTTGTTTTATGCCAGTTTTGGCATTAACTTTCGGTGGATCTAAAACAGTGGCAACGCCTGCTTCATCCAAATTGTAGGTTGGTTCTTGTGGTATCTTATACTCTTCTAAAGCTCTCTGTAATTTATCATAAAATTCCTTCACATTTGTTTCATTAGATGCGAAGACTCTTGCCATACTGGTATTTTCTGCCTTCCTTAATGACAAAATTGGATACCTTTCCATGAATAATTTCATCCAATCCTTTCCAGCGGATAACGAGTTATTCCAGCTCGGCTTAACATTCAGTTTTTTGGCCTAATCACATGCCAGCTTGTGTATATGTGAGACCATAATTTATTTTCGAACTTTGCATAAAATATTTGGCCAGTTGTTCTTTTTGAGCAGATGTGAAAACTTGTTGATCCGAAAACTTTGACAGGAATGGCGATGCAAATGATATTTGATCATCTGGATCTTGTATGTCAGTAGCGTCATGGTCTCGGTCAAGATCTCCAAGACGTCGTCTCTTTATTTTTTCCACCCTGTTACCCACGTTCGATTTTGTCAAATTGTAGGTTATGGCTGCAGTTCCTTCTCCCTTGCAAAATCTACCTATATAAACTTTCCTTTTTCTATCTAATCGTATAAGCAAAAATTATTACAGGATGTTCCAAAAATCCCAATGCCCAGTGTTCTGTACTTTTTCGAAACCTTCAGAAAGCAATGTTTGGTTTAAAACTTGGAGATCTTAAAAGAGACGTACTCTTCCACTCCACACCATTATTAGGTTGTGATGCCTTTTGGCCCAATATAATAATATAATAATAAATATTCAAAATAAGAATCAAATTCCCTTGATCTTATTTCAACAAAACGTTCGAACATTTCATTATTATATAAATATAAATTAAGAAGGTTATTTAATAGAAAGTCAAGTTCAAGCATGAAGTAAGTCAAAACAATGATATATTCATTTGTTTTATTTGAACTTGACTGGTTATATAAATATGCATTCAATATTTATTATAGGAGAAGTTGATTCAGAGTAAGTCATGAAGAACATTCTATATAGTCGAATGGTCAGAGATCAGTAATCTTCAACCATTAAGTATAAGTATGCTATACGGCTAGGTACTTATGTATATCATTAGCAATAGTAAATAGTGTAATGTATTATAGTAAATAAATCAAACATATCCCAGTGCTAGAAGTAGTTGTTTCATTCCCTGGAGATGATCCTCCCAGCGACCCGCAACACCACCGATTTAGAGGCCTTTCCACACCTTTAGTCTACCAACGTATCCATTGGAGACGCATCCATTACAAGGTTTATTTCACAGTGATAAGGCAGAAGTCTTCAGATGTGAGCATCGATGCGGTATTGTTCGTCATGGTAACCTTCAGCATCTTTTTTAGCAAGAAAAGTTTTGCCAGCAACTTCAATAAATCCATCTCTTTCTTCTGCATGAACTGAAACAAATCTTGGTCCAACGATTCGTCCATATAAATGATATTGGCTCCATATGCAAAACCCAATCCGTGCCACAGTCTTCTCAGTTTAGTTAAAAAAAATGTTGGACATGTTTCGTTTCATAAATTTTTTCTAGTACTAGATCAAGGAATCGGGATATATGTTGTGTCCATAAATGAAAATCCTTCATTGTATTTATTCTCGCGGATATTCGACGAATAGCCGGTTATATCTTTCTGGTGGCAGCTACGAGTTGTCCATTTTTGCTTTCTTCTCTATATCAAATATCGTTCGTTAAACACTAAAATATGGAGTATACATTTTAATCAATAATATTATGTTTTTGTTCGCATTTTTCACATAAGTGATTAGAAAACGTTAGGCAAAATATTAAACATTCACCATTGACATTTTAACCTTTTTAGTGAAGATAAATTTCAAGTTTATTTCTGGAAATTTTATTGGCGATATCTGACTTATTATTAGAATTAATCAACATTACTGATTGTCCAGGCATTTCTCGAATTAGAACGTTGCATAGTTGAGCCCGTTCACTGAATAAAAAAATAATAAAATCGAATATTTCATTTTAAGTCACAAAATCAATATCATCACTTTATTGGTCCCATCTTGACTTCCTCTCGCGAAATTATCACCTCAAAAGACGTTTTTCCTTTGATATTATAGTTATCCATTGTCCCAAGACTGCAGTAACAAAATTATTGTTGTACTACACGGAACAAAAACTAAGCAGATTCCACGGGCAAACGCAATCTCTTGTCCTTTGTCGGGCAGTTATTTCCCTTTTCGGGATTAAATTTAGACAGCATCAACGCCATCCGTGATTTAATAATATTTCAATGATATCCACAGTCGCCGAACGTCTTCCAAGAACAAGCAGATTGTTCGTCTTGTGAAATTTACACTGGGAATCAGGAGCGCAACTATAGATTTTTCACTACCCAATAACCGCAATTTCCGATTTTTAACCACAATAATATGGTGATTTGTTACGAACAATTTGCTTCATCGCCTTAAGCTAAAATTAGAGAGATTCAGATTTTGATGGATTTCATTAACATGCATTTTTTGCGATAAAGTGATTCCATCCTTAAGCGCAGGATGACATGATTATATACTCTTAAGGGTACAATGGCTAGCATAAACAGTTATTGAATATTTCACTTTTTGTATGCTATTTAAAAAAAAGAACATACTGTGCGCTTCTGGCCTTCATGTAAAATACGGACTTGGGAGTAATAAATGACGAAACGTTTCTCCAGGACCGAGCTTTTTGTCACCGTATACAGCGGGCGCCATATGTCCCAAAGGAGACTCGCTCCCTAACTTATTTAAGCATGGACGGACAGACAACGAAAACTTTAGAATACTTTAGGGAACATGTGTCCACTGGCTGATTCGATATGATACACTGTTCTTTCTCATAACTCCCGTAAATTTTTTTTCTTCTTTTGTATATCATTTTGCTGGAATTCTCCAAGAATGGAAGTGGATGGTTTTTTGGAAATAAAAGCGTCAGGCTAAGCACATAAAATTCAATTTAAATTTTTTTTCTTTGAGAATTCATACAAAAATACCAATATTGCCACTGTGGAAACTTTGGATTCATTCAAAAAATTTAAAGTCGGTAGACTTCGTTTAAAAGACAATAAATTATTAAATAATAATAATAATTGAATGAAATATGGTATCCTCAAATAGTTTGCAGGAAAAGGACTAAATGGAAATATATTCAACTTTATTGCAAACTTCCTTAAGACCAGACATTTTAATGTTAAAGTGAACGGGGGCTTCATCCTAAGTGTCACAATATTTTTAGGAGACATCAATGACATAGCACTCAAAATAAATTCAGCTATACACACCAGATGACTTTTCTATATACATGAGAGGTACGAGTTTAAAAACTGTTGAGATTAATCTCAAAGAGGCTATATCCACAGTATTCAATAATCTGTCAATCCATGGAAGGCGGTGATCGCTCCAAAAAACCATATGTCGACACACAGTTCCTCTAGAGCCAAATTCATTTATAGATAATCAAAAAATTACAGTTTGTACTGAAATAAAATATTTAGGGATTACATTTGACAACCAATTAACCTGGAACCTCCATACTGAAAGCTTATCTTGGATTAACCTGCTTAAAATGCTATCAAATATCAACTGGAGATGTGACCAAAATGCACTACTTCTTATCTATAACACTTTCGTGAGATTCCGTATAGAATATGGATCCATTGTCTAGAAACCGTACTTTGAAAAAACTAGACGTAATTCAACTCACAGCGCCACGCAACAGGAGCATTTCATACCAGTCCACGGTAAAGCGTTATTATCAACTCTGGAGAAATGGACTTAAGCCTAAGAAGAGAGCTGCAAATTTAATTTCGAGTGGAGATCTTTTGTCTGAAAAATATGATTCAATTGTCTTTATAATAACCACAACCACCCTCATCTCCCAGTACCTTCCTACGAACGAATAAATAGAATCTGTCAAAAGCTCCAGTTCTCATTTCCAACAAAATTATTTCCTACTTCTAATGATGTTTCTCCATGGCTATCTGTTGCACATAATATCGATACCCGACTTATAAAATTTAACAAACACAAGTACCCCGAGGAAACACTAAAAAACCAAAATAGAAGTGAACTTAATATCGATCCTATCCCCTATTGAAATTCAGGAGAATTAACAGGCAGAAGAAAGTGTGACTATAATAAAACGGGAGTTATAGTGATTCAAGAACGAAAAGTGGTAGAAGCTGGTCAAAATCAGTGGTTCAATTCGATAACAAACTTACGTATAGTGACATATAATAGTGAAAAATAGTACCAAGCTTTTACCAAAAATGAGGTTTGGATTCACTAAACTGGAACTTCGACATGTATATGTTAAGACTAAAGCTCCAGAAGGTATGGGTGTCGAAGACGACTCGCAAGAATGCAATGATGAGACTAAAAAAGGACTTGCCTGACTCAGTATTGCAGGATGAGAATAGCAATACCAGAAGGCTTATTTGGCCTTCCTCAATACACCTCGCGATATTGGGAGAGGTAAGGATGGTGGAGTACTGTGAAGAGGAGAGACTACCTCTACTGTTAGCATGTGATGCCAATGCACACAATACTGTTTGGGGCAGTAGTGATACCAATCAGAGAGGTGAGCAGCTTTAAGAATATATCCTCAGGAAAAACCTTAATATTCACAACATAGGGAATACCCCCACATATGTAACAAGGGTAAGGCAAGAAGTTTTAGATATCACAGGATCTCAAAACATATAGTAAAAGATTGGAGAGTTTTGGGCGAACCATCTCTCTCCGATCATAGCATCATAACATTCAAGCTAGAACTAGGCAAACCTGAGGTGAGCCACAGAAGAAAACCAAGAAAAACAGATTGGGACAACTATAACACCTGTCTGAAAGAAAACCTAGCACATATCCAGAGAAAAGGGAGGGCTTAACAGCATCTCGATCTGGAAAATGAGCTTGAGGACCTGAACAGGGCAATAATCGATGCATTTGAATCGAGCTGCCCTCTTCAAGAACAACGAAGCAGCAGAGATGCACCTTGGTGGAATAAACATCTGTCAGAATTAAGATCTCCAACTCGGGACCTTTTTAATAGAGCAAAACTCACCGGAGACTGGCAGATATACACCGAGGTGAGAAACACCTACTGTAAGGAAATTAGAAAAGCTAAAAGAAATAGCTTCAGAAAATTATGTGAAGATATAAACACAACACCTGCTGCGGCAAGACTCTACAAAGTCATTGCAAAAAGTAGGGTCAACACAGATATGGCTATGAGGAAGCCAGACGGTAAATATACCGAAAATGAGGAGCAAAGAGTTAGACTCTTACTAGAAACTCATTTTCCTGGGAGTAGCCCAAATGGGGGAGATAGTCCTCTCGAAGGTCATAACCTTCGAGAGAAAGTACTACAGTGGCTAGGCACATTTGTAGTAACGAAAGGTTAGAATGGGCTATGAACACCTTTTCACCATTCAAGGCACCGGAACCGATGGAATTTTCCCAGTATTGCTCCAGCAAGGACAAGACGAAATTCTACCATATTTGGTTAGGATCAGTCGAAGCAGCTTAAAACTGAGTTAAATACCAGAAGCATGGAGAAGGGCAATAGTAACCTTCATTCCAAAAGCTGAAAAAAGGGACTCAACAAACTCCAAATCCCTCAGACCAATAATTAGCCTAAAATCGTTTGTGCTCAAAACAATGGAAAAAGCTATTGACAATTATATTAGAGCGGAAATCCTAGAGAGACTACCTCTTCACCCGCATCAGCATGCTTACCGGGCGGGCAAATCTACGGAGACTGCACTGGTACAACTAACGGAGGATATCCGAGGTGCTCTAGACAACCAAGAAGCCGTAGTATGCGCCTTTTTGGATATAGAAGGAGCTTTTGACAATACTCCTCGTGAGGCTGTCAAAAGAGCATTAAGTAGAAGATGTGTAGACAGCACAACATACAAATGGATATCGGAACTGCTCACCACTAGAGTAGCAAAGACGAGGACGAGCGAAGACATTGTCTCCATCTGTACAACCAGAGGATGTCCACAGGGAGGAGTAGCATCCCCATTAATGTGGAGCCTGACGGTTGACGAACTCTTGTGTCGTTTGACTGACATCGGAATATCCTGACAAGGATATGCTGATGATATTGTCATAACAGCCAGGAGAGAATTCGAAAATATCATTTTGTGACATCGTACCAAAGGGTCTGAACTATACAAATAGCTGGTGTAGGTAAGTGGGACTTAACATCAACCCCACCAAAACCATCTTAATAGCCTTTCCTAAGAAAAGGAAGCTCAACCTCAAAACCATCAAACTTGATGGGAGCGAGGTTGAATGGAGACAAGCAGTCAATTATCTAGGTTTGACTCTAGACAGTAAACTCCTGTGGAACAAACACGAAAAGGAGATTATATACAAAGCAAAAAGGGCTCTAATGGTGTGCAGGAATCTGGCATGGAGAAATTGGAGTTGTAACCCAAAAATCCTGAGCTGGATGTACACTGCCATAGTGAGGCCAATTATCACCTATGGAACCATTGCGTGGAGTAGTAGAACCAGCCCATTGACAACGAGAGAAAACCTCTTCAAAATTCCATGACTAGCTTGTATGTGCTTTACATGAGCAATTAGAACATGCCCAACGGCAGCCATGGAAGTTATTTTCAACTTCACACCACTACATATGGTGGTGGAAAGTGTTGCAGAAAGAATAAGCTAGAGAGGGAATCATTAAAAAAATAACCACCTCCTTACTTCTTAGAAATCAGAAAACCTGGGACATGCCACAAGATGGTATGGTGAAAAAGCATAACTTTTCAAAGGAATTCGTTAGGGAATTAAGCAACAAGAAGGAATGGGATCCAAATACCATTACCATTACATTAGGACTCAGGCAATCAAAGATTCTTCTGGGTGATTACTGATTACAACCTGTTGAGATCGAATGAATGCATGAGTCAAAGTAAAACTGCACTAAGAGTTTTAACAGGCATTCTTACGGGACATTGCCGCCTGAATGGGTACCTGAAAAAGCTCAAAATAGTGAAGGATTAAGAATGTAGATTCTGTGGTATGGAAGAAGAAACCTCCATCCACATACTTGCGAACTGCACAGCAATTCATAATACTAGGGCACAACACCTTGGAGATTACTGGATAGAAGAGGGACATTTACCTAAGTTAAAGCCTGCAGATATCCTAAAATTCCTCCAGGAAATAGGACTAAAGGAGCTACTCTCTGAGACTTTCCTCAGGAACTAAGTAGAAGTAAGGGGGCACAATAGATCTTTTAGGTCTCAGTGAATGTCACCCCAATTTTCATACATACATACAAAGTATGCTCACAGTGTACATGATCTTCTTAAGATTAATATATAATGTATATACTGAGAATACTGAAGGTAAGCTAAATAATAAAAAAAGGTATGAATATTACAATTAAAATCCTGATCACATACATGGGATTATCCAGGCTGACAAACAGCTAGAGCAGCAAAACAGTTAGATCAGGATACACATCCATTAAGGACATCGTAAGTGAAGCTATATAGCTACCAAACTATCTTTTGTCCAAGATTTGAGGTGGGTCCTCAGAAAAAGGACTGGCAAGAACCCTAATAATATTCCAAGAAAGTGACAGGAACAGAAGTGTATGATAAAATGAGGAGCACAAGATGTTCCTTCTCTCTAGGAAAACATACCTCTGTATTTCAGGTGGCAATTTATGATATCCTACAATGTGCCAGAATGGACCATTACAGAATGGACAGTTATAAAAGAAACATATCAACTGACAGCACTTGCTGCCTTATATAGTCGCAAGGTATCATCCAGACTGGCAGAGGATTGCAAGAAACAACTAGATGAACTGGCAGAAAGTCAGTTTTATATTAATGAGCGGGCGAATGTTCAGCAACAATATATGCTGGACCAGAACCAGTCCTTGTGACCGTAAGTCTTTATAGGGGATACTACTGAGTATCAGTAAGAATAAACAACGAATTATAACAGGTTATCCAACGTGTCAAGCTGCGGACTGGCTATGGGAGTAGAGTACAAAGAACCAACAGGCTTCAGTGGTCCCGGCCTAAGAGCTGCTCCCAAAAAAAGAGGGCGTTACATGTTCCAAACAAATGATAGTTGACATTTTTATTTCCAGAATAGCTTGAATATTAGGAAGAATAAGGTGAATGAAGCTTGAACAATAAATGTTCCCCATTTTATGTTTCTATATACCTATGAGTTCACTAAACCTAACCTTAAAATGTTGCTGGTGCGACCGTTATATTCAGCAATGCATTTTAATCATCTTAATTTATTGACACCCAATTCAAGTAGTTTAGAACTTGTTAATTACTATCTCATGGGTATAAGATTGTTAACTGGATCCAATATATTAGTCAGTTAATTGATAGCATGTTAATTACTGATAAATATTGTGTTTAATAAACTATCGATTCATTTAAAACAAAAAAATTATGAACTGCATTATTTGTAGATAGTTTCTCTTATGCAAAGAATGAGCCATACAAATTTATTTATTCAATATATTTCGAGAAGTATTGGAAACGTTAAATTGTGACTGAACACAAATCCGTATTTCGAACATCAATATCCGTTTTCACCTAACGAGAATATAAATTCATATATCGAACAAAAAGAAAAATTTATATACAAAATCCCTATTTTTGATTTATGCTACATTTATCCCAGTAACTTGAGCTTAAGCCATTGTCAAAAAGGAGCACAAAATTAGATTTTAATCTTTGAGCTTCTGTTCAGAGAACCATATGATTTAGTGAAGCTGGGAGGGAACTTCAACGTCTTACTCCTTTGAGATTTAACTACGTTGCCCCGAAAACTGTTACATCATTAAATAAAGAGTTGAAGAAGTAAACAAGAGAAGCACGTTCGTGAAATTCTTGGAATACATTACATCATGAGATAAGTATTGAGTAAGAGAAAAATTGATATTTAGTAACTTCCCCAAAGAAAATATTTCTTGTTGGAGGATTGATGAATGAAGTTTGTTACAAAAGAAAAATAGTGGCGGCTGACAGAAGGAAACTGAAAACAGGAATTCTTCTGAAAAATGAAAATGAATGTGTTATCATTGGCGGTACCAAATCAATTTTCAAAATAAACCAAAAGGAGGTTCTAGAGAGGTGCATGTTCTGATCCGATGAAAGCATCTGTGGCATCTTCCTTTGTGAGGAAGTCTGTCTTTCTATTGACATCCATACCAAAATGGCTAGGGATCCGGACCAGAAACAGTTTGTTGGGGTTTCCTTTGAAAAAATCTTTTTTGACAGTTTTTCACCAATTTAGAAGTTTAATACCGATTGGCTGTTAAATTTTTTTTTTTATTGTTCAGTTTGCAAGATTGGTTTGCATCAATCTCCCCACACATGAATCCGTCTGAATTACAGTTGCATGTGGTTCTAGAGGGGTCGATATTTCTGTCTGTTGGAACCTTATACACTCTATAATTATCTATATGTTGTCCATCCAGTCTTCCTTTGTAGGAAGATAAGAAAAAAAACATTTAGATGCCTGCTGACGATGTGATTGACAGACAAGCTTGTCTCTGAACACCAGAGTGCTTTGGATCGTTCTCTGTGAGGCTTTTAATCATCAAGTAATAGCTTTTGATGTGATTGTTGGTCTCACAACTATAGATTTGTTTGACTCCTAAGCTCCAATATGATCCACAAATTATTCGACATGTCCATATGGATAGTTTAACCATGTGAAAAACTTTTTCCAAGTCAGGTTTTTATCTGGGAAAATCCCCATATATTTTATTTCTGCTGCAAAAGGAATAATAATATTATTACTTCGGACATTTCAATTTTGTTGTTAAACATTTGAACATTGCTTTCAAATTTTTGTGATAATGTAAGAAATGTACTTTGCTAAAAATCTTGCTCTCTAGCTTCTCTCTGTAATACGGAATTCTAGTTATTATGAACACAGTTTTCCAAAAAAAAAACAACCTTCATTTCAATAAAACATTTAACTCATACAGCACCGGGTTAGAGCACTCCAACTCAGTGAGAGGAATTCGGCACCAACTAAACGCTAAACGCTATCGCTGGGATGGGGTGTGCAATTAATATTAAATTGGACTACTAGCACTAGCTCTAATTCGAAACGAAAACAATAAAAAAGCAAAATGTGGAAGGCTGGAAACACCTTGAAAACAATAACAATAATAAATTGGTGAAAGTAAGAGGAAAGCAAGACTTGGAGAATAACAAGTTATAATAATCAACACGCCAAATTCAAATCTAATACACGCTAATGATAAGACGAAGGAACTTATCTTAAAGGGCTGGGTTGTTTGCAGCTCTTAGCGGATGGTGACGATATCTCCAGAGAACAAGAAGAGGAACGGCACAGGAGCAGGAACGAAACTTGGCTTGAAGTTGCTTGAAATTGTCTTAAACTTGGCTTGAAATTGCCTTAAACTTGCCCTAAACTTGCCCTAAACTTGCCCCAAACTTGCCCCAAACTTGCCGGCTGCAGAGCAGCCGGACCAAAAAAAATATTCACCACACAATTAGTGGAATTAATATATCAACTGTTGCCTTTATAGTAGCAGCGAGAGGAAAGAAAGAGTTCCAATCGACAATTTGAAATTTCGAATATCTAAAGACAAAAATGGAAGGGAATTTGATAAAAATGAATGTTTTATTTCGGAATGGCACAAACAAAAACTACACAACAAACGAAATATAAACATGTGAATCAATGATTGAGACGGAACGCAATTCAAATAAAAATAATTTAACTTCTGATCCAAATAAAACGAAACCGGTCGATGTCAGATGCACAAATCAACTCAGATTAATCCATATTTTCTATTAAAAGTTTGTCTTTATAAACAACTCGAGTATTGAAAAGTTTTAATTAAAAAACTAAATGAGGCGTCAAGATATTTCACGGAAAAGATTAAAAATTATGAAGAAAAAAGTGTTGAAGAATTTCTTAAGGATGTAAAATGGTGTAAAAGAATTTCCGGATAACAAATTTAGATATAAATAAAAAAAAATGAGTTATGCGGGCACCAAACCGAAAATATTTTAATTGGCTTTATCATTAATTTGTTATTAATTGATTAATTAAAAACTTAATCTATGTTTAGAGAGGATTACACGATATGTGAATGAATTCTTTTTATCCACAATCACATTATAATTGGAATTTTATCTACCCTTATAAAGCATATGCAGTACAACTTTATCCACTAGTGGAATAATGAAAAATACAATCTTAAATCAGTAATTGTTGACGTTACAGCTGCTGTCAGAGCGAAATCTCAAATCACTTTTCAATTCTAAATGTCAGAGTGATTGTGGATAAAACGTTGTATTGCATTCGTGTTTTAGTTGCGTGGATGAAACACTATCTAAAACACTTATACAATAAATAACTATTCAATTTCACAATTTGTAGTCGGAAAATATCATTCCTACGGAATTATGACTACCCCAATACTTTTGATGTTATACGATCATTTATAGATGGAATTGTGTATAAAACTCAATGAACTCTATGAGATTTTTATCTTTTCCAATACCTTTAAATTTATTTGTTAACCATCCGTTTAAATGGAATGTCGCTTCAGAGACAACAATTTTGTTTACGAACTCTGCCTCCGTTCTGTACATTCATGGAATTTTTGTTAGGAGCATTCATTTAACACGTTAACCAATTGAATTAGATAACTAATTAGGTTTTAATGAATTATTTTTGTTTAAATTTGGGAAATAAAATCACAATCCTTTTCCCACAAATAACAATGAATAATATACCAAAAGGTATACTCAGGAGAGGTTTTGATAAAGTTGTTAGATATATACTCCCATAGATAGGTACTGAATAAGCTAACATTCTTGTTTTCTTCCAGATTCAATCCAGTAAAGTTGAAGCTTGTTCTAAATGATTTTTTTTCTGTTTGTTACAGAAATCTTTTTGCTCAGCTTCGCCAAGTCACTTGATTATACTTTTTATTGGTTCAACATAAAAATATATTTACTTGAACTCCAGTCAGCCCAACTGACCTCAGTGGAGTTCAAGTTATAATTATAATTCGTTATTATAATTATCATTGTCATCAATTTCAAAACTATATATATTCACACTTACTAATACTTTTATAACATCCAATATTATAAAAGTATTGATTAAGCTACTTCGTGGATGACCTACTAAATTATACGATGGGCACTAGATGATGTTATTACTTGTCATATTATTATATCCATTTTTTTCAGTTCAAACAAATGAACTATTATCAAATTAAAACAAAAAACTCATGGAAACAAAATGAGATTAATTATTATTGATAATATTTTCCAATAATTTGTTCGATTGACATGTGGCTTTTCATATTTTTAAAACTATTCAATTGAAAAGCGTTAAAATCTAACATCTTCCACCTTTGTTTAAATGCATCGATTTTCAATTATAATTAAAAATTTTGTTTGAAATAAACATTCATCAAAAACCGCTTTATTGTTTGTATTATAAATTGGTCCCATAATAATAAGTGGTTGATTCGAAAAATATAATAATTTATATCAATAAAATAATAAAGTACTCCACAATTATATTGATCAGTTAATACAACAAACCTTCATTTTCACGGCTGTTCATTTATTAAATTGGAAATTTCGATAAATGAATATTCTAATAAATTACAATAGATTATAAAGTGATCCAATTTGAAATGACAATTAAACAGCTAGGCGAGGCTGGCGCTACAAAACAACGTTTTGGTGTGTGAAAAACTATTCAACATACCAGAAAAATTAAAATTTTCAACTTTTTTTGTAACTACATTTTCATTTATCAACTGAGATCATATTATGAGTGGAATATACATTTTTTTGGACGCTACTGCTACTGCTACTGATACCTACCATTCATACGAACAAAGCCAGTCTAGTGCGAAACTTGAGAACAACAAGCAAGAAGCGACACTTTCATTTCGGTAAGCCTGGAAACAATCAGTGGAATTTAAAATGATCTCTTGCAGTGATCTCAAGTGCTACAAATATTAAGAGAATTCTAAAGAAAAATGAATATTGGTCATATAAAGTATAAAAAAAACCATGATGTAGCGAAAAGACATCGGGGGGTCGTGGTCGAATGTTACTGCTTCTGAGCTTTAATTATTTTTCTGGTCGACATGGCAAACTAATGTACGAATGGGTTCAGGACCCAAACAGTGTTGGACTCATCCCCAAGGGGATGTCTACCAACCAAATCCACCTCAAACTCGCCGTTACCCTAGCCACGGAACACCTGTGTCAAGAAGTAGTTCACCCCCCGAATTTCCGGTCAATCCAATCCCTCCTATTCCCAATCGCTCCTTTCAGCGCCCTCATAATCCTCCCACCTTCTCTCCATTTCCTCCTCCATCCATTCCTGTACTTCCTCTCTGGTGGTATCCCTTCAGCGTTTATTGCTGGCTCTAGCCATCACGGTCAGTGCCTTGCCAGCACCGCTGCTGCCAGTCCACCCACTGTCCTGTACCCCTGCACCACCCTCAGAAGTACCCTTCTCTGCACCCGCAGGAGTTGCCCAACCCTCGCATTCACCCCCGCTCTTTCACCCCACACCTCCGCACCGTACAACATACTCTGCTCTACCGTCCTACCAATTCCCGGCCCTTTCACATTACACATCAATCTCCTCATTCATGCTACCCTCACTTTCCCCTTATCTGCCGCATATGAGTTTTAAGGATAATTGGCTATCCAACCACACCCCTAGGTATTTCACAGACTTCTCCATACGAATTCCCTTTCCCTTCACCATCACCCCCACTTCCCTCGTCTTTCTCCGTCTCTTCACTAGCAGCCCCACCTTCTTATCATCCGCCACTTCCAGTCCGCTCTATCTTCTCCACAATCTTCCTACATATTCTCTCCGCCTTTTTTTTTCTATCTCCGCGTCTCCCTTTGCCGTACATATCAGACACATATCGTCCGCATACACCGTAATCTCACATCCCTCTTCACATACTATCCCACAAACCTCATCACACACACTCACATACACACACTACCAGAGCGTCGGTCCAAGAATCGAGCCCTGGGGCACTCCAGCCTCTGTCTCATACCTCCTCTCTCTAGAGTCTACTATCACACGCCCTGTCAGGTAGTCCTCCACCAGGTTAACCAACCCCTGCCCCACTCCAAGCCTCAGCAACGCGCTCAACACTGCCCGTTTACTGACACTGTTGAACGAGTTCCCGACGTCGAAGAACACGAGTAGGGCCAATTTCTTGTTCCTCCAGCTGCCCCCTCTAGCTCTTTCCACCAGGCCCATCACCCTGCCCAGTGCCGAGATGCATGATGTTTACCCCAAATCCCCCATTCTTACCAACTTCCTTCTCAATCCTATCCTTTAACATCCCCTCCATCAATTAACTCATACCACACAGCAGGCTGATAGGCCTGTAGTCCCCGCCCGCTTCCCATCTCTACTCGCATTCTTCATCAGCAACACCTTGGCCACTTTCCATGCTTCCGGGAACTCTTCCTTCCCTGTTGAATAGCTCCCAGAAGTACTCCCCATTGTCATCCAACAGCCTCTCCATCATATCAACCCTCAGGCCATCTATCCCTGGGGATTTCCTCACTTTAATGTTTCTCCCTCCCTCCTCTACTTCCCACTTCTCAACCGGCCTCATCCCTCCTCATTTCCCCCCCTAGTATCCTGAATTTCTCGAATTCTGCCCCCCATTCCTCCTTCTCCCCCTGTGAACAATTTCCCTATAATCTTCCTCTAGCACCTCGTTCCTATTTCCACCCATCCTCTTCACCGCTATCTCATACGCCTTTCACCATAGATTGTTTTCCAATTCCCCCAGTAACTCTTTCCACTTTCCTCTTTTTTCCCTCTCCACCCTACGCACCAGTTACTTCCTCTTCTCTTTGTATCCCCCTCTTCCCTCTATCCTTTCTCTTGCCCTTAGCATCCGTCTTCGTTCTTTCTCACACTCCCTCCACAGCTCCTCTATTTCCTCATTCCACCAGTAATTAGTCCTCCGCTCACGCCTATTGCCCATCTTTCCCTCTCTTCTACAGCCCTGTATCACATTGTACAATTCATCTGCATCATATCCAAGTCCCCTTTCTATTTCCTCTCTTACTTTCTCCCTCTTACTCTCTGCCTCGGCCTTCGTCTACCTCCATCCCCACTGTCCCAATAATTCCTTTCTTCCTGTCCTTATACCGGTCCAAGCATACCTATGTAAGCTCAAGCTTTCCTCATCCTCCAGTACCCTCCAACTACTCACTCTTTTCCTCCAGCCATTCATCACATGCTGTTATACTAATGAATGACGAAAACCCGTCACCCCTCACGAAGGAGGGCAGTAGTCCATCATTCAGCATCTTAGCTCCAAATTGAACTCCGAAAGATTTACCAAGCTGAAGTGCCGGCTGATACAGTGAGTCATAGATTACATGAGGACAACCTACGTATCAGACACTCTTCAAGAGCTCCTCCAATAACGAGAGGAAAACGAGGAGTTCGCTTAGTGTGGGTACCAGAACACATTTTATGGGCAAACGCCAATTGGGCTTACGTGCTATCCAGCGATAAATCTTGATTTGGAATTTATCCAAACTCGAGACGAGTACGTGTTTGCCCAAGAAGTCTAATCATGGTTTGGGGAGGTATAAGTGTTGGCGGTTTCATGACGGGTACTTCGTATCGTGATACCATCCTCCAACCAATCGTCATTCCATATGCAGTAGCTATGAGTCCTGGCCTTTTGTTTATGCACGATAATGGTTGTTCGCATACTTTCATACTCGCGATGGACTTCTTAGATGAGCACGGTATTGATGTTTTGCCATAACTGGCGCAGTCCATGATCTCAATCGCTTATAACATGTATGAAATATGCTCCAGCGAGAAGTACTACATACTGAAAGACAAACACTCTGTATACTCAAGTTCTATGGAAAATTACTCAAAAAGTTCTTCCTTCGAACATCTATAAATAAGTTTTCATACTTTTTCTGGGATTAACCAAATAGGCTGTCAATTACGTCATTAAATGGCTGAATCTGATCCTGTGTAAGGTAACTGAAGAAAAGTTTAAACTTAAGTTGGTGAAATAATATTACCTAGATTTTGCCGGAGAACAATCGTCTAACAATTCGAGTGGAGTTCTTAACAACTTTTTGATTAGCAATTCCAGCTACAAAGAATATTTCCTTTTGGTCTAAACTCAAGCATCTACTTCTGGATAGCCGATTCGTTTCTTTTTAATTTAATGGTGGCTTTTGAAATTAAATTGAATTACTGAAGTCTTTTTTATACTTTCTAAAGTTTGATATCTCCAATATTAAATTGTAAGATGTTTCTTTGTAGCGTAATTTGAAAAGTAGAAGTTTTTAATTTGAAATAGTTAGCTTGAAAATATAATGAATTTTTGCAATTTAAAAGAATTATTCCAATTTGCAATTAAATGAGTTATCAATCTAATAACTAGTACCCAATTCTTACCACAAACAAAACAATGCATGATGAGTTATGATGTCTTCGTAGCAGAGTGGTATAGAGGTCTGGCTGCAAAAATGGAGAATTGTAGTCGTAAGGTTCGAATCTGTGTCGCGGTGATAATTTTTATTTGTTATATTGTGACATTTGCATATAAATTAACTTCAATATAAGTTCTATTCATCCGTCTCACGTGATCTTTTCATTATCCACACCCATTATTCACTAGTGAATAATGAACGTCATTATACTTGAGGAAGCGCACGTAAAATGTAAACATTAATAAATGGTCTTGGACAAAAACATTTTATGTACATTTTGGAATGCCTCAGAATATAATAAAAAGAGCATTTGTTTTCATTTGTCTATAAAACCTCGCTAATATGCTAAATTAATAGCTGAGTGTAATTAATATAAATAATTGTACAAAATAATCTATTCAGTACATGCTCAACTGGGTAGGAAAGGGTCAGACAGTTAATCCAGCTCGAAAATACAACGAATTATCCCTAAGATATAAGTATGTTTATTTGAATAGGTACCTTACTACACAGTTGAAATTGATTTTTGTACTTGTAACTCAAGTTTTGGGAAATTTTTTACTGTCAAAGTTTTATTAGCAAATAATGCTCAATCTAGTTGTTGCAGATCAAAGCAAACTTGGATATGTCGTTCACTAATACTATGTGTCAAATTTGTCAAAAAACTTTCTCAAGATATCGTATACTATTAAAATACGAAAGTCTATCAAAATATAGAACTATTAACCATTTACATTACAATAAGGTATTTATCTCACGTATGAATTTATCCAAAAATGTTTCGGCCTAAAATAGAACCATCAAAGTCATACAAACTGCTCAAAACAGAAATGTTAGGTCCTCGTGCAAATTGGCTAGTCGATTTGACAATTCCCACATGACAGAAATAACTTGGAATATCGGAAAATATCGATCTTCTTGAAAAAATCCACAGATGCTGCAGCAGAGCATTGTGGCGACCACACTTTATAGTCATTGCTATTTAAGATTAAAATTATTTTACTATGTCCAATTGAGGAATGTAGGCGATAGTTTTTACACTTGAACTATCTAAAATTGCCCAAATTCGGTAAAATATAAACCAGGAGCAAAGTTTGCCAACAAGGATCTGGTCTGGCATGCCATTTCTGGAGACGTGATTTGAAGACCTTAGGTCGGGCGAGAGTGATAAGTGTTTGTTTTTCCACAATTTCACCTACACTCACATAAATCTTTGAATAAACTGAACAATAACTCAAGTGGGATATTTAATTATCTAGCAAGTAACTGATGACAGAGACACAACTGGAAATCCCTTTGGAGAATTATCACAAAGCAAGGATCGACTGGAAAGGGATACCAGAAAGCCTTTATAAAAGGACCTGGTCTTGCTGGACATGAATGGGAAGATCAGATCCATAACTGAACACCGAGTGTCACATTTACCTAGAAGAAGATGAATCGGCGGAACCCCTTCTATGCTACAGTATGGCTGTTGAATGAGTAAGACTGCATTTGTGTGCCCTGAGGTTGTAAATAAACTTGTCCCTTCATGTTCCCTGTGAATATTGAAGTGGGATACTAATGGATTCAGACAGTATACTGAAAATGTGTGTGGAAATTCCGTGATATATAATGAATAATTTCAAAATTCTGTTCAAAAAACAAGTACTTTTTTATTGTTTTTTTTACGCTACAAACGATTCGTCTTTAAAAAGGAACAAAAATCGAAATTGTGGAGCAGTTTTGACTGTGTATATGCTGAATATCCCCTGGCTGGGCAAAATTTCTATACATGACGTTAATTTCACTTTCTGTTCATTATCTGGATACTGTGAGCATGAAATTTAATTAAGCTAATGGATACCTACAGTGATAATTTTAGATTATTTTGATACATGCGAGATTAAATATCACTTCAGGCGTTAGAACGGCAAAACATCGCTGCTACGTTTCTACCCCCTGCATGTTTATAGGCGAATCGACGCTGTCGACGTTATTAATTTGTCTGTGATATCAGCACTTCTGATATATCAGCCTATCTAAGACAATCGCTGCGTTATTTAGATATACAGTAATAGTATAATATAAAGTCCTTATTAAGCAAGGATATAGAAGTTAAAATTTAAACGCACAATCATTGAAGATTTTTAATTCATCATAAAGCAGGCACAGAGTGTGTCTTTTTTCAAATGAAGGTAATTTGCAATAAATTTGAAAACAACATTTTTGATGACAGTAAATTGCTGGTTGGTGTCACTCGAAGGGGATTGAATGTAAAGATAAAAAATTTTGCTCCATAACTTTTCATAAATATTTATCTAAAGTGATGGAGATGATGGACTTATTTCATTTGATTTATCCACGCTGTATGTGTTATAGAAAGTAGAGGAACAAATCCTTTAGCAACTGGCTCGATACAACAAAGTACCTTTGGATAAATACTCCTGGCCAAAGACAGGCAAAACGGTTATTGCAACTTTCTGCTCGATACGCTAAATTGCTCTTGGAGCTTCAGAAATTTGATCTCAGAGGAATTTTCACTGGACACTGCTCACTCAGATACCATCTCTGCAAGATAAGAAGGGTGGACACTGTGGACATTGGAACAGGCCGATTCTGAGATGACGGAGATGAGTCGGCGGGACACATTATCTGCAATTGCATGGTGATTGTTAGCCAACGCCTCAAATAACTGATTCAAGTCCACTTAGAGGCTGATCAGGTTACAGACCAAATACCAAAACGGATAATAGGCATGAACAGAAACCTAGATATCTTGGACTTGAATTTAGATGTAGGGTATAGACAAAAGATCTCATAGATCGCAGTGTGGTAAAGCCAATCGAGTCAATCGACCCCCTTGAAATCTCATTTAATCTAAAGGACGATAGTAAACTGGACTTAAATTATAGCACTTATCACACTTAAGTGGGTTGTACTGTATAAGTAGCTGTGTAAAGAATATATTCAAGTTTTTACTATACTAGATTTCATATTGCATAAGAGCACAAGAAAGGGTCGATAGCCATAAAGCGGTAATAAACCATTGGCGTTACATTTTTCGGTAAATACTCAAATGGTTTCAATTGTCGGGTTTATTTAATAGTGCAAAAGTTAGGCTAGTATTATATTATTAGTAGGTAATTATTACAGTTTTAACAGCCGATTTTACGGAGACCATTCAATTGGGCCAAAACACCTGCTATGTATGTATGTATGTAAATTGGGGTGACATTCACTGAGACCTAAAAGATCTATTGTGCCCCCTTACTTCTACTAAGTTCCCGAGGAAAGTCTCAGAGACTAGTAGCTCCTTTGGTCCTATTTCCCGTAGGAATTTAAGGATATCTGCAGGCTTTAATCAAGGTAAATGTCCCTTTTCTATCCAGTTATCTCCAAGGTGTTGTGCCCTAGGATTCTGAATTGCTGTGCAGTTCGCAAGTATGTGGATGGAGGTTTCCTCTTCCATGCCACAGAATCTACATTCTTCTTCTTCCACTATTTTGATCTTTTTCAGGTGCCCATTCAGGCGACAATGTCCTGTAAGGATGCCTGTTAAAACTCTTAGTGCAGTTTAACTTTGACCTATGCATTCATTTTATCTCAACAGGTTGTAATCACCCAGAAGAATCTTTGATTACCTAAGTTCTACTAGATCTTTTCAATGGTCAGATCTTCTCTTTTCTCAGGCTTTGCCTATTTCTTCCAATATTACATTGGAGCTGATACCGCAAAAGGGTTCCGGTCCCCAAAAGGGTGTTCCAGTCCCCTCTTTGCTAGTCCATCTGCTATTTCAATTCCTTCTATCCCTGTGTGTCCTGGAATCCACAGTAAGGTGACTATATTGTTCATTTAGTTTGTCTAGGCATTCCCACACCATTTTGGAACTGATAACACAAGAGCTCAGTGCTTCAATGGCTGCTTGACTATCCGACATTATGATAATCCTTTGCCTCCTATATCCTTTATCAATATTGAACTGGGCACACTTTCTTATGGCGTGAATTTCCACTTGAAAGATACTGGGGGTTTTTCCCAAGCTTTCAGAGTGTTTGGTTCCTAGCCAGTACACTCCTATCCCAGTTCCTTCTATTGCTTTTGCAATGAATGAATGAGAGTTTTGAAAACTATGGGGTCACAAAGTATTCCAGGTAGCTATAAATGTAGATAGGTACTTGAATTGTGCAATCCTTAATATAATTAGGTAGTTATCTTTTGCTATATAATATATATCCTAAAAAAACTGTAAGACCCATCCCTACTCCGCAAAACCCTTAAACTGACCTCACGACTCTTGCCACCGGCTTATCATATTATTGAATCATTAACCATTGTGCCGAATTTTACGACCCTATTATATTTGAGGCGATACAGGACGTGTCGATGTATTTTGGTAAAACCGACCTGTTTTATCATTTTATTCCACATATAAAAAAAAGAAAGACTCGCCCTATATTTATAGTACTTTTGAATAAATAATGAGGCACATTGCTCCTACGGAAAAAGAAATATAGTTTAGAAAATAATTCTTTTAATAGTTGAATCTATAAAAAAATTGGTAAACATTTAAGAAAACATCATAAAATAGCTAGGCAAAAAGATGAGAGATAAATATTGTTCTATCTTCATCTACATACCTCACGGAACCTGGAAAAAAATTACTTTTATGTGAAATTATATAAGGAAATTCCGGATATTTAAATTGTTGATTCTTTCGAATTTGGCTGGGAGTTTTAAGACATTTTAACGCTCTTTCAACTCAATTTAACTCTCAACAATCTATTAACGAATGAGAAGTATCCATTGTCAAAAGAAATACTTTCAAGAGAAGCTGGTATTTGTAGTTGCTGGCCTTAAAGAAAATGAACAAGCTAATTTTTGTAAAATTATCGTAGAGCCTACAGGTATATTTGAATGAAAGCAATATATGACAAACTAAATGGAAAATATAAAAAATATAGAGAAAATGAAAAAAGTAGTAGATAACGAATAATAGATTTATACTATTAACGCCTTACAAAGTGCTGGAAATATTTTCACTTACAAGAAAGAACTACTTCTCGGGTTCTATACCCCAACAGACATTGATTTACACTTCTAGGTTAAAATAAAATGAACTTAATTGATAGCAACGGTTATTATAGGCAGAAAAGTTATTATAAAAAGGACATGCTTCAAAAGGGACACAACCACAGGATACCTCTGATGTAATCAACCACTAATCATTGGGCTCGTATATGATTCATCTCCAAAGCTCTTAACTGAAGTATGACGTATCAAACATTGTGTGAAAATGGGTAAATACCTACAAATTTTAAATTAGGATTTTCATTATGTATAAATTGTATTAATAAGAGATTTGAAATTTAAGTACCTTGAAAAATGGAACATTTAAAAGAAATTGAAAAATTGGCAATAAAAATGCTTCCTCACTCACATTTTCTGTTTGTTGCATAATTAATAAATTAAATGGATACTACATTAAAAATTATGGAGTTACTTTTCGTATAAATTACATTATTCGTATCGAAAATTGACAAGAGATGAGAAACTACAAGTAATACATTTTCCTTACGAATCGATCTTCTTTACTGCCATATTTTTTATGATTAAAAACCAGAAAAGAACAACAGCACATCGACATAGTAAACGAAGTTGTGAATATTACAGTGTCAGTGACGAGTCGCGCTCAACAATACTTGTTTGATATGTAGCATAGACTTGTGCTGACGTTTTACAAAATTGCAAGTAGTTGAAACTGAGCGCTATTGATATTCTTATTCATCGTTACATGGAAAAACAATGTAAAAAGGCTTGAAAAAAATTGTGACATGTGAAATGGCAGTTTAAGAGCAAATTTATTTTGTGTTGGTTATTATATTTTGACAATTTAACGAAATATTTCAACAGATTATTATTATTATTATTGCAAAAATTCATATAAATAATCTTCTCCTCCTTGGTGTGATTCAGACTACCTAGACGCTTTACTTTCATCTACTGGGTGAAGCAGATAAACCGGAGATAAAAAAGATCTCAAGAAAATATTTTGCCATCATTTTTCTACTTTAGTTGTAGTGTAGTTGTCAATAACTTCATTTTTTCAATAGTACACTCGCTATATTTTTCAATTCAGGGGGGTATTTACGTTATTTTGAAGAATTATTTTCGTCTGTACTATTCATTACATTCGGAATTCAGTTTATAACTCAGATATTATTCATAAACTCTAAATTGTACTTTCCATATTCCTGCCATATTTGAACAAGTAGTTTTTGTACCATAAAGCACAAGGTGGCAACGAATACGACCTTCTCACGATAACTCAAAAGTGGAAAAATTTAACACTCTCTCGTTCGGCATCTGCGAGACAACTGAACTGAAAGCAAGGAAGGCACGGATGGCGATCTGAAATCGATTAATCGAACCATCGATTTCTCGGACCAAATAAATCGATTTTTTATATCGATATATTATAATGAATCGATTCAGTGAATCGATATTTCACCCTTGAAAATCGACATTCGATTTTTTCTGGTTTGGTTTTGGGAACTTCAAGTTATATTATCTATTTTCTTAACTTTTTAATGTAACAAATACATTTATAAAATAAAAGTTAAAACATATAAATTTCATATATTTTCCAGTGAAAGTAGAATTAAAAGGATTAAAAATGGACAGCTACCTTCAAGAATAAAACAGAAATCCCCACAGATTCACTCAATGGACAGACGATAGGACAACACAAACAGGATTATAGCGCCAAAGGACTGAGAAATTTGTAAAAAGAATTGGGCAGTTTGTACATCCGACACATAACTTAAATGGCTGCTGAATGATGACGTTATTGGAAAATGAAAGACATTTAGAACCCTTTTTATTAATTTGCTCTAATTTATTTTGTTTGTTCTACATTAGATTGTAGTTTTGTTCTATTTTCGGGTTGAATCATAGTTACTTATTTGAGAATATAAAGCGAAATAATCGTTTGGAATTAACATACAAAATAAATAACCTTGTAAACAATTGGTACATAAATCAAAATGGTAATAATGGGTATTTGGTATTACCAGTATTCGAAAAAACATTTTTGTCGAAAAACTAATGCAATCAAAAGCATTAACAAGTGCCCCTTTAAATAAATTCTCTAATAATTTAGTGACTCATCCGGAATTGCTCTTAATTCGTTATTTTCAACACCCATTTCCATTTAAACTTTTAGTTTGTTAAGTCGAGTTCATTTTTTATCGCGTAGGAATCTTTCTCTCTGTAACTTTTCATAAAAGTCAGTTAAAGATAATATGGAGACTTTCGCGAAGGGTCATTAATTTAAAAAAGAAATTTTCATATTATAATGATTAATGGTGGAAAATATGCTAGGTGCTATACTAGGGATGTTGAAAACGGACTCACAAACTTTCCTTCCTAATTTATATATCGAACAGTTGCTGTTTTAACTCCGGAGTTTAACCCTTTGAAGTCGGATTTTTTTTATCACATTGGGAAGATGTTTTTTTCACTCCTTGTAGTTAGTTGGGATAGTATTGATGAAAAAAAATTAATTACAGGAATTTTAACCACAAAAACCGCCATTTTGAGTGGGACATATACATCCCAGTCAGACATTTATAATGGGACACAATTAACCCAGTAGACATTCATAAACATTTTATTACGAAAATAAAACATCAAAATATTCATAAGAACCAAATAATACTTCAAAAAAACTAAATACTAAGTAAGGAAATAACTCAAAAACAACAACCTATTCCAAATGGTATGGTGTAAAACAAGTTTTACATAATGGTATGTTACAACTCTGACATATAGTCGTTGTTCGTTTTTCTTTTTTGAACTGAATAGAACAGCGCTGGCATCTTCTGCGTGTTTGTCCTTCTGTTGGTAAATGATCACCAACGTTCAACATCTTCCGTTTTTTTGTTGTTGGACGACCCAAAGATAC
Source organism: Lochmaea crataegi (assembly GCA_947563755.1). Classification (NCBI taxonomy): domain Eukaryota; kingdom Metazoa; phylum Arthropoda; class Insecta; order Coleoptera; family Chrysomelidae; genus Lochmaea; species Lochmaea crataegi. Next base: position 30,511,476 of record OX387428.1, on the reverse strand, counting down.
AGCTGATTTTCTTTTAACTGCGGCGTTTTCTCTGCCCAGTGATATTAATCCTTCTGCGACAGTAATAAGAAATGGCAAAAACCGTGATTTTTCTTTCCTCTGTAAATCGTTGAACAAGATGTGAGCATTAAGAACAGATGTCATCAAGAGTCTGAAGAAAACTTTCTTCCACCATTTAGCAGATTTTCGATCGAAATCATATAGACTAATAATCTGGTCGGCCAAATCTACTTCTCCCATGTATCGATTGTAGAACTCCAGCATTTCAGGGCAGGGTATATCTTTTTTTGAACCGTCCTTTGTTGTACGCTTTACAGTGGTTACCTTATCATCAAAACAATTACTTATTGCAAGTAAGTCCTTAGTGTCCTACCATCTAGTGATTGTAGTACCATTATTGTTTACCCTAAATTCTGAGTCGCCCCGATTCAGTTTAGTTATAAATTTAGGAACGTTCTTTCTATGTTTCATCAATGTAGCTACAGCTGGATATGGCATTGTATCAAGCAAGTAGACGGATGCAAAAAATCTATCGAAACAGAGTGCTACTTCCGGATGTCTAATGGTACTGATTAATTTTCCTACCACCCTTTCTCCTAAAGTTCCTTCTGAGTTTTCAGTACCCTTGCCTTCATATACGTTCAAATCATAAACATATCCAGTACAAGAATCACTGCGAACCCATATCTTGATACCTCTTTTGACGGGTTTCATGGGAAGATACTGTTTGAGTGCAGACCTTCCCTTGAATTTTGCCATCGACTCATCTATACTTTGAAAGGTTGCCTCGGACCGAAATTTTGGAAAAGTGGTTTTCAGGCAATTGACAACATCTTCAATATAATACAGTTTACCAGCATTTGTAGATTTCACAGGATCATTGAAATACATCTTGGACAACAATAGCTTACATCGATCTCTGGAAATAGCTTTCTTGATTGCAGCATTTCCAAGCGATTCATTTTGAGACCAATAATCGTTGAAAGTAGGAACTCGGTTGTAAGACATTATAAGTGTGACGCCTAATACTACCATAATTTCATGATAATCAGTCAAAATTTGTTTTTTCTTTGAGTCTTTTTCAAACTTCTCTAAACGTAAATTTGTGCAACGTGCGATATTCATTAGAAGGCTTTTTGGAAAAACTTTCAGAAATATTTCGACTTCTGTCAAATTTCGAGGAAGATTACAGTCTACTTGTTGTTGTTGGGGAAGCTGAAAGCGGGGTATAAAACTTCCATCATTGATAAACCACACATTTGCTGCTTGTCCCTCATTCACCCCTAGTTGTAATTCATCTACATCCTGCTGCTCGACCTCATGTTCTTCTTCTTCATGCAACTGATCTTCATTTGAACTTGACTCTTCAGTTCCATCAGAGGCAATTTCCGTTTCGTTTTCTTCAGTCTCTATGTCTGATGGGGCATAATCGGAGTCTGATGAGCTACTGGCATGAAATGGATCAATTTCCGAATCGTCGTCACTCTCAAAAATTTTTCTTGCTTCCTCCTCCAGTTCTTTTACAGTAAGCGGTTTTGGGCTCATCTGGAATAAAAATGCCTATTGGGACAAGTAAAAGACTAATGGGACATATGTGAACCGATAAAACGTTCACGATGATTTTGGCCATAAACTTATAACTAAAATATTTAGAAATATGTAATTACCTTTATTATCACGTATTTCTACAAAATAAATTCCCACTTGCAAAAAAATATGCGGATAAACAATAATAACTAACAACAATCACAGTAACCACGTTGAGCAGTTGACAAACACTGATTACCTCACCACTAAATACCGATACCGGCGTGTTTTGCTGCGTTGCCACTTTCAGTTTTTTTAGCTGGTGCCTCAGGAAGACTGAATTTAAAATATCCTGTACAAAATGGGTTATATTTTAACCAACAGACCGTTTAGAAATCGTTTTGGGATATATATGTCCCGATAATCTCCAAAGGGTTAATTAAGAAGTTAGGAAGTATATGTAATTGTCAATTCGCTAAATGCTATGAAGCTATAAAGTTTTAGTAACTCTAAACGCATTCGACGGCGGTAAGAAATTTTGATGTAGTGTCACATAAAATTATGAGGATCTTTACTATAAAAATGAGTACAAACTGCACTTTGCTCATTTTGTAGTAAAAACGATAAAATGGGCTGTAAACGAGAAATCAGTGTATGTGAATAATGGGACGAAGTACCTCAGTTAGGAACTTTATGAAACATGTTTCAATTCATAGTAGATGGAAATTTCTGCTAATAAATGAGACCCTTCAAGAAATTGGTTTAGAAATTATTACAAATAAATTGATTCCTCATAAAAAATTTTGTGGTGTGCCTAAAATCAAAGAAAATCTTAAATAATAATTCAAGCTTTTGAAACAATTTCATTGTACGTCTTTGGTAGATGGGATTGTTTGCTAATGAATGAATCCCTCTCAGAAATTTTATAACGCGCCCATGATTTAGAAATGTTCACCAATAAATTGATCCTTTGAAAAATGGCATCGTACACACATGGTTTAGCAATAATTATTACAAATAAATTGACCATTTATAAAAATTTCATCGTACGCACGTGATATGGAAAATTTCACAGATAAGTGGATCCCTTGACAAAGTTGTAGCGTACTCACATAGTAGATGGAAATTTCTGCAAATAAATTCACCTTCTCTAAAGTTTTTATCGTACGCCCATGCCCATAATGAATAAAATTTTTTTCAAATCAATTAACCTTATTTAAAAATTGAATCGTGCGTCTAATACTTATTGACGGTTAGGCGGTGATCAACCCAAAAGTTTGCCCCTATAAAAAATCATAAAACGTAACTGAAGAAGTTTTCACTTCAATAAATCGCAGTTTAAGCAATGCACAGTTTACACAAATCAAACTTTTCACCTTTGTGTTGTACTCGTATAATCCCTACTAACATTCTCGCACTATAAGAACTTCAGTCTTCTAAAAAACACGAACAGCGACAAATTTTTGTAAACTAGTGTGAATTTTAATTGAAATTTTGATATAAATCTTATGAAATACAGCAGTACAAAAACTGTTGATTCATTCATTTATTTGGGATGTGCTCATCAGCCCAGGCACTTGAACTGAATTTTTGTACCATTTCCCATGTTATCTACTTCCATTCCAGAAGCTTCGTGTCTTCCATAAAGGCCACTAGTTTGACTGGAGGGATTTTCAGTAGTTGTGATGGTTGTATTAATTCCTCTCCAAAGTGCTTCCGTCTAAGTTCTTGTGAAATCTCGCAAAAGCAGAGTATGTGAGTAGGTGTTTCATCATCAAGTTCACATTTTCTGCACATATGGGTTCACTAACTTTGCCCATTTTGTACAGATGTTTCCCATGCTACTATTACTAAAGAAGATAAACCCACGCGCATACCATATCAGTCTATCTCTCTTGCACGCTACGTCACTTGGCGACAACTTTGCTATAACGTGACTATAACTTACTACCATTTCTCATTGTAAATAAACCATTTGTTATAGTAGGCATTGTTTTATAGTGGTTTTTAATCAATAGTTTATCATACCAACTAGTTAAATTTTTATTTTGTGTTTGAGTGATACGTAATTAGTGATACCTAAATAAATTTAGTAGTAATTAGAAACATTCACTTAAACGTGGTTGTTCAAGCAACAACAAAAAAAAAGTAAAAACATTTCGGATTGCCGTTTCTTTAGTTTGTCCAAAAATAAAGAAGTTTGTGAACAATCGATTCTAAAGTGTTATCAAAAATATAAATTTAATGTGCAAACATCAAGATTATGTTCAAAACACTTAATAGAAAGAGATTATTGTCTAAAAGAAAAGCTGTTGGAATTACCTCAAAATAAATAGAAATTGAATAGTGATGCAGTACCTTCTCTGCATTTAATAAAAGCATCAAATGTTCTGACATCTGTTCAGCAAAACTGTATAATGAGAATGACGAAAAGGATGAATATGGAGATTATAAAAGATTTGTAAGTACAGACCTATTTTGAAGGTTTAGTTTTAAAAAAAGAAATACTTTTCCCCATGATACACCAGTTCACTGTTTATTCATAAATATTTATTTATTGTAGTAAACAAGAACCTGGAAATTCTACTATCGAGGCAGGAATGGAACTTGAAGTAACCAATATTGCGCCACGAGATGAAAATGAAGAGGAGACAGAAAATTTCCCTGAGAACAGTTCAACTGTTTCTACTCAGACTACAAGGTTGAAAAATTCTGATCTTGAACAAGTCAAAATTCTTCAAGCGGAAAATATATTTTTGAATAAATTACTTGACAAAGAAAGGGAAGAAAAGAAATCATTTGAAAAAATTTTTACAGCTCCGTAAATTAAAAACCCAAGGAAATTCACTGGAGTATTGAAGATGTGTTGAATTTGTCACTACGTCTATTGTATATACTGAGTATTTGTATATAGTAATCACCTGACGGATTTTGTCTCTATGTTTCTAACATCATTTGTTCACTACGAAAGTACTCCAGTAGTTATATAATTTCTGTCAGCCCAGAGTTTTAGGGACTACTCTGCCATCATCACAAACCCTTATAGGGGATATATTGCACTAAAACAATTGTCAGTATTTTCTCTACTTACTGATTTCGCATCACTATGTATTTATCACTATTTAAAGGAAATCGCCAACGTTGAAGTTTTGGAATTGGAGGTGTGCCACATGTCGTTGTTGGTTTGTTATTTGTTGGTAGCCGTCCAGTGAGAGGGAAATATTGAGTACTGGACCCTTTTGGAAAAGTTATGTCTCATAGATTTGTAGTTAGAACAGTTGGTGGTGAAATACTACCTGTTGATTTCAACTTTTTGATTAAGAAGGCTGTAAGTCTATTCTGTTATCTTGTGTATATTTTGTTTTTCTTTGCCCGCTTAAGTCTAACGAATACCATAATTCGTGGGTGGTTCTTCAAACCTACCCTGGCTATGACCAAAAACAGTTTATTTTAGATGCTTATCGTATTCTTATTAGTTTATTTAAATTACTTATTTTTTTTCCCTTTAAACTGTACCTCACTTTTCAGGGTCGTTTACATAACATATAATTAATAAGTTTGTTTTAATGGGTTATTGGGGGAAATTAGTCGTGCTAGGCCAAAGTGGAAAACTCAGTTGGCGCCCACACAAGTTGTCTACTATTTTGTCCGGAAGATCAAGAAGAGGGATCCACCCCTACCTCCGTTCTGAGCGACGTCGAAGGCCTAAGGTTGTCACCGGAGCAGCTGAAACTTATTTGACCGAGTAGACAATTGATAATCTTGCTTTTTTTTGGTATCATTTAAATTTCATAAATAATTTCACATTTGGGCTCGAGCTCAATTTTTAAGGTTACATCAGGAGGTCCAAGATCCTACCGTTTATTAAGGAAAAGGGGCTACCTTTTTTCTTCGGTTTCCACGTTAAGAAGATGGACAAGCAAAATAAATATTCAGCCAGGTAATTTTTACATTTGTTAGTATCTAACTTTACAGAGAAATTAATTAATTCAAATTATAGGTTTATTGAACGTAGTACTGGCGCTGATGGAAAACATATCTCTAACAAAAATGGAAAAATCATGTGTCATACTCTTTGACGAAATGAAAATTCAAATTTCATATGATTATGCTAAGAAGAATGACACAACCTTAGGACCCAAAAACTATGTGCAAATTGTCATGGCTCGTGGAATATGTGGAAACTGGAAGCAGCCAATATTTTAAGATTACGATCGAAAACTGACGGAACATATTTTATTTAAAATCATATCGAAATTAGAAAATATTGGCTACCCGGTCTATGCTATTAATTGTGATTTAGGAGGCTTCAATGGGGGGTTGTGGAAATCACTAAATATTACAGAAGAAACAACTTGGTTTATAAATCAAGTGAGCATAAAAAGACAACATGTGTTGGCAGATACTCCCCATATGATCAAACTTTTAAGAAATCATTTTTCTCGATACCGGATTTGTATTAAATAAAAAATTTATAACATCCAAACCAATTGTCGATTTACTCCAAAATACCCAAAATCTAGACTTAAATATTGCACATAAAATGAATTCTGATTTTTTAACAGTAAAGGGTGCCCAACGACAAAAAGTTAAATTTGCAACCAAGATATTTTCGCACACAGTATCAAAAGCAATATCAAGGTTGGGGTTATTGGGTGTTTTTAAGAGTGAAAACAATTGGCTTGAATGTTCCGAGTTATTAAAAGCCACCATTGACTGGTTTGATGTCATGAGCTCCAAAGTTCCACAAAGTGACTCGAGAAAACGTGTGACTGCGTATGGTTTAGCTCTACCTGAGCAAAATGAAATTTTGGATAAAATGAAAAAAACAATGTACAATCTAAGAAAAGTTGATTCAGAGACTCTTTTACCATTTCAGCGGGGCATCATTATTAGTATAAGGTCTTTTTATTGATTTAAAAGTTGATTTTGATATAAAATATGTATTAACATATAATTTGAATCAGGATCCTCTGGAAGGCCTCTTTCCATTATAAGAGCAATTGGAGGTTTATATGATCATCCAATTGCTTCACAATTCAAATATAGGTTAAGAAATTATCTTATGGGGCGAAATGATGAGTTCATTTCAGAATCAGCAAACGTTGATCAAATAGAGGGCACTGCAAATATTGCTATTGCATGCGGTAGTTTTGTTTCAAACCTTCATACATATGAAAACGATGTTGATGGTTCTGAAATCGTAACTGGACCTTAAATTTACCTAACAATGGTGAATACGCTGATGAAAAACATTCTGCTGATGCTCAAAAAAAAGTTATCGATCAGGATGATGTTCAAGAGTTGGAGTGGGATGGTTTAGAAAATTTAGCTGGGTTTGTTGCGTTTGAGTTACGAAATAAAAAAAAAGCTTGGTTATATACCAGATAGCAATGTAATGTTATTTTCCTGGGTAAACCATTTTTGAGAAGGTGGCCTGATAAAACCAAATTTAGATTTTTTAACAATGTGTAGTGAACTTGACCACATTTTCAACAATTTTAATGGCGAGTCATTAAAATTGACCAAGAGTTATTTGAAATCTCTAATGGATTTAGCTAAATCTGTCCATTTAAGTACAGATGCCAAATATCTTTTCTTTACATGTAAAATGTAATTCAAAATTCGTAATTTAAATAGAGTCATTAAAAAAAGTATAATGCCATGAAGAGAAAAATGACGAAAATGGTAATGTAGTTTACCTAATAAAGCTTTGTTTTCTTGTGAAAATTGTATTTTTGTAAATTTGCTCTCAAACAACTAGGAAATGGAGAAAGGCTTGAATATATGTATGTAAACCTACTGGGATGACACTCACTGAGACATAAAAGGCTTGTATAAATGCAGTAACCAATTTCAAATACGTGATAATAATGGGAAAAAAAATTTAAAACTGAAAAATTATTAAAAACTAATTTATAGCTGTTAAAACGTTCTAAGATAAATGAAAATTCTGTCCTAAGATACTAAAAAAATATATGTTAGAAACCCTGTTATATAATAATAATTAAAATATACTAATATTGATTAAAAATCACTCTAAAATAATGCATTTCCATACCGAAAGAAGGATTTTGTCGCCAGGTGACGTCATGCGCAACGCCTTCCGAAATTCTTCCGCAAAGTAAGTTTATCTTGTCAGTAATAGTATCAAGGATGTTGCTTAGGGTGCAGTGTCCAGTGACCAGATCGGTTACTATCTTCAATTGTCTCTTACCTAGTTTAAGTAGCCTATTTGAGAGTTGCTTGTCTACCTTATTCAGTAAACTCTTTGTATGGAGGTGCCCTTGTGTCAACCTCCATTTGAATTGGTATTCCCTATCTAGCCTGTTCCCGATTTCCCCTCTTATACAATCTTTTGTGATTCCACAAAACGGTTCCGGACCTATGAACCTTCTTCAGATAACTGGTCCGCCATTTCTTTACCAGAAATCCCCTCATGTGTTGGCACCCATATTAGAAAATTGTTGATTGTATTTCGCAAATAAAATTCGTGTTCGATGTCATTTTTAAAACTATATTATCCCACATTATATTTTACAACAAACTTCAAGCAATCGGCTGCAAAGGAGTGATGCTGGAAATAGTTTCTTCTGTGAACAATGTCGTATGGATTAACTATCTATTGATAAAATAGCTGCAAACAATGATTTCCCATTAATATAAATAAACCCTTTTAAATAGATCTAAGCTAAGAAAGTTCAACGCACATAATGATATAGTTTTCTTTCATAAATATTGTTACGGTTATTCAATTACATTATTTTCATACCAATGACTTTTATTATTTCACGATCAAACTGTACCTGTTTACCTCTAATGACTTGATATTTCGCCCTGTTTCTGAGTATCTACTCCATGTTTTTCTATCTACAATTAATCAAAGTGAAATTAATCATTCGTTGACATTTTGTGCTGAAGATTTCGAACAATGACAAGATTAATTATTACCGTGAGATTTTTTTTTAGGAGAAAAGTTAGACTTTACCGGTTTTAGCATTACATTAGCTGGATGTTATTTAGTAGTCAAAATAGAGGTCACAACACGACCACTACGTGGGGATAGTATGAAAAGTTTTATTATTATTTATTTGTTGTAGTATCTTTGTAATGAGAACGCCAGCTTTGCTTTTATGTTTTATTTATAATCGATGATAACAGATTCTTATATTAGATCGTATTCCCTTACAATAACCATAGATAAAATCATAACAACCATAACAACCATCATGCAGAAGTGACAATTGATTGTTACTAACAAGAAACATTGCTACCAACTGATATGATTCTGAGGAAGTTTTTAGCGTTGCTTATTAACAAAAAGTTCTTCTTACAAGAGAATTGCGAAGAGTTTGACTGGGTTGAGAAGTGATAACCAATTATTCACAGTATCCAAATGAAATAGATGATCAAAGACAACGGCACCTTTTCCTCTGGTAAGGGTCGGTTTTATAATTTCTAGTTAACAGGCAGGAAGAAAATCAAGCTTCACCATTTTGTCATATATTTGCTGATCTTTTTGGCAATCTTTGAAGTCATATTATGTGAAATTGTATAAATAAATTTGACCTGAGAGCCAAAATAGTAGTAAATGTGTTGGAACATGGACTGAAGAACTAGACTATAACAAAGTAAAAATTTATTTGAGAAAGAAAACTACTTTTGTCCAGCGAAGCAAGGAATTTCAATAATCGAAAGTATCTTATTATTTCCACAGTCCTGTTGATAGTCAGCAAACACAGACAGTTTACTTTAACAGCAGTACGAAACGCTATGAAAAATAAACATTTCAAACTATTACAGCGTATTTTTTTCTACCCTTTCTTCCTTCCCTTTTTTGTTTACGTATACTGCAGTAAACACGAGTGCCCAATGAGAGAAATACAGGAAATTAAATTGACTAGGCAATTTTATTCGGATTTTGTAGAAATTAAATCGTTAAATAAAACACTTTAATTCTTATGGGCTTATTGGAAAGCCACGTTTTTAAATGAATGTCAGTGAGGTGTGGGTTTCTATAGGGGTCATTCATTCGAAAGCAAAGTAGAGAGGGATGCTGCAAAAATTCTCATAAAAATAAATTACCTGGACAGTTAACAACTTGAAAAACTTGCGATGAAAAATATTCATGAAATGATAAACTGTAATTTTTGTCGTTGCCCTACCTATATAAGATATAGTCCGAGAGCTGGTAGACATTTTTGAGTAGGTGTTTGGAGCTCGATGAAAATGTGTCTAATACTTTTTCTATAATACTCGATCTACTAATGGATAACCGAATTAAACTGTCGAAAATGTTAGTGTAGGCGAGCTTAAATATATTTGAATAGATGAGGCTTTTACTTGATGAAGATCCATAGCAAATGATGAAATAAAACAATTTAATTTGTTTAAATCTTCATTTAATTTTGAACTAACGTAAAAATTAAATTAGTGACGTGTTTCGCTACACAGTAGCTTTTTCAAACTAGTGAAGATACAATGAAAAACTTTTAATTTATATAGTGCCTTAATACGGAATTCTAAGATATTGACAAAAGTATTATAATATATTTAAATAGGGATAAGTACAAAAAGTGCCTAAATACGGAATTCTATGAATATTACAAAGGTATTGAAAAAGAGTACCTGGAAAATTTATTCACAACCATCACATCTTCTAGGTAAAAAGGTTTTATGAGGGAGAATGATTGATATCTATTTGGTTATTAGACAAATTACCTGAATATTTGTTTTTGTTATTCTCGAGGGCTTCTAAAAGATTTAATTTAAAGGATTTGGGTTCTACATGCTAAATTTCAAAATTTGAGTCGAAAGTGTGTTGGTTTGTTAATAGATGATTTGAATAGTTGGAATCTAATTTGTTGTTGTCATAGCTGCGTTTGTGTTCTGAAATTCTAGTTTTAAAGTTCCTAAAAGTTCTACCTATATAAATTTTGTCACAGTTGTCGTTACCACATTTTAATTTATAAACACCTGATTTGTTTAATTTTGAGGATTAAGATTTGTTATTTTTATTGAATTTAGATAGATTGTAATCGGTTTTAAAGCAAATATTCATATTTAAAGATTCTAAAAATGATTTGATTTTCAAGGATGGTGTTCCAAAGTATGTTAAGCTTTTAAATTGATTATTTTTATTTTTATCTGAAGGATATACTTGTTCTAAAGTGCGTTTCTTAATCTTTTTATTTATGATATTGTCAATTAAGTTTGGATCGTAATTATTTCATTATTTAATTATTTATTTCATCATTTAAATATATTTTCTTTCAAAATTGCAGAGTTCGTTTTTCTTTAATTCATGGAATAAACATCTATTAGCATTCACATATTATGGAGAGTGATACGTAGAAGCAATGAAGAGTTCAAAGAAGACGGAGAACCACCAAATTCTTACGTTTAATATTTTTTGCAAAAAAATATTCGTGTCTTCCATCATATAGGGGCTGATTTAGCCCCACTACCCAACAGCCAAGTCCGCAATTCTGTATTTAGGTATTATAGAAAAAGTATTAGACAAGTTTTCATCGTGCCACTAATACCTACTCAAAAATGTCAACCAGCTCCCCCACTAATAAGTTATGTAACTATCTACTGTCGAATGAAAGGTATATCGGAACCAGCTTCTCAACATAAGTACATAGAGGTGATATACTTCATGAAAGTGATAAAAACACAAATCGTCTGGAACAAGTGCAGCAGTTTTCTCCGGTACCTGTCAAATTCCCGTAAAAATTTCTTAACGAATAAAATGATACGAGTCCACTTGATGTTGTAAGTGCATGTGTGAACTCATTTAAAATTAAGTATGTTCTCTACTAGGTACACACTATGTAACTTCTTCTACCTGAATACAAAGTATACAATCAGTTTATTGACTCTAACTTTATATCTACCTATCTTATGACCTATTAGACTTATGTAGCACACTATCAGTTGTAACTTTACTGTTAAAGTTAAAATGATGTAATTATAGGATACTCAATATTTACTGCTCCATATACCAATAGGATTTGCATCATTGCAATTAAATTCTGTCTGTTCTGGGAAAAAATTGAGCTGGAACTCTACGGAAACATTTAAATAAAATGATAAAGTTGAATACCATTTGAAAAAAATATATTTGTTGATAACCACTAAAATACCGAAGTTATGACGTTACTTACTGACCCTGTAGTATTGACAGGTGTTTAAGTGATAATTGAAGTTTCGATTTCTTCGAATAATAAATCAAATTTTTAATTCAAAGTTAAAATGCTTTCCCACTGTGTCATTCAAATTGACTGACACTATTGGATTTTTTCGTAACTTAATTATAATTCAAGTTGTTTTGACCACAGAACCACCTCCAACGAAGACTTCATAATTTAACTTTTATTTTTACGGCCTCTTTCATGTTTTACGATTCTTCTAAAATTCAATTTTACTCATCGTTCGAACATAAATTCCGCATTACTCGACAAATTTCTTTTATACTATAAATTCCTATTTTGTATAAAGTGAATTAAATTGTCGATAAAAAATATTCAAATGCCACATTTGTATCTAAAAACTCCAGTTGAAAATTCTAGGTTTTTAAATAAAGTGTTTACTGCAATAAAAAACATCACTTTTTAAAAAAAACTATTAATGCCAGTGTTATGTGTATGTCAACAAAAACTCGCTAGCTTGAATAAAAACAGTGGCGTGACATCAAAACCTACAGGAAAACAGACATAAGTGAAATTACAAGACTGGTTAAAATGCGATACAAAAAATATTTCTTAGTGTTCGATAATCCTTGTCCACCACTCACTAAGCGTCATTGTCCCTAATAATATACAGGCTGTTTCACGACGACCTTACCTACATCTATATATTGGAGACTATCCACACGATTTTTTATAAAAATTGACATAGATTGAGAACAAGTTATGGATAATCTAACTTTATATAACTTTTGGTTATACCGGAATTGAGCGACAACGTTTTAAAATTATATTTTAAATATACAGGATGTCCCAATAAAGTATTACATATCAAAGTTATGGAAGACTCCGTATTTCATTGGATTTTCTGATAGTCAGTGGAAAATAAGCTATGCTTAAATGAAGATTTCCTACACCTAAGTACAAAGGGTTCCGATTTATATCGATTTTTCCAAATTAACTTCTTTCGTTTGATAGTTGGGAATTTGATAAGTGTATTTCAATATTGAGAACCAAACATCTATTTATAATTATTTACAGTTTCCTTATTAGAGCATTCAATATATACCTTGCTTATTTGTCAAGGCCTAACAGAAAATTCAATAAAATACAACTTAGATATACAACTTATTGAAAGAACCTATCTATTCCAAAAAGTAGCCTTGATCGATATACAATTTACTGAAATGACAAAAATTCAAAAACTTTCATCGCTTAGCTATAAAACTCCATCCCATTGGACGTGATTCACCCTGTATAGTACCAATCGAGGCGAAATAACAACTTAAACTCAATAATAATAGTTATTTACGCAACAAGTGCATAAAGTGGTGCTTTTTTTCACGAATGGAGGCAGGCGAATGAGTGAAAAAAAGATACATTTTGCACTTGTTGCATACAATATTTTTTCTGCGTGCATGCAAAAACCAAAAAATGTGTTATTTAGGTTGCTCTAAATGGACTAAAATTGGCGTCGATTTGAATGTTTATGTTTGTCATGATGACAAAACGCTAAGTAAAATGTCAGATGAGTGTAATCTGCAGAGCCATTAGCGGAAATATTTAAAATTAGCTTTAAAAAAACCACTTTATCTCACCCTAATGTCACTTTATCTCACTCTTATGTCACTTTTTTAAACTGTTTAACAAATACATATTTTATGTACGAAAATCGATTGAAAAAAGTCACTTTTATTATTGATTGTAGAAAAAATAACATTACTAACAGAATATGAGCACGATTCCTTTTAGAATATTATTGTGGTATCCAAACTTTAAGTTAAATTCAAATTGATGGGAAAATGATGGGAAATAATTTACTGATTGATACAAAAATGTGAAATCGATGTATTGATTTGTTTATGCTCTTTTTTTTTGGTGTTTCCATATTTCTGATACAATATTTACAGCGCGGCGTTAAGGATTTCGACAGAAATAACAAATATCAAGATGAAACGTTAATAATGCACATACACAGACAGCCAGACGTCTTTGAAGGCTCTCATGAAACTCAATAGTGTCACCAAGACTGGTATGGTCACTGTCCAATGAAATGACACCTGTTGAAATGGGACTATAACGAAAAAATTTCCTGCAGATAATTTGTAAATAAAGTAAAATCGAAGGCGTCTAATCAAAATCTTGACAAATCGGAATGTTAGATGCATCTGAGAAAAAGTTATCGATACAAATACTTAACATTTCAGTTTCTGCTGATTTTCATCATCACAGAATCCATTTCTAGCAGAAAAGAGAATAAAAAAAAGGTGAGCGGTCGTCGGATCGCCGACAAAAGCTTGCTTCTTATGCACAATAGAATGCGAGGTTGGGAAAACCATCAATAAAAATACGCGCAATAGAATGCGATGTTGGGAATTACATTAGGCCCAGTACGTTCTACTAAAGTTTATTTTATATTGTATTTACCATTTTTTCAAAATTTTGACAATTTTTGATAATTAATGACCATTTTTTCAAAATTTTTCACAATTTTTGACCTTTTTTTCCGAATTTCTGATAATTTTTGTCCATTTTCCCAGATTCTAACAATTATTGACCATTTTTGACAATTTTTGACAATTATCGACCATTTTTCCAAATTTTTAACATTTTTTGAAAATATTTGGCAATTATTAACCATTTTTTCAATATTTTGACAGTTTTTGACAATTTTTAACAATTATTGACCATTTTTCCAAATATTTGACAATTTTTGACTACCCTTCCAGAAGTCCTATGTCGTGCAATAGGAAGCAAGCTTCAATTTAAATTTCATTGGATTAATGGATTATTCAGAAACCTGGCAACTCTGTTGCGTGCCGCACTTTTCGTAACGGTTACACGTTTTACGAGTTCACTAGCCTTCTCAAAAGTCCTATGTCGTGCAATAAGAAGCAAGCTTCAAAAACTGCTTTTTGAGGTTAACCTGAAATGTGTTTGCCCAGCAACTGTCCACTCGACAACTACATGCTTAGCGACAGATTCCGATATCAAAATGCTATTTCGACAGTGCTAGTGATGTCGGAAATTATTTTGACTAAACACCTCGACGGAAGTTACCGAGTGCCGATCGCGTTAGATTTCGATTTGACTCTTCGACTTCTATTTCTACTGGAGCTACAGTGTAGGGCCGTATGTGGTGAAGAGACAAAAAAACATACAAACATATTCTGTTAGACATCCTAGGCTAACTCCCGAATAGTAGAACAGCCAATCGGCGAAGAACCTGTACAAACTGGTAAAGGAGAATACAGTTACAGAATGGTTGTTATGAACTTGAATCAGGAAGACACAGGAAGCTGAGGTGTAGCTGGCGATCGGATCAGCATTCTAGCTGAAAAAACGTCATTGATATTCGAGAAAGAGCATCAAAATATTGGGTAGTGTATTGGTATGGAATTTAAATGAAGCTGCAGTCGTATTCTGGCAACGATGAGTTGAGTGAATATTCACTAACCATCATCTTCAGTGAATTCGTTGAACAACTCTTTTCCAAACTATTCAGCTTTTCGAACGATCTCCTTTGTTTGTAGCAGAATAGAGGGATGATATATTTGTCAAGAATTTGGACACTGGAGAAAAAATAAAGAGAGACCATAGAGAGAAACACTCTCATGACAAATGTGAAAAAATTTTCAATAAACTATGAAATGCCACTCCTGCGGGTGTAGAGAGGGATACTGCTGAGGGTGGTGCAGGGGTACAGGACACTGGGTGGACTGGCAGCAGCGGTACTTGCAAGGTCCTACTCATTGGACGTGATGGCTAGAGCTAGGAACAAATGCTGGAGGGATGTGACCACAGAGGAGGTACAGGAATGGATAGAGGAGGAAATAGAGAGAAGGTGGGAGGGGTATGAGGGCGCGCCAAAAGGAGCGATTGGGAATAGGAGAGATTGGATGGACCAGAAACTCGGGGAGCTGAACTACTTCTTGACGCAGGTGTTCACTGGACATGGGTCGAGAGTAGGGTACTTTCACAAGATTGGCAAAAGAGAGACTGGAGTGTGGGAGTGGTGTGAAGTGGGGCATGTGCTTATATGCTGAAGGAACGAGGAAGTGCTGAAGAAGTTGGAGAGGAAACTAGGGGAGGCGGTGTACTGGGAGAACATGGTGGAGATAATGTTGAGGGTGGAGGAGGAATGGATGGAGGTGAGTGGAGTAGTAGAGAGCATGGTTAGGGCGAGAGAAGGACTTGATATGGCATGAGAGGTAGGAGTGATAGTAGGGAGAAGACGACGGTGTGAGCGCAAAGTGCGCGAGGGACCGCCGCCCATCACTAACTATGCTAGGGAAGTGATTCCGAGGCGGGGGTACCGGCGAGTTTGAGGTGGGTTTGGTTGGTAGAAATCCCCTTTGGGAATGAGTCCAACACTGTTTGGGTCCTGGACCCATTCAAACATAAATTTCCCATCACGGCCCGAAAAAAAACTATAAAAAATGGATCAAAAAAATGAAAATGCTGATAAAACCCTGAATTAGTTCGAAAAAACGCCATAACTGCAGAAATTGCTGTTACTGATGTTATAACTAGAAGTGGAGATTTTTTACTAAGTTAAGATCCATTACTGGATAACATTTTTTTTTCTAAAATTTATAATATATTTTGTGTTCATTAATATAATTATTTCCAGCTGTGATGATATGCTACTTCACTGCAGTTGTTGGACGTATACGACGGTGTTCGCAGCATGGTAACCCATTAAGACACTTAACGAGCTCGACGCTTCCTACCATCAAATTTCGATACGCACGTGTCAAACCTAGTAAGCTGGACGCCTTCTATCAATTTCAACAAAAATATAATGTCAGAAAAAAGGAAATATTATGCATCGTCTGTGGTTGATTTATTTGTAATATTGGACATAACCTCAATATATTAACAAAGGCAAGAATTCTCGAATAATGTGTGACAATCAATAGGTGATGCGGTACTATGTAATCGAATAACATCCTATTGATCTGAATGTCGCTATTATCTCCTGTGAATTATGGACTAACGTTACATTAGCTCGATTTAAGGGTAATTCATCCCATAAACTTAAGTGAATGTATCCTTCGCACGATATATTGTGCTTTGACATAAAAATCCACACGAGAAAATCTATAAGAGACAGATACAAAGCGAAAGAAAAACTTTATCTTCAGCAGTTTGCATGTCAAGTTAAATATTTAAGTGGGAAATCTAATCGACGCGGTTATAATACAATTTTTTTTATGGGAGGTGAATAAATCTCGATTTAAAAATCGCGACTGATAGAAGTCCGCATGGAGATAAAATCATTTTTAACACAAAATAAAAAATGTTTGTTATATCGTTGGAAACAATACAGACAAAGTGAGTGATTGTGGTTTTTTGTGAATTTTATTATTGCAATATATACACTAGAATTATTTCAACTGAAAGTATTGAGGTGTAGAAGTATATTAAAACGATATAATAGTTTGTCGCTGCAATTAATATGAACTGGATACAAATTTGAAACAATTCACGAAAGTTGTCCATTTTTGGGGTATGCAATTAGCTATTAATTGTCCTCCCATTTGTTGATGATCAAGTTACCTTCACTGTAGACACTGACGACTCAGATTTTGCAATTGGAGCTACTTTATGTCAGAATAATCGACCAGTTACCGTACAAATCAAAACAACATCACTCTTTTATTGATGAAGAAGCATATGCTATTGTAGAAACATTATACAGTATGGTAAAAATGCAAGGAATAAATTCGTTATTTCTTTTTACCTTTTAAAAAATCTACTTACCTTATCAACATCAACATAGATACTTGGACATTCAAACTTAATTAACTTTCTGTCGAGTGATTAATAGTATTATTGTAGTGGACGTATTCAAAAAGTCTTTGTATCTATCAACATTAAGCTGACTGGAAAAGAATTGAAATTCTAATAATGATAGGTCGTGGAGATAAAACACGTATGCAGAAAGAAGTATGTACGTTATTTAATAATAACTACCCCAACCCAGAACCAATCTCACAATCCACTGTAAGCAAAATTGATAAGAAATTCAGAGAAACGGATACTGTCGAAGACCTCCCTAAAAGTAGTAGAAAACCAATATCTGAAAACAAACAACTGGATGTTCTGCCTTTCAAGATAATCCCCATACCAGTTCAAGGCAAGCAGCATAAGATAATGACATGGACCATTCAACAGTTCTTAGAAAGCTGAAGAAGGTGGCATCCCTACAAAGTAAGTTCAGTACAAGAACTTATGGAAGATGATTTTGATAGACCAATTAAATTATAATGGAAATGGAAAATAACAGAGATCTGATGTTTTTAAAAAAGGTTCTTTTCTCTGATGAAGCTAATTTCTACTAAAGGGTCATGTCAATCTTCAAACTTATCGGTACTGAGCTACTGAAAATCCACACTGGATGCAAGAGTACCGTACTCAGTACTCAGAGAAAGGGAATTATAGACAATAGGATTATTGGACCATACTTTTTCGAAGAACCCTTAACATGTTCTCGATATTTAGAATTTCTTCAAAACCTCTTGCTCACCGAATTGAACCGGTTGTCTCCAAACATAAATGATTTATGGCTGCAGCAAGATGATGCGCCTCCACACTATGCTGTCTTGGTGCGCAACTACTTGAACAACGTCTTTCCAAATCGGTGGATAGGTCGAAGAGGAACACTAGATTGGCCGCCTAGGTCACCTGATTTGACTCCTCTTGATCTCTTTTCATGAGGATACTTGAAAAGTAAAGTGTACCAAAATAGAACTCAAAGAAAGGATACGTATTCCCTTTTCTTCAGATGAGCTCAGCCATAAGAGATCAGCTCTCAAAACCCCTTTTTACGGTCAAAGGGACGAATTTACAAGAGATTCGCCCTGCATATAGCCCCAATTAGTGTCACACGTTTTATTATTCTATGAGATCAAAAATTCACCGCGAGATTACCGTTTTCCGACCCCCGAAGAAATAATTATTGCACTTAAATTGACTACTTCTATTTCGAGTGTTTTATGAGCTTAATTAGAAAATTGGCATAATAGTCTAGTCTATAAGCTTAAAATACTGTTAATTCTACATACTTTTATTAAAATTATAGGGTTTAGCTCATTCGATCCGGAATAATGTCTAGATCATTGTGCCAAATAAATAAATTAGCCCATAAAAAATTCCAAAAGTTATAAACAATTAAACGCCTTCAAAAAATAGTGTTTGGTTTGTAGCTTATTGTTCGTAAATTATAAACATTTTCGAAATTTGAAAAAAAGATCCTTGAAGAGGGGGAAATTCAGTAAAAAAAAGTTCCAACTCCCGGAACTGTACCTCCATTCTTTATAATTTTATATAACACTGAAAATAGCCCTCCGCGTGCAATTGTTAGGTTGCGCGCACGGCCTCGAAAGCAGGTACGTCACTTAAAAATTTTTTTGTAGATAAAGTTAATTGAAAATCTGGAAAAAAAATTTCAAGTTAACAATAAATGACTGATTGCCATTTTTTGCTAACTTACATTACTTATTATAAACAAAGTAATAACATTTTTAAAACTTTGATGACCCAATCTTGTTTTGTATGTTTATAAGAAGAGCTCCACGAAGCGAAATAATTTTAAGGCAATTATTCGAATATTTTTTTTTAATTTAGAACGATGAAGGAAGTTTGAAAAAATTATGTTAATCAACAATCGTCTAGCATATTGAAAAATTTGTTTCTATGAAAAATTCCAACGGGAATCAATTCTTCAAAGTGTTTGGATTATACCATAATCTTTTGAGATTTTTCAATTAACTTTAAGTAATTAAAAAAAAATTTTTTAAGTGATATACTCGCTTTCCAGGCCATGCGCGCAACCTAACAATGGCGCGCGGAGGGCTATTTTCAATATACACATTTAGAAATGGGTCGCATCGTGGAGAACGGAGAATACCTTGTAGATTGTAGATTCATGAGGTTCTCGATATATCAATTCACATATTTTTGAATAAATGTAAAAAAACCACGAAACAAAATATTTCTTATTACAATCGTGAAAAATTGAAAGGTATTAAATTATTTAAAAAGAAATATAAGTCCAAGTATTGATTACGATATAAAGGTATTATTACCATAAATGTCAAGGTTGTAAGATGAAGAAATCGGATCTGGAATGACAGTAGTTGATGAAATTAATATTAGAAAGAAACAATTATTCGAATCTTAGTTTTGAAGGTTGTAGCTTAATTAATGAATTAAAAGAAATTAAAATAAAAAATGAAGTAACTAATATATGTTTTTTAATATAGCCTTACCTACTGAGTGCTTTATTTCATTCAGTCAACTTGATATCATTAAATTTAATCTAAAGTAATATTTACTGTATACAGGGTGGGCCAAACTGAAATGAAAGATGCTTGGATATTACCATTTTGACGCCACTTGCTCCAAAAAAATACTTACACTGCCGGACATAAAATTAGGGCCACCCAGTAATTTGAAGATATTGTAGAAATTTTCATTTTCTCCGGATTTTTCTCGGTTGTAACATAGTTTACTAACGGATTGCTTGAATAAAAAAGTTGTTATTTCGAAAAGCGGTTGATCAAAAAACGGCCCCTCGCCCAAATTCCTAAAAACCATTATCAGCATATTTTTTGTTCGGATGGTTTTATCCGTCTATTGCAAATTGTTTGCTTAGTGTTGTCATTGTCAGTGCAATGCAATGAGCTTAAATCCTGTTGTTGTGGCACGAATTGTGGAGGCTTTAGAAGAAGGTCGAGGTCAGCGCGAAACTGCCAGAAACGTTGGTGTAAGTCTCTCGAGTGTGCAACGAGTATGAATAGACTGGTATGGCAGGACTATAACAGCTAGAAATGACCGCTTTCTGGTTTCTAGTGCTTTGAGAAGTGAGAAATGTAGACATCAGTGAGTAGACAGTTTCACGCTGCTGGTTTATCTTCTCAAACTAGAGCTACTGTAGCGCCGCTTTCTGGTGCACCGGATTGCTAGGTTGATTTTTACACGAGAACACTTGTCTTGGACAATAGCGGTTTCGAGTCACGTATTGTTTTCTGATGAATCGCGATTCTGTCTTACCAGCTCAGATAGATGTGTAAGAGTGTTGCGACGACCAGGCGAGAGATTTACTCAAGCGTGTATTGCTGAGCGACTTCCATTTGGTGGAGGATCAGTTATGGCATATCTTTTGACGCTCGCACGGAGTTAGTCTTTATCGAGAATGGGACGTTGACTGCGCATAGGTACTTGAAAGAGGTTCTAGAAGACCATGGTTATTATTGGAGACGACTAAACCTTTATGCATGATGATGCACGGCCTCACTCTGCTCGGATAGTTACTGCGTATCTTGATGAGGTTCAAATCATGCGATTTGTTTGGCCTGCCTTCAGTCCAGATTTGAATCAAATAAAACATATTTGGGATGAAATAGGAAGACATTTACGTAGACATGTGCCGGCTTCCAGAAATTCTAGAGAGCTTCGCGATATGCAAGTGCAGGAATGGGACAATTTTCCACAGAATGTGATCCAAAGTATGCCTCATCGTTTGCAGGCTGTTATCACTGCCAGAGGAGGAAATACTACTTACTGAAGTCCTTAAAATTTCTTTCGTTCTAACGAAAAGCATATCAAAGTGAAATTATTAATTTTTTCACTTTCAATAAACTTTGAACTACAGAAACTGTTTTTATTCAAGCAAACTGTTAGTAAACTATGTTACAACCGAGAAAAATCGGAAAAAAAATAAAAATCTCTACAATATTTTCAAATTATTGGATGACCCTAATTTTATGCTCAGCAGTGTATAATAAAAAAAAATAGGTGGCAAAGTTGGAATGTGAAAATTTTTCCCGCGGTATTGAGATATGGAAAATCATAATATGATTCAATGCATTTTCATAAGCTATATTGTGCGCTTAAATTTTTTATCATTAACGCTATCGCGCTATAAAGTTAAAAATATTTCATAATTTTCATTTGATTTATTATGACTTTGACGTATTAATCGCATTTGATTTAGAAAGAAGGATTTTATCGAAAAACTGATTCGACTAGTTGATTTCTCGTCCCAAAAAATCCCGTTTAACGAATTTTTCATGTCATAAAAAATGTTTTTCTATTGTAAATTTCAAACAAAGGTTAATGCTTGGAAATATCAATCCTAAATTCACTCATATATGTTAGATTTTCCCCTGAATCGATTGGTGGTCATTACAATGTTCTAACTGTAGAATTCTAGGAGTAACGCGTTGTTTTTTGTTCCAGAGTTTGTTTTTACGAGTGTTTTTAATTATTATACTTTGACTATGTTAATTTTATTCTAGTAGATTGATCTTTAAATAGTACTCTACTGAGATTTCAGTTGAATATTCATAGTTTTGTGGCATTTAAGAGACTTTTTATATTAAAAATGCGTTTTTTAGAAAAATCCATAACAATATTTGAAGGTAAAAGAATGATTTTATCAAAAAACTAGTCGACCAGTCGATTTCTCGTTCAAAAAACTCCATAATTAATTTCCTTTTCAATCGAACACAAGAAATGTTATAAAACACCCACTATTAATAATGTTCCCGAATTAATAATAATTAAAACATAAATTAATTAGAAGGGTTGTTTTGGAAGTTCACCCCTTTTCTTCTAGTCTATTAAAACACCTAAATGTCATTTTAAAATGTATCTGAGTTGGGACCATTAGTCTCCAATTACCCCCAAAGGACACGCCTATGTCTCACCCTTTAAATACTTCATGGAAAGTTGCCGACAATAACGTGATCAAAAAAGTTACACGCGAACTTTCAGGACATGTACATAATAAATTCCAAGTTATATGTAATACAAAAATGACACAAGGGATGGTATAGCTTCCGGAGGGTTATGCAGGATATGTGTTTAGTGAGTCATAAAAATGTGTTTTCAGTAGATACATACACAGTAAATATTTAAGGATAATTAAATCATCATATTTCGATAAAATTCTAGGACAAGTTATGCTTTAAAAAAAAAACAGTTTTTTCCAGAACGTCGCGCAAGATTATGAGAACGTTCGAACCAGAGAATTGATATATCCACTTATTCGAAGCAATACGTAGATCAATAGCTTTATTCAGAATCGGACCAAAATACAAAAATTCAGAGTTACAAAAAATTTAAGGACAAGTACTCAAACCAAGCATCCTTGAACCTGTGATTTATAAACATTCAATTTTACTTTGAGCTTTCAATTATAAGTGCCAGCAATTTCTTTTCAAAAAATAATTTTTTCTTATAAGTACTTGTTATGGTGCTGTAAACTCTTGAACTCGCAAAGCAAGAAAAACTGATAAAATGAGGATAAACAAAGGAAGCGGACAGGGAAAAGGCTTTACTGGAAGTGGATGACAAAAAGGTGCATACACAGGAGTAACAGTACTCAAAAAATATTAATTAAATGAAACTGTGAGCTTATTCAGAGAAATTGTAAGTTACGAACAAAGACTGAGGGTACATTAATTATATATTGTGGAAGAATAATTTTATTTCAGGGCAGTGGAGAAACTTGTAAATAGCACAACAACCACAGATGAATATTTGTGGGGGATAAAACTAGTTACGAGTTTCATGAATTAATTGTTTCAATATTTACCATGTGGAATCTGTCTATAATAAATTGAAATAAACTTCTATCATACAACGTGAAAAAGCAAAAAATGTATTTAAAGAACATTTGACCCAACCTGGTTCAACAATTTCTATAAATGCAGCACTAGTTACTTTGGATATGTATAACTATACCATCCTAGGTTGGCACTCGACCATAAGATGCGCTTTGACAAACCCCGCCCATTGACACCGAGAGCTCATTTGATGTTACTGTTTCTTACTGTTAACATCATAAAAATTCCATAGGCGTAGTAAATTTTTATATATAATTAGACTTTGTAAATGTAAATTCTTTAGAGGATGATGTCCCAATAATTTTTTAATAACGCTGAATATTTATTTTAGATCGGTGAACGAGTATCAGCTGCTCTTGGTGTTAGCCTGCGAACTGTTCGTCGAATTTCCAGTCCAAAACACTGGAAAAACACGAAGTAGCCTCGTTTTCTACTCCACAAAAGAAAAGGCCTGGCAAAAAGACAAAAACAATGCTAGATGACGTTGGCAAGACCCAGTTAAGAAACAGTGTTTTAAATTACCATACATCTCATAAAACTATACCTACGCTGAAGAAAGTGCATCTACATTTTTGCGAAGAATTTGAATATGATGGGTGTAAAGAATCGCTTCGAAAAGAAATGCACCTAATAGGTTTTAAATGGAGAAAAATAAGAAACGATCGAAAAGTATTAGTGGAACGTGATTCAATTCGACATTTACGCCTAGAATTCTTAAGGAAAATGGAGCAATATAGGGGAAACGGAAGGACAATTGTTTATACAGATGAGACCTATATTCATTCCAGTCATACTCACAATAAAAGCTGGAGTAACAAAGATAATTTGGAACTCTTGAAACCGACTAGTAAAGGCCCTCGGATGATTATTGTTCATGCAGGCAGTGAAGCTGGATTTATTCCAGGTGCATACATTCGTTGGAAATCAAATTGTGAAACTGAAGACTACCATAATAAAATGATTTACGAAAATTTTGAAAAATGGCTAAAGAAAAGCTAATTCCAAATTTACCTGCGGGTAGTGTTTGGTTTCCTAAAACCGCAGTTATATTCAATTATAAAAAATGTAAGACCTAAATACAAGCGATACTGCATCGACGAACTTCTGATAACGCACGGATTTGGTGTAATAAGATTACCGCCATATCACCCCGAACTAAATCCAATAGAATTAGTTCAGGGTGCAATGAAACACTTTGTTGCGGAAAAAAATGTCGATTTCAATTTCAACAAAGTTGCCGATTATTGCGACGAATTTTTTGAAAATTTTACATCGGAAATGTGGAAATCAAGGTGTGAACATGCAATAAAATTCGAAAAAGAATATAGTGAAAGAGAACCACTTCTAGATCAAATTATTGATGATTTTATAATTAATCTAGAAAATGATTCTGACGGAAGTGAGTCTGATTCGGAGGAAGAATATTTTTCAGATAAGGATGAAAGATTTGAAACTTCCAGAATTTTAAATTTTGAAGAAATTGAAGGTACTCCATACACTTCATAAATATAAAAATTTGAATTATGGCTATTAAAAATCGTTTACCTAAATATTGTAATGCTTAAAAATATTTTAAAACATTCAAATTGTTTTTATGGATTATATGCCTTTAGACCTTAATTTATTTCCCATTATGTTAAAATAAACCTTTTATAAACCAAACAATTATAAATGGTTATAATTTTTTGTCTCATAACTTGTATTATAAACAAAAATATTAAAAAACCCAATATAAAATAAGCAAATGTTAATGTAAATTTCAATTAAATAAATAGAAATATAGAATACATTCGGTATTTCTATTTTTCAATAAACATTTGTAAAATGTTTTTTTTTTGAAATAAAAAATAAAATGTATCTACTTATTACAATTAAAAATTTAACCCAAGCCCCTCTGATTTATACGACACTGGTGTTGCAAGCCGCCTTACCCATAGATAAACCACCCGTACCGTCGTAAAAATGTCTTCTATCACTATTCAGGCACTCTTTAACTCTTTCTCGTTCGCGCATACCCAAAGTGCCAACCTAGGATGGCAGAGTTAAAAGTTACATAGTATGCTTTCAAAAATGTCACCAAAAGAGTGAATCATTTTGCAACAGATATTCTAAATTTATTTCAAGTTTACACTAATTTAAAATATTTTTGTATAACAACAAATTTTATTCACTAAATGAAGGATTGTCTATGGGAAGAGCCATACATCCAAAATTTCAATAAATGATTTGAAGGCTACTATTTTTAAATCTTATTTAGCCATGTTTTGGTTGAGATATGTCGATGATATTCTAGAATGTTTTATAATTGTACTTTTAGAGCATTACACATTTTTCGGGTTTATTATTAAGTTGCGCTCATATATTAAATTTACATTTAGTCCATTGAAATGTTACATGAGCTTTACATTTTTTAGAGGACGCAATTCTTTTTTGGGACATTTTGGGACAGCCAAAAGAAGCCTGACCCCAAGTTTGTGGGGTTGCCCTTGTCCCCCGGCCGCCATCTTGGAAAAAGAGGTGCAAACACCTTTTTCGCAATATCTCCGAAAATATACGTCCTACAAAAAATTCTAGAAGATAAACATAAAATATGTTTATCAAACTTTTTGCCCTAAATTCAAAATTAAAGAAGTTATAAGCAAAAAAGTGTGAAAATTTCTATAAAAATTTTCTTTTTTGCTCTATAACTTTTTTTTATACATTTTACAAAAAAATTACTTCAGTCCAATCTTGTAGATGGTCTTCTGAGGAAAATTTGTCTCTATATTTTTTTAAATTTCATTCATTTAAAACGCTGCTAGAGCGCTCCAAAGTTGACCGGGTTCGTCAATGCTCATGAGAATCCAGTCAAAACGAAATGTTTAACTTAGTTTTATGTTTTATGATCTTTTTTTTTTATTGTAAATACATTCCTAAAACATTTTTGTTCAATCTGTACAACTTTATTCATTCTTAACTGTTTTCCTCACTATAGAACTTACCAAATTATTTGTTTCATGTATGGAGATCTTATAGCACAGAATTTGCCGTTTCTTCATGCTTTCTCGGGATGTGATATAACATCAGCAGCCTATAATATGGGGAAACTAAAATGTATAAAAATTATGGAAACCCATCCTGAATTATATATAGAATATGGAAAAAAATTTTCCTCAAAAGACCATCTACAAAATTGGTCTAAGGTAATTTTTTTGTAAAATGTATTATAGAGCAAAAAAGAAAATTTTTCCAGAAATTTTCTCATTTTTTTGTTTATAACTTCTTTAATTTTAAATTTAGGGCAAAAATTATATTTTTAGGCAAGCGATTTGCTAAAAATTATGTCTTCAAGAATTTTTTGTAGGACGTATACTTTCCGAGATATCGCGAAAAAAGTGTTTGCACCCCTTTTTCCAAGATGGCGGCCGGGGGACAAGGGCGGCAACCCCACAAACTTGGGGTTAAGCTTCCATTGATCCCCCACTCATGCCACAAAAATAAAATTGCGTTCTCTAAAAAATGCAATATTAGGTCCTTAAATTGTATCATTTCAATGGACTAATTAGAAATAGAAGAAAATAAATCAGTAAACTCTCATACTAAACGATAACTAGAATAGTTCAAAACAAACTTGGATATTCGATTCATACAAAAATCACCACACTCAGACATTAAAATATTGTTACGTCGGACCTGTACTGAGATCGACAGCAAGATTCTGTAGGTAGCTGTATTTTTCATAAAACGTAATAAAAATGAATAATTAATTGAAATGCCTATGTATAAATGGCCGTGATTACCTTTATTTTCAAGATAAATATCTGCACCTAGAAAGTCTTGCATTAAGAAAGTTCTCGAAAAAGATGCATTCCAATCAATGGTTATCCATTTGAATCAGGGTTTATCAAAAAAACAGGTTCCTGCTGAATTTTTCTTAGACAATCAATTGTTATTCAAAAAATAATTTAACATTCCGACCCCCCCCCAGAACTGGATCTTGTTCAACAAATCCTAAGGAGCTGTTCTACAAAAAAATCAGGTGTATATAAGATCAAATGTTTGATCTTATATGACTTTATATCAGTTAAACACAAAGAAATATTGAAGTAAGATGTAGTGAACATCTTAATTGCTTTAGAAATAAACATCCAAATAAGTCCGATTACGCTCAATTATGGTATATTATTCAACAAGCATATAATGATGGATATTATTCACGAAGGTGCGTTTATGTCGTGAGCCGTAGCCGAGTGAATATTAGCCATTATATGCAAGTAGAATACTATATTTTGTCTACCACTATTAATTACCTGTTTATAAAAGAATATTTTTTTTTCTTTTTTCTTCAATTAAGGACGGGCTTTCATATATAACTTTTTCGACTTTTCTGGATACTATTTATTCTGCTTTCCTTATTTTTGGAGGGGTAACATTCATTTTAGTGTCTGATTCGCTTTCCATACAATATTTTCTAGTAATTTGAATTTAAATTCAGTATAATAATTAAAACTCTTGCAACCAGTTTTAAATTATTTAAAACGTCAGTATCTCAGTTTTGACATAATCATACGCTCCATATACAACAGCTTGATAAGTTATCATATATGTCTCCATAGCGGAATGGTTTGCAGATCTGACTGCGTGAAATTAATAATTGTAGGCATAGAGTTTGATTCCTGGTCGCGATGAAAATTTTTAAATACTATATTGTGATATTTGTATATAAATAACCTTCAATATATGTCCTATTCATCCGTGTCATGTGACGTGTTCATTATCCACACCTATTATTCACTGGTGAATAAAGTACGTCATTATACTTGAAGAAGCGCCCGTGTTATGTAAACATTATCAAATATTCGTGTACAAACATTATTATAATTGACTCTATATTGAACTTATTATTATTAATTGATATTGTTTTATATAGTTAGTCTTTGTCGCAATAATATTTTTCATTTAATATCATACCTAATGGTAGCCCTACCTGAAGGTACGGCTATACCTGCAATTACAAGCGACCCGCAGATGGGATATCTATTGTAAACCGGCGTTGTACAGGCTTGGCTAGGCAAACAGAATACAGATTTGAATTATAATGTCGTATTAGTTGCCCACCCGGTAAGGGTTTTGCATGTTAAATTAGTTTTTATTACTCTGTGTCTATTTCAAACAGACTATGGGTATGTATTTTCCTTAGTTGCTCAATTATGTCGATGATGCAAATGAAATTTGTGAAACCGGTCGAGTAATATATATATGTTCTATTTCTAATGTGAAATTTGTTATTTATCAAATGTATTTGATAATTTGATCAATTTGTGCGCTGAATTCATTTCAATACACCTGGAAGAAAAAATTTATAAAACTGATGAAAAAGAGACAAAAGATGAGGCTAATACTGGAATAAAAATTCAGTGTATAGAAGAGATATCCAAATTAATTTTTCCCACAAACAAAATATTATTTTTAATAATATTGATGTAAATAGGTTGAAATTTTATATATTTATCCATGGATGATTCTTCTTTTCTCTTTTATGTCAAAAAATCGTACTATACACTTTAATCTAAATAAAAAATGAATTTCTCGTAAGTTTTTAACTAGTTTAAATTACCTTGTGAGTGCAGATAAGATCCAAAAACTCCTCCGAATAATATCAAATAACCACAAAGTTTAAAAGCGAACACTTCCATATCTGAGTAAATTTAGTCACACATCACACAAGAAAAAATTAAACAATCACAAAAATTACCACAACAGTCCACAACAACTCGCGTTGTCCAACAAGTTTTAAAAAAAAGTTCACTCAATGCGCTTGCTCCAAAGACCAAACAAAATCCGTTCGTCAATTAAAATAATTTGACACTTGCATTATTGACAGCAGTGCATCTTCAGTGGGCGGGCACCGACAGCAGTACACACGTAATACGTTTTGATGATGTCACGATATACCAGCAGTAAGAAGCGAGTCCCGCGTGATACTGAACGGTAAAACGGTTCAAAATGCCGAAAGCTTGCGCGCGAAAGGACCCCACTACCTACTTCGTAACACCCTATCCTGGCTTGAATGGTCCTATCAATCCTGAATCCTTCGAAACTAGGATAATTTCAGATGGTTATTATTTTTTTTCCATCCCGACGAAAATGGATGTCTTCTCTTAATCCAATGAAGAAATATATATTTCATTGAGTACTGAACTTTTACAAAGAAGCATAAAGCTTTCTGTTTCACTGCATATTAAACAGCATTTTAGCCATTTGATAATACGTGGTGATAAAGAAAATTCATACGAACTATAAAATTTCTTTCACTCTGCCCTTGAACAGGATAAATAGGTAGCTGTGAAATTTCTGTGTAACGAGTGTGTAACGAGAGAATAGGTTCTGCAAAAAAATCTAGTTATGGAAAATACCGTTTCTCAACGAGTTTCCAATCCCAAATACGAGGATTGTCTTCGTTTAAAGCTGTACCTCATCTGAATTTTTAAAGTTGATGGAATATGGAGTTAAGCCGAGAAAATTTCCTCACAGGAATTTCTCACAATATTTGGAGACAGTTGTCTCAACAAGAATGCCTTGCCGAGTTGGTTTCTGTTTTGGGCAATGAAGCACCACATCAGTCGACAATTTCTCGTTGGTATCGAGAATTTAAACGTGGACAGATTATTCTTAGCGACAATCCAAGAACAAGTCCACCAACAACGGCAGTCACCCAGAAAAACGTCGATGTCGTACGTAAGCTGATCCAAGAAGATCGACATGTCACATATCGCAAAATTGAGCATTTCAAGGAACACAATTTGAAAAAATTTTGCATGAAAAAATATCTATAAAAAAATTAGTTCCTCGTTGGATACCGCATCTGTTGACGGAAGAACAAAAAGAGTCAATTGGTGTCAAGAAACTCTAAACCGGTTAACGCAAAAGAGTTTCGAAGTTTCGAAAAACCCCCAATGGCGAGTGATCCTCCACCAAGACAATGCAAGTTACCACACGGCTCAAAAAAAATTGAGTTTTTAAAGCAAAAAAAACATCGAACTGCTAGATCACCCTCTATACAGTCCCGATCTAATTTTTTACGACTTTTTTACTTTTCCAAAAATTAAGAATGGACAGTCCCCAGAAGATGCGGTGAACGCCTTCAAAAACTCTATTTTGAATGTACTAGCAAGCGAGTGGAATAACTGCTTCCAGAATTGGTTCCAAAGGATGTAAAAATGCATTTCTCTCCATTTTTTTTTCGGGTCGAGATGGGAAACTCATGTTCGAATGGGTCCAGGAGCCAAACAGTATTAGACTCATGCCCGAGGGAATGTCTACCAACCAAACCCACCCCAACTCGCCGTTACCCCGCCTCGCACACTCTCTGCTTACACCGTCATCTTCTATCACTCCTACCTCTCATGTCATATCGAGTCCTTTTCTCCCCCTAATCATGCTCTCCACTACGCTACTCACCTCCATCCATTCCTCCTCCCTCCCAAACATTATCTTCACCATGTTCTCCCAATACACCGCCTCTCCTAGTTTCCTCTCCAACTTCTTCAGCTTTTCTCTCCATGGATGATACTTTGAAAAAAAAATAGTATCTAATCTATCTACTGTTTTTTAGCTCTAAAATAACTATCCTTTGCCTCGTACACCGGTCGTTGCTTTCAGCGGTTATCGACGGCTCTCCTTGCAGGTTCTAAAGCCGATTTGTTGATAAAATTAAACAGCATAGCGGTGGAAGTACGAGTATAATACAGACTTTGTAGAGTATTCCTCAACTATAATACACAAAAGATTGAAACCAACCTCCTTAGAGAAACTCCCTTGGAAATTTCGCACATTAATGCTATACAAAATCAATATGATCAATTGTTCAAATTGTGGTATTAATATTCATAATACGGTGTCCCATTATAGTCTTACAATTAAAAGCTTCTTCGGAACGGTTTTCAATAATGAGATGCAGTTTGCTCTAAAATTACTGTAAGTTTTGTTGTGACATATTTATTTATATGGTCTACTTCCGGTTCACTCGCTATAAAAGTGGCGTAGTTTCAGAAGTCAATAAGAATTATTGTTCAAATAGGACGTATATTAAGTAATAACTCAAAACACACATATTTTTATTCAATCCATTATTCCAAAAAAGCAAGAGAATTTGTTTGCCAACAGTTTGGAAACAATTAGATTGGTAGAAGTGGACCAATAGAATGGGCTCCAAATTCTCCAGACCTGACTGTTTCAGTTTTTTTTTAAATAAGAATATGTGAATGATAGAGGACACAACCCGATACCTAATTAAGCAATTAAAAAGTAAGATACGGTAGATAACTTTAAGTGACAAAATTAGAAAAAATTATTTTTCTACTGTCGCGCGTAAAATGACTAATTACTATATTCAAATGAAATCGTAAAGTCGACAAATGCCGAGGATTGTTACTTTACGCTCTAGCGCAAAAAAGAAATCTTTTTCGCTCGCTTATTTAATCAAACCACGCCCTCCGAATTAAGTCAATTGGTGAATAATTAACAATTTATCAGATTAAAAATTAAATAAAATTATATGCAAATTGTCAAAAATTTTGAAATATGGTCAA
Organism: Lochmaea crataegi; assembly: GCA_947563755.1. Taxonomy (NCBI): domain Eukaryota; kingdom Metazoa; phylum Arthropoda; class Insecta; order Coleoptera; family Chrysomelidae; genus Lochmaea; species Lochmaea crataegi. The sequence continues at coordinate 30,479,550 of OX387428.1, read as the reverse complement.
AAATGGTCAATTATTGTCAAAAATTGTCAAAAACTGATAAAAATGGACAATTTTTGTCAAAAACTGTCAAAATGGTCAATAATGGTAAAAAATGGTCGATAATTGTCAAAAACTTTAAAAAAAATTTGAAAAATGGTCAAACATTTTCAAAAATTGTCAAAAATGGTCAATTGTCAGAAATTTTAAAATTTTTTTGAAAAATGCTCAAAATTGTCTAAAACTATCAAAAATTGTCAAAAACTGTCAAAAATGGACAATTATTATCAAAATTGGTTAATTATTGTCAAAAATTGTTAAAATGTTCCAAAACTATCAAAAATGGTAAAAAATTGACAATTATTGTTGAAAATTGGTAAAATTTTGAAAAATAGTTGATAATTGTCAAAAATTGTTAAAGTTTTTGAAATATTGCCAAAAATGGTCAATAATTGTCAAAAATGGTCAAAAATTTGGAAAAATGGTCCATAATTGTCAACAATTGTCAAAAATTATAAAAATGGTCAATAATTGACAATTATTTTTAAAACCTGTCAAAAATGGACAATTATTGTCAAAATTGGTCAATAATTGTCAAAAATTCTTAAAATTTTTAAAAATGGTTCATAATTGTCAAAAACTATCAAAAATAGTCAAAAGTTTTGAAAAAATTGTTAAAAGCTTTGAAAAATTGTCAAAAATGGTCGATAATTGTCAAAAACTTAAAAAAAATTGATAAATGGTCAAATATTTTCAAAAATGGTCAATTGTCAAAAATTTTAAATTTCTTTGAAAAATGGTCAAAAATTTTCGAAAATGGTCAATAATTGTCGAAAATGGTCAATAATTGTCGAAAATGGTCAAAAATTTGGGAAAATGGTCCATAATTGTCAACAATTGTCAAAAATGGTCAATAATTTTGAAAAATGGTCTAAAATTTTGAAAAATTGTCAAAAATGGTCAATAACTATAAAAAATGGTTAAAAATTGTCAATTATTGTTAAAAACTGTTAAAAATGGACAATTATTGCAAAAATGGTTAAAAATCATTTTGAAAAATGGTCACTAATTTGAAAAAGTTGTCCAAAATTTTGAAAAATAGATAATAGGAGCCGTTTCCCACAATCGATTTAAACACGTGATTTATAGAATCGATTATAAGAAAATAATAATCGATTTATATAAAAATCGATTATAAGGAAATAATAATCGATTTATTTAAAAATGGATTATTTTTTAGCATCCCTAGTCAGTAAATTTTTTTAAGGTTAATCATGATAAATAGTGAAAATGACGATTATTCTAGCACTCCTATTATAACCTAAGATAATATAAAAAACTGTTTTAATTATCAAAAGGACGACTGTAGAAAAAATTATGTGTTTTTCGAGCGTAAAGTAAAATTGCCGCTTTCCCGGCAATCTGTTACTTCACGCTCTAAATATACAAATAACTATTCTTCCATCTTGAGATTTTTTTTATAATTTTCGAAATAACATTCGTTAATGTCCAAAAATAATCTCCAAACCTCCGATATATAATCCAGTAGGACCCGCTGTACAAGAGCATGAGACTGAAATAAATTGAAACATATCGAGAGGTATCTGGTCCTTTTTCAATAAATGTATTTAGGGCTTGTGATTGGTTCATGGAAAGTTACGAGCTCCGAACAGAATTTTACAACTTTGTGGTGAAGAAGAAGGAATGGAGCAGATATTTAATTAAATTGACGGTGGGGTATCGCTGATATCAGATTATGTTTGTTACTAACTACTGAGGAAATAATTTATTAATAAAGAAAAAAGAGAATCAGGAAATGATTTGGTGAAAGATGTTATACGAAAACGTTAAATTACCCAAATTGGATTTTTACATTGAGACTTCAAAAGAATGTCTGTAAAATTATTATACTGACATTTTGAAATTTCTTCTCCAGCAGAAATTGAAGCTTGATTTATCATAGTTTTACCTTAATTAGACCAACTTCAGAAACAGATTTTCAATGTTGATGCTATTCGCTCGTCGTGTTGGAAAGCCCCCTACACCGGGGAATTATTTCCAACCACCTGAAATTTCTACTTCTGGCTACAATTTCGTTCCAGCCTCGCGATAATCCTGACAACATAATTGACGACGGTTCCTACCTATTTCAATCTCAGCGTCACGACAGACGCCATGGTCCGATTCCTCCTTGTTACTGGATTTCCTATGAAATCTTTTTTCATCATACCCTCCTGTGGCATTCACCAGAATATCTGATTTAAAAAAGGGAGGAGGTTTTTTTTTTGATTCTCTCTTCACTTAGTCTGTATCGTGTCCTTTCTGGAGTGAAGTTAGGAAACACTTCCATGGTCGCCGTTGGGTACGTTTTCATTGCTCCCGTGATCCATATACAGACTATTCTTCTAATTCTGGAGAGGTTGTCAATAGCCTAGTCCTACTAGTCCACGTAATGATTGGTCTCAATAGGGCTGTGCACATCCAGCTCAGGATGTATGTATGTATGTAAATTGGGGTGACATTCACTGAGACCTAAAAGATCTATTGTACCCCCTTACTTCTACTTAGTTCCTGCGGAAAGTCTCAGAGACTAGTAGCTCCTTTAGTCCTATTTCCCTGAGGAATTTTAGGATATCTGCAGGCTTTAACTTAGGTAAATGTACCTCTTGTATCCAGTAATCTCCAAGGTGTTGCCCTAGAGGTGCCCTAGAGGATTCTGAATTGCTGTGCAGTTCGCAAGTATGTGGATGGAGGTTTTTTTCTTCCATACCACAGAATCTACATTCTTCTTCCTCCACTATTTTGAGCTTTTTCAGGCGACAATGTCCCGCAAGGATGCCTGCTAAAACTCTCTGTAAAGTTTCACTTTGACTTATGCATTCATTTGATCTTAACTGGTTGTAATCACCCAGAAGAATATTTGATTGTCTAAGTCCTACTAGATCTTTCCAATGGTCAGATCTTCTCTTTTTTTCGGATTTGCCTATTTCTTCCAATATTACATTGGTGCTGATACCGCAAAAGGGTTCCGGCCCCCAAAAGGGTGTTCCAGTCTCCCTCTTTGCTAGTTCATCTGCTATTTTATTTCCTTCTATCCCAGTGTGTCCTGGAATCCAGCTCAGGATACTTGCCCTACAACCACGACAGGTTCTTGCACACCATTAGAGTAATTTTTGCTTGTTTGTAACGTTATACCCGGGTTTGTTCCACATGAGTTTATTTAGATAATTATTTCAAAGGATCGGCTGGAATAATTGGTATAAATCACCCATTGAAATAAAAACCTTTCGCGCAATTATGAGTGATAGAAATATTATCTTGAGGATATCTATCACTGGTTAATTTTTCTTATACAATTGAGAATATCTGAAGGAATCTAATATCGTAAAGAGTTTACTTTTATAATAGCTACTTCACCTCAGCTTTGTTTTAACACTTTCCGTATATTTCTATTTTATTTGTAACAGAAAAGTGCACAACCGATAACATTTTAAGTCAATATCATTATATCGAATGTGCAAATAAAAACCTTTCACGTTGAAGTTATTAAATTCCAGTTAATAACAGTAGGGGTTTTGAAATACCGAAATAACATTGCCATATAGGTTGAAGGAGACCAATATAGGGCAGTTCGAAATCTTGAGGATTTAACGAACCGTGGTAAAGCCAGTTAAGCTTACACGCGACGAAATCTGATGACAGGCAGTGACAAATCAATTAATTTTGTGTGAATAACATGTGACTATATTGAAAAGTGTTTATTGATTATTAATAATAGTATTTGTACTTTAATATGATATTCTATTTAATATTTTTTAACATGTAACTTTTTATTTAAACTGACATTACATATTTTATTATCTGACATTAACATCAAAAAACTATATTAAGCACACTATATAAAAAATATTTAAAACTAGTGAAGTAGTGAGTGTACTCTTTCATCTCAACAGTGTTTCATATTCAGTGAACTACGTATAATCTCGATAAAATTTGATAGGAAAATTTACATTTTTGATCTATCAGGTTTTATTGAATATTAGAAAAAAATTTCCGATAATATCCACATAAGGAGAGGAAATATTTAACTCATTTTCGCCTTCCTCAAGTTAAAATCACTCACTTTAACCCATTAATGCATCGTTTCCCTTTAAAGGGACGCCACTGTTTTAGCAGGTAGAAATGTTCCTAACCTCATTCTCTAGTTATGCACGTGTTCGTCATAGTTTTTGACCATTTTTGACAATTTTTCAAAATTTTTGACCATTTTTCAAAATCATTGGCCATTTTTGATAATTATTGACAATTGTTGACAATTATGGACTATTTTTCCAAATTTTTGACCATTTTTGACCATATTTCAAAAAATTTAACAATTTTTGACAATTATCAACTATTTTTCAAAATTTTGACAATTTATAACAATAATTGTCCATTTTTGACATCTTTTGACCATTTTTGACAATTATTGGCCATTTTTGACATATTTTCAAAATTTTTAACAATTTTTCAAAAATTTTGACCATTTTTCAAAATTATTGACAATTATTGATAGTTTTTGACAATTATCGACTAATTTTCAAAATTTTTACAATTTTTGACGATTGCTGACCAATGTTGACAATAATTGTCCATGTTTGACAGTTTTTGACCATTTTTGATAGTTTTTGACAATTATTGACCATTTTTGACAGTTTTTGACAAAAATTTTCCATTTTTAACAGTTTTTGACAATTACTGACCATTTTTGACAGTTTTTGACAAAAATTTTCCATTTTCAACAGTTTTTGACAATTATTGACCATTTTCGACCATATTTCAAAATTTTTGACAATTTTCATATAATTTTATTTGATTTTTAATCTGATAAATTGTTGAATATTCACCAATTGAGTTAATTCGGAGGGCGAGGTTTGATGAAATAAGCGCGCAAAAAAGGACCGCTAGAGCGTAAAGTAACAATCCTCGGCATTTGTCTACTTTACGATTTCATTTGAATATAGTAATTACATTTTACGCGCGACTGTAGAAAAAAGGTTTTTGGACTTGGAGGAGACGTCGTAATATCACTGCTTCAAAAATCAGAAGCTCCTGCAAACAATTTTTTTTCGATAACTACTTTACGAGTCTCTGTTTATTGCAGCATCTGTCTGAAAAAACATATGCTCTACTGGAACTGCTAGACAGGATCGAACCGAGAAATGTCCATTTCCTGAAGCAAAATTTTGGAAAGATAAATCAAGGGGATCTTCTTACTTCATACATTGTGAGAACGTTTCTTTTGAGCAATGGGAGGATAATAAAGTCGTTACTGTTGGAACGAATTTTGATTCCACCGATATTGTAACAACCTCAAGATGGTGCAAGGAATCCAAATTTAAAAGACAAGTTACTCAACCCAAAATTATCGCAAACTATAACAAAAACATGGGAGGAATTGATAAAATGGACGGACTTATTTCTCTATATAGAACGAGAATGCGACAAAGTAAATGGTATTGGCCAATAGTTTCATATTTGGTCGATGCTAGTGTGACAAATACTTGGATTCTAATGAAAAAACTGATGCCTAATGACCCAAACTGTTCTTCTCTACTTGTTTTTTGAAGATATATAGCTTGCAGTTTGGCAAAAAATCAAGCAGAGGAAAAACAGAACCGCCATATCCACTTGCTTCCAGATTTGACAATATAGATCACATGATTTCTTACAATGAAAAAGACAGGAGGTGTCAAATGTGCAAGAAAAAAAGTAACTTTATTTGTATAAAATGCGACTTAAATTTTGTTTTGAACTTTATCATATAAATTGAAGGTATAGTAAATTTTATACCCATTTAGAATAAGACCATCCTTATTTATTATTAATAAATCGGTTGAAACAAAAAATTACCAACAAAAATGAACGTCGTAACTAATTTATTAGATGTCACGTTTTTGAAGTTACGTCAAATTTTGATTTCATGTTAATGTCAGATGGTTCAAGAAGCCGCATACGTTAAGTTACTAAAACGGCTGGTACCTCTAAATAGGTATTAATTTTACTATAGATATCCTTCTTTTTATAATGTAATGAATAATATTTTCATCTGTTCAATTAGCATAGAGTCCCTTTAAGAGGACACTTAAAAACAAAGAAATGAAAAATATTCAAAAATTGTCCATGACTTTTACTTTTTTTTTGAGCTTGCTTCTTATTGCACGACATATGACTTTTGGGAAGGCTAGTGAACTCGTAAAACGTGTAACCGTTACGAAAAAGCGTTTGTCACGCGATGACTTATTCTTCGACTCTTTCTCGTCCGCCCGCTGCGCTAACTCTCTCCCCTCTCTTCCTCAGTCACCGTCTTCTTCTCTCTTTCGTAGGCTACACAGCGGCACGCCTCTCTCTTTCATACACGCCGGCACGAGGGATTCCCAAACGGTCGGAAGAGAGAAAGAGGCAGATGCAGAGACAGAGACGAGACAGAGACAGAGACAGAGACAGAGACAGAGACAGAGACAGAGACAGAGACAGAGACAGAGACAGAGACAGAGACAGAGACAGAGACAGAGACAGAGACAGAGACAGAGACAGAGACAGAGACAGAGACAGAGACAGAGACAGAGACAGAGACAGAGACAGAGACAGAGACAGAGACAGAGACAGAGACAGAGACAGAGACAGAGACAGAGACAGAGACAGAGAGAGTATCGCGCGTCTTTCTCTCTAATTGCCAAATATGCTTTTGAAACATCAAAAATTTTAAAATATGGTCAAAAATTTGGAAAAATGGTCAATAATTGTCAAAAATTGTCAAAATTTTGGAAAAATGGTCAATAATTATAAAAGACTGTCAAAAATGGTCAACAATTGTTGGAAATTGTCAAAATTTCCAAAAAATTGTCAAAAATGGTCACTAATTGTCAGAATCTGTCAAAAATTGTTGAATATTTTTAAAAATGGTCAAAAATAGTCGGTAAATGTGAAAATTTTGAAAAATGATCAAAAATTATTAAATATTTTGAAAAATTCACAATAATTGTAAAAATTTTTGAAAGTTGTCAAAAATGGTCAATAATTGTCAGAAACTATTAAAAATGGTCAATGATTGTTAAAATTATGAAAAATGGTCAAAAATTGATAAAATTTTGGAAAAATTGTCAATAATTATAAAAAAATGTCAAAAATGGTCAATAATTGTTAAAAATGGTCAAATTTTTTTGAAAATTGTCAATAATTGTCAGAACCTGTCAAAAATACTCAAAAATGGTCAATAATTGTTAAAATTTGGAAAAATGGTCTAAGATGGTCAAAATTTTTGAAAAATTGTCAAAAATGACCAATTATTGTCAAAATTTTTGAAAGTTGTCAAAAATGGTCAATAATTGTCAGAAACTTTCAAAAATGGTCATTAATTGTTAAAATTATGAAAAATTGTCAAAAATTGATAAAATTTTGAAAAAATGGTCAATAATTATAAAAAAATGTCAAAAATGGTCAATAATTGTTAAATTGTCAAAATTTTTGAAATGGTCAAATCTTTTGAAAAATGGTCAAATCATTTTTGAAATGTCAATAATTGTCAGAACCTGTTAAAAATGCTCAAAAATTCTCAAAAATGGTCAATAATTGATAAAATTTGGAAAAATGGTCTAAAATGGTCAAAATCTTTAAAAAATTGTCAAAAATGATCAATTATTGTCAAAACTGCCAAAATTGGTCAATAATTGTAAAAACTGCCAAAATTGGTCAATAATTGTCAAAAATGGTCAATAGTTGTTAAATTTTGGAGAAATAGTCTAAAATGGACAAAAATTTTGAAAAATTGTCAAAAATGATCAATAATTGTCAAAACTGTCAAACTTGGTCAATAATTGTTAAAAATTGAAAAAATTGTCAAAAATTTTGAAAAAATTTTCAATTGAATCAATCAATTTTTTAAAAGAGGTCAAAAATTTACGAAAGATGGTCATTCTATTGTGCATAAGAAGCAAGCTTCTGTCGGCGGTCCGACGACGGCTGACCTTTTTTTTTAATGTTTCCTTTTATTTTTTAGATAGGATTCAGAGAGCTACCAGGATTCTGGATTTCGGTGATGTGGATCAAATTACTTCAGATCAAGCTTATGACATTCCCGACTCGGTATCAATTTCTGAGGAGCAAGCTGAGGACTCAGAATATGCTGGTGATAGTGATGCAGATGATGAAAAATTACACACCACAAGTAATTCTCCTGAGCTTTCGAGAAGTAAATCTCTACCATCTACATCAACATATCTACCTTCAACATCAGCTACTTGAATGGATTGGGACAGTGACGATTCCATAAAGGACCCAGATTATCAAATTGATTATACTTCCGTTAAACGTTAGCCTTTTTTTTAAACGGACGAGTCTTCAGATGACGGGGATTATGCAGAAAAAACCACTTCTACTATTAAGGATTTTACTGATTTCCAATCGTCACCCTATGAATGGAATAATAGTGCTAAAGATACAGAAATCTATGAAAAAAATTCTTTTCCTTATAATTCTAAACCCAATTTTTGTGTAAACCTCGAATCTCCTAAAGAAATATTTAATCATTTTTTCTCTGAATGTAAACAACACATATTAGTTGAGTCTGAACGTTATGCTACTCGAAATAACGTAAACATAAATTAGACTGGACAAGAATTTGATGCTTTTTGGGGAATTTTTATTATGACAGGGTTTCATCCCTTGCCCAGTTTGCGAATGTACTGGTCCACTGATCAAAATCTACATGATGATCGAATGGCTAAAATCATGTCACTGAGGCGTTTTTTACAAATTTTAAGGTATGTGCATGCAAATGGCAATAATCAAATGCCTAAAAGGGGACAAGAAGGTTTCGATAAACTTTACAAAATCAGACCACTGTTAAATATTTTGTCAAACAAATATAAGACGTCCTTTTCAATCAGCTGACATGTATCCATAGATGAAAGCATGGTAGGTTTTAAAGGCAGAACGAGCCTAAAACAACATTTAAAACCTACCAAAAGATGCTTCAAATTTGGGCACTTACTTGCGCGGAAACTGGATATTTATATAATTTTATTGTATATGAGGGAAAATCGGATTCAGTTCAAGAAGGCACTTTAGGAGAAAGAACTGTTCTTGCTTTATGAGAATCTCCAAGAAATACAGGAAGATGCCTGTTCTTTGATAACCTCTTTTCTACAATACCTCTTTTATCAAATTTGCGTTAGTTGGGTTTTTTTGCTCGTGGTTCATTTCGTATCAATAGAAAATTTTATCCAAAAGATAAATTAGCTTCAGATAAAGAATTAAAAATGGGAGACACAGATTTCGTGCAATCGAATGATATATCAATTGAATTTACTGTTTGGACCCTTACTTTGTGGAATCTACTCAAGGGTTAGTTTGTAGACCAAATTGCAAGAAAGAAGTATTATAGTAAATTCATTTGTTTCATTTCAATATTTTACTACATATTGCATGACCCATCATGCTAAGGTAAGATACTCCTTCTAACCCGTAACAAGATATCAATTTCGGTGAAATATGTTATCAACTTATGTATATTGCAATTTTAACATAAATCCGATTTTAATGTGTCTGCTATATTGTGGTTTATCCGCGCTTCTTGATAATTGGGACTCTAACTAGTGGTGCCGAACTAACCAAATCAACCATCTAATCAATCACTATTTACATGTGAATTTTTTCATAAAAAATACGTGAATCTTATCTTGGAAAACTTTTAAGTTGAATGTTACACTTCAAGACATACTTGTTTATTACTTGCTTTAAAAATAGTTTATGGTTCAAAATCTTTCAAGAATAATGTGGAACGCTACTCGTTACTCGAAACCATTCCACTATATTGTCGAATTTACTACACAGTTGAGTAAAAGTAATATTTCACGTCAGTGAGCATTTTACAATTCTGAAATTTCTACTTTTCTCTCGTACAATACGAATAATTTCAGCTTCTAAAACAAAATCAATAGCGACCCATATGCAGGCGAGTAGTATACATAACTTGACATAACAATTTATTAAATAGTTCATTCCAAAACAAATTGTTAACCCGAAACACGTTTCCGTAATAGACATTTTCACTGAGAAACGTTACTATATTTCTAGTGGTATCGCAGCAATACTTTACTTGAGCAAAATGGCTGGAAATAAAGATTTATAAAAATAGTCGGTGTCTGTGTAAACGTATGCGTGAGCGAAAAATTCCCGCACTGTTACCGTTGTTAAAAGAGTGAAGGACGGAACTAAAAACACTTTTATAACATATCAAACTGAAGAGTGGAAATTGAAAATTTTTATTTAGTACCAAAAGTCGATATCAATTGTTAAAGAGGGTAGCACGTTGACCAGCCTAGCGAGCTTGGCGTCCTGATTGGGTCGCCCTAGTTCAATGTTCGGGACTCGCGGTTCCTGTGTGGCTCGCTAGCACCATCAACTTTGGAGTTGGAGAGCATGAAAATAAACACACTGTTTATCAGCGAATATTTTCAATAGTCTTGTTCAGTTGCAAATTGCACGAGGTGCAGAAGTGCTATGAATTGTTCATTGGAATTGTTAGACTAACGAAGAGCTAACTTTTCTCGATAAGTATCCATTACAGACTGATCAGCTCTTCCAGAGGAGAATAGATGACAAATTCTGTTTTTGTGATCATGACCTTCCGCGTAGTTTATCCTGTTCAGTCTCCTCGTAAATAAAACGCTAGCTACTAGTCACGAACCACGCGACGAGTGACTGTGCCTTCATAGATATTTCATTAGTAGCACGGGGGTGTACATATAGGATTCCTTCAACTAGTAGAAAGACTTTTGAGTCTGAGATGAGGACCAGTCTTTTCATTTAAACGGTACAACCAAGAGAAAAAGCCTGAAAGTTGAGGTGCGAAGGACTGGTGGTACCGTACTAATCAATCTACTAATGAACCTCGTTGCTTAGTGTCGTTCGGTAACAGGAATTGACCCCTGATCTTCCTCGTTCAATCCCTAAAACTTCGATAAACTTAGCCAATTGCTCAATATGTATGAGGTACAAGTCGAAGAGTGTATAAAATATAATCAAGATAATCCTGGTCAAAATATTGGAACAAACTTATTAGGTGTATTGTCATCGGTCCTTGAAAAGTGTGCAAATAGGCTAGTCGTTAAAACGTACTTCTGAAGATTCCGTTATAATAAGACAAACAAATACACTGGTGAAACTTACTAAGGCATTATAATATTTTTATTGGTAAATATTAGTCTGTAGACTGTAGAAAATAGAAAAAGACTGCAGCTCACAAGACCATTTTAAAAGTTACATCGTTAAAAGTTTGCTTAAATCCTTCTCGAATAGACATCTACTTATTTTTATAAACCAAGTGAAGGACAGAGGCAGTCCTGGAGTTTTTGTTGATCATGTTAATCAGAAACTTTAGTGCTGCTTGTCGTGAAGGTATTTGCGAATACTTTTGTATATTTGAAAGCTTTTGCTATACAGGGAGGTGCGATGAGCGATCGACAACGTCTTACTACACAGAGCTGTCGTTAAAATTGAACTTGTCATAATACAAAATCCGGCTTTATATAAATTATGTGTTACAGATATTATGAGAATGTTGGGTTATGTTACGCCGCTAGCTTAGCAATGCGCCCAGACGGACCTCAGCTGTTAAGACCTACTGAACATGCCCAAAGTAATATCTTGAACATGGATTTGATTTGAAATATTCAGTTTTTAATGACATTAACCTTTTTAAGAATTATTATAGATCTTTTATTTTGATTTTAAGATACTTGTAGTTAAGTTTAAAAGGTACTATGTGGGAGATAGAAACTGGTGGTGGGTATAACTAAGAAGATGTCAAAGTTGTAACATAGAACCTTATACTTTCAACCCAGCTAGCTGATAATTTTCAATTTCCATGCATATAGTTGGGGCCACACAAAATAATAAGGAATTGAAGCTCTGTCACAGATTACTAACCGTGGATCTGCGCAAAGATCGCTATTTGAGAAATGACAAAATCAAAACTTTTTCTATTCATTTCGCTCGAGCTTTCGTTGTTTTATATGTATAAAAAGTAAGTCTAGAATAGATTATCTTCACTCCACCCTCTCTGGAATAGCGGTGTTGTCATCTGTCATCTGTCAACAATGCTTATGACTAGGATTGTGGCAGTGATTGTGCTTCTAATAATGATGCATCAATTGAGCCTCAATTCACAAAATCATCATTTGTAGTTCAATTTGTGTAAAAAAACCTTCACTCTGCCATCTCTGGGATGGCGGTGTTGTCATTTGTCATCTGTCAACATTGCTTATGACTAGGACTGAGACAGTGATTGAGCCGTTTTTGTTTGATGACAAACTTTTATTTTAAATTCCAATCCACTAAGACTTTTTATTTCGACAACTGGAATAAGATTCTTATATCAAAATTCATCAGTTACCGAGAGTTATCTGGAGTAGAGCGTCAAATATAGCAGCACCCTTTATACTATATATACTGTAGAGGATTAAAAAATATTAACTAATGTGCAAAAAATCAATGCGATGTTTTAAAATGAACCTTTTAATAACGACCCCATTTCTAGGGCAACGTTTTATAACGAAAAATGTAAATTAAAAGAAATTTTCCGAGTATTTCACGTCGTCGTTACAGGAGACACGGTCATAAAAATATGTACCCACACACCCGTGACGAATAAAACAAAGCGAGACTCATTTAAAGTAATACCAGACAATATTCTCTCCCATACTGTACGTGAATCTGGAAAATCAAATAAATAGGGGGAGGACCCCACGACGTGTTATCGTTTTGGGGTGGTTTTAAACATATAAACGGAGGAAAAAATATGGAAGAGTGTACCCTTTTTATTTCGAAAGGAAAAGTCTCATATTTCTGAAATAGGAATCTGGGTTCTGTAATTCACGTTTCTTAATAATAGTAACGACGTTCGTCTTACCAGATGATGGAATTTATTCAATTGTAACAAAAGTTCAGGAAAATGTATAAATAAGAACGTGTAGCTTGGTATGTAGGTATTTATGTATATTGGGGTGATATTTACAGGGATTAGGTATATTTTTCCCCATTTTTTGTAATTAGTTCCTGAGAAAAGTCTCAGAGACCAGAAGCTCCTTTAGTCTCCCTACTTCTCTCATTTTGTTATAATAAAATATACGTTTGTCCAGAACGAATCATTAAGCTAACACTTTAATTAATAATTGTAAAATTATATGTATTTATCCTGGACAGATATCCCAATTTGCTTCATTTTGTAGACTTTTTTTTGTAATGTGAAATATAATTTTAGCACAGTTCCGTGGATATACCATTCCTGGGATATATCATTCCTAGGATATATCATTCCTGTCATAGACCATTTGTAACGATCCGTCTGAATAGTGACATTTTGAATCCGAAAGTGACAAGATATCACCTCTTATTTTGTTAAAACTCAACATTCATTCTCATTAACAGTACCTGAGGACTTTTTAGAGTAGTAATTATCGTGCCTAGTTATATATTATATGTTTATAATGAAATACTCACCTTTAATATAATACATACACTAAACATCTTTATGTTTTCACTCAGGAAATTGATATCAATCTATTCTGGGTTTGTAAATTTATCCAATCACTCGGTGTTCATTATACAGTGGTTAACACTAGAAGCGCCGAGCTAACCTGCATACCTATTAGCGCTATAAGGGGTCATTTTGACCCCATCTTTTTTCCTCATATAAATATTGCAGAATCGGTAAAAACTGAAAAAATTAGACTTATTTTGCTTCTTTATTCAAATAAAAAGCTGTTTACTACATACTCATAAACTAGTTGGCGCATTTGGCACAAGTTACAATTTTAACAATGTTTCATGAACAATTTCCGCACGCAAACTTGAGACACTTTTTACATTTGACGACAGTCTTGTTTCCTTTGCAGTGTTTTTTAATCTGACATTTATGTCTTATTTGCGATGGTTGTTCAGATACACATAGGTAATATTTATGTATGATATAAATTCAGACAAGCATTGCAATATTTTTCCTATTGTAACGTTTATTCTAATTTATATTTATAATTAATTTATATCTACAGATTTATATGTAATTCAGTCCTTATTTAATAATTTATGTAATACACTAAACACACTAATTATAATTTATATGAGAGTCACTTAATAAACACTTTATCGAGGCGCGATTACTTTCCTTCGGTATCAACACTGACTGATTGACTAATTGCCTGCGGCGATGCTGGTGTCCTATTTATACTCGCACGCCGTAATTCTCGAAATTTCTCGACGTTCTGGCGGATGCACCGGGTGCGGTGGGTATTCTCGATGTTTCTCGAAAATTGGGCGGAGGAGCCATAGTCGTCTCATACGGGGATTTCACTGGGGGCACTAAGTGAGCATATTATTGCAGTAGCTCGCGTAACATTGCCCCCTCATTAAGAGACAGTTCCTCCTGGAACTAACTAGGAAACTGGAACGAGATGACTGTATCGGCAACTGGTCCCCTTGTTGCATTTTCCAGTTGTATGGAAGTAACATGCGACCGTCTTCTCTGTTGGCTGTGTCTCCCGAGCATGGCCGCAAACCAGTACCTGCACTTCGGTGTCTCGGAAGATTACTTCTACCATGTTACGGATTATTCGCCAATCTAAATGCCTACATTCAATCTTGGGCATGGCTAGCCTATGCACGTTCAATTCAAGCACATGCTCCCTCAGGCTTCGTAATGCTTCCCAGACATCCTCGTACGTTGGTCTTTCGTCGAAGGTGTTCCTCGTCACTAGGTGGAAATTGTAGCGGGAGCCATTTGGCAGCTTCAAAGATTTACCTGGTAATGGTAACTGGTTTACCAAAAGTCATGCGCCACTCTTCTTTATAAACAGTCGGTTACGCTGGCAGGGATGTTTATTGCCAGTGAGTATTCCTCCGGAACGGTAAGCAGGTCTTGTCGTCTCTCAGTGGTGACGCCGAATCTTGCTTTTCCGGTACCACCATAGGCACCCATGAACTCTACAAAAGCAGGATCGGCTACTTGCTGAAGCTGGTTTACTTCCTCATCGTGGTCACCCTCGAATGGCGCTAATCGGTTACGGTGTACCACCTTTGGCTTTCCATTTGGGATCTTGCTGATACGATAGATGACATCGTTGATTCTTTTCTTTACGAGGTACGGGACGTCCCAAGCTTTCTGCAACTTTGGAGAAAAACCCTTTTGTCTTCTTGGGTTATGCAGCCAGACTTTGTCTCCTTCGTGGAAACCTCCTCCCGTAGCTTGCGTATCGTACATTTTCTTCATCCTATCGCTAGCGATCTGAAGCTTCGATTGAACCAGCTCGTGTACGTCGTCCATTCTTTTTCTCAGCTGGGTCACGTAATCTTCACCAGCTATGTCTTCTCCGGGTCGGCATCCAAATTCAAGGTCGCAGGGTAATCTCATTTCGCGTCCGAACAGAACTCTTGCTGGTGTTTGGCCGGTAGACTCATTGATGGCGGATCTGTAGGCCATCGCGAATAGCGAGAGATATTGGTCCCAATCTCGCTGATGGTTAGATACTACTTTAGACAGGTATTTGCCAAGGGTTCTGTTCATTCGCTCTACCATTCCGTCCGACTGTGGGTGCAAAGCCGTAGTTCTCGTTTTCTTCATGCCGAGCTTTTCACAAACTTCCTGGAACAGCTGGCTTTCGAAGTTTCTGCCCTGGTCGCTGTGTATTTCCAGGGGCACTCCATATCGGCAAATGAACTCATTCACAAGCACGTCGGCAACCGTTGCGGCTTCTTGGTTTGGAATGGCATACGCTTCTACCCATTTTGTGAAGTAGTCCATCACCACCAAAATGTACCTGCTGCCATTTGCTGTCGGTGGAAACGGTCCGGCATTGTCCAGGGCAATGCGTTCAAAAGGGCTTCCGACATTGTACTGCTTCATAGGAGCCTTTCTTCTCCCGTGCGGTCCATTGGTCGTAGCACAGGTAGTGCACTTCTTACACCAGTCCTTCACATCTTCGGAACTGTGCATCCAATAAAACCGTTCTCGCACTTTCTGGAGGGTCTTCTTCACACCTAGATGTCCTCCTGGCGGACTGTCGTGTAATTTCCGCAGTACTGCTGCTATCCTTGTTCTTGGAATGACCAACTGTCTTCTACTTTCGGAACCCTCATAGTTCCCGATTACTTGCTGTAGCAAACCGTTTTCCAAAACCAGCGAGTCCCACTGGGCCCAATACGATTTCATCGTTTGCGAGTACCTTGAAATCTCCTGCCAAGTAGGTCGACAGTTCTCCTTTTTCCAATGTCGGATTTTCTTCAAGTCGGGATCGTTCTCTTGTTCCTCTTCCAACTTTTCTGGTCTCAATTCGTCGGTGGTCACCGTGGTTCTCCGAATCGCAGCTTCCTTAGCTTCTGTTCTGCTGCAGTGAGAGCACTCTGCAGGGCATGGTCTTCTAGAGAGGGAGTCTGCATTTCTGTGGCTTATTCCGGCTCTATGCTCAATAGTGAAATTATATTCTTGGAGCCGCTCGATCCATCTAGCGATTTGACCTTCAGGGTTCTTGAATTGCATAAGCCACTTAAGTGCTGCATGATCGGTTCTAATCACAAATTTCTTCCCATACAGATACTGATAGAAGTGCTCCACGGACTTCACTACTGCTAGGAGCTCTCTTCTTGTGACGCAGTAGTTCTGTTCTGGTTTGGAAAGGACTTTACTATAATATCCCAGAACTTTCTCTTGTCCGCCTTGAACCTGTGATAGCACTCCTCCAATTCCAACATTGCTAACATCAGTATCTAGTATGAATTCTCCCTCTGGTAGTGGATAGCCGAGTATAGGTGCAGTAGTCAAGTGCTTCTTCAAGGTTTCGAACGAAGTTTGGCAATCTTCGTCCCAGCGAAACTCCCTTGCTTCCTCTGTAAGTCGTGTCAAGGGCTCAGCGATATCTGCAAACCTCTTTATAAATCGCCTGTAGTATGTACAGAGTCCAAGGAAGCTTCTAACTTGGTGCTTGTCGGTGGGTCTTGGCCACTTTCGTACGGCAGCAGCTTTTTCTTCGTCTACAGCTACACCATCCTTGCTGACTACATGGCCTAGGTAATTGACTTTGTTTTGAAATAGTTGACATTTCTTGGGGTTGAGCATCAGTTGGGCAGCTTGCAACCTTTTGAAGACACCTTCCAAATTCTTTTGATGTTCGTCGAATGTCCTTCCCAAGACTATGATGTCATGAATGTACACTAAGCATGACTTCCAGGACAACCCTCGCAATACGTTTTCAATCAGTCTTTCGAACGTTGCGGGGGCATTGCACAGCCCAAATGGCATAACGGTGAAATGCCATAGTCCAGATCCGGTGGTGAACGCTGTCTTTTCTTTATCGGCTGGATCCATTTCTACCTGCCAATATCCAGACTTCAGGTCCAAGGTAGAAAACAATTTGCTGCCGGCCAGCGTATCCAGAGTGTCGTCGATGCTCGGCAGGGGATAGCTATCTTCCTTTGTAACATTGTTCAACTGCCGGTAGTCCACGCAAAACCTCGTGGTTCCATCCTTCTTCTTTACCAGAACTACCGGAGAGACCCAAGGGCTGGTAGAAGGTTCTATTACCTTGTCCTTTTCCATCTCGCGAACAATTCTCTCCGCTTCCTCTCTTTTGGCCTGTGGTAGCCGTCGAGCCGATTGTCTTATCGGTTTAGCGTCGCCGGTGTCAATTTTGTGTTTGACAGCAGATGTTCTTCCTGTCTTTCCTCCTTTTGGTACAAAAAGAGATCGGTATTGTAGCAAGAGTTCTCTGATTTTTTTCTTCTCTTGCAGGCTAAGGGATTGTCCAGCCACTGCTATTATTTGTTCAAATTTATTGTTGGCATCATTGGAGGTTGTTGTTTGATGAATTATCGACGCCACTGGTACGCAAGTTCCAATTTTGGTATCCTTCTTCATAGTTATTGGATGGTCATTTACATTTAATATGCGTACAGGTATTTCTTCGGCAGCCATGACTAACCCTTTTTCAACCAGGATTCCTCGACCAACCTCTTCATCGTGACCATCGTGACCATAATGACCGGTGTTCCTTCTTCGACGGTTCCTTGTAGCCTTGCCACAGTGAAATATTCACTCCTTGCGGGTACAACTGTATCCTCCTGTACGGCTACCTGAACAGTCTTATCCTCGCGTGGGTGAAGGAATACCTCCTCAGAACCTACTCTAATCAGTCGGTTCTTGCAATCTAGCTGGAAGCCATGTAGGTTCATAACGTCCATTCCGAGTATTATGTCCTCTTCGATATCAGCGACAACGACAGTGTGGGTGAACTTCTCTGCGCCAATTCCCAATTGCACCGATAGTTCTCCATGGACATTGGCGCTTTCACCTGTGGCAGTCCTGGGTCGCAGTCTCGTCGGTAAAAGTCTTTTCCGGGTGTTGACAGTCTCGGGGCGAATAATAGTCCTCGTTGCTCCAGTGTCCACCAATAGTGTATACTTCCTTCCATTAACTTCACCATCCACGTATACACTATCGTCGCGACATTTCAGAGAGGCTATTAGGATGAGAGGGTCTTTGGAAGGTCTTCGGGTCGAAGCTGCCCTCTGAAGGTCGACCCTTCCTAGTTTTCCTGCTGGGCGTCTTCGTTTGTAGCAGTTCTCGGTCGCTTGCACGAACTGCGTACATGTCCCATTTCTCCACAATTCCAGCATCTCACAGCTTTCAGTTTTCCATTTGAGATGCTTTTCATCATGTTGACAATCTGGTCGAGCTTGCTCTCAACTTCTTCGTCTGCTACAGCCCTCACCTTGCCGTATACTCCGGAAGCCTGTGTAGCTGCTTCGTACTCCAAGGCTGCAGAGAGTACGTCAACCAGAGTCTTATGCCGAGCCAAGCGTAGAGTTCTCTGCATTTCATGGTCACGAACTCCGTCGATGAATGTCTGTACCCCTAAACATTCCATGACACTCTTCGGTGCCGGTGGATAGGCAAACCGCACCAACCTCGCAATGTCTGCTTCGAATTCTTGCAGAGTTTCGTCGCGTTTTTGTTTGCGGTTTTTCAGCTGCGACTGGTACAGATGTTCCAGGTGTTCCAGGCCATATCTCATATTCAATCGCTTTTTGAGTTGTTCAAAATCTTCGGCCTCTTCCACTGGAATGGTCTGGAGGATATCCATAGCGTCTCCTCTAAGGGCAAGAGTTAAATTTAACGCTTTTTCCTTCTCACTCCAGTTGTTTGCCTTTGATGCCGCCTCGAATTGCTTAAGATAGTTCGGCCATGACGTTTTACCATCGAATGTTGGCAGTTTCACTCGGCTGTTAATATCGTTTTCCATTTTCGGTTTCAACTCTACTTTCTCTGCCAGTTCGTCGTTATTCGGGGCTTGCCTAGTTGTAATATCCGGTTTATTACTAGTCTTCCTTTCGATTTCTTCGATTTTTTGTTTCATTTCTTGCTCCATACTTTCAATCTTACACCCCACACCTGACACCAATGTAACGTTTATTCTAATTTATATTTATAATTAATTTATATCTACAGATTTATATGTAATTCAGTCCTTATTTAATAATTTATGTAATACACTAAACACACTAATTATAATTTAAATGAGAGTCACTTAATAAACACTTTATCGAGGCGCGATTACTTTCCTTCGGTATCAACACTGACTGATTGACTAATTGCCTGCAGCGATGCTGGTGGCCTATTTATACTCGCACGCCGTAATTCTCGAAATTTCTCGACGTTCTGGCGGATGCACCGGGTGCGGTGGGTATTCTCGATGTTTCTCGAAAATTGGGCGGAGGAGCCATAGTCGTCTCATACGGGGATTTCACTGGGGGCACTAAGTGAGCATATTAATGCAGTAGCTCGCGTAACACTATATTCTAAAGACAGGGATCAATACGACCCCATGCGGCGCTAATAGGTAAAATCCGTAATAAAATAGGAATGATATGCAAAACAAGATTGAGCTTACTTGTACGTGTTTATTACATAAAAAGATCAAAAGTCAAGATTTCTTAGCCTCATAGTGCTTGGTTCAGAAGATCCAGAACAATTAATTTTTAAAAGTGTCAAAATGACCCCTTTGGCGCTTCTAGTGTTAAAGGCATATTTTGTTCTCTTAGAATGTTGTAATTCATTTAAGTTTATTCATGAAGTTAGTAATTGTTAGTGGTTTAAAATGTTTTGTTTACTATCTGCTTCTTCTGCTTCTTTTCCAATTAAATGGGCTCGGTATTACCATGCACCCAGAGTCGTGGTAAGTGCACCACTTCTTCTTTAAAAGGTAACACAATTATTCTTTCTTTTACTGTAATGCGGCTAAAGATTCAGAAAAGAACAATATAAATATAAAAATTATAACTTCAAGTTGCTGCACACTAAGAAGTTCATTAAAGCTCGCATAGAGGTTAAGCATGTAGAATGTACAATGTTATTAATGCAAACAGGACCAGTGCTAATACTACCAAGCGAGGATTTATAAAATTTGCTACATCTATCAGTGTTTAATCTACAGTCTAGGAATATATGATTCACTTCCCCCACTCTGCCTCAGATGCAATAAGGATCTTCCTTCACTTCAATGCGATGCAGGTGAACTGAGGAGCAACAATGCCCACTTAGAAGTCTACTCATCACAGTGATGAAGGCTCTCGAACTATTATTGAGCATTTCAAACCATGGACTTCTATAAGGTTTGTATAGAATACTGGCATACATAGCCCCTCTACATTCGGACATAATTCTTCATTTGCTCTCCCAGGATATCCATGAGTTATTCTTAAGATATGGTAGAAATTCCCTATAGTCGACTTTAGAGAAATTACGTAATCTCTTGTTTATCAGTTTATCAGCGGTATCATTACCAGGAATATCAGTGTGGCTCGGAATCCAGACCAATTCTATGTCTTGCTTACTGACATGAGCTGACCATAAAAGCTCCTTAGTTTGCAAGGTTATCTGATCTGTCTTGCCAGAAAGTCTCTGGGATGTAATTCTATTTAATGCGCTGAGAGAATCTGAGAAAATAATACACATGCTCAATTGTAACGAGTCTATTAGTTTCAAGGCAGTGTATATAGCGTATACTTCCGCTGTACAAATGCTAAACTCATTAGGGCAACCCATAGATACTGAGATATTTGCCTCTTTAGAATAAATCCCGAAACCTACCCTACCATCTTGAGATTTTGAAGCATCTGTAAAAAATTTATGAACAGAATCACCCCATTTATTTAAAACTTTATGGGCATTTCCACTTATTCATTTTGTCTTTATCCAAATTTAAATCTATTACTTTTGTATCAAAATATTGAGACTCCAATAAGAAAGAATAGCACGGTAATTTAAAATATTTTTTTATATTTTGTCTACAAGAACGGACACAATGTCAAAAGCCTCTATTAATGGAGGAGTAACTTTCCTCTCCCATAAGTTAATTTTATCATTATATTCAATGTACAATTCGGCAACTAAATTATATAATTTACTTTTAGTGAGAGAAGCATTTTTTGCTAAAAATTTTGAAGCCAACCAAGACCTGCGATGACTTAGATCCCACTCTCCAGCCTCTGATAATAGAATGTTTATGGGGGTGGATTTCATTAAGCCTAGGCTACTTTTAATAGCCTGAAACTGAACTCTACCTAACCGCTCCAAATCTCTTTTACACACCCCCATGAGAGAATTATGGAGGTGTCCATGTGGGCATGGACAAAACTTTGTGAAATGTCAGCATAGTACTAGGGTGAGACCCCCACCAAGTTTTGGCAATTTAGCTCAATAAATTAATCCCTTTGGTGGCTTTAGCTGTAATTTTCTCAATATTACTTTTCCAAGATAACTTATGATCGAAGTTTACCCCCAGATGTCATGGAATTAACCCATTCAACGACTTCATTATTAAATAATATGTTAGGACGAGTCCCTAACTTACTGGTTTTTTTGAAACATAATGGCCTTAGATTTATGTGCACTGATGCTCAGTTTATGATAATCCATCCTTTGTTTAATCTCTACCAAGCAACAATTTATGCGAAAAGTCATATTTAATATGTCATTCCCTTCATGGAGTAACAGAATCTCATCTGCAAATTGTATTAAGGAAACATCTAGAGGAATTACCCCGGGAAGAGAGTTGACATAGATATTGAAAAGTAGTGGGGAAAGAGGCGATCCCTGGGGGATGCCTTTACTTGTTATACCTGGTCCGACTAAAGTTCCCCTCGAATTATCCTTAACCCAAATCCCTCTATTAAAATACAATTCTACTAGGATATTGCAAATATCAAACGGAACTTTATAAGATTTCAATTTAGAGTACAACAGTTTGATGTCAACATTATCATACGCCGACGCGACATCAATCAGAACACCAACCATTTTATTATTATTTGAAATTTGTATTGCAGCTTCACATGATATGATTGCCAGATTTTCATAAATTCCCTTATTGCGTCTAAAGCCTGATTGAGCATCATGTAAAAATAATCTATTTTCAAAAAATCATTCTAATCTATTTTTAATTAAGCTTTCAATAATCTTGCAACAACAATTGGACATATTATAGGTCTACAGGATCTATAATCTACTGGATCTTTATTAGGTTTTAATATGGGAACAATTAACTGCTGTTTCCACTGCGAGGGTATGTCTACTATACCTTTTAAGATATTATTATAAAGATCAATAAGAAATTGAGAAGCTATTGGGGGGAGCTTTTTTATCACTGTATAAGAAATTTTATCTATACCTGGACAAGTATTTTTCTTTGATCCAAGCGTGACAGATCATTCATCCAAGCTAAATTCAACTGAAGGCTCACCTTCTAATTCGAGTTAATGCTTGGTTTGCACGGCCCTTCCCGCTACTGTCAGATGTTTCAACAAATCATTAGCTATAGTATTTAAAGGGGGCCATGAATGCGTTGATAAAAATACCTGTTAGTCCCCCCGACTGACACGCTTGTGATGGATCTGAAAAAAATTTATTTACAGCGAACGACTGCTTTGTAAGTGTTTATTGATTATACTAAGTTTGAATATTTTAAGTAACGGTATTTTTGAATAATTTGAAGAAAATTCATATGAGGACGTCTTCTTCAAAGGGCCGTAGGTCCCTTAGGAAGCATTTTCGGATTAAGGTAATTTGAGCTAAATCGACTTAACATCATCACCTCTAGTAATTGTAGTTTCCGTTTGGCAGGAGAGTTTCTGGACACCCTGTATAAAAAAAAGGAAAACCTAGCCAGACTAGATAGTGCTAGTAACAAGATTACTAAATGGAGTAGTAATTACTACTATTCCATGTTAAACTATTTTTGTTATTTGATTTGAATCTACGATTTAACGTAGTTTTGAGAAGCCTAACTTTTTAATTATTTCATTTTTGTTTTTTGTAATTTTGGGGGAAAAACAGCGGATATTAATTTAAAAGTTTTACATGGGATGATAGAATGTGAATCTAGTAATAATCCGTCAAATGCTTTTTGTAATACAAGCATTTTGAGGTCTCTAACCAGAGACAACTCTCTCTAACATTGTATTTTGAATCATGATATATACTGTTCAAACATAGTTGCTGTTGGAATAAACTTGGCAAGTTTGAAGGTTGGTCTTGTTATTTTTTTTCTCTTGCTGGGTTAGGGGAATTAAGAAGCAGATTTAGGCCAGGCATAGAAACCTAGCTGGCGCCCTAGACTATCATTTTTTTCGTGGAATTCCAGTAAGTCTTTGTTTGATCCACGACCGTCTCCACATGAGTTTAGCCGAAGGCCGTAAAGGTTTAAGACCGAGACAACCGAAGAACCTATCATTTGCAGTTTTTGAGGCAGGTTGGATAACTCGAAACCATTTTTCTGAATATACCGTTCCTGGGCAATACAGCTTTCTGATATATACAGTTCCTGGAATGTTCCTGAGATATATAGTTGCTGTAGTCAAGTTCCTATGAGGCTCAAGTCCCTGAAATAGTCTAGTTTCTGGAGTTAAGTTTCTGCAATTCTACTTTCTGGAAGGCACATCTCCCAGACGCAAAGTTCTATAGATTCAGTTCCTGGATGACATAGTTCCAGGCTTCATTCATTCATTAATTCATATATTTGGGTTGTGCTCATCAGCCCAGGCACTTGAACTGAATCTTTATACCATTTCCCATGTTATCGACTTCCATTCGAGAAGCTTCGTGTCTTCTGTAAAGGCCACTAGTTTAACTGGAGGGATTTTCAGTAGTTGTGATGGTTGTATCAATTTTCCCCTCAAAGTGCTTCCGTCTAAGTTCTTGTAAGTTCTCGCAGAACCATAATATGTGAGTAGGTGTTTCATCATCAAGTTCACATTTTCTGCAAATAAGTTCACTAACTTTGCCCATGTTGTACATGTTTCCTCAAGGTGCAGTGTCCAATCACCAGGTCGGTAACTGTCTTCAAATGTCTCTTACCCAGCTTCAGTAGCCTGGTTGAGAGTTCCTTGTCTACCATGTTCAGTAAACTCTTTGTATGAAGGTGCTCTTGTGTCACCCTCCATTTGAATTGGTGTTCCCTATCTAGCCAGTTTCCGATTTCCCCCCTTATGCAGTCTTTTGTGATTCCACAAAACGGTTCTGGACCTATGAAGTCTCCTCTAGAGCCTTCTTTAGCTAACTGGTTCACCATTTCATTACCTGCTATCCCCTCATTCCCCATTAGAGTCACTTGTTGTGTCTTGTCAGCTTGTTGAGGGATTCTTTGCAGTTCCAGGATTAAGTGCTAGTAGAATCTTCAGCTAGGAAATTAATGTGTTAAATTTGTAGGACTTCACCGTTTTAAATTTTGTAATTTTCATTCGTATACTCTTGATTAATAACCCATTGAACTAAATTTGTAAATTTTGATTCTTTTTTATCATCATATAATATATTCTTTTTTATTTAGTAAGTTTAATTTATCACACAGTACTATAATTACCTTTACTTTAGTGTACCTTAGTATCTTCTTAAAATCCCTAGTCAGATGACAATATAGTTAAACGTTAGCTGATTTACAATTTGAAATTGTTTTAGAAATAAAATTAGTGGCGCCCTTTTTTATATTAATATCAGTCAGATTTTTATATTTCAATTCCACAGGTAACAAAGCCCAGAGAACCGGCTTTGTTATCTCCAAATTTTAATATCAGTTGAGCAAGAACCTCCGCTATTCAATTCAGCAAGGGCAAGGGCGTAGATATGGGGGATAGATATCTAGATAGATAAATATGGGGTTTAAGTGCTTCTGAGAGCCTCTCCACTACGACCATTGCTGATCTATTGTGTATGCCCTTCTGTTATCCTAGAGTTCCTTGTCTAGACCCGTTCTTATTACTAGAGGGATGTCAAACCTCAGGTCCTCCATATATTGGGAGGGTTGTGGTTTTTCCTACCCTATCGTTGAAAACCTCAGCCTAGTCAGGCCTTCGCAGTAGCACAGAGCACAGTGTGTGTACTGGGGTTTCCTCATCTTCTTGGCAAAACCTACATATGGTTGTTTCTGCCAATCCGATGTTATTCATGTGTTTGTTGAGTCTACAATGCCCCTTCAGGAGCCCAACCAGGATCCTGTTCGTTTTCCTATTTTGGCTTGATGAACTGATTTTTTATCCAATAGTGCTGCTATTTGTTTTTTGCAGCGCCTTCGCTATGCCACCGAAAGGTCCTTCTCGGGCTAGTGAGTCTGCCTCTTCATTGCCCTTGTGATCTGAGTGGCCTGGTACCCAGGCTATGAACAATCTATTACGACTGCCCAGCTCTTGTAGCGTCTCCAAGCAGTCCCAAACCAGTTTGGAATTTATCTGCATGGAGCTGATTGCTTTTATAGCCGCTTGGCTGTCGGAGTATATGGCAATGGTCTTTTCCTCAAACTCCTGCCTTAAGGCAATGCTCAAAAAACTGACAACATCGCCATCTTCAAAGGACACTAGCTCCCTCAGGAGGAAGGTAAATCAAGTTGGATGGACTTAAAATCACATCTAGTATCTGTAGTTTGCATTTGGCAGAAGAGATCCTGGACACCCTGTATTTTATGTATTCAATTGCACTTCGTCAAACTTTTTTGATTAATAACGAATATGAATTGATAAAAATAATTTTCCTGGCTTCTCTATCATTCTCTCTCTAGTATAAATTATCAGTTTGCGTGGGGAAAAATAAAATGAATTAGAAAGAACCCTCCTACGGAACACTAACATCGATGAAACAGAATGAGGTTTTACAAAAGATGTTATGATGAACGCCATTCTGTGTTCCCTGTATATAATTTATTCACCTTGTGGAATATAGAGGAAATGACACATGTCGAAGGGTAGATACGTTTCCCTGTGAATGAGGGTTTGAGGGTGTGAAAAAAAGTCAAGTTTCCAAAACCCTTTTTTGATATAACGTATTTGAAAGACAGGTACTATAATTTTGTAAATTACTGATTTCCAGTAGCTACGTCACTTTTCAATAATGACGGATATATTTTTTCCGAATTAAATCGATCTCTATTCATTGAAATATATAATAGAAGCATATACAGAAAGAGTTTTAAGTATGGAATGCCTCAATTATCTCGGAAACTTAAATGGTCCGACGTATTTAGATTTATTGGCAAATAGTATTATACCTGAGTTGGCTCGGTTACTTCCAAATCCAAGTATGTATTTTCAATTACATTATTCGACAATAACAATATCCCAAACGACAATATTTGGCTGCAACAAGATGGTGCTCCACCTCACTAGGCGTGTGTGGTGAGGCAATACCTGAATAATGTGTTTCCCAGAAGATGGATTCGAAGGAGTGGTTTTATCGAATGGCCCTCGCAATCACCCGACATGAATCCCTTAGAATATTTCCTGTGGGGTCACTTAGGAAACATCGTTTATAACACAAAACCAGCTAATATTCAGGATACATTTGAAATAACAAAGTTCATTATTATTCCGGAGAAAGGAAAGATCTGACTTCAATGTATGTATGTATGTATGTATATTGGGGTGACACTCACTAAGACCTAAAAGATCTATTGTGCCCTCGTACTTACTTCCTGAGGAAAGTCTCAGAGACTAGCAGCTCACTTAGTCCTATTTCCCGAAGGAATTTTAGGATATATACTGGCTTTAACTTAGGTAAATGTCCCTCTTCTCTCTAGTACTCTCATAGGTGTTGTGCCTTAGGACTCTGAATTGCTGTACAATTCGCAAGTATGTGGATGGAGGTTTTTTCTTCCATGCCACAGAATCTACATTCTGCCCATTCAGGCGACAATGTCCCGTTAGGCTCCCTGTTAAAACTCTTAGTGCAGTTTGACTTTGACTTATGCATTCATTTGATCTCAACAGGTTGTAGTCACCCAGAAGAATATTTGATTGTCTAAGTCCTACTAGATCTTTCCAATGGTCAGATCTTCTCATTTTTTCGGCTTTGCCTATTTCTTCCAATATTACATTGGAGCTGATACCGCAAAAGGGTTCCGGCCCCCTCTTTGCTAGTTCATCTGCTATTTCATTTCCTTCTATTCCAGTGTGTCCTGGAATCCACAGCAATGTGACTAAATTGCTCTTGCCTAGTTCATTGAGTTTGCCCAGGCATTCCCACATCATTTTGGAACTGATTAACTTCAATGTAATTACCACCATAATATTGGCCATATCACAAGATCCTTGCACACCAAATCTATAAAAATCGTGCGATCCGTTTCCAAGATAATTGAGGCGTTCCATACTTAAAACTCACTCTGTATATATATTTGCTTTCAAATCATCAAGAAACTTTTTTAAGATAAAACCACTCAGATGCCTTTCAAATAACACTAACTCTAATAATGATAATAGTAATCTGAATCATTTATCGTTACCAAAATGAGTCTTAGCAGCTTCATTAAGGGAGAGGAGTTATAATATTCAACACGATGACTGCTCAACTATTCTCCATGGAATCCCCTTTCTGTTTTCTTTAGTCTTTTGATTCGTTTGTTTCGCCATATTTTCACCAAGTTTGCAAAAAATTCTCTCTACTATTTATGAGATTATTCGTCGAAAAGTTGGCGAAAATTCTCAGTGAAAAATACAAAAAGAGATTTTGTTACTATGCTATATACGAAGTATAGACTGGGAGGAGTCAAATTTTGTATGTTTTGAACCAAAAAAACTAGCCGTGTTTTCATTACAATTACTTTGAAACAACTCCGCTTTTGATAGTTTGGGGAGTTAAATCACACACACAATTATATACCTCATAGCATTGACATAGAGCTAGTGGAATAACTCCCTGGAGTTCTGTCAGACCGCGGTAGTTATCTTGAAATGTCCACAGCGGCTAAACGAGAATAGAGAATCGCAAAGAATTAATTTTAGCCCGGTTTCACCCGTTTAGCGTCAAGTGAAGCAAAATGCAAACTAGAAGTACGTTATACGCAGTCAAAGTCAACCGATTCTTTCGACAAAGCTTCAAAGCAACCTCCCTGAGTTATCCTACTAGTTCTTTTCCTTCACCACTCTATACCCTATTTATTATATGATTATGAACAATAACTTACTGACATATCAGCACACACCCCAAATTCTAGAGGCTAGCAAAGTGAAAATTTGCATGAGGTTCCTTTTTGACAATGTAGGAGGAAGGTTTTTTCCAAATTGAACTTTTCAGGTGATAGAAAATTATAACACCTGTTATAAAGGATGTTAAAGCAGTGAAAGGGTAGAAATAAAGATATTAAACACCCTTTGAATATCTCAGGGTTAAGGAAGGGGTTCTTAAGGGGGACAAATAAAACTATCGCGTTATATAAATAGATGCTTAATAAATTCTATTGATTGACCTAACATACAGATACATACAGATTACAAGTATGTATAGGAAGGTACTAACAAAAAGGGGCTCTCACAAAAATACGAAGTGAAGTTAGGGAACACGTGGTTTATCTATGGTGAGAACCACCAATATAATTTGAACGTTGACTTACGTCTAAAATTATAACCACGTGCAAATTTTGGAAAAGTTAAGATGGATATAATTATAATATATATGAATTTATTGAAAATCACCCAAAGTATGCATGCCTAGGACTCAGTATTCATGAGTTACTTAGAATTAATATATCGTATATACAATAATTACTGAAGGTAAATATATAAAAAGGTATGAATGTACAATTAAAAAACCTTATAAATTTATTTTTGGTAGAATACGAAGTTGTCGGAGAGAAGTCCTAGGGATTTACTCAAACTATGTTACCTGGGATAACCACTTGCGAAAGGTTAGGACGTGTAGGTGTTGAATTCCAAAAGTATAGTCCTCGCACGTGTAGATCGGGGTAACAATCGTTCTAGGATGATCCAGAGGTCCACACAGGTTCTTAGAAGGTTCCGATCACCCTCAAGCCGATATGGGGTGGCCAAATGAGAAGGTGGATCTTGAATACGTGAGATGACGATGACGTGAGATATCAGGAGAGTGAAAATTGAAATGAAATTGAAAGTTGGAAGTGGAAAGTTGAAAGATGAGATGAAATTGAAAGTGAAAGATGAAATTGAAGTTGGAAGTTGAAGTTGAAGGCCCGAAATAGAAATAAACGTAAGTGAATGATATTGAACCAGTATTCAGAATATAATCACATAAAAGTGAGTGGTCGACAAACTTACCGTTGATGGTGGGTGGCCTTTAAGTGAAACAAGACAGGGTGGGGTAAGTACAATTTGTTTGTAAAGGAATAAATCCAACCCACTGGTTGAGTTTCCAGTTCTAAGGAACCTTGGAAACTCTTCCTTTCTTAACTTTTTGTAAATTACAAAAAATCCGTTACTTTAACGTTATATGCTCTTAGCTAGCATCCAAAAAGCAAAATGAGGCGATATATCTCTTCCCTTGTTCACAACCTGTCCTGAATGGTTGGTTCTTTTCCTTCGCCAGTAGCTTTTAAGAGTTCAAAACATATACTATATGTGAATTTACAAAGATGGAAAAAGGATTTGTGAAACTACCAATTTGTTAATGAATGATTGATTATCAGTCATATTTGATTATTAATCAATTAATTTTATTTTATTTTCTTGGTCCGACAGATGTCAATTTAACCTAGATGATCCAAATGTAAACATTTGAACCTTTGAGATATCTATTTTATTTTCAACACCAAATACACAAAATTTGAAATACCTTATATTCTGAAACTGATCTAGCTCGCAATCACTACTTAAGAATCATTTTCTATTTGTACGTATATTTTTAGGGAATTGAAGTGGATATGAAAGTCTGGAAGATGAGCTTCTGAAGATGTAGTATATGTAAGATTTATAAGAGGAAATGTAGGTCAATTACGAATACTAAGTGAAAGTAGTATTATTAAAATACAAAATAAACACAAATATGAAGAGTAAGTCCTAATATTTATTTATTTTTACTATAATTTGTTGGTAAAATTTGGCATATTGAGTAAGTGTTTGCATGTGACTTTTGACCTGTAACAAAATATGAAAATCTATCATTTTTGAATCTATAATGATTCAACTTTCATCATGGTAATATTATTACTCATAATAAATTAAATTCATCTTATTACGATATGAAATATGTCAATCTTATTATAAGTCAAACAAGATTTTTTTTAGATGCTTTTGGTGTGGCTGGTAAAGATTGTCTTATCAATTTGCTTTGAACAACCAAAGTGTGCAAAAAGTATGCTCTACCTAGAGAATTAAAATTTTTAGTTTTATCCTGATGATCATGGTCAAGACTTAAGGTCAAAATTATTATAATATTTTATTTTCTATGTTATTTCTATCTAATATCCATCATCTGCGTGAACTTGGGTAGAAATAACCAACATTCACCAGTGCAGAAGTAATTTATAAAGTTCTGCTGTCACTTCTAATTATGTAAACATGTGTTCATTGCAACACCTTCCCGGATACCCCAGCAGGAAAATTTCCTAATAAAAACGTTGGCATGGAAACGTTAACAAATGCTTCCTTTTTATTGGTTGACACATGCTGGAGTCAAATTATCCTTGAAATAGTAATAAGGTTTGTGATTTTCCCGTCTTTGTTAAAAATGAATTAAAATCAAAGTGGAAAATTGACTTTGAACCTTGCTGTTATTTAATTGAATAATTCTGTGTAGCGCTTCGAAGCTTTTCCTTTGGAATACTTAATATTGGTTAACCCGTCGATAAAGGTCTGGTTGGCTCGGAATATATAATCCTTGTCGTTTTCTCGGTTCGCATTATAAATATTATACGCTGTTGTCAACAACATCCTGTCAACTTATTATGTTCTGAGACATACCGATGACTAACGTCACTCATCAGGCGCAATTATTAAAGTAATTAATTAACTTAATAAGTCTACTCTGACTCAAAGCGATGACCTGTTAAATAGCAGTCAACGGCTTTGTAATGAAACCTTCGTTATAAAACCCACTAGAAGGAACACCGTTCGGATGAATTTATGTTTATTTCTGTCAATAGTGGTTTACTTGAAAAAAATTCCTTCGAATAGAAATTGAAATAGGTACATGTATCGTGAAAAAAATTGAGAGAAAACGTGCAGAAGCCCCACAGAAATGAATAAAAAAGAGAAAAAAATACTTATGTATCGTTCAAATGGAAGTCGAAAAAGAAAGATGACTTTATTTCACTTTTTTCACCTTTTATCTTATAGACGAGGTTCATATTACCACATTGTTCAAGACATTTAGCTTATTTTGTAAAACTGCCAACCATTTATGTGAATAAACGGAGTTTGTACCGGTAGGCTGTTGCTAGAGATGCAGAAGATAAAAGGGAATGAATGGGTGTCTTCATATTAAAGATATAAAAACAATAGGGGGGAATATTACCATGTGGTTGGAGTTCTTAGAACAGGCATAAGGCCGTGAATAACCCTTGAAATTACGTCAAAGTGGAAAATGAAGGAATTGTCACGGTAAACTGTCACATAAGTATAGTTTGGCAAGTCTATCTGAAGCTATGCGGCATCGGTAAAGGGCGAGGAAACATGGCCGATATCTGTCATAAACGTACCAATAACGTACGGTACCTATTTTATAAAAGTATTCAAAATAATAATAATTATTATATAATAATTATATATAGAAACTGATTTATGATTTGCTTTAAAAGTGAGGTATTTTTCAAAACACGGTATTTGTTAAAAACAAATAATGTTAAAAATCATACTTGAATTCAATATGGATACGAAATAATAAGATACCAAGAAAAACTGAAAATTCGAAGGTAAATACTGACAATATAAACGCCACTGGATAATCAATGTCAGTCAATTGTCGAAGTGAGAGGACAGAACGCATTCACGCGCTTGCCAATAGGAAGTCAGGTGGTTACTTATCAACGGCGGTTCGATAAATATTCACCATTTGGGTTAGTTCGGAGGGCGTGGTAATTAGGGTTTTCGCACGACGTTGCCGGCTTGAAGATTAATAGACAAAATCCAATGAAACAAGCACATTGAAGAGCTAACGTTTAATCACTATTGACATATTGTTAATAATAAAAAGTCCATTTCATAATTATTATCACTACATACTTAGCACTTTAGCTTTTTCATAGTTGAACGTGGCAATATCAAATGTTGTGGAGCGCATTCCTTTCATAGCTTCAGTTAAGTTTGCCAAACTATACTTACTATTAGGTGAGTGAATGGGTCGCGACTGTCTTTGAGAGATTAGAGGAGGAGGAGCGTTACAACGGGGCTGGACTCTTGGGCAGTTATATTTTTGTGATAATGGAATGTAGCCGTCGTCGCCACGTAGGCGACAGCGGCAGATGAACATGAAAACAGTTTTTTTGTAAAGTGGCTTTTGGCTGTAGGATGAAGTGGTGCATTTATGAAAATTCGGATTAGAATGCTGGTTGAACACAAGAATGGGGGTGTCGAGAGCATTGAATGAATGCTATAAAAATTATATGAAAAGGATTAATGAATATACCGGGTGTAAAATTAAAAATTTCAATGAAACACCCTGTATATTTTCACCTATTTAGATTGTCCGGATTTATTCACATACAAATGACTTATCAAATGTCAAAGGAAAAGCTTTATTATTATAATTAGGGGAAAATACATGTTTTAGATTATTGTGACGTCTTCTAAGTTCAATAATATGCTTCAAATTACCCCTAAAATATTATTCACTATTATTCATTTTGTGAAGATTTATAAACGATTAAAGAATTATTTAACTGAGATACTTTTTCCAAAAAGATCTTGCATGGGCCACATTTTAAATAGCTCTTTCGAGTACCTATAAATTGATGTACAGGGTGGTCCATTAAGCGAGGTAAACGGCTGTATCTCGGAAAGTATGTGTCCCAGGTTGTGGGGAAAAAGTGAAAGTGGCCAAGAGAAATTGCTGAACATTATTTTCAACCTCAAAATGTCACTCCTAGGGGGCGTTACTGCTATGTTCAAATCTTGAATTATTATTATCTCAGAAAATCGCAGGATGAGCTATAACTTTGATATAATCATTTGAAAGCTTGTTTAATACCAGATAATTTTTTGAAGTGACATTTCTTCGTTTCCGACATAATAAGCGAGAAGGAAGACCATCTATTTTTTAGTGTTTAAATTTTGATATTTCGTTAACCATTCAACCTATCCGACTGTTCCTGGACTCATATGAAAGAGAGCTGAGTGGATTGTGAAGACCGGTCATATACCTTAATGATAACTTTGAAACAGATAAACTAGAGGTCGCTTTATGCAGCGATTACTTACTTTTACAATTTTATTAAAAAAATTAAATGAAACGTTACTATTTAAGTAACATATTCTGAAACAGCTTTAAATTTCTTATATTTGAGTAAAAACCGCATCTTGATATCTGTATTCGTAAAAAATGTGAAAAATTACGATAAAAATTATGATGATCAATAAAAATACCTAAACATGTTGGCTGACAAAAAAAAATCTATTTTCACTCATTTTATTGCCTTGCCAGATCGCTCTAGACGTTCTCGAGTAGACAAATCGGCCGCTTCTATTTCCGCTGTGAATGGCATTTCTAATTATGTCTTCAATATCTGCTCTTTTCGTAGGTCTTGTTTCAAAGACAAGATTTTTTACTCGCCCCCACAAATAAAAGTCTAGGCAGGTAGGGTGAGCTTGCTGGTCAGGGAAGCTTCCTCTTCCTATCCATCTGTCTGGATATGTTTTATTCAAGTGTTGCCTTACAATAATTGAAAAATGTGCTAGGCAGCCGTCAAGCTGCACAAACATATTTCCACTGCTTTGAAGGGGCACATCTTCTAACAAAACTGGTAACTCATTACGAAGGAAGGAAAATGTATTGCCAAAGCCAAAGCCTACTTATGGTTAGCTAATTTGCTAATTTTGATCTTTTACATTTTTTACGATAAGTTAAAAACGAATAGAGATATCAAAATGCGGTTTTCAATAAAATATAAAAAATTTGAAGCTGTTTCAGAATATATTACCAAAATAGTAACGTTTCATTTATTTTTTTAAAATAAAATTGTAAAAATAAGTAATCGCTGCATAAAGCGACCTCTAGTTTATCTGTTTCATTAGTTAACGAAATATTATAATTTAAACACTGAAAAATGGATGGTCTTTCTTTTCGCTTATTATGACGGATACAAAGAAATGTCACTCTAAAAAATTATCTGGCATTAAACGAGCTTTCAAATGATTATATCAAAGTTATAGCTCATCCTGCGATTTTCTGAGATAATAATAATTTTATATTTGAACATAGCAGTAACGCCCCCTACTGGTGAAATTTTGAGGTTGAAAATAATTTCCAGCAATTTCTCCTGGCTACTTTCACTATCAACATTTTTTCCCCACAACCTCGGACAAATACTTTCCGTGATACAAACGGTTACCTCGCTTAATGGGCCACCCTGTATAAAGTTTTTTCCTTGCTTCCTAATCAAAGCAGAAAAATTTAACAATATAATTTCTAGCACTTGCTAGATATTTTTGAGATTTTTATTGAATCTGCTCCAGAATTTTTGAGGACCAAGCAAAATAGATAATTAGAATTGCTATTGTTAAATTGTTCAGATCTCTTACCTAGTATGGTCTACAAATCTGAGATTCCTGTAGTTCATACCGTTTTGAATCCGTTTTCAAACTGAAAAAAAGAACAATTCGTTATAAATTTATCCTGAGTACCAACCTGGAGAGAAAAATTGCCAATCATATTTCGAAATATACAATTACAATCAGTCTGCTTAGTTATCAGCATGATATCCAGGTTTCTTTTTTTTGATGTTTAATGATCGAAGGACATTTCTCTGCTTTATTTGTTCACAAAAAGTATTTCCCTCATTAGTTTGTGCATCTTTGAAAAAATACCTCTATGAAATAATATTTCTCATTTTAGTGTTTGGAATTTTTGGTAGAAAGTGATAGACAGCTGGTTAATACATCTCAAATCTGAAGTATACACTTCAAATTGAAAAAAAGTCCTCTAGATTTGATTAGTATAAGATTTTCAATTCCTAAGTGGTTCGAATAATGAGCACATAAAACAAATATGTTCTTCAAGAAACAATCAATTATGGTCAATAAATAAATAGGCGACACAAAAAAGTTGCTTTTGTTCAAATATTCTTGAAAAGAAATTCAAACAAATTACAGCAAATCAATATTTAAAATAATGAATTCAATAAATTATCCAGAACAATATTAATTTCCTTATAAAAGCAAAATAATATTGACTATTAGTAATTGAAAATATCCTGGAATATCGAGCAGTTCAGCTCAGGTCCGATATTAAGAAATTTTAAATACATCATACATCTGCCTAAAAACAATCATACATTTAACTGTTTATGAAGTACTGACTCTTTTTATACTACAATTATTCTTATTCAAGTTTATTCTACAATAGAAAACTTCTAGTGCCGCAAACAATTTCAACAAGCACACACATTTGAAGAGGCCAATATATAATTTCTTCTCATACTGATTTTAAATTTTATTGGATATCTCGTAAGGTAGAAGTGATCCGAAAATAAGGTTTATTAAGTTTTGTAATCGGAAGTAAAATGTAGGAGAAGCGAGGTGATTCTCGCTCAAGTTAATAAAACTCTGAATCTGATAAGTTGGAGATCGAATTCAGTTTTTTTTTTCATTTAAAATTGAAGGAAGAAGTTCCAGCCGAGCTTAAAGGAAGTTTAAGTGCAAGTTTCTTCTCAATAAATATGTAAACATCGCTTTGAGGATTATGGAAAACACTATTTTATAAATTGAATAATTATTATTCACAACATATACCGAGTATTTTTATAGCTCTTACGTGAAAACAGTAGTTACTTGCAGTACGAGGTTCAGTTCAATAAATGTGTCTCCAAATGTTTTGGTCAATATCGTCGAGGAGCATACGCGTCGACGAGACTCTTCAGACATGGATTTAGCGTCTCGAGCAGGCGATTGAAAGTTACAACAAATGGTCTAAGCGCAAATTGATTGAGTAAGCACGGATAAGCGTAGTTGCTCACAGCATACGAGTATGCAGGTATGCAGTTTACCTTAGAGCCACCTTGTATAATTCTGTGTATGTACCTGAAGTACTAAACGGCTGGACCGAGTTTTTTTGATTGTTCAAATATCTTGTGTGCAATCCTTATTGTATATCATCATTTGTGTGTATTCGAGTGATTCCCGTGGTAGATTAGATTCACGATTGGTCCCGATATGTGGCGCTGCAATAATGTTCTAATCCCTCCAGTCTTGTCCATTTTATACAGATACCTGCAATATCCAGTTCGGTTGGCATTCGCAAAGACTATTAATAAACCAACATTTGCACTGAGCTACATCTGTAGGATAGCGAGATTTTACGTTCCAGTGCACATGTGAAAGCAAGCTAGATTTTCCCTTCCCCTTCTCGGAAAATTCTACTGTCATTTTTCAATAGGGGAAAGGGTGCAGCCAATCAGAAGTCTTAAATCTTGCTCGGTGAATGAATTGAGTGTTTGTTCATCAAAAAAATATTTTGAATTTTGTTCATTGAAAGTAAAAGTGTGTCAATAAATGATCAGTCATGTGTATTTTATTTTGCATTTTCCGCATATTTTAGCAGTGACCAATGTACACTGAAATCACGAAAGCTTATGATGTTTTCATACGCTGAATCATCGATAGTTTACGCACGCTCTAATAATAGAATTGTCATTTGTGCTCGTTCCTAATTACTGAATTTACGAAATAATAATATTTTTAGGAAGTTCTGTTTGATAAAAGTCATGAAAATAAAAAATATTTCAACAAAAATAATTACAAACGTGAGTTTTTCAACCAATTGACAGTAACTCGTGGAAAAAATTTAATTCCTGAAAAGGACAAAGAGCAAAAATTACACAATACCTTTAAAAATGGTCTAGTCACAATAAATCACTTTGGGGCGTAAGATTACCAGAAAAGAAATCAGAAACTCGCATACATGTGAACGATGAGCGGTGCCACTTCAGAATAGAGACAATCGATCCATCTTTGCCCTTCCGCCTGTGATAAATGATTCCTGTGGATAGCGTCTACCATGAACCTGATAAGCGATACTATTTCACTTGCACAGCCACTCCTCCACCCCTCACTTTTGTGGTCATTGTTCCTTAGTTCACGCTATAAAGGATTCTAGAGATTTTAAGATTTCCGGATTACCTTCAGAGTTAAACCGAGAACAAATTTACATAGCTGAATTTAAACAGAAAGAACTTCAAGAATAAATTGAGTTTTACTTTTTACTGTGTTAAGAACTGGATATTATGTATATCAAATAATTTACGCAAATCATTGGACGGTATATTCACCGGACTGAAAACGATATCAGACTGAAGTTTCATAGCGTTAAATATTGTTGCAAATGTTCAAGTTGAGGTGAACTGTCGGACTCACATTTATGAGGAGGAGGTCTAATTATTAGTACCATTATTATTCGCCAATGGTCCCATTCGAACCACTCGAGATCGGTGCTTTTTGACAAGCTAGCCTTCTTCTGTGTCCAATTGTTTCATTATTTTCGGAAGAGCTCTTATTTTTCAATCAGATTAAGCTGTTTTATTTGACCAACTTTCCAATTGAAATTCTTATGCCTAAGTATTTTCCTGTCTAAAACTTTCGGCTGTTGGATCAATGATCAGTGGTGTGGTGGACAGGAGGAAGCTTTAACAATGGTAAGTACCTCAAAAAGGTTTGCTTGCCTGTGGGGACCATAAAAACCGCTTTAAAAAGTGCAACGACCCTACATTTTCATACAAGGCGAAGCCAGCTCTGTTAGGCACAAAGTCAACAAAACATAAGCCAAACGCACAGTGCTGTCTATAGAGTAGCTGAAAGCGGATAGAGTCCATTGACGAAACGGCCACGAGATGTGGCTTGCAGAAGTAGGTGTAGGAGATTTAAAGCAAAGGCTATTCCAATGAGTATATCCAAGGAACTGACAACAACTGTCTAGGTTCAGTTGCCTTCCAGACGCACTGATGGCACTCAATTCCATAGAGGTCAAAATATGTGATTGCGTAGGTACCAGGACACTAGGGTCATAAGGGCAACTGAAACGTGGATAAAATGATCATAATCAATGCGATTTTTTGGTCCTGAACCCTTCTGCAGCGTATATTTCTCTTGCTGGAATTTATATTCTTATCGGTTTTCTTTTTTTTTTTCGTACTTATTCGATAACACGTACAATTTTATTATCCTTGAAGAAATAAAACAATTTAACGCGGGACTAGCTGTGAAACTACTCAGGTATTAATTTACGAACTACTTATGCCTATTCTCGCGAAATAAAGTCAAAAGAAAAAACGAACAATGAACATTTAATGACTGAAACTACTAGTAAAAGTCTGAAAACCAAGATGGAGTTCGTCTAAGCTAGTAGTAAATTTTAAAAGGACAAATATTTTTGTTGGGAAGATAAAGTTTTAGTAAAGTTTTCGGTTGGAGATAGGAATTTCCTTGGCAGTTTTTTTTTAATGTAGGCCAGTTGATTTGATATGTGCAGGAGATTTGAATCTTCAGTGGATTATAACAATGACAAAATAAATATTTTTAGATTAGCGTATTTTTAGTAGCAGCATTTGTCTAAAATGAACAAGAAGTATAAGAATGTCAAAAGGACAAGATTAAATGCGCTACAGGAATAAAAAGGAAACCTCTGAAGCCATTATTAAAGCCAGTATGAACTATTTTATGATACACAAGAATATTAGCTCATACTCGTGAGGCGATTTCTGTCCTCCTTGCTCCTGAAAGAGTTTTCTTCTTGAGACAAGCTGATAAATCCGAACTAGTGCGAACCATAATCAATATTTAAGACAAATCTTGTTGTGACATTGAATTATCTACTGAATTATTTTAAAATATTTCTAATGCGGTAATTTACGATCATTGATGATTCCAAGGAAAATGGATTCTTCTTTTACTGTTTGGAAACAACTATGTCCAAAAAAGTAATACTAGTAATTGTGCCCAGTTTTAGTATTGGATTGTGACTATAATTTTTGTAAATATTGTTAGTTACTTTCAACTTCATTTCTTTCTATGCCATAATTAATAATTATTTTGGTCCGATCGGTACACATATGTACCACAGATGCTGCAGAAATTCTGACAGTCACTTTATTCGTTTTAAGCAAGCGGAAAATGTACCAATCCGCTAACAAGGTATGTAACAGTCGTTCGTACACTTTGTTTATTAGGAATATTTTCATTATGGTACACATATTTGTACCACTCAAAAATTATTGTGGTACAGATAGGTACTGGCAGGTTTGTAATGTACCATTTTCGTTCGTTTCAGAAAAAGATCAGTAGACGTCCGTAGACCCAAGAAGAGTTGGGGGGGGGGGGGGGGGGGTAGTTGAAGCCCTTTCAGATCCCGAGCCATTTTTCTCTACTTCTAGTGTCAATTATGGGCAAAGTGAATGAGATGAATCTAATGATAGAGACGATATTATGGAGAAACAAATTCTAAAAGCTAAGATAAAGAACCAAAAAGGATATTACAAAATTCTTGGAAAAATGTAGATCACCAAGCCCGAAATCAAATGATTCTGATTTATCTGAAAATTCTAAGCTTGAGTCAACCTTTTGAGAACAATAAACTATGTCGCCTGAGGTACTTGCATAAGCAATCAAAAAAATGTGTCATTCGGTGGAAGTAATAAGCTACCAAAAAGGGCAGTTGGACTTCCAATGTACTAATACAAGATTATTGTGTTGTTAGGTAAAAGAAATATGAGAATTTAGGAATTAAACAACAGGTGAGTGAATAGTAGTATCGTTGGCAAAATTCAATAGGAAGAACAGATATTCATTTTTTATAAGCTTCCGCCATGTTAAAATATATATCTATGTCGTTCCATTTAAATCCAAACACATCGACAGTTTAGTTAATCTCTTTGTCTTCAATTAATGTAACAAAAATTACCAGAGATAAGCATTAATGTTTGAACCATTTATTTAACACCATTTATTAATTCTTCATTATCTCTGCGGCTTCAGAGGAATTTCATTTCGCCTCTTTCTTAGCGAAAGATTCAGGGAGACCAGACATCAGGCAGCGTTTACACTTTCCTCTCTCAGGCTTAGCACAGACCCGCTCGTGTGCGATCACATGTAAAAATCAATACTTCCCTGGAAATGTCTACTATACCACTCTAACGTTAATGTAAGAAACAATAATTGCTGTTTCAGTGTGTGAAATGGCAGGACACCAAAGAAGTGCTTTTTATGAGTAACTGTCATAAAGCAGAATTGACAATGATTACTAAGAAAACGGAATTGGCGAACTAGAAATGGTATTTTACTGTCAATATGGTTTATATGACCATGTCAGGAAATGGAGGGTATGAGAAACACGCCAACACTTTCTAAAAAAAGGAAACTGTTTGGACCAACTCCCTTGTATCTTCCTGTTGAGGGACAGACCCGAAAGAGATGTGTTAGAGATTGTAATGTTTTTATTATTTATTTAAATAGTTTTTACCGGTGGGATAAAATTATATACACTATGGCTAATTACTATCTATTTATTTAGGAAACACACACACTGTATTTAACTCAATTTATATGCACGCTCTACTTAATGTCTACTAATTTATTTACACTCGGTATATTAGTTCTAATTTATTTTTACGGCTTGACTATTACACTATTTATCTGCACTATTTAATCACTGTCCGATTACTAAGAACTTCTGTGAACTAACTCTTTACTGTCCGTTTCACTAATTCTCTCGAACTAACTAACTGTCCCAATAATTAATTCACGCACTCAAAAACCCGCGTATCTATAGTCCTTATCGGTTCTGGAAAACTCTAGTGCCTTCGGCGCTAGTGCTCTGCACAAACAAAACCTTGTTCCAGAATGTTCGAGTACTTTCTAACGCAGGGAGAGAATCCCGGTGTAGCCACCAAAATTTACACTCGAGGGACAGGGCCGGCTTTGAGTTGGTGACCTCGCAACAATATTCTCAAGAAAAGCAGCAGACCAGCACCAGAACCCTGTGTAAGAAATGTAATGTTCCCTTATGCAAACATTGTTTCATGTTGTACCATATTCATAGATATTCGGTGCGTGATCATTGTTTTGCTCAATTGAAGTTTTACTATTTTTGACTCTATGTTTTTACTCAAAGATGTTGGTATATGTTTGTACCACTTAAAATTCCTGATGGTACAATTATTTACGAGGGGTTAATCATCTCCTCTTTAAATATTATAAGCCCTAAAAACCTATTATTTGAGTTAACAATAACTCAAATAAGATACATTTCAATAAAATCAAAAAAATTGGTATTCAGGGCCGAAAGGGTTAAATAATTGAAAATTGATGTTGCTTATTACCAACGTCCAGAGAACAAAAAGTCCCATATTACTAAATGAAGGATTAAAACTCCTTCTAAACGCGATAGTTATCACCACTAATGGGTTGAAAGGGCGGGTGAATAATTCAATTCAAAAAGTGTAGTTTCATATACAGGGTGGCCAGACGAAAACGAAACAGAGCCATTATCAGGAACTGCGGCAACGTCAACGTCGTTTTTGATCAAAGGAGGACACTTTTTCCCAGTATTTTTGACTTCGCTACTTTCTACTAGCGGGGATAGGCATTACCTCAAAATATTTAAATGACATTAGGGGTCGAGCAAGGTATCATTTTAAAGCCCTTTTAATTCTGTTTACAACAGTCTTTAAATATTGTAGTGTTTCAGGATTTTTCATTCAAATCCATAATAACGTAGGAAATGTATTTATCTGTTTCTTCAGAACATCACTGTTTGAAGATTTTTTCGAATAAAGAGGAGAAAATGGAAAGAGCCTAACCTTTTTATCTCCTTCAAGAAAATATAATTCTACTCATTTAGACTTCTCCTTTGTAGTATCTACACAGTTTGCAAGACGTTTTATTCTGTTACACTTCTTAGACGAAACTGGCCTAAAATGAATTACATTTAATTTACATGGTCCGAGATGTACTGGGTTTATTTATTTTTCAACTTCTCTTTCGCTTTTAACTAGTTATGATTATTAATTAATATTATTACGGTCGCACCGACATTTTAAGCGGAGATTAATTTACGAGTAGTTTGTAATATAAATTACGAAAAACATCAAGTTTTAAATATCGCGGCGTTTTTATTATATACAGGGAAATTAATTAATTTCACTGTACTGTGTCAAATTAAATGAACTCAGCTTTTCAATAGGTTTGCAGAGACAGTTTTGGACTACTACAATGCATCTTGCAGCTGGAAAAATTTCCATTATCGTTAGTAAAAAATGAATAATTTTTTTTAAATACTGATGAATACATTAAAAAGGATTTTAATCAATTCATTCTAGAAATAGTAGGTGTTTCAGTGGAATCAATTTAAACGCTCATTGAACATAATAATTTAAATTTTTCAAATGACTTTTTTATATATTTGATGATAACTTTGATGAATTTGCCTAAAATTAATGTGATAAATGCAAAATTATGACATAAATTCAACTTTGAGTTTGAATAACTTTTGAACTCGTCGGTTTATCGGAAAATGAAAAGAAACATTTTTTGTAGAGCGTTCAATTTCCTATGGAAGTATATATCACTCTGTTGATTAATTTGTGAGTTAGAAATTTATGAAAAAAAAAATTTTTTCCCATGTGGAAATAAAAATTCTCGGACCTCTAAATATTAAAATTGAGAGCTCCGGTTTTCACATGCTCCTTTTTTCGTTACCTCGAAGATATTTCAGAGCAAGCTTTCAGAAAAAAAATAGTCTATTTTTTTTTAATCAACCTAGTGTACACAAAAGATCTTATAGGTCGCAGTGTGGTAAGGCGAACCGGGCCGATTGACCCCTTGTAATTTAACCGAATCTAGCTACTGCCATAGCTTGATTTTTATTGGGGATTTATCATAGTGCCTTAAATTTTGCATACAGTTTGCCAGAGTAGGTTGAGTAATCTTGATGTAAGCAACATCATCCAATTTTATATAAAAGTGGAAGTTATGTAATATTCAATATGGGTCGCGTTCATCCCAACTTAGCGCTACCGGAGCGATCATCAATTTCCTGGTGAACACGTGTTTTGTCAACGATACATAATTATTGAAGTCGTATATCGAATAGAATTAGGTTATGTCGTTATATCATGATAAGACGTTCAACAGAATTAGGAAACGATGGATCACTCCATGTTGGGATGAAGACGACCATTAATTTAATATACATCAATTAACTTATGAATAATGTTCATGATATTTTTCAAATGTGATGTTTCTACCACAATATTTTTCGAAACGCTATGCTAGTTGATCTATATTATTTACGATGACAAGGTTATAAAAAAAAATCATTTTCGCTTAATGTTTCCGTTAAATAATTACCGATTTTCCAGTAGATAGAAACATGCTAGAAATAACTTAAATTTAGTGCTGCATTAATTTAAAAAAAAAGTGTATCAACGTTAAAATATGAAATACACGCCAACCATGCAATAAACAACTGAAACTCATCAACATCCTCTCGTATCTCCACCCTATGTGACCTTAATAGAGACGGAT
This sequence comes from Lochmaea crataegi, assembly GCA_947563755.1. NCBI lineage: Eukaryota > Metazoa > Arthropoda > Insecta > Coleoptera > Chrysomelidae > Lochmaea > Lochmaea crataegi. The sequence goes on along the minus strand of OX387428.1, from coordinate 30,435,528 downwards.
CGAACAGTCGACGAGTGTTACTGTATAATTTCTGTTTACCTGTCTATATTCTGGCCCGAAGAGGTGCCAGAATGCATATGGTATTGTATACTTGATTAAAGAGGGCGCTATTAACACCATCGATCTTACTGCCATGACTAATACAAAACCAGGCTCTTCTATTAGAAAGCCGCACATGCTACAGCTGCGTCCTTTCGTTTATATTTGAGGAATAAAGCGTGCTGCGGCGTATTTTTCCGAAAAATTTTATAGGGACGATGGGAGTCAATTGATCACTTTTTGATAGTGTAACTCAATTGGAGCCCCTTTTAGTGGGAACGATTTCGAATAACAAAAGGTTAGGGTGTCGATCTATTGTGATACACCTGCAGCTGTCTGGATGATTCGTCTCTATAGCTTGTTCATTATAAATCCCGTCCCATGTGACTTCTGTCATAACTGGACTATGTTGCCATGCCGTTGAAATAGTATGAGAATTTAGTAAAGATGAAATGAAGCTTATCTAACATATTTTTCTTGTTAATGATTCAACCGGAAATATCATCAACTCATCCAATTCAAATGAGACACTCTGTAGATTTTTGAAAATTTTGATATATCTTTTTATTTCGAATTCCTACATATTCGATTCAGAAGAATTGATCTGTGAAAATGAGATAATGAACCACTTGACATTTATAGACCAGTTATATTAGATCCAAGATAAACCGTTTCGAGGAATTATTACCAGTGAACAGGAAATCCTTCCAATACCTTCAGGTGATCTTAAACGCTTCCATCCCAAGTGGTGAACGTAACTTTTGAAAGTCAAAAAACCGCAATTTTCTCAAAATTTGATTCAGCGTGATTTGGCGACTTTCTAGAGCCACGTAGAGCCTCATAGAAAAAATATATAATGAAGGTGGATATTGAAATTTCACGCCATAAAGTCGCCTCAACCTTAAAATTTATTCATTTTTAAATAATAAATTTTACGACAGTCATCAGAATTGAGGATATCTCTGATCTTCTGATCCTATCAACCGCCAGAGCAGCAAATTTTTTGAATATTCAAGTCATGATACCTGGAAAATGATCCTCTCTTAACATGTTCTACTCTCCCAAGTTCCTCAACTTTTCCTTTGCTATCAAACAAAACCTATCTGTTCCAACTTGCAATAAGTGCACCTCTGCACTCTATCGCCAAGGAAAGTTAAAGTTTGTCAAGCTCCACAAGGTTTTCTACCATGCGGATGCTGATTCTGAAGACCTTATTTCAGCAGGAAAATTTTTCTTGACAGCTCACTATTCTCCTTTCCTCTTGAGTCGGAGAAAAAATTATCTTTGCCTGCTCACCAATATGAACACCAAGGATCCAGCTCCAGCTGAAATTTTCAACACAGTGTTCTATGGATGTAAACGAGGTGTGATTTGGTTACAGATTAGATCATCTTCATCGAATATTGGATGCTGGTCGTTTGAGGAAAGCTTGTTTTTTTTTTCGGGTCGAGATGGGAAACTCATGTTCGAATGGGTCCAGGACCCAAACAGTGTTGGACTCATACCCAAGGGGATGCCTACCAACCAAACCCACCTCAAACTTCATCGAATATTGGATGCTGGTCGTTTGAGGAAAGCTTGTTCTTTTTCGGGTCGAGATGGGAAACTCATGTTCGAATGGGTCCAGGACCCAAACAGTGTTGGACTCATACCCAAGGGGATGCCTACCAACCAAACCCACCTCAAACTCGCCGTCACCCCCTCCTCGCAATCTCTACCCTAGCATACTTCGAGTCGGGCGGCGGTCCCTCGCACACTCTCCACTCGCACCGTCGTCTTCTCCCTAACTATCACTCCTACCTCTCATGTCATATCGAGTCCTCTCCTTCTAACGTACCATGCTGTCTACTACGCCACACCTAAATCCATTCCTCCTCCCCCCTCAACATTATCTCCACCATGTTTTCCCTATACACCTCCTCCCACAGTTTCCTCTCCAACTTCTTCAACACTTCCTCGTTCCTCCAGCATTTACACACATGCCCCACATCATCCTCCACTTCACACCTCTCGCACACTCCAGTTTCTCTTTTCCCGATCTTGTACAGGTACCCTACTCTCGACCCATATCCAGTCAACGCCTTTGTCAAGAAGTAGTTCTCCCCCCAAATTTCCGGTCCATCTAATCTCTCCTATTCTTAATCGCTCCATTTAGCGCGCCCTCATACTCCTTTCACCTTTCTGTACTTCCTCCCTGGTCGCACCCCTCTAGCGTTTATTCCTGGCTATGGCCATCACGTCCAATGGGTAGGTCCTTGCCAGCACCACTGCTACCAGTCCACCCACTGTCCTGTACCCCTGCATCACCCTCAGCAGTATCCCTCTCTGCACCCACAGGAGTGGCCTAGCCCTCAAATTCACTACCGCTCTCTCACCCCACACCTCCGCACCGTACAGCATACTCTCTACCGTCCGACCAATTACCCTCCACTTCCACTCTCCCGGTACTTTCAACATTACACATCAATCTCCCCAGCCATGCTGCCCTCACTTTCCCCTTCTCTGCCGTACTCTTCTAAAGGATAATAGACTATCAAACAACACCCCTAAGTATTTCACAGACTCCTCCATCCGAATTCTCCTTCCTCTCACTATCACCACCCCTTCCCTCCTCTTGCTCCATCACTTCACTAGCAACCCAACCGTCTTATCTTCGGCCACTTCTAGTCTGCACCGCTCTATCTTCTCTACAATCTTCCTACACATTATCTCCGCCTTTCTTCCTATCTTCGCCTCTCCCTTTGCCGTAAATACCAGACACACATCTGAATCTTACACCGTAATTTCACATCCCTCTTCACATACTATCCCACGAACCTCGTCAAACACACACTACCATAGCGTCGGTCCAAAAACCGAGCTCTGGGGCACTCCAGTGTCTAGTGTCTAATATCACACGTCCCGTCAGGTAGTTATCCACCAGATTAACCAATCCCTCCCCCACTCCAAGCCTCAGCAACGCGCTCAACACTGCCCGTTTGCTGATACTGTTGAACGCGTTCCCGACGTCGAAGAACACGAGTAGAGCCAATTTCTTGTTCCTCCAGCTGCCCTCCCAAGCCCTTTTCACCAAGCTCATTACCCTGCCCAGCGCCGAGATACATAATTTTTCCTTCGCAAAACTGTGCTGGTTTACCCTAAAACCTTCATTCCTACCAACCTCCTCCTCAATCCTATCCTTTATTATCCCCTCCATCAATTTACCCATACCACACAGCAGGCTGATGGGCCTGTAGTCCCCCGCACGCTTCCCCTCTCTACCCGCCTTCTTCAGCATTATAACTCTGGTCACCTTCCATCCTTCCGGAAACTCTTCCTTCCTTAGCCCCCTGTTGTATATAGCTCCCAGAAGTATTCTCAATTGTCATCCATCAGCCTTTTCATCATATCACCCCTCAGGCCATCTATACCTGGGGCTTTCCTTACTTTAAATTGTCTCCCCCCCTCCTCTACCTCCCACTTCTCTACCGGCCTCACCCCCCTAATTTTTCCTTCCCCCTAGTCTCCTGGACTTCTCGAATCCTGTCCCCCACTCCTCCCTCTCCCCCTGTGAACAATTTCCCTATAATCTCCTTCTCCCAATCTTCCTCTACCACCTTGTTTTCCAATTCCCCTAGTAACTCTTCCCACTTCCCTTTTTTTCCCCTCTTCACCCTACGCTCCAGTTCCTTCTTTTTTTCTTTATATCCCCCATTTCCCTCTATCCTTCCCCTTTCCCTCAGCATCCATCTTCGTTCTTTCTTTCACTCCCTCCACAGCTCCTCTATTTCCTTCCTATTTCATCCAATATATCATGCGATATCCTGAATTTCCCTAAATGTATCTGCAACACCTTCCATCCATCCCCTACATTTCTTCTTTCTGCGCACTGCTCTCCCCTTTCTCTTATTTGACCGGACCTGTTCCCTCTAAGGGGTCCAGAGGGTCCCTCCCATTTTTTCCTTCCTGTTTTCCATCGCCTTCATCTACTCCATTCTATCTCCACTGGCTTGTGTCCCCTTTCCCCACATACCCTACAAAGGAAGGCCTGCCGACAGTCTCTGGCCATGTGATCCTCGCTCTTACATAACCAGCACTTACTCCTCTCCTTGACTCCACCTTACACCACCTTACACCCTGCTACTTTTTGTCCCTTTATTCCACATCCAAAGCTTCTGCCATTCTCTCTACCCTCTATGATACTTACCCTGTTCCACTTCAATCTAATCTCTGATGAAAGCGGAGATTTCAGACCAACACGTAATGTGAGACCGCATGTTGTTCAAATTATGAGGAATAATCATGAAAAGGTGAATATTAATAAACACTCTGGATGACGTGGGACGGAATCTTATTTAAATCTGGGAGGAACCAGTCCAAAATGGAATACGGTCGCTCATTATAAGTCTATGCCGCCGTTTTTATGAAGTCATTCTTGCTAGTGATGGTAATACAGGCTACACAACAGGTCCCAATAATTTCAATCACAATACTATTTTTTTATTTAAAATGACACTTCATGAAGGAAATGTATTATTTATGCATTAAAAATACATACAATGTGGCACCACTCTTGACTTGAATGAAGTGTCTACCCTTAGCGTTATATACTCTCTAGCTGAGTTGATTATAGATAATTTTAATCTTGGGTATCATATGTCAGTGATACGTCAGTAATTTTTTTACAATTTTTTTGAAATACGCATCGAATAATCTCCATTAAATATTGATGGAGTCCAAAGAAGAAACAGACCTATCCAAGGCTGTCCTTGAACCAGATCATCCATTGTTAGCACAATTCCAGAAAGCTCTAAAAGAATATTTAATTTCTCAAATAGAGCGTGCCAAGGAAGACATTTTTGGAATTGAACAAAATATTACAGAGAAAACCAAAGAAATAGAACTTGTAGGAGAGAGAACCTATGCGATGCAGCAAATGGTCTGCAAGCAACATAATCAGCTAGAAGAGTTGATGGAAAATATCAAACTCAGAGAATCACAACAAGTAGAAGAAGAAAATATTTTAGTTGATAATAAAAAGGTTCTAAAGGAAATTGAAAACAAATTGTTACAATCTCAAAAAGCTAACAGAGAATTAGTAGCTGAAACGGAAGCTGTTGCGGATTTAAATAGGCATTTGCTGCGGTTTGAGGGTAGAATTGAAACACATATCAATGTGAACAGGAGAATAGCGGAAAAAGCTAAAAAAGATGATGAATTGCTGACTAAGCAAAAAATGAGGCAAGATTTTATGCTTTGCTGTCTTGAAAAGGAATTATGGAAGCAAGAAAATGAATTGGAACAGGTTTGTTTACAGATGAGCGCCAAACAAAGCGAATTAGATAGATTAGAAGAGCTAGTGGTAACGGAAAATACTAATATATCAGCTAGGCAAACAGAATACAAGTGCTTGATGTTATCCTGGAAAACAGCGTATCATGCTGTAGGTGCAAGAACTAAAACTTTCGATCACCTCAATGGAAAGCTCAGTAAATTAAAAGAAAATCATGAAGCCCTGAAATTACAAACTACCAAAACTAAGAAATTGATAAAGCTGGAATTAGAAGAAAACGAAAAGCTGTCACTTTTGAAAACTCGAGTGGATATAGATATTAAAAATATTACCAGTCAACTCAATGAAGAAGGAGCAAAAAAAAGTGGACTAGAAGATGGTCGGTTTGAATTAGAACGTATCATGCAAGAAACTGACCTAGATCTAGGAAGAGTGAAAGAAGAAATTAAACCGAAACAATCCAGATTGGACGCTATTTTAAGAGAGACCAATATGTATCGGCAAAAAAAGCGGCTTATTGAAAAAGAAATAATAGATACTATACAAAGTAACATTACTAATGAAACTTCCAGAAAAAAAATACACACGGCCTTATCAATACTGCAACGTAAAAAGCAGGAGGTATGTACATATATATTTTTTTTTATTTTTTTTTATAAAAAATAGTTCATTGTTAGATTGAGGTGGTATTGCTGGAGGCTGAAAATAGACAAGCTGGTGTAACGGCTGATTATGAAGCACAAAAAATGCACAACGAAAACCTAAATAGTATCTACAATGGATTGCGATCACAGTTGGATACATTGGAAAAGGAAGCAGCTCAATTAAAAGCGCAAAGGGAAAAATTGGAGTTTCGTTATAGAAAATTACAAAAGTATGTTCCAAATTTACTCTAATTTATTCTAAAATACTGCAAAAAGGTTAATAACGAACGGATACGGCGAAATTATCAAAATATTTCGATTTATTTTATTACAGGATGTTTAAGAAGCTTAATCTATGTATAGACTTTATTTGGACATTCTTGATGTCGACTCAAGAGTTGTATGTGTCTTGGGATATTCAAGGTCAAATATCACAGGAATCAGTTTTTTGAATGAATATAAATCGTATTAATATCCATTACAAAACTTTTAGAGCATCAAATTCTGTAGAATTGATGTTCAAACCGATTTTTATACGTTGAAGTAGTTTCGAGATAGAGCGCGAACAGTGCGGAGTGCCCAAAGTAGATTAAAAGAAATTTAAAACGTAAATTCCAGAGATTGTCAGGAGTAGATATACTAGGAGGGTTCTGGACCACAGGTTTGTGCATTACCCCCACATAATTCGTAATCTGCATGGCGATTAACCTAACGTAATTCGAATGTTGCATGGCGCTAGTGGTGGGGGGTTTGCGTGTTAACCTCTCGAAAAGTGGGCTAACCCCACGAAGATTGGCTGCTCGAAAAACGTATGCTAGATGGCAGGTGTGACCGCTCGAAAATCGTTCAACAGTAACGTATGATAGATGGCGCTAGTAGTGATTTTGACCGCTCGAAAATCGTTCTGAAAAAAAAAACTTACGTGCGACGCGAACCATCGTCGCCACAACTGCCATGTACCATACCCTGACACTCTTAGCGCTAGGCCAGCAAGCCTTACGGAGAATGGATTCAGATATGGTATAGTTGCTACAGATTTGCTTAAAAGACGATTTGTACAGTAGGATCGTTGGCATGTGACGATTTGCGGATGTACGAGGTTATGTCACAAAGGTGTCAAAAGGACCGTTGACATGTGACGATTTGCAGATGTACGAGGTTATGTCACAAATATGTCAAAAGGGCCGTCGACATGTGACGATTTGTGGATGTACGAGGTTATGTCACAAAGGTGTCAAAAGGACCGTTGACATGTGACACACGATTTGAAGATGTACGAGGTTACGTCACAAAGTAGGACCGTAGACATGTGACACACGATTTGCGGATATACAGAGATATGTCACAAAGTAGAATGTCAAAAGGGCCGTTGTACATCACACGATTTGTGGATGGGTATCTCACAAAAATGTCAAAAGAACCGTGACGTTTTGCGGATGTACAGGGGTATGTCACAAATTAGGATGTTAAAAGGACCGTGACGATTTGTTGTACAGGGATATGTCACAAAGTCAAGAGAACATGTGACACATGATTTGCGGATGTACGAGGCTATGTCACAAAGGTGTCAAAAGGACCGTCGACATGTGACACATCAAACGATTTGCGGATGTACGAGGTTATGACACAAAGGTGTCAAAAGGACCGTTGACATGTGACGATTTGCGGATGCACGAGGTTATGTCACAAAGTAGGGCGTCAAAAGATCCGTTGTCATGTGACGATTTGCGGATGTACGAGGTTATGTCACAAAGGTGTCAAAAGATCCGTTGACATATGACACACGATTTGTGTATGTACAGGGGTCACAAAGTAAAGAGGCCTGACACTCTTAGCATCAGTTTAAAAAAAACAAAATCATGTTTGATATATTTATTCTGAAAGAAAAATGTTCTCTAATTTAAACTTTTAACAATCTCCGTCAGAGGGTAATATTCCATTATACAATCGTGAATTAAGATGCAATATACTTTTGTATTTTTCGGAAATCCTCGGTTTGCTTCAATATCGAGTTTAACGTCGACTGTTGATGCTTTCATGCCTTCCTCCTGCTTACTACAATCAACAATAAACAAGGCATGATTCTTGAATGCGTCATAGTCCAGCAAAGGTTGCTTTTGCGAGCAATGCATGTAACTCGGATAAAATTCAGCATAATTGAAGTGAGCTTCATTGTAATCTGTTTTCCCGAAATTCAACTGCATGCGTTCATTTGGCCAATATTCACCATTTAAGGATAGTCTGATACTTTGAATATCGACATCATCAAATTGTGTAGGATCTGCATTGGTATTATTGCGTTTCCCAGTTTGAAAGCAAACAATAACATATCTAGGACGTTCGACTGATGTACTCGTTTTAACTGCCCACACTTCTCGCGTTGCACCCGTTGTAATTGCGGGCAATTCATGCATTTCCCACTTCCTGAAAGCCATTACGATCGGCTGATCTTTTTGAATTGATTTCATCAATTCCAATTTAATGTCATCATTGGGATAGATGTGTTTTATTTTCAACTCTATGCTCGTAATTCCAATGGTGGCAGTTGTAACAGTCGATGATCCATCGGCAAGTACATTTTCTCGAATAATTACACAATCATTATCGTTTCTGGCTCGTACAAGACGAATTGTTTGTCGACCGCAAGTTATCAAGGGATAGTCATTAAATATATTAAATGTGCTTAAGCGGTATTTGCAAATTGAAAGATTTATCAGCAGCATTCATAATTGGACTGTTGGGATAATTCCAGCCTGCAATCGCCATATGGTTTGAATCTTGCACATTGTAACATGTCAATGCACGAACGGCACTAACAATACCAGGGTCTCGAACGGTTTCTATCTCTCTTGCACTTTCGCTGTAACTACATGAATCGAAAAGAAATGCTCCAACATTATTAACTAATTTAACATCTCCAGCTCCTTGTACGGTGATATTTCCTTTAATGCATAGCAATGTTTCATTCATAGCAAAAAATGAATCCACTTGATTTATGCTAAATTCTACAACGTCATTACAATTGAAAGACTTAATGAACGGTGCATAGGTACGATATTCTGCTCTTCGAATTGATTCGTCTATTACTGGTTTACGGTAAATATCAAACATTGGCAGCATGCTTGTTGCCGATTGCAAACGCTGTTTTTTCGCATAAGTAGTAGTCATTTTAGTGGTTGACAATACGAAATCCCAACGATCGTAGAAACAATTTGTTTGCAGGTGTAAGATGTTTTTGTCGCTGTTGACGTCTGGATGATAGATTGAATAATGATGACGAATGTATTGTTTGTATGTTTTTATTATCTATTACTAGTCCCATTTGCTTCTCGATCTCAATTCCAATACCAATGTACTGAGTTCTCCACGAAAATTGATTGCTCTTCCGTTTTGATCTAATGCCAATACTGATATGCAGCTGATTTCACGTTGCGGCGTAACTGGTAGATATAGTAAATTGTGTGGTATTTCGTCAATAGCGTACCCTGGATCAACTTGAATAACAAATTCATAAAAAGTATGTGAAGGTGTATCACCATCGAAGGCTCCTGTGGTAATGTTACATTCAAATCGAATACTAGATACTTTTATAATTTTTACAGGCAAATTTGAAGAATGTTTCTCATTAGCATCCAATATTTGCGGTGAAAATCCCAATATCTCACCCAAACTGTCTGATTCCATAAAAGAGATTCGATATTTGCTTAATATCTCACACTGTATAGTATTATTGTTTGATTTTAATGAAAATTCCGCTTCTGTGTTATGTCCCAATTTGCTGCGTATGAAACATTCAATGTCGGCTATTTCATAACATCCAGTAGGGATATCAAACGTGTGCAATTCATCATTAATGTAGTAGTAGAATTTTTTATTTTCAACATTGGGTATTGTGTGATAAGAGTGGAAAGATCTCAATGCCAATTCGTAATCCAAATTCGGATCCAATGCGATAGGCATAGCAGGTTGAAATGTAAACATATGATTTGTGCTGTTGACGCGTAACAACATCTTGTTATAAACTGATAGAATTTGTGGAATATGGATGCTTAAATAACACAAACTAATCCAAAAAAAAATTTATTACTAAAACATTATTTGCTTACATTTTTATTACAAATATAACAGTCAGCTTGAGAAGTGGGAGGACCATCCCAATGCGTGTCCCATTCGGGACGATTATAATGCACAAAACAAGGCATACGTATTTGTAAATCAAAATTTGTTTTGTAATTATAGGAAAGCTTATTCCAAATTTCAACAAGTTCTAATGGTTTTACAAATTTTATTAAATATTGAATAGGAACTTGCTCAAGTTCATCCTCTGTATAACTACACAGAGATTTCTTTTGATAAATATTTGACAATTGATCATTCATTGTTGCTGCTGTTGATAGAGAAACTTTAAACACAAATGGCCACAATTAACTTGATCATATGTTTGAAATTGTTTGTTATTGTAAAAAATTTTGATATTCTTTCCTCCACGTCTCCAATATTGAACAAGTTCGCGGCAAGGCCTCAGATTACCGAATGAATCGAAATATTCAACATTGTCATTGTTCTTACAATAAGCCACCCAGTGTGTACCGCTATTATTTCTAAATTTACGACTGCACATTCTTTTTGCCGAGGAGAACTGTCTTTAGGTATTTCATCACGCATAAAAACATCTCGAAAATTTTTTAATTTTAGTAATTTCGCATACCGCTTAATTTCTATGTCATACAGTGCACGGTTCGGTCATTTTATCGGTAATTCTAGTCATTTTTGTTGACGCTGTTTTTTTAAAAACAAACCGAATCCCCCTCGCGCATTTTTTCTCATATACAAGCCCGATCCAATTTGTTGTTCCATTGCTTTATTGTGACGAACTTCTTCTTCAAATTTTTTTTGTGCAGTACGTGCGTCAACCACTGTTTTTGCTACGCCAGCCGCTCCACCCGCAAGCGCACCAACAGCCGACAATCCTGCGAACAGTGGTAAAAGTGGTAGGAAACCACCACTCTTTGGCATTGGAATTATTCGTGGTACATCAATTTTTTTTGCACCTCCAAGCTGTTTAACTATTGTTTTAGCTGTTCGCAAAGCAAATAGAGCCGTTTCAGGTAGTGAACTACCACCCTGCTTGTTGACAGTTTTGTTTAATTTTTGAATGACTGCACGATTAAAGGAATGTTTCTTTGCTTTTTTCTTTATTCTCCCAACTACACGACATCCCATTCCGAGTTTTCTTTTCATCTTCATGCCTCCAGTAACGAGTAAAGCCGCAGTTTTTTCTCCGAGAGATGAATCCTTTGACCTAACACGTGCCCAGGCTTTATTTTCCAAATCTTTGTCAGCTAAATGTCTCTGATCTAGTGAATTGGTCTTTGAATACGCGATATCGTGTTGTTTGCAGGCGCTGTCCAACGGATTAATGCCCCTATCACCGCGTGCAAGTCGTTTTTCTAGTTTTGTTCCAGCTAAAAACAAATTATTAGTAACACCAAAAAAATTTTTTTTTCCAACTCACGTCCACAAAATTGGTATGTCGGGATATGAAATTCAAACGGCAGTTTATTTATTAGAGTGTTTAGTAGACCAGCTCCTTCAAACACCAACATTAAGACTGATGACAAGTGATATAGTGACTGATATATTTATAGAATGTTTGTCTGTAATTGACACAAGATGAATATCGTTCAACAGAAGAACATGCTACCCATTGAGAACTTGGACTTTGCAGTGAAGTCGACAATTTGTAAACATGGCATACTACTTCCAAACTCTTTTCGTGCCATAATATGTGGTCCTAGTGGCTGTGGCAAGACAAACGTGATGCTCTCACTGCTATTCAATTCAAATGGCGTAAAATTTGAAAATGTCTATGTCTATTCGAAATCGTTATTTCAGGAAAAGTACCAACTACTTGCCGAGGTATTGTCGAATGTCAAAGGTGTGAAATATTTTCCGTTTCGTGATAATGAGGAAATTATAAGTCCAGAAGAGGCGAGAACAAATTCCATTTTTGTATTTGATGACGTTGCATGTGATGGACAGCAGAAAATACGTGAATACTATTCAATGTGCCGACACAAGAATATTGATGCTCTCTATCTCTGTCAAACTTACTCTAAAATACCCAAACAATTGATTAGAGATAATTGTAATATCATTATACTTTTCAAACAGGATGAAATCAATCTCAAACACATATTCGATGAACACGTCTCGCCAGACATGACATTTGATATGTTTAAGCAAATGTGTGGGATGTGCTGGTCGGACAAGTACGGTGCTTTAGTTATTGTTAAAGATTTTCCTCTCATCAACGGACGTTATCGTAAAGGATTCGATCAATATATAAAAATATAAGTGGTCAACACCATGCAATCATTCATTGACAAAATGCCAGACAACAATCACATTCTTGCTACGGCTCTGCGTAAGAAAAAAGTAAATGAATTAGCTCGTACAATTCGCAAAAAATATCTCACATTAAAGTTGGGAAAAACAGAATACGATGAGTCTCTAAATAAATTATTTAAACCGATTTCAAAACCACTCAAAAAAATTGTTGAATCGTCTTCTAAAGCAATGGAAGCTTCCATTAAGAATGATGAGCCGAAAACAGAACCAAAAGACGAACCTTTGATCGATGATGACGTCGCCCACGATTCGGAAAAAACTGAGAACAGCAGCACATCAGAGGATGAATTATATGATAGTGCAGAAGAAGCAACAGTCTCAGACACGCTATGTGAAGAAGATTTATCGGATTATCCCCAAATTAGTCGAAAATATATTGAAGAATATATTCGCAAAGATAGTAAGATTGATCATAACTATGGACCTATTCACGTGGATGGCATCGGGTGGATGTTGGGTCGAAGGAGAATAGATTTTGACAACGAAAGTGGTGGAGATATTCACATACTTGCCGAAGCCAATCATGAAGAAAATCAAATAAAACGTAGTCTAGGTCTATATCAGCTGATTTTTTACGCCAACCCTTTTCGTTATACTGCAAAAGATTTGAAAAATTACAAAACTCTATTGACTTATACTGGCGTTCATCTCAACTCTCGAAATCGTTTAAAGTCTTCTTCTACCAACAAATATCATGCAATAATCAAACCACTTTTTAAAGATCTACGCACTCCTCTAGAAAAGACAATAACCACAAGATCGCAAGCATTCACAGGTAAAGGGCTCAACGTAGACCGTTTAACTTACACCGATAAACCAATGGAATATATTTATTGGGATGATGCTAATGAATTGATTGCCCGCTTAAAATTACTAATCGCATCAAAAGATGCTGGCAACACCTCAGCATTTATCAACAATGAAATTATAGCAATCATTAATGAGCTTAGAGAGGCTAATATAATTGAATAACAATTGTTTTATCGCATTAGTCGTACAATGACAATCGATAAATTCGGTCATAGACAGTCTTATAGAAATGCATACTATTCCTCTAACCCATATGTTAGAGCAGATTTTCCACACACTGATGAAGGAGACATTGATGCTAAAAATGTAAAAATTTCAAATTTGGATCCTCCCGTTAAAGATAAAGATGCCGTCAACAAAAAGTACTTGCACTCAACACTAGTTCAAACTGAAACCAACATATTACGTATTGTTCTTGACACTGTGAATGACTGTAAGAAATATGTGGATAATACATTACTTCAAATTGAGGAGGAAACAGTTAAAAAATTCCAAAACCATCTAATTGAAAACAAAAAACTCACAGATGCAGCATTATTGAAAGCAAAGGAGGATCTAGAAGCGATCATTGGAAACAATGTAACTGCACTTTATGAAGAAATGAATAAAAGGTTCATGTCATATAATCATATATCTATTCCTCCGCACGGAAATATACTTGGTAGAAAAGGTAATTAAAAGAAACAAGGAAAATAAATTCCTTCAGTTTATACGTTAGTATGGTACGCATATCGCTCAAATAAACTTTCACTTGCATACTGAGTACAACAATGTCCAAGGAAAAAATACAGCTCGTTAATGAACTTCATAAACCTCTGAGAAAAAAATTTCCTCGAAGGAGAACAATAATTAAGGGTCTTAATGAATCCTGGCAAGCAGATCTCGGAGAGTTCAGATTATTTTCCGACTCTAATCAAAGCTATAAATTAATTTTGGTGGTAATCGACACATTTTCAAAGTTTATGTGGACTCGACCGTTGAAAACAAAAACCGCTCTTGAAGTTACGGAAGCGTTCGCTGATATAATTGCTCACAGTAAACATGGAAGTCCGAAAAATTTACAAACCGATCAGGGCACTGAATTTTTTAACAAGAAATTTCAAAGTTTAATGAAACAACATGGAATAAACCACTATAATACGTTTAGCATAATGAAGGCAAGCATTGCAGAACGCGCAATTCGTACACTGAAAATGAAATTGTACAAATACTTCAGCTTACATGGTACATATAAATGGATAGACATTTTACCTGAAATTACTCGAGAGTACAATAATTCATTTCATCGTACGATCTCCATGAAACCCATACAAGTTAATAAGAAAAACGAGCTGGCAATTTTACAACAAGTTTATTCGATACCATCGGCAAAGAGACGTGCAGCGAAATTTCAAGTTGGAGATCACGTTCGTATCAGCAAGTTGAAACATGTATTTGAAAAAAGTTACCATCCTAATTACACAACAGAAAATTTTATCGTTTCCAAGGTTAAATTAACAACTCCTACTACATATTTACTTCACGATTTATCGGGTACACCAATCAGCGGTGCTTTTTACGAAGCAGAAATTCAAAAAGTAAGAAATCCAAACATTTACTTGGTAGAAAAGGTTATTAAAAGAAGAGGTAGCAAGATTTTTGTGAAATGGTTGGGATTTCCTGAAAAAGACAATAGCTGGATTGAAAATACAGATATTGTATGAGAAACGTCGTATTTTCTAGAAATTTTATCAACATGTGGCAACATTAATTTGCACAAATTGTATATAAAACTTTGTGAATTGACGTCGCAGTCAGTCTTTGTATTTTGTTGAAGTGAAAAAATGTCTTTTAGTAGTACAGACAGCTGTTTTGAATCAGATTTTTCGAGTGAGCCGAATTACTCTAGTGAATTGGATAGAATTTTGGAAAATTATGAGATGGCTGCCACATCTGAAACACAATACTTGTTATATACACAGTATTCTACACAAGTTTTCAATATAGGATGCGGAATAAGTGTAGCGAGAACATTCACACCTGCCATTATTTTATCATGTTGTGAGAAACCCAACACTGCCATATCATTCAGTGCATATGAGTGGTCGGTATTAATAGACTTGATTAGAAGTAACAAGTATATCCATCCAGAACTAAACAGTGGTGAAGAGCAAGAACTACCTCAACAAATTCAGTGTGGTGACTATTGTATTATAAACTCAGTTGTTTGGGATTCTGAGAGATTTCTAGATTTACGCAAACATGGAACTAATTTTTTACTGTCACAGCAAGATGTTGAAAACATTATTCATATTGACCGTTGTTTAATTTCGCATCGTATTCTGCAGCTGGAATACCTAAATTTTCATGCGTATTATAAAAATGTAATGGATATTATTAAAACATTTTCGCAAAATTACAAGACAATAAGTGATCTTTGTAAATTGGAACTTTTGTACGCCTTCTGTGAGAGTTCACCGCCTGAAAGTCTTTTTTCTTATGCACTTCGTGAATTTATTTATTTTTTCAAACATAAAGTTATAAATGATTTAGAGGATCTTTAGTGAAAATTTCTGTTATATGTATTTTAGCTTAATAAAAAAAATGTTAAAAAATTGCAGTTTCATTTTCCAATCGCCTTTAACAATAACTAAAGCACCGTACTTGTCCGACCAGCACATCCCACACATTTGCTTAAACATATCAAATGTCATGTCTGGCGAGACGTGTTCATCGAATATGTGTTTGAGATTGATTTCATCCTGTTTGAAAAGTATAATGATATTACAATTATCTCTAATCAATTGTTTGGGTATTTTAGAGTAAGTTTGACAGAGATAGAGAGCATCAATATTCTTGTGTCGGCACATTGAATAGTATTCACGTATTTTCTGCTGTCCATCACATGCAACGTCATCAAATACAAAAATGGAATTTGTTCTCGCCTCTTCTGGACTTATAATTTCCTCATTATCACGAAACGGAAAATATTTCACACCTTTGACACTCGACAATACCTCGGCAAGTAGTTGATACTTTTCCTGAAATAACGATTTCGAATAGACATAGACATTTTCAAATTTTACGCCATTTGAATTGAATAGCAGTGAGAGCATCACGTTTGTCTTGCCACAGCCACTAGGACCACATATTATGGCACGAAAAGAGTTTGGAAGTAGTATGCCATGTTTACAAATTGTCGACTTCACTGCAAAGTCCAAGTTCTCAATGGGTAGCATGTTCTTCTGTTGAACGATATTCATCTTGTGTCAATTACAGACAAACATTCTATAAATATATCAGTCACTATATCACTTGTCATCAGTCTTAATGTTGGTGTTTGAAGGAGCTGGTCTACTAAACACTCTAATAAATAAACTGCCGTTTGAATTTCATATCCCGACATACCAATTTTGTGGACGTGAGTTGGAAAAAAAAATTTTTTGGTGTTACTAATAATTTGTTTTTAGCTGGAACAAAACTAGAAAAACGACTTGCACGCGGTGATAGGGGCATTAATCCGTTGGACAGCGCCTGCAAACAACACGATATCGCGTATTCAAAGACCAATTCACTAGATCAGAGACATTTAGCTGACAAAGATTTGGAAAATAAAGCCTGGGCACGTGTTAGGTCAAAGGATTCATCTCTCGGAGAAAAAACTGCGGCTTTACTCGTTACTGGAGGCATGAAGATGAAAAGAAAACTCGGAATGGGATGTCGTGTAGTTGGGAGAATAAAGAAAAAAGCAAAGAAACATTCCTTTAATCGTGCAGTCATTCAAAAATTAAACAAAACTGTCAACAAGCAGGGTGGTAGTTCACTACCTGAAACGGCTCTATTTGCTTTGCGAACAGCTAAAACAATAGTTAAACAGCTTGGAGGTGCAAAAAAAATTGATGTACCACGAATAATTCCAATGCCAAAGAGTGGTGGTTTCCTACCACTTTTACCACTGTTCGCAGGATTGTCGGCTGTTGGTGCGCTTGCGGGTGGAGCGGCTGGCGTAGCAAAAACAGTGGTTGACGCACGTACTGCACAAAAAAAATTTGAAGAAGAAGTTCGTCACAATAAAGCAATGGAACAACAAATTGGATCGGGCTTGTATATGAGAAAAAATGCGCGAGGGGGATTCGGTTTGTTTCTAAAAAAACAGCGTCAACAAAAATGACTAGAATTACCGATAAAATGACCGAACCGTGCACTGTATGACATAGAAATTAAGCGGTATGCGAAATTACTAAAATTAAAAAATTTTCGAGATGTTTTTATGCGTGATGAAATACCTAAAGACAGTTCTCCTCGACAAAAAGAATGTGCAGTCGTAAATTTAGATGTTTCAAATAATAGCGGTACACACTGGGTGGCTTATTGTAAGAACAATGACAATGTTGAATATTTCGATTCATTCGGTAATCTGAGGCCTTGCCGCGAACTTGTTCAATATTGGAGACGTGGAGGAAAGAATATCAAAATTTTTTACAATAACAAACAATTTCAAACATATGATCAAGTTAATTGTGGCCATTTGTGTTTAAAGTTTCTCTATCAACAGCAGCAACAATGAATGATCAATTGTCAAATATTTATCAAAAGAAATCTCTGTGTAGTTATACAGAGGATGAACTTGAGCAAGTTCCTATTCAATATTTAATAAAATTTGTAAAACCATTAGAACTTGTTGAAATTTGGAATAAGCTTTCCTATAATTACAAAACAAATTTTGATTTACAAATACGTATGCCTTGTTTTGTGCATTATAATCGTCCCGAATGGGACACGCATTGGGATGGTCCTCCCACTTCTCAAGCTGACTGTTATATTTGTAATAAAAATGTAAGCAAATAATGTTTTAGTAATAAATTTTTTTTTGGATTAGTTTGTGTTATTTAAGCATCCATATTCCACAAATTCTATCAGTTTATAACAAGATGTTGTTACGCGTCAACAGCACAAATCATATGTTTACATTTCAACCTGCTATGCCTATCGCATTGGATCCGAATTTGGATTACGAATTGGCATTGAGATCTTTCCACTCTTATCACACAATACCCAATGTTGAAAATAAAAAATTCTACTACTACATTAATGATGAATTGCACACGTTTGATATCCCTACTGGATGTTATGAAATAGCCGACATTGAATGTTTCATACGCAGCAAATTGGGACATAACACAGAAGCGGAATTTTCATTAAAATCAAACAATAATACTATACAGTGTGAGATATTAAGCAAATATCGAATCTCTTTTATGGAATCAGACAGTTTGGGTGAGATATTGGGATTTTCACCGCAAATATTGGATGCTAATGAGAAACATTCTTCAAATTTGCCTGTAAAAATTATAAAAGTATCTAGTATTCGATTTGAATGTAACATTACCACAGGAGCCTTCGATGGTGATACACCTTCACATACTTTTTATGAATTTGTTATTCAAGTTGATCCAGGGTACGCTATTGACGAAATACCACACAATTTACTATATCTACCAGTTACGCCGCAACGTGAAATCAGCTGCATATCAGTATTGGCATTAGATCAAAACGGAAGAGCAATCAATTTTCGTGGAGAACTCAGTACATTGGTATTGGAATTGAGATCGAGAAGCAAATGGGACTAGTAATAGATAATAAAAACATACAAACAATACATTCGTCATCATTATTCAATCTATCATCCAGACGTCAACAGCGACAAAAACATCTTACACCTGCAAACAAATTGTTTCTACGATCGTTGGGATTTCGTATTGTCAACCACTAAAATGACTACTACTTATGCGAAAAAACAGCGTTTGCAATCGGCAACAAGCATGCTGCCAATGTTTGATATTTACCGTAAACCAGTAATAGACGAATCAATTCGAAGAGCAGAATATCGTACCTATGCACCGTTCATTAAGTCTTTCAATTGTAATGACGTTGTAGAATTTAGCATAAATCAAGTGGATTCATTTTTTGCTATGAATGAAACATTGCTATGCATTAAAGGAAATATCACCGTACAAGGAGCTGGAGATGTTAAATTAGTTAATAATGTTGGAGCATTTCTTTTCGATTCATGTAGTTACAGCGAAAGTGCAAGAGAGATAGAAACCGTTCGAGACCCTGGTATTGTTAGTGCCGTTCGTGCATTGACATGTTACAATGTGCAAGATTCAAACCATATGGCGATTGCAGGCTGGAATTATCCCAACAGTCCAATTATGAATGCTGCTGATAAATCTTTCAATTTGCAAATACCGCTTAAGCACATTTAATATATTTAATGACTATCCCTTGATAACTTGCGGTCGACAAACAATTCGTCTTGTACGAGCCAGAAACGATAATGATTGTGTAATTATTCGAGAAAATGTACTTGCCGATGGATCATCGACTGTTACAACTGCCACCATTGGAATTACGAGCATAGAGTTGAAAATAAAACACATCTATCCCAATGATGACATTAAATTGGAATTGATGAAATCAATTCAAAAAGATCAGCCGATCGTAATGGCTTTCAGGAAGTGGGAAATGCATGAATTGCCCGCAATTACAACGGGTGCAACGCGAGAAGTGTGGGCAGTTAAAACGAGTACATCAGTCGAACGTCCTAGATATGTTATTGTTTGCTTTCAAACTGGGAAACGCAATAATACCAATGCAGATCCTACACAATTTGATGATGTCGATATTCAAAGTATCAGACTATCCTTAAATGGTGAATATTGGCCAAATGAACGCATGCAGTTGAATTTCGGGAAAACAGATTACAATGAAGCTCACTTCAATTATGCTGAATTTTATCCGAGTTACATGCATTGCTCGCAAAAGCAACCTTTGCTGGACTATGACGCATTCAAGAATCATGCCTTGTTTATTGTTGATTGTAGTAAGCAGGAGGAAGGCATGAAAGCATCAACAGTCGACGTTAAACTCGATATTGAAGCAAACCGAGGATTTCCGAAAAATACAAAAGTATATTGCATCTTAATTCACGATTGTATAATGGAATATTACCCTCTGACGGAGATTGTTAAAAGTTTAAATTAGAGAACATTTTTCTTTCAGAATAAATATATCAAACATGATTTTGTTTTTTTTAAACTGATGCTAAGAGTGTCAGGCCTCTTTACTTTGTGACCCCTGTACATACACAAATCGTGTGTCATATGTCAACGGATCTTTTGACACCTTTGTGACATAACCTCGTACATCCGCAAATCGTCACATGACAACGGATCTTTTGACGCCCTACTTTGTGACATAACCTCGTGCATCCGCAAATCGTCACATGTCAACGGTCCTTTTGACACCTTTGTGTCATAACCTCGTACATCCGCAAATCGTTTGATGTGTCACATGTCGACGGTCCTTTTGACACCTTTGTGACATAGCCTCGTACATCCGCAAATCATGTGTCACATGTTCTCTTGACTTTGTGACATATCCCTGTACAACAAATCGTCACGGTCCTTTTAACATCCTAATTTGTGACATACCCCTGTACATCCGCAAAACGTCACGGTTCTTTTGACATTTTTGTGAGATACCCATCCACAAATCGTGTGATGTACAACGGCCCTTTTGACATTCTACTTTGTGACATATCTCTGTATATCCGCAAATCGTGTGTCACATGTCTACGGTCCTACTTTGTGACGTAACCTCGTACATCTTCAAATCGTGTGTCACATGTCAACGGTCCTTTTGACACCTTTGTGACATAACCTCGTACATCCACAAATCGTCACATGTCGACGGCCCTTTTGACATATTTGTGACATAACCTCGTACATCTGCAAATCGTCACATGTCAACGGTCCTTTTGACACCTTTGTGACATAACCTCGTACATCCGCAAATCGTCACATGCCAACGATCCTACTGTACAAATCGTCTTTTAAGCAAATCTGTAGCAACTATACCATATCTGAATCCATTCTCCGTAAGGCTTGCTGGCCTAGCGCTAAGAGTGTCAGGGTATGGTACATGGCAGTTGTGGCGACGATGGTTCGCGTCGCACGTAAGTTTTTTTTTTCAGAACGATTTTCGAGCGGTCAAAATCACTACTAGCGCCATCTATCATACGTTACTGTTGAACGATTTTCGAGCGGTCACACCTGCCATCTAGCATACGTTTTTCGAGCAGCCAATCTTCGTGGGGTTAGCCCACTTTTCGAGAGGTTAACACGCAAACCCCCCACCACTAGCGCCATGCAACATTCGAATTACGTTAGGTTAATCGCCATGCAGATTACGAATTATGTGGGGGTAATGCACAAACCTGTGGTCCAGAACCCTCCTAGTATATCTACTGTCAGGGTCTCGATTGATAAAGGCATTCTTATAAATATAATTTACTTTGACTAAGGAGCTAAGGCACTTATTTGTAGGACGTCTGCAGAAAAATCAATTCAACTAGAGAAACTGATAGCTTCGCGATCTGCAGAGATTGGATCAAAATCAGAGTTAAAAGTAGTCGAGCTCAACAAAGCAATTGAAGAAACCCAAGAATCATTTAGAAAACTAGAATTATTTTGGCTTAGAGAACAAAATAATATACTTATAGTATCCGATGAGAGGCAGGAACAAATCCAAAGAGTTGATCTGAGAAAGAAAGAAGTTCTGATATTAGAACAGAAAAATATGAGAATTGAGGATGAAATTAATCAAATTAAACATGATGAGAAAAAAGTTTCGAAGTCCATAAATAACTTATCGACTAAATCAGAAATATTATGTGAATATGTCTTTAAAACTCGCAACAAGAAGACACTCTTGGATAAAAGCAATACATTGTTACAGGTATGTTACATTTCAGTAGCTCATACTTTTTTCCAGCTGCTCCTTGATCTTAGAATAAGATACTGAAAGAAGAAAGTCGTATCTTTGGTAGGTTCCTTGTGGTGTATTCATTATTCTTTTTGTTGATTATTTTTGTAAATTAAATAAAGAATAATGTATACACCACAAGGAACATACAGAAGATATAGTAGATAACTTTAGGAATGCGCAGCACTCCTAAATAACATGTCTGAGTTTTCACACACTAAGGAGTATATCTCGCTTGAGAATTTCAGATGATTTGACAAAATAACAGGAGTGAAAGAAATCATCTCAGAAAAAAAGATTATGGGTATTGTTGATGGAATTGAATAATAATCATGAGTATTTTTTTTAACAAGCTAGTATACTTTTTAGAGTCAATACGAATCCAAACTAAGAGACTCGGAATTGCTGTTGTTGGAGCTAGAGGCAGAAATAGCAGAAGCAGAAGAAGGAAAGTTAACCTTGAGTAAGAATTTAATAGAAACGAATAGAGAAGGAATGGAATGGGAGAAGAAATTCCAGAATGCTAAGAGCCTTTATACCGAAATTAAGGATGCGAAAAGTGAGGGCGGAGAAATAAAGAATTTAAAAATGACAATACACAAGCTAAACGTAAGTTTATCTCTATTATTCTGGTAAAAGGTTTTTATATTTACCGAGATTTGAATTTTAATGTGGATTCAGTTTAAATCCAAAATTACCAGAATTTAAAGCCTAAGCTGAGGATATCCAAACAATTTTGTTCTAATATCTTTATTTTCATTCAGGTTATCTATTCTGAACTCAAAAAAGCACAGGAAAAACTCCTTTTCAATCTTAAACACTGTATTTCAAGAAGAGAATCTATATTTTGCGTATCAGAAGCAAAAGAACAGAAGGATGCTGCTATGGTAAGTGGTCATATAACGATTGATGTGGTCGACCAATGTCCTTATAGCTAAATGAAAGTTTTTCCGAGTAAAAATAATTATTTTTCGTATATACAGCGTGTCCACGAATGGGGTATCCTATAGCTGAAAAATGTTTAAATATTAGTTTTAGTGAAAAATGTGAAAAATGTCATAAAAAGTTTTGCTTGTTCTGAAATCCCATAAAATGAAATAAAATTCAAGTTTTCCGAAACCCGTCTCATTTTATAGCCAGTTTTATGAAAACCGTATGAATTTTTGCACTAAGTTTGAAAATAATGTATTAATTAATCTAGTGAGTGACCAAGTAACTGTCAACTTTTATAAATAATTTTCAAATTGTCATTCTTTAATAAATATTTGACAACAATGTTAACTATTCAAGAATTATAATCACTATCAAAAATAACAATACAGAATAATAATGTAAGAAACACTAAGTAAACAAAAAACATCTATTCAATATATCCTCCCCCAGCTTCAAAACATCTCTCAATTCTCTTTCTAAATTCTTTGTAAATATTTCGCAGCATTTCTGGGGTAATTTCGTTAACGGCATCAATGATAGCTCGTTTCAAGTCTTTAATTAGCCCCGTAAAAAAATGTAAGATAGTTAAATCGGGGGATCGGGGCGGAAAAAATATTGGTCCATAACGTCCCATCCATCGCCCAGGAAAATATTCATCCAGCCATCCTCTAATTAGCAAAGTCGAATGTAACGAACATCCATCATGTTGAAAGTACATTTTACGCCTTTGCTCCAAGGGAATATTTTCTAATTGAGGTATTAACAAGTTCTCCAGCAAATACAAATAAACCTCCCGATTTAATGTATCTTCCAGAAAATACGGTCCGATTAGTCGATCCGGTAAAATCGCACACCAAACATTAACTTCTTTACCAAATTGACTATTTTGGGAAGAAACGACTCCATTTGTTGTAAACGTTGCTTCATCAGAAAACAAAATATTATTGTCAAAGAATCGGTCATGCATAAGTTTTTCACCAATCATCGCACAAAATTTTGGTTTGAATGGATGAATTTTGTTTTGCTTAAATATTTTCTGTAAGTGACTCTTGCAAAAACCAACCTCCACTGCTCTTTTTCGTAGACTCAACTTGGGATTTTCCCTTAACGAATGCATAGCTATTGCACTAGCTGCATCATCCTCCTCAACGTACGCCTTTTTCAATTTCTTTTTGTCTTGAACAGATCCTGTCTCATCAAACATAAAACTGGCTATAAAATGAGACGGGTTTTGAAAAACTCGAATTTTATTTCATCTTATGGGGTCTCAGAACAAGCAAAACTTTTTATCGAGAATGACATTTTCACTAAAACTAATATTTAAACATTTCTCACCTATAGGATACCCCATCCGTGGACACGCTGTATAATGTATTAAACTGTTTGAAGATGGTGTCCAGTGGCTGGACCCTATCTTTTACGGGTTGCCCTTCAGTTCTTGTATCACCTAGACTATGTAGGGGTGGAACTCAATTTGGAATGTCACATGCAGATACAAGTTTCCTTCATATATTGAAAAAACTTCTAAGCAGAGTTGGATTCAGGATGTTAATTTTTGTATCACTTAAAGTTGAAGCCGAGCGTATTTGTCTAATTGATAAATTATTAATGATAAAAATGTCTTATTGACAGTTAAATCCGAAAAAGTTATATCTTAAATTTTATAATATCGGACCTTTGGAGAAACACTGACACAAATGCAAATTCATTCATTGTTTAGTAAGCGCATTTAAAGTGTTTTGGTTTTTAGCAGTAAACCGGAAGCCAGTTATGAGAGGTTAGATTAAAAATTATGCATATTGTTAGTTAATATGTATGTTATACGAAAAATTGATATTGTTTAGAAATAACTGCTCTTAAATCCAGGAAATGTCGAAAAAATTTACAAATTAATGTATCATTGTTCCTGTAACATTTTACAGAATTACGATAAAATGAAAGGGCATTAAAAGATCAAATTTATGGTTGATATGTACTTCATGAAAAATAAATTCAAAACAAATTCATAATAACCTAAAATTTCAAAACAAAATATTATAAAAGGGTTCATAATATTCATTCATTCATATATTTGGGTTGTGCTCATCAGCCCAGGCACTTGGACTGAATCTTTGTATTATTTCCCATGTTATCTACTTCCATTCAGGAAGCTTCGTGTCTTATATATAAGCCACTAGTTTGACTGGAGGATTTTTCAGTAGTTGTGATGGTTGTATTAACTCCTCTCCAAAGTGCTTCCGTCTAAGTTCTTGTAAGTTCTCGCAGAAGCAGAGTATGTGAGTAGGTGTTTCATCATCAAGTTCAACTTCCATTTCAATTTCAACTTTTCCTGCATATCCATTTTTCACTCTTCTTACTTTAATTCTTATTTTGGGATTCGACTGGTTCTCACATCGTTTAGGCATATTCAAGATCCACCTTCTCATTTGGCCACCTAATATCGGCTTAAGGGTGATCGGAACCTTCTAAGAATCTGTGTGGACCTCTGGATCATCATAGGACAATCGTTACCCCGATATACACGTGCGAGGACTACACTTTTGGTATTCAACCCCTACACGTCCTAACCTTTCGCAAGTGGTTATCCTAGGTAACATGGGCTTAAGTAAATCCCTAGGACTTCTCTCCGACAACTTCGTATTCTACCAAAAATAAATTTTACAGGATTTTAATTGTACATTCATACCTTTTTAAATATTTACCTTCAGTAATCTTTGTATATACGATATATTAATTTTAAGTAAATCATAAGTACTGTGAGTCCTAGGTACGCATACTTTGGGTGATTTTCAATAAATTCATACCTATTATAATTATATTATTCTAAACCTTTCTCAAATTTGCACGTGGTTATAATTTTAGACATAAGTCAACGCCAAATTTGATATTTGAAGTTCAATTATATCGGTGGTTCTCACCATAGATAAACCACGTGTTCTCTAGCTTCCTTTCGTAAGAGCCCCTTCTTGTGAGTACCTTCATATACATACTTGTAGTCTGTATGGCCTATCACCTGTTACGCAAAACCATTATATTTATTAATCATATATCTACATAATGCGATAGTTTTATTTGTCCCCTTAAGAACCCCTTCCTTAACCCCGAGATATTCAAAGGGTGTTTAATATCTTTATTTATACCCTTTCACTGTTTAACATCCTTTATAACAGGTGTTATAACTCTCAGATATAAGTGTTAATTAACTTAAGTAAGTGTTCTTTTTTTCTCCCAGAAATAGGAAATTTCTAAGTATACGGGATTTTTTTCTTATTGCGGCCAAATTTTATTTTTATTGACATCATTTCGCCACTATACTAGTTTCGTAACGGTAAGTATCAGCTGTGAGCGACCATCCCATGAGATATACCCATCATCTAGCGCATAAGGGACGAGTTACAATTCTGTTTTTGGTGTACCGGATAGAGTTGAGCTTTAGGAATTATTTGACATTATCAACTCATTTTTGAAAATTTGTGTCACTGTTTCTCCAAAGGTGCGATATCTAGTATTTGATGGTCCAAAAGACTGGAAGGTTCTTATTGTCAATAATTGCACGCAAGTTTGCAATTATTGTAGGTTTTTTTTTTTTTTAGAAAAGGACTCCTGGAAGCAAAATGCGAATGAATATTCTAAAAAAGATGGACGGCATAAGAAATCAAATAAAACATTCAAATAATGAAGCTGAAAATATCAAAAAAACTATTCTTCTCGTGATACATCAAATATCAAAGACCAAAAATAAGATACAAGATACGAACTTCAACAGAAATAGTAGAAAAAACGAAGTAGTCAATTTTGAACAGAAGCTAGAATCAAACAGAACGAATAGACAGTTTAAATTCGAACTACTAATTCTTAAGCAGCGTAAAGCAGCTATGTTCACGCAAATACTGAAAAAACAAAAACCGTATTTTAAATATAAAAACGAAGAAGAACAAATGATAGAGTATACGCATCATAAAAGCATAAATATGAAGTTGATGAAGATATTAGAACACATGACGAGTGATTTTCCTTCTAGAATCGCTGTTCTAAATAGATTATATAACAGTTTGGGAATTGTTCAAGGGTCTATGTATACGTAGTTCTTGTGATAAAGTAAAAGTAATATAAATATTTATAAATTGAAGGATGTTTTTGTCCACATTAGGGAACACACAATACCCCACTCATACAGAATTGACATTTCTACAAGAAATACATTGTTTCTAGGGTAATTGATTATGATATTGATGACAGTATTGGCACCTAGAAGAGTGAACGTGTAAAAATGTAAACAAAATTGATATGTGTGGCAAGTTGTCTACTTTTCACATAGCAAACATAAACAATAAAATGACCTGGGTGTCTATTCACCAAGAAGTGAGAGTAAACTCTTATAAAGTGCTCATGTGCGCTGTCTCAAAATTGCAAACACCGTATTCACTAAACCCAAGAGAGAGCTGACATACTCCTATGCGCCTATTCTACTGGGTAAACTCAAGAGAGCGTAGAGTGGACATACGCATTGCACATCAACGAGCATAATGTGAAAAAAAAATTACCTAACTTCACATAAATTCCATGTGAAAATCATGGCAACACTGCGTAAATACTGAGAGAGTAGCTGTACTGTCGTGAATACGTAGCGGTAGCATGTTAGCAGCGACTGAGAGAGTGATCTCATAGGAGTAAGCTTTCAGGCGACAGCTCTCTCGAGTTAGTGAATAGACACCCTGATAATTGAGGATGTTTTCAATAAAGGTAAGCGTCCACTAGGCGGATCTAGTCGCATCGCAGAAATCCGCCCATTAAAGATTCAAATGTGACTGCGCCCACCGGCACCGTACATAGACAAGAATAGTAGGTTCACTCGTCGTCGGCACTTTCATGTAACGCTGATAAAGACATGCCGAAAAACGATCGTTAAAACACACGTGTGTCATATATACAGGGGTCTCGCGAATTACTTCCTTCATAGCTTGTTGATTTATCGATGGAGTGTTTGGTACGGAGGCTGATAAAAATGAACGTTGTTATAAAACTATTTCAAAAAACGATAATTTTTTACCATGCACGTTACGTTTGAGTATTTAATACATTTTATTGGTAGTTCCTTCTGGTAATTCGAACCAGTAAGAAAAACAGATTGTTCCTAGAAGATTTAAGGAGGTGGGGCACATCAAAAAAGTAAAAAAGCTTGATATTATCTATTGTCTGTGCTCAATTTAATGCAGCTTTTAACTAATTAAAGTTGGAACCCTGATCAAACACTACATCCAGTACATTTAAACAGATATCACGTAACTTTCTTAATGTTTCAAACCAAATGTCTTTTATTTCATTTGAAGGCGCCGTTGATTTATAGAAGAAGTAGGCAAGCGGTTGTTTTCAGTTGCTTGACGCACCCCGTATCATAACAACTAATGCACTAACTGCTGGTTCGGATTCGTTTTCTGATGAAAGTGATTTTTTGGAGCCTACTATTTTATCCATCATAAAATAAATGAGTTTTCAATGACATCTCATCGAGGCAAATAATACAATATTTTTCTTTATCACTTAATAGTCGAGACATTAGATCAATAAGACTGCCCAACGAAGGGTAACCGGTTAAACAATATTGTAAACTTCACCTAGTTTCATCCTTGGGAAATCTGAAGGAAGATATTTGTGCCCCAACTCTACTCCTACAACCTTCCATACAAAACATTCGTTACATTTTCTTTTTAATAAATTTCCCGAATTATTTTTTTTTATTCACTGCAAAGAGATATACTGTATAATACTAACTAAGCTCGTACCTTCAAACTACAAAAGACACACGGTATCTGTCTATCACTCGATTGGGAGCTTCAAGATACCGAAAAAGAGTAGCATCGGAGATCGAGTGAGATAGACAATGCGCTGAAAGGAGCTTAGAGAGAACTATTCAATGTCTATGCAGGATGTCACCGGTTGTGGAGTTGCACGAGGTCCGACGAAACGGGTTTTTGGATTAAGCGGATTAAGGCAAGCTTTTAGTAAACTCAATGTGCTCGCATGGCAACGGTGAGTTAGTGGTGAAATTTATATATTCAACAACGAAAATGAATAAAAAATTATGAATTTCTTCACTCTACGATATGAAGTTCATAGATATCTTGTTAAGCAACGAAGTCATCGTTTATTTTTTTGGGATCTCTCTTCTTTCCAATACAATATTTGAGATAAAAAAGGTCTTCGCCAGAACTATCAATGTAGTAGTTCCAAAACCCTTAAGAAATCCGCTCGCATCCGTCCATTTGAATCTGTCGCTAATAAACTTAACTGGTGAATTTCTGTAGTACGATACGATCCGGTCCGATCCGCCTGGCGTACGCTTACCTTAAGAACAGAGGTCGCTTCTGTGTGAATGGAGTATTATGTGCTACAATACTTGGGTTTAGAGTTGCCAAGATGTTTTTTTTAACAGTTTGTCAGCTTTTGCAAACTTCCTGAATGTTGGTTTTTTATTAAGAAAACTCTCCATTGCTCTCTGTTATTGGTAGAAACGTAATTATATTGTTAGATCTTGTTTAAAATATTCAAATTTGGCGCTCTTACAAGCATTCAACAGCTCACACATGCGCGCCAATGGTGGCTGGCGCGAGGGGGGAAATGACCTCCCCGTTAGGAATGGAGAACTATCGATAGTCCCGACTATCGATATTTATCAATAGTACTATTTTTACTATCGATTATTATCGATAATTTTCGATAGTTTTGCAATCGGTAAGATCATTGTACGATTTTTGTCAAAATGTTAAATCAACTTTGTCAAAAATTGTCAGAAATTTTGAAAAATTGACAGAAATTTTGAAAACTTGTCAAAAATCGTTAATAATTGTCAAAAACTCTCAAAAATTATCAGAAACATTGAAATATGGTCAAAATTGGTCAAAAACTGTCAAAAATGGTCGATAATTTTGAAAAATGGTCAAAATTTTTGAAAAATTGTCAATCATTGTCAAAAACTGCCAAAAATGGTCAATAATTGTCAACAATTTTGCAAAATGGTCAATAATTGTCAAAAACTGTCAGAAATGGTCAATAATTCTGAAAAATGGCTAAATGATTTGAAAAATTGATAAAAATGGTCAATAATTGTCAAAAACTGTAAGAAATAGTCAATAATTGTCGAAAATGGTCCATAATTGTAAAAATTTTGAAAAATGGTCAATAATTTTAAAAATTTTTGAAAAATGGTCAATAATTGTCAAAAACTGTCAAAAATGGTCAATAATTTTCAAAAATTGTCCAAAAAGGTCAATAATTGTCAAAAATTTTGCAAAATGGTCAATAATTGACAAAATTTTGAAAAAACTTTTAATAGCAGTTTTCTCATCCAAAAGTGAATTTTTCCTTTCAAAAATGTTCCATAAGCAATGGGGGGCTTTCTAATAAGAAAAAAATGCGTTAAAAAATTCCAAGGGTCGCGAACATTACCGAATCCGTCTTAGATTCTGATTCTTTCTCTTCCGTTTTCCTCTCTTTCTCTTCCTTCTCTCTCGCTCTCCTATCTCTCTCTCTCTCTTTCTTCCATATCTGTCTCTGCCATCTCTCTCCCTGTCTTTCATCTTTCTTTCTCTCTCTCCCATCTCTCTCTTTCTCTCTCTCTCTCTCCCTTCTCTCTCACTCTTTAGATCTCTATCTTTCTTCCATCGCTCTCTTTTTCCTATCTCTCTCTCACTTCCATATATATCTTTCTCTTCCATATCTCTCCCATCCGTCTCTCTCATATTCCTTTCTCTTTCTCCCATTTCTCTCTCCCATCTTCCTCTCCCATCTCTATCTCTCATCTTTATCTTTCATCTTTCTCTCCCATCCCTATCTCTCTCTCTCTCTCTCTCTCTCTCTCTCTCTCTCTTTCCTATTGCTCTCCCTCCAATCTCTCTCTCACTCTTTCTCTATCCCATCTCCCCCTCTCTCTCTTTATCTCTCACTCTGTCCCATTATTTGATAGCATTTTTACTCCATATCAGCTTTCAAAATATATTTATATTCTTCACCTAAACATCTCGACTATCGATAGTACCGAAAACTATCGATTTTTTTCGATAGTCAAAAATATCGATAGTGTTCGATAAATCATCGATATTTCTCCATTCCTACTCCCCGTGTCTAAGCTAGGCAGTCGCTGTTTGACAAGGGTTGCGAGTACATCTAAAAAGAATAAATCTAACAATAATATTATATCCTTAATAAATATATGGTAATTCAAAAATTCATGACACCAGATACAAATACCTTGAATAAAAATATGTACCTATTCATGATATAACACTGTTTCTGTCAAGATGGAAAATCTACGGCTATATAATTTCTAATCCACCCTTTTATTGCTCCAAGCAATCGGAAGTTAAATATTTTGATCATGTTTTAAATAATTACCAGCAATTCTTTACGACATCCCTGCGCTGCTTCAGTTGATAACAGAAAGAATGCCATTTTCGGCTTTCGTTCCAAAGAAGAAATTAAAAAGCAAATTTAATTTAAGGGCCGTAGTCAATTAAGGCCTGTAATTTAATTTGAGTTTTTTTCACAGGTAATCGTTTCCACGGATTTTTTCTTTCGTTTTCTTTTTCTTTCGGGCTAAATTTTATTAGAAGGCTTAGTGAAATGTCTATTAATTTGACAGGTAAGCAGAGCTCATTTTGGTTTAATGGAATTTCATGATGCTTTATTATCATTCAGTCAACTTTACTGAACTTATTAAGTTTAAATTGTTTTTAACCGATATTTTAATTTACCCTCCAGTACTTTTAGCGTTCCGATTTTCTTACAATAAGTAAGTCTTTCACTCACCGCTATCATTTTTAAACAAATACATCAATGAATCACACACCTTGGTCAATTTCCATCATTTTCATGAATCAGAACAATCTATGAAAATGGGTGAAAGTCAACCGATAGAAGACTTTTTTATGAAGTATGGAGAAGTCGTGACACAAATTAAAGGGTCTGGGATAAAATTAGATGAACAAGATATGATTTGTAACCTTTTACTAGCCTTGCCAAAAACATATGAAACTATAGTAACAGTTATTGAAAGCATAGTTGAAAAACTGACATATGAAGAAGTAAAAACAAAATTGAAAGGAGAAGCAGAGAAGAGAAACGCAACCAATAGAAAGAGAGAAGACAAAGACACTGAGCAGGTGGCATTTTTATCCGAAGGATGATACAACTGTGGAAAATTTTGACATTTTGAAAGGGAATGTAGGCTAACCAGGCATGGGGGGGGGAATATGTATCAACAAATTTTAAAGATTTTTGTAAGAGTCAGGGCATCACATTGGATGATACTACACCTTATACTCCTCAACTCAATGGAAGGGAAGGAGTTTAGTAGAGCGCAGCAGAACTGTAATGAATCATGCAAATATGCCTGAAGAGTTCTGGGGAGAGGCAATAAGAGCATCTACGTACATTATAAATAGGAGTCCTACTAATGGTAATGAAAATAAAGCAACTCCAGCTGAAATTTGGTATAGAAGAAAACCAAACGTATCAAATTTAAAGAATTTAGTATCAATGACATATTGTTATGTACCGGGGCAGTTCAGAAGTAAGTTTGATGAGAAAACTGAAAAATGTATATTTATAGGTTATTCAAATACAGGGTATAGACTTTGGGATATAGGTAAGCAAAAAATAATTATATCAAGGAATGTGAAATTTGACGAAAATAATTTCCATTTCAAATCGAAAATTGAAGTGTCAACGAACTAAAGCTTGAATGAGACAGATACAATAAGTGAAATAGAAGAGGAAAAACTGGACAGATTACAAAGCAGTGATGAAGTTGAAATAGAGAAAGATAATAAGACTGAAGGAGAACATAGTCCAGAAACTAGAGATGAAAATAGTTTGGGAGTAAGAAAAGGCAAAAGAGAGGTAAGTGTTCCAATCTGGCACAATGACTATGAAGTATACACTGCATTCAATGCAGTGAGTTTTGTTGAAAACATCCCAGAAAAATATGAGGACTTGGCAAACAGGGCAGATAAAGAATTTTGGGTAAGAGCAATGAATAGAGAACTTGATACAATAAATAAAAACGATACTTGGGAAGTAATAGAGAGACCAGAAGGTGTAAAAATTATAGACACAAGGTGGGTGTATAATTACATAGCTTTGGAAGAATTAGATAATGATAAGTTTGAAGCTAGGTTAGTTGCTAGGGGTTTTATACAAGAAATGGGTGAGGACTACGATTTCATTTATTGACCGGTGGCTAGAATGAATACTATAAGGGCATTGTTAATTATAGGCAATCAGTTCCTTTTTCACTTTAAACAACTAGATATAAAATCGGCTTTCTCAAATGCTAAAATAAAAGAGGATGTTTACGTATACCTGATATATCATTTGCTTTAAATGTCTTCAGTCGTTTCCAGGATAGGGCAACTGAAGAAGCATATAATCATTTAAACAGGGTGTTGAAATATATTAAATGTACCATTAATGTTGGTCTTGAATTCCATAGAAATTCTGGAAACCAGCTTATAAGTTATGTAGACTCAGATTGGGGAGGGGATCAGAATGACCGCAAATCAGTAACAGGGTTTTTAATAAAAAAAATTTGGGAATACTGTTTCAAGGGTAACAAGGAAGTAGAATTGTACAGCACTATCAAGTTCAGAGGCATAGTTGATACCCCCTTGTTCCTGTGTAAGCGGAACTATGTATTTTAAGAAGTTACTTATAGACTTTAAAAATTTTTAAGGATAACCAGGGATGCATAGCTATTGTGAGAAACCCTGGAAATAACCGACGACTAAAACACTTGGAGTTGAACTATTATTTTATGACTGAGCAATTAGAAAATAAAACCTTGGAATTAAGATACATAGAGACAAAGGATCAACAAGCTGATATGTTAACAAAAGGTTTACCTGTGGTAACACTAAATTAAATTGAACGTTTTCAGCGTGGGGGGTGTTATATGTAATCGCTAAAAACCGACTTTGTCATTGTCAATTGTCAATTAGAGTAGTGTAGTATGTAAGAAAGATACATGATGTATGTAGTTAGTTAACCTAAAATGCTTTTCTTTTTCTGGCAACATAATAAAAGTATCTAAAATATTTAAGTATTTTTCTGTGACCGACAACCAAGAGAGATTTATGGAAGAAAGATATACCACAGATGCAATACATTCAATATAAAACAGTCCATAGAAATAGTCAGCCAATATGATTATTGATTTATACTCTCAACAAGTTTTCGATTCAAACCGAAGAAACCAATTGATAGTGTCATTAAAAGAACTAACGATATGCGACGAGCTTGGAATATTGATGAAAATGACACTGACAAAAACAGTAGCGAAGATAAATGCACAGAAGGAAATAAAAGCAGGTTGATTCATGGTCAGACGTATTTGGGCGTAGATGACGTATTGAAAAAGATAAATGAAAGAAACTCGAGAACGAAGGAGGATCTATTGATAGCATACGCTGATGACGTTGTTCTAGTAACATAGGAGCATATCTAGATTGGAGATTATACATTCCAAGAAGTAGGAATAACAATATATAACTGAGGAGACAAGGAAACTGAAATGAAGGAAAGCAGCAGCAAACAGAACATTCCATACCAATAAACAACTGATGAGTGAAAGGGCAAAAATGAGGAACTACTAAACAATCCATAGACGTATGGACCAGAAACATTAATAATTACAAAAAACAGCAGAAATATTTGAGAAGACAATAGCGTGAGATACTGAAAATGATACTGGAACCGAAAAAGATAGAAGATGAATACAAAAGACACTTAAATAAGAAAACATATGGTGAAAAATTAAAGCACAAAAAAATGACTGGAACATGGATATGGAAAGCAGTGGATGGAAAAAATCAGGGGAAAAAGGCGGAGATCTTATGTCAAGATATATATTAACATGAAAAAAGTTTTCATGGCTACGAATATTTTGAAACAACTGTTTACTCAGAGTTCTGCTTGATCATATTAAACAGTATTAGTTGTACATTAAAAATCAAAATATTAACAGCGAAATGAATTCCAACCAAATTGAAAATTCGATTTCGTAATGTACGGACAAAGGTACCTACCAATTTTAAAAGATGTTACACGTTAATATTTTAGACGATAATTTTTATCTTTATTTATTCCGCCCAAATAAGGTAGGCAGGTAAACGTAACTTAATTAAATATTTCTATTGGTGGCGGTAGCTCACCTTGAAATAACATTAACATTTATTTGCTAAGAATATAAAATTAATATTCTTATCACATTCCTCCCAACATTTCTTACATTTTACATAAAATTCAAATTAAAACGTTTTTATCATATGTACCTATACAGGGTAAACCAAAATGAAGACTGCTTCAAAGGCTTTGGAGTACCTAAAACATCTGGCAAGACATGACAAAGTAACTTTGTTAGGAGTGCCAGGGCATGAAGGAATTTTTGGAAATGAGATTGCCGATGGTATCGCAAAAGAAGGAGCTCATACTCCTTTTATCGGATTTGAACAATTTTGTGGTATTCTAAAAAACCGTATCGTGGAAAAAGTCCGAAAAATGGAAAAAGGCAAGAAGGTGCTTGCTTTACTAAATTGCTCTTGGAGCTTTAGTGGAACATGCAAATTTTGAGCGATAACGGCTCAAATACCTGGAAGATATATGTTTATTTAAAGCCTGATCAGGTTACAGACCTAGATCTTTTGAACTGAAACAAAGATGAGGGGTATTCACAAAGGATCTTGTAAGTCGCAGTGTGGTAAGGCCAGCTGGATCAATCGACCCCTTGCAATCTACAGTGGTCCCAAAGTAGCTTTTGAACGACCCCTTACTCATCAATTTTCGGTTAACAATCCACATATAGTTATTTCAGTTTTACTACCTATGCAAAAATTCATTATTTTAAACATTATGTTTACTCACACTGTATATATTTACACCTGTAGAATATTGAGAATATTTTAAACTAACAACCTCTATTTAGGCATGCGATGACCATCTTTTAAATCAGTTAATTTGTCAGTTTCAAATATGTAAAAAGTTGTGAAGAAATCTTATTTATATTTTAATTTTCAATTCGTATTAATATTGATTGTATCGGTCCATTGTTGGGTGTTAAAACTAAGTCTGTAAGTGGAATTTTGACGCATAAATTTTCAATAAAACTTGTTGTCGATGATCAATTTTTACATTTTTTATATTTATCTATATTTAATGGGTATCGTATTTACATATTCATGATAAATATTGGGAATTATTCATTTTTTTTTAATCATCCAGATGGTCTGGTGTTAATACATGTTAAGATCCTAATTGGAATTATCAAATGTAGTACATTTTTCAAATGTGAGTCAGTTAATTGGTTGTGTGCATCTTGAGATGATCAAACCTGAGAATTATGAAAGTCCATTAAGAAAAAAACAAGGTATTTATTATGAAATATGTCGAAGAATCTGTAAGATGATGAATAGTTTTTGTGATATTTCCAATTTTAAATCAATACGAATTACTTAGTAAAATTGAAAGTATAGTAAATTAACTTTTATTTAACGATATAAAATACTAGTGCGAGGTCACCAACTAAAAGCCGTCTCTCGACTATACATTTTGGTGGATGCGCCCCTTTCGAGAACAGTCTGGAATAAGGTTTTGTTTACGCATACGACGAGCGTAGAAAACTGTAGAATTTTCGAGAGTTGATAAAGACTATATATACGCGGGTTTTTGAGTGAGTTGACAATTAGTGAAACTAAGACAAAGAGTTGGTTCACACACAGTTTACAGAAGTTCTCAGTAATCGGACAGTCAATGAAATAGTGAAGATAAATAGTGTAATATTCAAGCGGTAAAAATAAATTAGAACTAGACAGTGAATTAAATAGTGAAGATAAATAGTGTAATATTCAAGCGGTAAAAATAAATTGCAACTATTATACCGAGTGTAAATAAATTAGTAGACATTAAGAAAAGTGTGTATGTAAATTAAGTTCAATACAGTGTGTGTTTCTTTAAATAAATAAATAGTAATTAGCCATAGAGTGTATAATTTTATCCCACAAGTAAAAACTATTTGAATAAATAACAAAAGCATTACATTACAGTATCATCCACCCAAACAAATTGTAAATCCGATGTATTAGTGTTTCGACTCGCCCTGTATACTGTTTCTTGTGCAATCATTGGTAGAAAAAGTTGACTTTGCTAAATCTTCTCACAAAAATATATTTCACATGAAGTTGTGCCGAATTCCATCTCAAATCCTATTTAATTCATTTTACAGTCAATGAGCAGTTCTGCAGAATAGACTCGATACAATCAAGACATGGGCAGGCTCTATTGATTTTATCAAGTAATTACATCACCAGACGGTGAAACCAACGATATACCATAAATTTTAAATGGTAACGTCTCCAATGCGATCTTAATTTTATCATAGAGCACTCAAACGGTTTATGTACAAAACATATAAAATCGCTCAACCAAAATTAATATGAAACGTAAGTCTTGTCTACCATATTAAATATGTTCAAACACTCGAGATTCCGTATTTGACTGACATACTCAACGGCAGTGTCTGTAAACAGTAACGAATTTGTTACCGAAAAGCTTCTTATTAGTTTTAATGTTACATCTACAAGCTTTGCATTTTATGTATATTTGCTTGATATATCGTGTAATAACGAGTTATTTTTTTGTGTATTTTGTATACCTATAAGTTGTGTTTTTCGATTGGGATCTTATTAACTGTTGGAAGTATATTATATTTATCGATGATTTCATTGATTGGAGCTTGTTATAATAATATCAAGTTCACCACATAACTCATTCCTTGAAAAATTCTAGCAGAATAGGCCATGAAATCCTAACAACTAGCGGAACAATAAGCTCCGCTCAGTTATCCTCATTATGCATCATTCACACTGGCAAACACACTACCATTTGTACTGACTTCCTATCATTATCATCCATAATTTCATAAAAAGTTTACTTATCATCCAATAGTGAAAGACATTCACTACCTATATAAAATTGTTAATGCTCAAGATAGAAGATGTGATAGAATAT
Source organism: Lochmaea crataegi (assembly GCA_947563755.1). Lineage (NCBI taxonomy): Eukaryota > Metazoa > Arthropoda > Insecta > Coleoptera > Chrysomelidae > Lochmaea > Lochmaea crataegi. The sequence continues at coordinate 30,397,554 of OX387428.1, read as the reverse complement.
GTCCTACAAGAAGCACTACGAATTGTGGAGGAATGGTGCTTTTAAGAGGACCTTTCAGTTAATCCGAATAAAACCAAATTAGTTTCTTTCACGAATAGAAGTGTTCTCCCGCAGGGGAGAGTATCGATATTTGGAAAAGAACTAGAAATATACAAAAAAGTTAAATATCTGGGAGTGACCCTTGATTCCAAACTGAATTGGAAGGCACACCAGGAAAAAATTACTACAAGGGCAACTAGGCTTTTCTGGCAATGCAGAAGAGTTATGGGCTAAACCTGAGGAATATGACCTGAGGTGGTTCACTGGCTTTACAGAAGGCTTTACACAACTGTGATAAGGCCAACGATCACCTATGAACCAATAGTGTGGTGGAGAAGGACAGAAGTGTCCTTTGCAGTTAATATATTAACTGCAATTCAAAGACAAAATCTTCTTGGTATTATCGGGGCAATGAACATCACCGGGACGGCATCAATGGAAACCCCCATTGGACATCCTCCTTTGGAACTTTTTGTAAGAGCGGAGACAATGATGGCAATTATTAGGTTGAAATCGGGGGACGAAAAATGTTCGAGAAGAATACACTGATACAACTGGGACAATACTAGATTATCCCATATTTCACATAGCATGACACCCGAGGATATATTCACTGAGCGAGTGAACATCATCATCCCATCCAGGGTGATGGACCCAGGTGATTCTGGTAAAATCATCTGGTTCACCGATGGTTCCAAAACAAGTTGAGCAGAACCCAAACGAATGAATGAATGAAGATAGAACAATCATCTGGAAACAGTTCACCTCATAATAACCGGAACATGCCAAAGAGTTTACCATCAATAAACACTCCAAATTAGCGAACACCTCAAATCTCATTATGAAAAAATCTTTAATACTGGAAAGAATATTGGAAGAAAGGCGGCAATTATACCTTTCAACAGAATCCTGAGAGCACCTTTATCACCAAATTATCAAGGAGAGGAGCAACAACGATAAGAAGACTATTGATCAAACCAAACTCACACCTTATGATCCCAAATGATATTCCCATTTGCCAAGTGTGTCACACGATCATTACTGTTTGACAGTTATTAAGATGCCAAGAAGTTACCATCAATAAACACTCCAAATTAGCAAACACCTCAAATCTCATTATGAAAAAATCCTTAATACTGGGAAGGATATTGGAGAAAGGCGGCAATTATACCTTTCAACAGAATCCTGAGAGCACCTTTATCATCAACTTAACAAGGAGAGAAGCAACAACGATAAGAAGACTTATTATTGATCAAACCAAACTCACACCTTATGATCCCAAATGATTTTCCCATTTGCCAAGTGTGTCACACGATCATTACTGTTTGACAGTTATTAATAGATGTCAAACAAGTTACCATCAATAAACACTCCAGATTAGCAAACACCTCAAATCTCATTATGAAAAAATCCTTAATACTGGAAAGAATATTGGAGAAAGGCGGCAATTATACCTTTCAACAGAATCCTGAGAGCACCTTTATCATCAACTTAACAAGGAGAGAAGCAACAACGACAAGAAGACTTATTATGGGTCAAACCAAACTCACACCTTAGGATCCCAAATGATTTTCCCATTTGCCAAGTGTGTCACACGATCATTACTGTTTGACAGTTATTAATAGATGTCAAACAAGTTACCATCAATAAACCCTCCAGATTAGCAATCACCTCAAATCTCATCATGAAAAAATCCTCAATACTGGAAAGAATATTGGAGAAAGGCGGCAATTATACCTTTCAACAGAATCCTGAGAGCACCTTTATCATCAACTTAACAAGGAGAGAAGCAACAACGATAAGAAGACTTATTATTGATCAAACCAAACTCACACCTTATGATCCCAAATGATTTTCCCATTTGCCAAGTGTGTCACACGATCATTACTGTTTGACAGTTATTAATAGATGTCAAACAAGTTACCATCAATAAACACTCCAGATTAGCAAACACCTCAAATCTCATTATGAAAAAATCCTAAATACTAGAAATAATATTGGAGAAAGGCGGCAATTATACCTTTCAACAGAATCCTGAGAGCACCTTTATCATCAACTTAACAAGGAGAGAAGCAACAACGACAAGAAGACTTATTATGGGTCAAACCAAACTCACACCTTATGATCCCAAATGATTTTCCCATTTGCCAAGTGTGTCACACGATCATTACTGTTTGACAGTTATTAAGATGTCAAACAAGTTACCATCAATAAACACTCCAAATTAGCAAACACCTCAAATCTCAATATGAAAAAATCCTTAATACTGGGAAGGATATTGGAGAAAGGCGGCAATTATACCTTTCAACAGAATCTTGAGAGCACCTTTATCATCAACTTAACAAGGAGAGAAGCAACAACGATAAGAAGACTTATTATTGATCAAACCAAACTCACACCTTATGATCCCAAATGATTTTCCCATTTGCCAAGTGTGTCACACGATCATTACTGTTTGACAGTTATTAATAGATGTCAAACAAGTTACCATCAATAAACACTCCAGATTAGCAAACACCTCAAATCTCATTATGAAAAAATCCTTAATACTGGAAAGAATATTGGATAAAGGCGGCAATTATACCTCTCAACAGAATCCTGAGAGCACCTTTATCACCAACTTAACAAGGAGAGAAGCAACAACGATAAGAAGACTTATTATTGGTCAAACCAAACTCACACCTTATGATCCCAAAAATGATTCTCCCATTTGCCAAGTATGTCACACGATCATTACTGTTTGACAGTTATTAATAGATTGCCTGCACTACCATCCAATCTACCAGAGAATGCAGCTGAAGCTAAACCTTGGAGAAATACTGAACAGCCAGATTAAAAAGCGCGGTCTAGTTTTTCAAAGAAGCCAACTTTCACAGTAGAATATGAAATTAATGTTGTGTTACAATGTTCAAATATTTAAAATATATTTTCTTTTTGTGCCAACGAAAGTACGTAGTTTCTGCCTCACGGTCGAAGCAGAAACTACGTACATATAAAGAAAAATAGTATACACTACTCGGGCAAAAAGTTTGAGAACCCTGAACTGCGCGCCATGATGATTATACATCATGGCGTGTAGTATAGGAATCTCAAAATTTAAACCCTTGTATAATTCGCCCAGTGTAAGCTGGCACTTGAAATATGCGCGAACAAAAAGTAACAGACACTGCTTGAATAAAGATAGATATGTTGAGCGGACTACTCTCGTACGACCCTCGCACTTTGCTTCAACATTCATAAATAATCACTTAACAATAGGGTGTCTACAAATATTTATTCATCTTAATAGGGGATTACAAAGTTAGGATCTTATATTTTCGGACGGACTTCACTTAAATATTTTTAATTGAGATATTAACGCTTACAATAAATTACTAAGTAAAATGAAAATTTAAAATCCCTAAAAGATAAAAACTGAAGATTATTCACTAAGCTAATTAGTTAAGTTCCTTCGATGTATTCAAAATTTGAAATTCTGGTTAAACTACCATCTTTAGCATGAGGCCAAAGGTATAATGGGTTCCTGACGTGTAGCTTCTTCCTTCATTAACTTTAGTAGATTGGACACTAGTTCACGGCATTGACCACTTAAAGGTTCATTTTTTAATTTACTTTTAAACTCCATTTTAATAATTATAACTAAACTATAAGCTAAAACCACACATTCTATAAACAAACTACTGATAATAATTACCGTAACTAAAAACCACTATAATACTACTACGCTACTGGAATTACTGCGATATTAACCGTTTGTGGTCAAAACAGAGACTGAGGTCCTCCATTTCAGTGAGTCTCGAGCGATTTCTACCGCGCATCTCAGAAGTCCAAAGTCCAAGTGTCAACTTACACTGGGCAAGTTATAGTGTAACTAGAAGACCCCGACAGACATTGTCCTGTCCTAACATTGACTTGTCAATAAGATGAGTGGAGTGTCAGAGTAGCTTTTGTTTATTTCAAACTTAACAATACCTATACAGAATCTCTAAATTTTAATTTACCGCAATTTTTTGTCCAAAGTGGAATTTTTTTTAAATAATTTTTCCCGTGCAATAACAAATCAAAAACCATGAAAATCGGTCCAGTCGTTCTCGAGCTAAAAGTGTTCCAACAAACCCGGCTAAATAAGGTATTATGCAAGCAGTCGTTCTCTGCCCGTTGAGTGGAGTGTCAGATTAGCTTTTGTTTATTTCAAACTTCTATAAATGCTATAAATTTCTTTCTTTATTTTTATAAATACCATCCTTCCAATTAGCTAATCTCCAAGTAACGATACCTATACAAAAATTTTAAATTTTGATTTACCGCCATTTTTTGTCCAAAGTAAAATTTTTTTAAATAATATTTACCCGCTAAGTGGAGTGTCAAAGTAGTTTTTGTTTATTTCAAATTTCTATAAATGCCATCCTTACAGTTAGCTAATCTCCATTAGCTCTTATATCGAACTACAATTATTATATTCGATTGCCATCTTGCAAAAATAAAAATCGCCTTGGAAAAATAGGGGGTGATCGTTTAAAGGTGAAAAAAGAGTAATATTAAATTTTTTATAAGTCATGACAAAATTAAAGTTTATAATTAACAAATAAAAAATAGGGGTTGATAGTAGAAGGGTGAAAATTTAGGGTTGTATATATTTTTGAATGCTGTGTCATAAATAAATAAAAACAAAAAATTTTGCCTAAAAAATACAAATTAAAATTAAGGGGTGGACCACCCTTAACATTTGGGAGGATGAAAAATAGATGTTGTCCGATATGCAGACGTACCCGATATGCACACAAAATTTCATGAGAATCGATCGAGCCATTTCGGAGGAGTTTAACTACAAACACCCTGACACGAGAATTTTATATACACTGTGTTCATGTGAAAAGGACCCACCCTAACCCTCAATATTTCAGAAATGCGACATATTAGAAAGAAATGCCAAAACACGTCAACTTTTACCTTGAGGGGGACACTTTTTGGCGCTAATGTCAGATTCACCCCCTCCCTTCTGGAGGTACCCCTTGAATTTTTTCAAATGGCATTAGGTATCAAGTCATACCACATTTAAAAGGTCTGGTGAATCCCTATTCAATCATTTTGTTTTGTCTTTGATACCAGGCTTCCACTGTTATTTAATCGTTGTTTAAAATCGGCTCTCATCCAACTTTTATTGCCTGAATGTTAACGGTGATCACTTTGAACACATGATTCAATAACAGTTATTATTTGTTAACAGTTGTCTTTTCACTATTTGTGAATATTTTATTCTTTAAAGAGTCTTTCGGTCATAACATAACACGGAGGGATACGAAACGTTGAAAGAGAGCCAATTTTAAACAACGATTAAATAACAATGGGAGGCTGGAATCAAAGGCAAAACAAAATGATTGAACAGAGATTTACCAGACCTTTCAAATGAGGTATGACTTGATACCGTTTGAAAAAATGTAAGGGGTATCTCCAGTAGGGAGGGGGTGAATCTGACGTTTATGGCAGTAGCGCTAAAAAGTGTCCCCCTCAACTTAAAAGTTGACGTGTTTCGGCATTTGTTTCTAATATATGTTCCATTTCTGAAATATTAAGGGTGGGTCCTTTTCAAATGAACACAGTGTATATTAGATATACTACTGTTCGTGCCAATGGTCATATAGTAGTTGAGCCTCATAAATTTAAATGGAAATAGCAGTGAAGTTTTGTCCACCCGTAAAGTCAAAAGTCAGCAGCTAGTTGAAAATATACAAAAACAAGATTTAGAACAAGTATTTTGTTTTGACAAAAATGAAAGTAGTGAATTTAAATGTATTTCGTCTTGAAATTTGGACACTTTTTCGAACCGAAATGGTGGTACACATGGCCAATCATGCATTTCTATTTTCTTTCCACGAATTTTCGGGTCACAATAACAATATATTTTGATTTTGCGCAGGTAGAATATTCTCCTAACGCAAAGTGCGTATATTTACGAATCCCCAACCCCAAAATTATCACAAATTCTAATTTTACCCACAATATGAGTCAACTTGAGTTTAATATTTAAAGAAACACTTTAGTTTCACAACCCAACATATTATTATGTCATATAAGGATATAATGAAAAACTGTCTTTCTCTCCAAAACATTTTTAGAGAATTTTCGAGTTTAATCTAAAATATTATTTATACTCAGTTTGTGGTCGAAAATAAACTTTGTATTTCTGTAGTTAAGTTTCACCAAACAAATTAAAATTCATCATACCAGACAATAATATTTTCAACAGAAAAGTAAAATACAAGCCGTCGCGCTAAAAGTAAGTGAGGAGAAGAGATCAAAAAGGAAATGGAGAGATCAGAGATGATCTAGAAGTGGAACCGATATCAAGTTTTATAGAAAGACAACAACGCTGAGATGTCACTTGGCAAGAACAAACAACAATAGGCAAGTCAAGAGGATATGGGGAGAAAGATCAATCCAAAAACAGTGGAGAGGCCGGTCAAAGAAAGCATGGAATGGAATTATTGTAGAGAATCTGGCTAGAAGAAAGAAGACCTGGACGAAAGGAAGCAGCTTAGCAAAAGAACAAGAAACCATAATATTGAAGATGATAATTTTGCGAGAGTGTAACAATTTAAACAAACCAAGGTTTATCTCTCACCTGGCTGGAATTCCCAATCCATTTCTATAGGAAAATTTAAACCCGAACTGCTATAACTGGGATATTTTCTCAATTTAACGATAAAAGTCGAGAAGTTGATATTCCCAATAAAAATAAATGATGTTCACTCTATCCTAGGAAAAATGTGCTTCACAGCCAATGACCTATGAATGTATGTATGTGTATGTATGTAAATTGGGATGACATTCACTGAGACCTAAAGATCTATTGTGCCCCCTCACTTCTACTTAGTTCCTGAGGAAAGTCTCAGAGACTAGTAGCTCCTTTAGTCCTATTTCCCGGAGGAATTTTAGGATATCTGCAGGCTTGTCCTTCTTCTATCCAGAAATCTATAAGGTGTTGTGCCCTAGGATTCAGAATTGCTGTGCCATTCGCGAGTATGTTGATGGAGGTTTCTTCTTCCATGTCTCATAATCTACATTCTCCTTCCTCCACTATTTTGAGCTTTTTCAGGTGCCCATTCAGGCGACAATGTTCCGTAAGGATCACTGTTAAAACTCTTACTGCAGTTTTACTTTGACTTATGCATTCATTTCATCTCAACAAGTTGTAGTCACCCAGAAGAATCTTTGGATGATAAGTCCTACTATACTTCCAATGGTCAGATCTTCTCTCTTCTTCGGCTTTACCTATTTCTTCCAATATTACATTGAGGCTAATACCGCAAAAGGCCCCAAAACGGTGTTTCAGTTCCCCTCTTTGCTAGTTCATCTATCTCAGTGTGTCCTGGAATCCACAGTGAGGTGACTATATTGTTCTCGCCCAGTTCATTTAGTTTACCTAGGCATTCCCACACCATTTTGTAACTAATAACACAAGAGCTCAGTACTTCAATGGCTGCTTGACTATCCGACATTAGGATACTTCTTTGCCTCCTACATATATCCTTTATCAATATTGAACTGGGCACACTTTCTTATAGGGTGAATCTCCGCTTGAAAGATACTCGGGGTTTTTCCCAAGCTTTCAGAGTGTTTGGTTCCTGGCCCGTACACTCCTATCCCAGTTCCTTCTATTGCTTTTGAACCGTCTGAGTACCATTGAATGGCATTCTTTCCAAGTCTGGTGATGGTATTTGGATCCCATTTCTTCTTGTTGCTTAATTCCGTATCACAGCCAATGACAAAGAGCAGCTTAAAACATTTTAGAGGAAAATGACACGAAGAATTAATGGCACCAAAAGAATAATTGAAGATTAGTTCATCAGGATGGACATTCTAGAAGAAAAGGAGGGGACAGATCTATCGGCAGAGAAACTGACAAGAAAAACCATTGCATGGAACCCACAAACCACGAGATGAAGGCGAAGGCCAAAAGGAATCAAATAATTGAAGATATAAAAATGATAGGACAGAAAAATATTAGAGAAATTTCAGACAAGCCAAAAAAACTTGACTATAAAAAAATAGTCATCAGAGAAAAAGAAGGAGGAGCGGTGTGTGTGCCTCATCTACATTCACTGTGAGCGCATTTCCCAAAAAATCACCCTGTATATGCCTACTACGTGAGTAACTTCACATTTCGGTAGTAATTTGAATGACTTTTGAATTTATCACAAGCGGACTTTAATAATACACTAAAATTTTTTATTCGGTTCACGAGAATGTTTCATCGTATTCCTTGCTTCAATCAAACTGCACGCAACATACCAAATTAGTCTCAGAGCCCCCGCTCTATATAATTTCAGCGAAGTTTCTCCCTTCAGTATCAACTTCCCTCTTTTACTACACACTAATGAGCAATGAGTTCTTAATAAAACTCTCTGTATAATTATCTACCTTCGAATTACTCGCAATTCAAACTAGCCGTGTGCATTTATCTCGGAGAAATTGCAACCCAAATCATAAATGGGAAGCTTTGAGAGATTTTCATATATACGTGCATTATTAAAAATTTTCTCTCTACATGTGAAAAGGTGAGCATTAAATTTGTCGTTAATTATTCAGCTCTTGAATTCGTGCGTGTTTAGGTTGTTGTTAAACTGTGTTCGGGATACTATAATAAAATCGTAATTAAAACGAAAACTAAAATGTATTTGAGAGATACACGGAATACACAAGTGTGAAGAATTCATATTTATATGATACATCAGATTATTTTGAATGGAATAATATCATACAAGTTGCAATGATGTGAAAATTAGACTTTTACCAAAGATAAGATTTGGGAGGAACAAAGCGATCATTCGAGACAATAGTGACACAACTATGTGTCATTTTCGACAATATGCGCATTGCGCATGTCAGTTTCGCCAATTCTAGGGCCAAGCAAGCAATCATCTCCTTCTAAAGTATATCCATCTACCAAACAGAGCGACCCAAACAACGATAGATGCGTGATCGAAGTATGATCACGATGTCTAAAATAACTATGCCTCCCTACGCATCTGAGAGATCACGTGCACTATGCATGATACTGTTTTGGAAAACTCCCTGGAACACTGCTTGGATGGACAGAGTATAGTTGGTACAGATTTGGTACCGTCCCAAGAACGATACACAATCAGTTGGAACGCGGAAGAAATGAAGCACTTGCGCGAAGGATACCTGGAATGATTCTACCACCAGGTGTAACAAACCTATTGCTAAGAATTATATAGGGTGTGCTTAAGGATCATTTCCAAAACTGAGGGTCTCAAAATAATGATAGTACTTTACATAAAATGTCTGCCTTAGTCTCTTCGTTAACAAATGCAAGGGTAGTGCAGATTTGATAATAACGTCAGCAAGTGTGTATTTATGGTGCTTATAAACGGTTGAACTTTGATTTATTTCCAATGAGTCTAGAGGCTTATTTCTCGTTAACTAAGGGAGTAAAGCATCGTTATATCCAGCTCATCTTTTATTGAAACAGAAGTACCCTCTCGGCGTTAAAAAAATGAATATTTAATAATGAAGGTTCTTGTCAAACTGATTTTAAAATTTGAAGAAATCAAAGCCAGTTCACAGGGCTTTGTTACCTGTGAAATTAAGTTAAATATAGATGTTATAAGAAAACAAAGGGCGCTACAAATTTTATTTCTAAAAAAAATTTGAAAAAATTCCAATTAAAAATCAGCTGACTTATAACTGTTGATTATCTGCCTATAAAGAATATATATAATGAAAAATCTTTTTCATTTACAATTTTGCAAATGTGGGTTAGTAGTTTATGGAAGTCAAATCAGGAAACTGTTTTTTTTAAATCCTATTTTTTTCTCAACAACGGTATATACCAGACATGGTATAACCTAGGAACTTTCTACAGGAATTTTCTTAGTTCTGGAAAGGTATCTTACACAAACTGTACGCCCAGGAACTGAATATAGGTACAGGAACTGTCTGTCAGAGGAACTGTATGATCCCAGAAACTGTATGAGCTCAGGAACGGTATAATAGTGTCTCCCAGGAACTGTGCTGGAATTACATTTTATATTACAGAAGGAAAAATACAAAATGAAGCATTTTGGGATATCTGTCCAGGATGCATACATAAATCATATAATTCTATAATTATTTAATTTCTAGCTTAATGAATTGTTCTGGAAAAACATCTATTTAAGTTAAAGAAAATTATAGGCAAATGAGAGAAGAATATATAGAAACTGTGAGTTAATTGAATTTAAATGATGTAACGTCCCAAAAAATTAGTAGCCATTTTGTGAAATATTATTTCAATAAATAAACATCTACAAAGCTACGAATTAAAATGAAACTGTATAACATACCAGTAATCTTAGTGAAGTTCAGCTACTTTGTAGACCCATATTTTTAAGAAAAGTTTAATATCGGGAGCTACTGCACAGTTCCAAATTTTAATGCACTTTCTTCCGAAGCAATTGATAGAAATCAGGCTGGAAACTACTCCATTCATATTTATATACGTTCTACTTATTTTAAACTTCGCGCTGAAGTTAACATTCAAATATAATAATTATTGATTTTAGGACCGAATACACTTGTTGTCTATTCCACCGCAAAAGAAAATATTTGAAAAGTTTTTAAATACTTTTATATCAGAATAGACTTGTTTTCTATTCCACCAAAAGATTACATATAAGAAATTTTATTTTTGTATCCGAAATGTTATCGGCAAAGATATCGTTTCATTATTGGAATTATTTCAAGTTATTGGAACGAAGTCCTGTGTCACCCTGTATAATTAGTAAGTATATTAACATGTTCTTGTCAAATTACTTAAAAGTCACGAGATCGTCATGGAATCTAATAATTTATCACTTTCAGTGACTTATTTTTAGCAGGTGATACAATATTGAAACTAGAAGCGCATTTGCCGTATATTCCGAACTGTCCATTAAGAGATTGCCGTTCTTTAAATTGATTTTTATCAGACATAGGTGTTTTCATATTTCCGTACTTCCTTCTTTGTGCTACTATTTCAATGTGTGTTCTCATGCCAAAGCATAGGCGGGGAATTTCAATGCATAAAATTTTTAAGTATAGCTCGACAAACTTATCGTGGCACTTGGGAAATGCGTGATCGAGAAAGAAACTTACCATGGTACTGCGGAGTGATTGTATGATTGTATGTTATATTGTGGCAAACAAATTAGATTTATATCATTGCGGTTGTTTTATGGGTTCTTCCATTGTTGATTATGGAGTTTTGTTTTTATTTTCACTAGAAGTAAAAACATCTACTGTCTATCCTAAGTTTATAATAATTCATTACACTGATTCCGCAGAAATTAAATTATATTCAGAATTCATGCTTCCAGCTTTGTTTAAAGCCAGATTTCAGATCTTATAATAAAGTTCTTATTATCAATTACCCTTTATAAGTATCACAAACTCCGCACGTGCTTCTAAGTTGACTCTCCTCAAGGCAACAATACAACCTCCGCCTTGGTGAACTACCTATTTATACATTATCACATTGCGTATATCGCTTTCCAGGACGTCAACACCCTCTCTCAGGGCGGCACACGGGAAATAGGAATTCCGTTGTAAAGAGAGTACAGGGTCACTAACGGCTTTTTGCCAATTACCTAATGTCATTTTTTTGAATATTATGTAAGAGACAGGAAGAAAATATTTTTGGACCTCAAGAAATTGTTTATTTTATCAAATATCGTATCTCCAGTAATATACTGATGTTTTCCCTACTCTCCTATTGATGTAACTGAATTTCAATACGATTAACCCCTTATAAACCATAATATTGTGATGTTATAAATAACCTCACAAAGGATAAACTTAATACATGTAAAACTCAACGAGAAAGAAAGGTAGAAACTACTGAAGTTACGAAAATATTGTGACACTAGATGAACAAATACTCTGTATGTTAACAAACAAACACTCTGTATGTTGACAGAGAAATATAATTGAATTAATGAAATTAAACTTATCTTATTATCACTTTTACATAGTTACAAAAACCTAGAATTTTTGATTTGATAATAATTCAAATGCAATAATGAGAATTTTGTCATTCGAACAACTATCTCAAAACGCTTAGGTCCAGACTATCTCACTGGAGATTAATATTGACGATTTGATGTTAGAATAAGTTCTTACAATCTTTCCTCTTTAATTAAAACAACAAAGTCAACCAAATAACAATTTATAATTCACAGGGAGTGAAATTAAAGATATGTAGTCACAAGAAAATTTGACAGATATGAAATCAAATAAATAAAATTTTCTAATAAGATTTTTAGTTAATAATTCTATTAGTAAATGTTGATATTATGTTTAAAAATGTTATAAATATCAATAAAGTAATGATATAAGGTTCAGAAAAACAACAATTGTAATAAAAGACATAACTTTGACATTCATATTTAAAAATAGAAAAAGATTCTAAATTAGCATAAGAAAGGTGAAGGAAAGTATGTGAAAAACATTCTACGAAAGAATACAGTGTCTTTCAAATCATTTCGCGTGTGTTTAACAGAATATAGTGCTTTTTACAACATTCGAGTGACGAATATTGAAATCTTCTAAATAAGCAATAAAACGCAAAAGGAACGCGAATGGGGGTTTATTTTAGTTATACGATGTTATTAGCCTTAATTTAGTATAGTTTTTGCATATCCTAAAGTCATATTAAAAAATTTGGGAAAATTTTGACCATAAAAGTTAGGTTAGAGAACCCAAATTTATCAGTTTAGTGTCATAAAAGTCGTCGTTCAGGAAGGATGTATTTGGCTTCTCTCTGACATTCAATTGTTTCAAATTTTATTAACCTAGAAAAAAGATTAATTTTATAATCAAGTAGGAATATAACCTAACTTTGACAGTCAAGAAAAATAGACAAGAAATGACAGCTTGATGTTTACTAAAATATTATAAATCAAATTTAACATTTTAAATCATGAATCAAGAAAAGAGTAATACTCACCGATTTTACAAAATATTGAAGAAATAAAAATATTTTCAATTTAAAATAACTTGTTGGAGATTCAAAAAAACCTTAATACTATCTCCAGGTGTGTTTTATTTTGAAGTACATTTCCATACTGATGTTTGCTGAAAGAAATTAAAATTAAACTCTTGATGTTTAATAAAGTGAAAATAGAATCCTATTGATGGTTCAACGCTACCCAAAGGTTAGTGATTAACTAATATTAATAGCTATACTTGATTTGTTTGACTAATAGTAGAACTTAGTAACAATACTTACATTCTTAATAAACTTCAAGGATTTTTCCAAAATTCGTTGACGACATCTCAGTCGTGACATAATATTTTATAATAATAATTTATACCATTCATTTTTTTAATTGTGAATAATTTCATTAAATACATATCGTGGCGTGATCTGTAGGCCATTTTGTAAAACTGAACAAGAAGCTTGTCATCAGTCAACGTCACGATCAGTGAACAGTGTTGTCACACTAACATTTAAAATTATTGTATTTAGATTTGTAGTTTTATAAAAATTTAGTTTTCTATTTGTTATTGTTCAATAAAATTCTATGAATTCAACAAGAAGGTTTAGGAGTTTAATTTGCTGAACATACATCTGCGAGGAATTAAACCGCACGTCCTTTGATGGAGAATTTTGTTTGATTGAGTTTAGCTGAGCATAGAAAAAAATCTAAAAATTTTTTTTCTTTTCAATTTATATTCTATAAAAAAAAATCAACCCACATTTCAAATAGTAATAAATCAAAATATCAACAATCCACGAAGAGAAATAAAAAAATATTAATAACGTAGGCATTACAAATTGGCGTACAACGTGGAATTTGGTGTATTAAAAACAATACATCAAAAATTGGCTCACCAACGTGGGACAAACGTAATATAACATTCATAACAAAGTGGCATCAAAATAAAAAATTTAACATAACATTACAATATATAACTTTAAAAATGTCTAATAGTTTTTATTCTGTAATATAAATTCAATCAGACTTGCCTCTATTATTAATACTATCGAATTATTACACGTCGACAGTGAATATCCAGCTGGTAGCCGCTTTAAATAAGCCACACCCAATTTGTCTGCCAGACCCATTCGTCAAAGTGCGTTCGGCCGACTACCCTTTAAATCATTATCCCTTTTTCGGTAACTACAATCATTTATTAGATCAAAAAGTTTGTGGGTATATTTTCGAATATTTTTCAAGTGCTTAAGCACATTTAAAATGTTTTTTTTTATCAACCATTAACGGAAATTGAACTTAATAACTTAACATTAAAACTGTGAGAGTCAGTGTAGGGCAGTAAATATTTCTTAAGGGTTGATAGTAGGCTGAAATAGAGTGTTTTGCGCTGCCTTTATAAGAAGCATATCCTTAGCCGATGATCGGCGACTTATAGCCCACCCTACTGGAAATCCCGACGCATATTTATGTGGATGTACCGAGCCTTCGCCTAGGTGAGTCTTCTTGAGATTCTCTACCAAGGCAATTAGCTGAGCTAACAGTCCTATCAACTTTTGCTTGTCGCTTGGGCTTCATTACTTTTGAGGTTGGCCCCGGTGTTTTTTTTTGTTGTCCTGTTATTTAAGCCGGTGGGCATGCCTTGTAGTGTGCTAGATGTTCTCCCTCGCAGTTCGCGCAGGTGGCTGCTTATCCCCCGGTCTTTGGCACTTGTTGGAACGGTGTGGTCCTTCGCACTTGACACACTTGGTGCTTACTTTGAATGTTATTTGTCCGTGGTGGAACCTCTAGCAGATGAAGCTCTGCGTCGGTTAATTTTCTCTTCATTACTCTTCCCGTCTGAACTTTACGTGCTGGATGCAGGTTTTGGTTAATACCCGTCGAAGGTATGAGTGCTTAAGAAGACTCTTCGGGCTTTTAGATTGAAAGTGTGCAAATGTAAGATGAGAGGAGGATAGGCTGAAAGTGGGTGTGCCTGTTCAGTCCATTCCAGTGACTCGTGGTCATGTGGTTCGAATCAATCTATATTTATAATGAAGTTCTCCAGAAAATGTACCAATAAAAAAACATTTTCTTTGCCTCTTTTTTTTTTCGTTGTGAATTGCTTTAAGGGTGTTTGACTCTTCTTGCCTCATCAAACAACAATTTCATCTTAGTTCTAATGGAAAATAAATAGTCTTTCAACAACTTTATCATTAGTTTTTACGATGTTCTTTTAATAGACTCATCAGAAGGGTGTTATCTGGTTGAAAAAAAAAACAATTTTACCCCAATAACATGTTTATCCACTCCATGTGAAACACACACACTTCAGTAAACCTCCTTTACACTTAATAATTCATTACTTATGTCACTTACCATTAACTTTTTTCCGTGCGTATTTTCCTTTGAGACATTGCAGATTGCTCTGAGGTGAATATCGACCCTACCTGCTCTCTCTTCTTCGATAAAATACTGCCATATTGCATAATTCCTGTAATCAATCACTCTTTTATAGAGTATAACGTTAAGTCTGAAGCCATGGTCCAATAGGTACACGTTGCGTAGTGTTTTCGACGTGGAAAAAAATTTGCAGGTCCGGTGTATCTTCATAAGGAATTTATCGGAGAAGATTGTTTTCATTTTAGGCTCATTTATAATTTAGATTTAAGTTATCTTATTTTTGTGATTACAAGTACAATTAATTCAATGAGGGTTTGGAGGGCAAACGACTCCTTTTTTCGGGGGACAAGAAATAGTTTTGTGTTGATTAATGTACAGTAAAACCAGCTTCAGTCATTTACTTGCATACAAAACTCACTAAGCGCTCCTACTATATATAATGTTCAAATTAATATTACTGTTCTTTTCATAAAGTTATGCGACATAATGTCGGCTGTTAAATTACACTACATTATACAAGTGAGTGCCCTCTCAACTTTTTTTTTTGATTTATACACTCACTGGATATTATATTTTTTGTATATTATCATCTTTTTGTATTTTGTACGTCCAATAGTATACTAGTATAATTTATTTAGTCTAGTCGTGAGCGTTATTTGGTGGAAATTCATTCAGGTTTGGTTGCGAATCCCCTAATGGAAACGTTTTTATTAACGCAATGTTTGGAACAGAACAAAACCCAACCCTGATCCTTTCCATGTAATCAATCAAACTAAGAGGAGAACTATAGAGTTGCAATGAAGCTTTGTACACTTTGAAAAATTTCAATGAATGACTGAATACTTTTTTCAAGTGTCTTGTTATACACTTGCGTGCACAGAAATCGGCCCACTGTAAACTTTTGACTTTAACTATATATATTTTTTAATTATTCATCAGATCAAAAAAAGATATATGCTGTTTGAAAGACAATTTAATATGCTTTAATGTGAGTATAAATTTATGAAAACTTATTTCGAATTCTTATGCTTAGCATAGTGAAATTAATGCATTAAGCAAACTAAGCTTTTCTATTATTAACATAAATACTTAGGGTTATTGACAATTTAAAACTTAACACTTACTTAATTTTTTAATAATGGTTATGACCTCCTCTTGCCCTAATAACATCTCTCATACGATTAGGCACAGGTCTTATCAAGTTTGCTATTGTTTCTTGTGGGATGTTAAGCCACTCTTCTTCCACTGCAACAATAAGCTCTGGGATCGAGTTCTTCGTTTTAGCTCATCCCATAAATGTTCTATCCGATTTAGGTCAGGACTGTATGCTGGCAATGTAATCTTACACGATTCTTGCGGTGTGCGGCCTTGCATTGTCATGCTTAAAGGTAAATTCGTCTCCAATGTAGTCGACATAAGGTACCACATGAATTGCTAAAATCTCCTCGATATATCTAGCATCCGTTAAACCTCTTCTTCCGTGAACACGGTCACCCCTACGAATGAACACAGGGTCGGTTCGTGCTCCCATGGAAATTGCACCCCAGATCATGCAGGAACCACCTCCATAAGCACTCCGCTCTTCAAAGCAGCAATCTGAAAATCGCTCTCCTGGTCTTCGGAGGCATATTCTGGTCTCATCTGAGAACAGAACAGATCCCCATTGTTCCAACGTCCAATTCAGATGATCCCGTGCAAAACGCAAGCGTGCTTGCCGGTGAGCTGGAGTAAGTTTTGGACCAATCGCAGGTGTTTTAGGTGTCAGGTTATTTTCCTACAGTCTTCGTCTTACTGTCTACTGACTAATAGCCACTCCTCGCACCTCACGGAGCTGAAGTTGCACTTGAACGGCATTAAGGTGTCGACTTCTTAATGTTGTTGACACAATAAAGCGGTCATCACGAGCGGTTGTAAATCGCCTTCTACCTGTTCCAGGTCGCCTATGAAAGGATCCAGTCTCCTCATAACGTTGGCACACTCTTCGAACCGCTGCGCGGGTCATATCCAATTGTCTAGCAACAGCTCGCTGACCAAGTCCAATTTCGATTAAAGCAATAACCTGGGCGGCTTTTTGTGGTGTACTATGCATTAAACTAACACACTTGAACACTATTGCAAATTTCAGTTGCAAACGCAATGATTTTAATATTTGACAGATTTGTTATATTCGTTACAATCACCACATAAACACGTTTCATTTGATTACCGGTTACTAAGCATATTAAGCCTTCTTGATAAATTTTTACTCACATTAGAGCATATTAAAAATTGTCTTTCAAACAGCATATTTGTTTTTTTGATCTGATGAAAAATAGAAATAAAAATAGATAAAGTCAAAAGTTCACAGTGAGCCGATTTCTATGCACGCAAGTGTATATTAGTGACTAATTCTTTTATTTAATTTGAAAATTTATATGAAAAGGCATATGGAAAGCATACAACCCTTAAAAATATACAATTCGTTGGTAAAGAGACAAAATTCATCATTTAAGGCAGACACCAAGAGACGGAAGATCAAATAGCCATCCATTTACTTAAATAGCAGTTACAATTCCATGGATCAACGAGCTCGACGAATTTGTTTACTTTATGTGAAGATCTTTCGATATTTCCTGTTCCGGTTGAAGTGGGATGATGACAAATAATTTTAGGAAGCATGCATCATTTCAAAAATAGTATTTTTGACTAGAAGCGTTTTAAATATAATAAATACAAGGTGTTTAATTGATAATTGGAAACATTTCAACTATAGAAACTTGTCCAACAAATGGGGTGTTTTTAGAACCTCCTTGATCACAATGCTACCCCCTGTATAGGTTGTTCTAGACTCGTATGGCACCGCAAAAGCAGTTTTTCTTAAAGATCCACCAGATACGTATTTTTAATGATTCTATAAAGTAAAAATAGGCATAAAAGCGATCTTTTACGTTGATTTTTAGCCGTAGAGGTTTAACGATGTTTTCAATGTAGTGTTAAGTCAATTTTACGGTCTAATTATACGTCCTGACTGAAAGTGTAAGAAATAAAACGATAATTAGTTGATCGTTTTAAAAACACTGAAAAATAACAAATTTGGTGTCGAAGCTGTGATTAATTGAATCTGATTCTCGATGTGTAATTATATGGAGTTGATCTTGGTAGACTTTAGGAATTAAAAAATTCGTGAATGTATACACTGGAGTTTCTAATAGGAATATCGTTTCTTTAATATGAGGGGGTTAGTCGAGTTAAATAGGCTTTTAATAGTCTTTAATAAATATCTCTGTTATTTGATAGGTCGCAGACATTTATTAAAAATAATATCTAAACCAATAATTTGCGAAGTCCCCTGGTAATTAGTATAGTACCGATATAAAATTAAATTTTGAAACGTGTGACTATAATTAATTGTCGAGTTTGTAACTGTATAATATTTCACTAAATAATATTATAAATATAATTATTTATTTCTTAAAAATTCATCTTGAATGCAAATTATTTGACGTATATATATGCCATAAATTGATTAAACTGATATATCTGGTAAAATAACCTCCCAAATCCTAAGGTTAAGTGGTTGCTGAAGGGATTGATGGCCGTGGGTTATTCGGCCTCGAGAACACTAACCTCGTGGCACCTGGTGCATCCCGTACCTCTGCAGGTACTGATCTCCTTTTTCCTATACTCGTTGGAACAAATATAAACCAAGAGATGCAAAAAATTATTACGGAGCCTATAGAGACTCCTAGTAAAAGGGATTTGGAAGATCCGGCAGCAATGGAGACAGAAGTGTCACCAGAAGACGTTACAGCGAATCCTGTAGCAAGAAAAGCTTCCTATGGGAAACTTTCAGGTACCCAGCGTAATAAGCTGAACAAAATGAGGAAATGAGGAATTGACACCAAGAATGTGGTGCTGCCGACTCCCTCAATATCAAAACAGGGTGTAAACCAGCAGACAAGGGACGTTAAGCGAACTGTGTCAGCCAGGAGCAATCCTGAGGAAAATAAAGATAAGAGGGCCAAAACGTACCACTGGTATCGATATTAAAACTGGTATTAAATACAGCGTGGCCCTCAAAGGGATCAAGGGCAGCTATGGTACCAAAAAATTTCCCAGAGACAGTCGACTCTGAAGATCAGGTAGGGTCTATCAAAATGAACCTAACAGACATGATCGACGAGGTGCAGAAGGCGCCCATAGGTTTGAAGCCAGTCCATACATGGACGGCTACTACGGGCTAATCTGTGAGTCCTTCATTATAACGAGGGACCATTTGTCACAAAAAACCAACTGGAAGTTCATCAAGAGTGATGAACTTCCAAAGCAGCAACGAGTCCTCGCCCTACTTCCTGAGACTGAAAAGGAGGATCTGAAAGTGGGGTTAAGGAGGCTCGAGAAACAGAATCCAGGGCTGAAGGTTGATCGCTGGATGATTCTCTACTGAAACTGGGTAAAAGACATTTGAAGACAGTTACCGACCTGGTAACTGGACACTGCACCTTGAGGAAACATCTGTACAAAATGGGCAAAGTTAGTGAACCTATGGAACTTGATGATGAAACACCTACTCTCTGCTTCTGCGAGAACTTACAAGAACTTAGACGGAAGCACTTTGGAGAAGAATTAATACAACCATCACAACTACTGAAAATCCCTCCAGTCAAACTAGTGGCCTTTACAGAAGACAGGAAGCTTCTGGAATGAAAGTAGATAACATGGGAAATTGTACAAAGATTCAGTTCAAGCTGATGAGCACATCCCAAATATATGAATGAATGAATGAATGAAATATTAATTATAGATATCGAAGAATAAATATAATATTCCAACGCTTTACAACAAATATATTTCAAAAAGAGTGACCGTTCAACTAAGAAGAAAGAACTACTTCCCGGGCTATTTGCCTCGACAGACATTGAATCACACTTCTAAGTCAAACGGGGTCGGTATGGTCTACAAGATTTAACCAACTATTCTGGTTTGCAATTAGAAGGGACAACATAACTTGCAGACCGGTTTCGGCGTATTTGCGCCTCATCAGTACAAGGTATATATTATGTTCTCGTCCGAGAGATAATCCTGGACTGAATCTGACACTAAAATCACAATCAATAGATGTTTTCCACTTACGGAAATGTTAAAGTTGAGACAATAGCGACATCTTCACCTTCAACCGCGAATCAAAATTCGAAAAATTTAGAAGAAGCCCATAGGCTTGAAATAATAAAGCATTATTACAGTTTCCTGTAAAATTGTCGTATTTAGTAAAGCGTATTACCAACAGATATCGAAAAATAAATATATTATTCTAACGCTGTCACTGTTTTTTAAATATATTTTCCAAAAATCTGTAGTGAAACGTTAGGATAATATATTTATTCTTCGATACCTATTGGTAACACGCTTTACTAAATACGACAGTTTTACAGGAAACTGTAATAATACTTTAATAATATTGTTAACCAGCTGCGAAAAAACATGGTATATGTACTTTCAACTTTCTAAATCCAATCATAAATTTATGAAATAAAGATCGAACACCCATCAAACTTCAACACTTCATGAGTTTCTTGCTGTATTGAAATCGATATCGTACTTGAGACTTCAACAATATCTCGCTCTCGTACATACACGGTTTTCTACCTGCTCAATACCAGGATTTTGTTAAGATCCTGACATATATATCTTAAATATATCCTTGACACTTGTAAGTTTAAATATTTACGAATTTACGATTTCAAAACGAAAGTTACATTGATTGTGAAAGAAGAACAAACCAAATTCAGGACCGATAATTAGTCGTATCTTCCTTGCGTTCTGGCACAACTCCAGCCAAAGCTCTTCAAATCGAGCTTAAAACAACTTAACGTAGAGAAATAGACTGAGACCAAGAAGACCTGTACGAAAACTTTTTTTCGTTTAAATTCTGCTCGTGAACATATCCTCCGACAGTGGAGACCAACACTCTCCACAGATCAATCACGATGTTGTCTTCTTATATGATGGTCAAGAATGTGTATACCGACGTCCACCTGAACGCAATTTGATGATAGATCTGCTATGAATTGGGGAGGACTTAGTTTTGATGAAAGAACAGATCTTGTAATAGATCCAGAAAAATTGAAAGCTCAATGGTATATCGATGTCATCCTGGAGAATTAAATTATACCATCAGCTTATGCTAGAGGAATATATTTTATTTTCATGAAAAATTAAGCAAGGCTCCATACTGCGGCAATCATCAAGATCTTCCTTTGGACCAAAAGATCCAAACCATGGATTGGTCACTAAACCCAATGGAACACCTTTGCGATTTGTTAGATAGGCGCCTACAACCAGTTCAGACCCTTCAACAACTAACAGATGATCTTAACGACGAGTGGGACGATAAACATCAAGAATATATCCCTATACTCTGTCCATCTAAGCAATGGAGTGTTCGAAAACAGTATCATGCATAGTGCACGTGATCTCTCCGACTCTGTATGGATGTACCAAAGACAATTAATTGTGCCGGCCGATTGCAGTTAAATCCGCTTGTCCAGCATATGGAGGCATATTTATTTTAACCAATAGATGCAAAGGCGCATGGGGATCATACTTCGATCACGCATCTATCGTTGTTTGGGTCGCTCTGTTTGTTCGATGGATATACTTTAGGCTTGCCAAGAAGAATTCAAGCAGTAATTCGTGCTGGTGGAAGACACACAAGTTATTAATGAAACCCATTTTCATCAACAACTTTACATTACGTTACGTTACGTTAGACATGTGGTTGGTATAGTTGAGAAATAAATTATATCAATACATAGAATTTGATTGAATGAACTACAAATTTGAGGAAAATGGATTCTATTAATGGAAAATTGCAGTGCTTCCAACAAGAAACTGTAGTTGATTTTAAGATTTCGATGCGGAACGCGAAAATGGAGAAATTGGAAATATATTAAAATTACAAACTGCATATTTCAATTCACTTAAGCTTGATACAGTGTAAAATTCAAAACGTCGGATAACCGATCAACATTGAGATGAAAATTTTAAGATTGAAAATTGCTTTAGACTTTCTTATTTAATCCTGGAAGCAGTGGGGTGTTTTATGCAATCACTTATGGGAGAAAAGAGTTAAATTATGGAAAACTATTGAATGAATCTGTGATATATATACAAAGATGTCATAGAATGCACCAGAAGTGCAGGTTATTCATCCTCGACCAGTTGACTACGTGGAAGAAAATCTGGGAAACTACTCGTTAGGTTAACTAGGATTTGTGATAATAATTCAATGTATATACTATTAATCATGATCCTTACGTGTTGGCTATAGAATAATAATATTAGTAATCTTCCTAAACCTCCTCACCTGAAACTATATACTTGTCTTCATTATCAAATCCTTAGAAAATTGAATTAACCTTTCTGTCTTTACTATATTTATTAAGCACTGACAGCAAGTTCATCGTCGTTCATCCACTTTGCACCTGATTAAATAAAAATTAATATCTTTTAATTATTCTTTCTAGTCAAAAGGGCTTCACAAATCAACTAATAGCCACACGTTAAAGAATAGCATTGAACTTTTACATAAATATCAAAAGTTAGAATACGGTGAATATACAGAACGAATAATAATTCTGGAAAGTTTAAAAAAAATCTTAGTAGAGTGAGTGTAAATTTTAACATAAATCCTGGTCTATGAAACAAGGACTATCTCGGTTGAAATTCAAATTGTATAGCTTACAATAACTCCCTTATAATGAAAACATCCTCTTCGACTTCTACTTCGGAAAATATTATTCTACCGACCGCGCCACTTAAATTTCAAGAACCAATATACCGATCAAACAATTCATCACCGGTAATGGCTTTTCTATAATTTAAATTGTTTTGAGAAGAATCTAAATGTAGAAATTTTACTGGGTGATTAAACAGTTTGTTAGAGTAAATAATAGAAGAAAGGTTCGATTAACAAGAGCTCTCATTAATTACAGAAGTTCCTTGAAGTTAACCAGGTAGGTTTTCAGAATAGGATACTACTTCCGCGTTCGATAAATTTAGTGGTTGGTTCCATGACACTGGATAATAGTTTGTTTCGGAAGGAAGTGGTACATTTGGGAAGAACTTCTACATCGGTATCTGATGTTTGTCGTGGAAGTTAAATTAGTATCATTAATAGCAAGAATATTGGAATTGGAGATACAGAAGGTTCAAATATATCAAGACATAAATATGATCACACAGTTTATATATCTTCTGTATGTTGCTTGAGGTATATTCATCATTCTTTTTTTTTATTTTTGAAAAATTAAACCACAATCCATTGTAATATTTTCATTCCAACGTTTCAAGTATTAACCCTTTAGTGTCCGACAGGTGTTTATTGCAGCACCACGTGCTCCTTAGATGAACGAATTGCGAACTAAATTCGAATAAATTCAGTATTCTGCAGGTTAGTAGTTTTGTATAATGGTAATTTTAACTATTTTTTCGCAAATTTGTAAATATAAAATAATTTTTAACTTTGCTCTAAAAAATACCTTCAGAAATAAATATAGATACAATGTCCGATAAAACAATCGAATGGTGTTATAAAAGGCAGCTGACTGATATATAGCTACAAAAGATTGCGGATGAAATTTTATTGGAGGATTTACCTTTGGATAGTAGTATACTAACAGACCTAGAAGACTCTAATGATGATAACGTGAAGAATTTTTTTGAAAATGAGGTGTTACCTTCACTTCCAGTCGAACTTTGTCCTTCCACGTTATCTGCAGATGACAATCGAACTGAAGCAGAAAATAATTCAGTAAACGATCTTCAGATCGAAAATATTAGTTTTGCACCATCAACGTCAAACAACGAAGATATCAATCGCCGTTCATTTAGGTTGGAATCAAAAAATCTTAGACCAGATGATGACGAAACCGAAGTGGATACATGTAATAATAATACGAGTCAGGCCAAAAATAGGGGTAAAAGTGGAAAACAATCAAGTAAACAGGACATACGAAAATGGATAAAAGAGCACAGGGAGGAATTCCTGCCAGAGTATAACTAATTATGTGGTCCAATAGAAGATGAGTTTAGTGATTGTTTTAGTCCTACTGACGTTTCTTTGCGTATACTGGGAGATGTAATCGACAATTTAGTTTTCCAGAGCAACCTTTATGCTACGCAAAATAACAAAAATTCAGGGATGACCAAAGATGAACTGATTTCTTTCATCGGAATAAATTTTTTGATGGCGGATCATCGTTTGCCAGCATGGAAGAAATATTGGAACGGAACTCCCGATCTAGGTTTATCAATAATAACCAAGTGTATGCCACGAAATAGATTTGAAGATATATTAAGATTTCTTCATTGTACCGACAATAGCGTTCTTCCACGTGGCAATACAGATAAAATATATAAACTAAGACCAATGGCAACAACTCTGAATCAAAATTTTCGAAAATGCTACCGAACAACACGTGGAGTTAGTATCAATGAAAGTATGATTTTGTTCGAAGGACGTAGTACGTTGGAGCAATACAATGTGAAAAACCAATAAAAAGATGTCACAAAATTTTTGGTGCCAGGCAGATCAAAATGCATGCATTTCAGACTTTGAAGTGTATCAAGGTAAAAATTAAGAGGTGAAAGAAGAGTTTCAAGATTTTGGCCTTGGTGAACGTGTTGTATTATCTCTTACAACACCTGATTTGGATAAGAACAAAATTGTCTATGCCGATAATTATTTTATGTCCATCTCCCTGTTAGAACAAATTCGACTCAAGAAAGTTTTAGCGTGTGGTACAATTCTACAAAAGAGAATAGGGTTCCCGAAGACTATGGTCGAAGATGATGATAAGAAGAGAGGGGATTCAGATTTTCGAGTGTCCATAACAGATGCCAGGGTCTTCAAATGGATGGACAATCGCGTGGTGTATTTTGCATCTAATTTTCACGATACAAAGAAAGTCACAGTGAAAAGAACACAAAAAGATAGTTCACGGGCAGATGTGAAATGTCCGTCTATAGTAGCTAATTATTACAAGCATATGGGAGAAGTGGACAGAGCAGATCAACTGAGAGGTACTTATGGGATGAACCGAAGGTCGAGAAAATTGTGGGAAACGGGGCTTCCTTGATATGGTTTTTATCAATGTCAACATTATTTATAATATGCTTCATGAAGAGATGTCCACATTTTAATTTAGAAGAGCAATTGGTTTGGGGTTTATTGCACACTCCTCTAAAAAACGAAAGAGTTCTATATTACCTTCAATAACCAAACGCCGAAAATATAACTATAGTGTTCATGAAGATATTCGGCTTGGAAATCTTGGATCACATTGGGTTGTTTCCGAAGAAACCAAAGGGCGATCTGAAATGTGCAGCAGCAAGTGTAAACAGTCGAGACCGCATTCCAAATGTTCCACTTGTGGAGAGTTTTTGTGCTGTAATTCAAACAAAAATGGCTTCGCTGAATACCATGATATATAATTTTTGTCAATTTTCTGTATATAATGAATGATTTCCTGCTTATCAGTAATATAATGATTGATTTGCTGTTTTGACTTTTTAACTATAAATAAATATTTTGTCTCCGTTGTTGCTTCCTGACGGTATTTTTGGGTCTACTTTTTTCCTTATTGAAGGAAACTAGGAAAATTTTTCAAAAAATTTAGTCTTTATTTTATATCCCTCTTAACCGGTTTTTGGAGAGAAAATTCAAAAAAATATTACTTTCTATGTTTGGGCACTAAAGGGTTGGATAATGGAATTTTGTCTATGTCTGACAAAAAATTCGACAACTAGACAATTTTTTCTATTTTTGGTATAATTTGAATATATTATGTGTGATTTGTGAGTCCTTATCTGAGGCGATGAAATTTCACTTGTTGGATTTTAATTTTCCTTCCAAAATTTTTATCTTCATATTCTCTAGAAATCATGGTCCAGATATCCATATTTTTTGGAAATTATTTTCTTTTCTTCTCAAAATTATCACATCATTCTGATGATTCCACTCTTCTCAAATGTCTGAGTCCCATGTGTACTTTCGTCATTCGATTTTTCAATCATTTCATGAATAAAAATTGTAAATAACAATAGACTTAGTCCCCCTCCCTGCCCTAATTCTTATTAGGATGAAAAAGCTTTTTAAATGAATATCATATAATTTTGGTTATTTTTGTAGATAATTCCAATTAAGTCTTTCATTTTGTAATTGACCCTTTCTACTAGTAATTTTCATAACTCCTTTCTTGGTTATCGAAAGTTTTCTCAATATAATATAGAAATCTTATATAAACCTATTTTTCCAATTTTCCAATTTGTCTTTAATACTTAGACTTAGTCCAATTTGCGATTCTCCAGTTGCCTTAACTTACTGTCTATAATTTTCTCACAGATTTCCTCAGCTGTACGAAGATTCCTCTATAATTATTACAGTCTTGTCTATCTCCTTTTTTATTTATTGGAACTATTAAGGCTGACTTCCAATCTGTTCTTCACTCTTTATAGTGCTATATGTTTGCAATAATATTTATTTTCTCTAGATACAAAAAAAATGTTTTTATGTAAGCATAACGTGCAATGTCAGGCCTACATTTATTAACAAAACATTACTTAATTCAAAAATAGCGTGAGGTGCATTATATCCATTTTTTTGTAATTGAACTAAATTTTAAATTGAATTTGTTCTGGATAACTGGAAATGTGCTCTATGCCCTTTTAGCGAATCTAAATTATTTTCATATATAATATCAAGTTTGTTTTATTTAACAATGGAGCATAAACAAAATAATTACTTATTTATTTGTGAAGGTAATAGCATGTAACTTTTTCATCTGTAGGAAAGATGCCATTGCTATGGTATTTTGCCAGTGAAAAACACTCTAGTGAAATAGTCACAGTTTAAGAAAATTTCCAATCCAATTCGTGTAGGAAAAATTGTGGTTGATTTTATTTTTTTCAGAAATGTGCGAAAGTCGAATTCACTTTCAAGAAATGATTATGGAAAAATGTGAAAATCTGAGCAAGGAGGTAGTTGCTAATATTAAGTTTGAGTTTATGAATCTGGGGAGTCCGCGTCAGACATTTTATAAATAAAGAGCGTCTTTCTGATGGCTTGAGACTGAAAAATTCAAAAGGTGATTGGTTGATTACTCTTTTTTGTGGTCTTAGCTGCCTTGATAGATTGTCATATCGTGATTTCGCCAACTTGTCTTCGATTTTAAGCCATTCTTTGAAAAAATGTTAATGGAATGCACTGAGAAGTTGCCGGTGAAGCAATTTTGGGAAATAATCTAACTGAATTTGGAGAGTAGGTGATATTTTTGAAATGTTTGGTAACACGACAACGTTTAAGGTAGTCCCATCTACAATTTTATTCAGAAATTCAAAGATCAAATGTGAAGTTTGCATTAAAAACGTAAGGGTTGTTGACAAGGTGAAATTTTTTTCTCAAGTAAAACTTCTTTACACACGCTTGACTTGGGGAGTAATCTGGTGAATGCGTGACGAGAGCGTTACGAAAAGTGTGATCGGGCGAGGCGAACGAACGTTGAGAGGGAGATATGAGTTAGTGAAGAGAGTTACGCTTCGTATATTACTGTAGTGGCAAGAGAGAGCAGAGCGCGTGCAAATTTTCTTTCTCTCTTCCTCTCATAGCCAGTGTATGAAATATATGATTTCTTAATAATTTTGTAATTTCATTCCGTTCTTGAACAATTTTATAAATTAATATTTTGTTCAATACATTAAATGTTTTAGAAGTTTTACTCCAGTTGTGTGATCTAAAGGACACTCATTTTTTTTCATATCCTTTGATTAATCCAAATAAATTCTGAAGGTCTACAGTTTAATACAATGCGCTGAAAATTATTTTATTGACAAATAATTTCGACTCCATTAAATTTTCATATTGAACAAACTAAAAACAATTAATTTTAGTTTGGGTAACAAACTATTAAATAAATTTATATCAACAGTCTCCGGCTACTATACAATTAACCAGTCAAATATAAACACACTATCTAGTATTAAAACGTCTTGAAACGCTGGTAATTTATAGAAGTTATTAATAAGATAATTAAAGATGTTACTAATCAAATAAATTATATAGGATTTGGTTCGTTTTTATAAAATTATTTATTGAATATTTTTTGTTGAAAACAATTAAGCTGTTCTATTGAAATTAATATTTAAATTGGATTTAAAAGTATTATTTATGTTTTGACCTCATCGGAAAGGTAATTATTTAATGTAATGACGCAAAAAATTAAGATGGAGTGTCGTAAGAAGAAGATATTTTATTTATTATTTAATATGGGTTACTAAATATATTGCCTAATTGCCTAAAAAAGGATCTTGGTGTGGAAAAAATGGAACTAAAATTAGTTGATGTGCAAAAACATTTGTGTCTACCAGTTTTCCCAAAAGTATCACAACTGTTAAGAAGTTTTACCACACATTTTCTGGCAACAAAAAAAAACTGAGGAAGCATATTTTTTTGCAACCGTTACGAAAATTAAATTCTCTGTATAATTTATTGAATCGTAAGGTCCTACCACTACACCCAAATGGTACCGAAAGTAGCTATTTTTGGGGCGATTTTTTTCACTTTCGAAACGATTTTTTCACTTTCGAGACGATTTTGAGTACCTATATTTTTTTACAATAACATGAACTTTATATTTATTATGACAGCTCTGATCATGTAAAATTGATGTTTTTTTCGCATCTCAAATCCACAGAATGGAAATCAGTAGTGAAAGTCATGCTGAAATGATTCCACATAAGATTGGTGAATCTGCTAAAGCAGTTACTCACGAATAATTGCTGGTGAAGTCAAGACAGAGGTATAAATTTGTCTATTTCAAAAATGGAGTAATGATAAAAATACTATGAAACAAGCCTCTGAAGCAGCTACCCCATGCTTAATTCCACAATTAATACTAAAAATAATGTAATTCAATACTATCAAACGCTTTACAAAATTAGAAAGATAAATTTCCAAAGAGCAGACCGTCCACTGAGAAGCAACAACTACTTCTCGGGCTATATGCGTTCAATAGTATTGAACTATTATTTTTCGACGTCGATAGATCACGCTTTACTAATATGACAATTATTTACAGGTAACTGTAATTAAGTAAAAATAATGTAGATATAAAGCGCTATCCCACGCGAAGTAATCCGCTTTCCTTAAAAGAAAATCCATTGACTAAGAACGCAAAAAATGAAAAGTATTGAATGAAGAAGAGATAGATCATTTCTCATCAGAAGCTGGAGAGATCTATCTAATGACAAAGGTAACAATTAATTTATCTTTTTCCTTGTGATTAGTTTTTTCATCTTAATAATATCATTGGTTTGGTAGGCGGTTGTCATTGTGCAAAGCTTTGTAGAACGAAATTGGGTGATATAGAAGCTAAGGAGATTGAAATTACCAACGTTTTAAAACGAATAGGAAAATAATTTTTGTTTCATTGGAGAAAATAATATTTCCTCACTACATCGTAGATAATCTTCTTATTAAAAAAACGGAAAATGTGCTATACTATCCTATTGGTATTCACACTGATACTCAGGAGCTCAGCCACTTTACTCGCTGAAACTGGTGAAAGTATAACCAACTGAAAAGGATAAGGAGGATGGAAATTAACCAATGCTGCAGAGAGATACGTAGAAAATTCGTAAAGAGTAATTCGCGAAAAAATAAATGACTTTTTTCAATCTGAATTTGTTTATAACTTATGCAATCTCTTACATGCTATTAAAACATTTGGATACATTTTTCTATCATACCGAATTTAATAAGCTGCCGCTTATAGTTTTATGAGCAAATAATTAACTTAGGAAATCACTAAAAAAAAATAATGAATAGACCTCATGGAACATACAGAAAATATTTAGACTAAAACATGTTATTAGCTTATTAATGAATATCATACAGTGGTTACTTGAGAGCATGAAATTTTCATAAAACTGTCACATTTTCCCATAATTTTCTATATTATATTGATCATTAAAGCATATGAATCTTAATATTCTATCAGTAAATAATTCCACTGATATGAATAGAAATTTTTTTATCTAATAATTCGTATCCTACATTCAACTTTTCATACAACTCCGATTAAATTTGAATAACTCGATGTATTTAAACTGATTACTGTAAAAGTAGCAGCTCATCCCACTTAAGCTACTTTAAATATCAGGGAGCACTAATCAGATTTCTCACTAAGCCAATCAAAACACATAATTACGAAAATGTTTACCAATTAAAATTTCATTTTTATGATACCAGGGCTATAATTTATTTTGAAATGATTGGTATTAAGGCAATTACTAGTCACCTTAAGACGGTCGTTAGGGTACGTAATGATTTTAAAATGTGATAAAAGCTTTAATCTTTCGATAGATTTAAATTAATTTTATACCATTATCTATCTGATCACTACACTATAAAAATTTCATGAAAAACTTCTTCAATTCTCATCTTCAGCATTTAACCAAATATTACACTGCCTTGATTTTTTCTTTCCACAACCTGGAATGCCTGGAACTCTCATTGTCTTTCGAATCCCTACCATCCAATTTTTCTTCATTAAGTCTTATGCTGGTCAAAATATTCCAAGTGACCAGAATTTATAGCCAAAGGCTTTGTTCGCTCTGCGTAAAAGCTGCACTACCTACAGCTTGGAAAGCAGATACCTAGGGACATCTAGCATACGGGACAAGACTGTCTTCTTCTATTCCCAAAAGAAAAAAATGTGGCAGGATAAACTGCAGCAAAGACCTTCAAATGATGACTTACGAAATCTGCTGGTTGACTCAGAGTTTTATATAACCAGTTTTTGATCGTTATGGAGTCACTAGATGCCTTGTGTACATTGCCTCTAGTAATTGTCAGCCATTTTTTGAAAAAGAGTTAATGAATAATGCTAAGTGTGAGTCGAGAAGTTGACCGAAAAGAGGCAACAATTCAGTTGGAATTGGGATGGACTTGGTGAGTTGTAGGCTGTTGAAAAGGTAAAAAGGTGTAATCAGTGAGATTTTACGGAAAGTTTGAATGGAATTGAGCTTAAAACGACCGCTAAAATTTAAGAAAAGGATAATTTATGAATAGTCCCAGACAATTTTTAGTGAATTATGAGCGATTTGAACCTCACGACACACTATTTTGACACAGATCTATTTCTACAACCCAGAATCACAAGAAAACGACCCCTCTGTTGTCAAGATCGAACCACTGTTGATCTGGTAAGTGCCATTTTCAAAATTGTCATTTTACTTCCATTGATCAGAACAGTAGCTCACAATTGACTGATCAAATTCTGATTTTATTGCAGGAACTATGAAACTAGCTTAGGATTTCACCTATTTTTCGTGAATATTCCTAAGTTCCTTTGATCACCTCAATACCGCTCCACTGCAGAAATCTCTCACCAGCATTGATCAATTTTATTTTTATTATCTGGAGCAAATTTTCATTGTTTCAGATTTTTTAACACCTTCTATTTCATGGATCACTATTGGAAAAGACCTTGAAACGACTTTAAATGTAGAATTTTTAAAATGTCTTCCAATCACGCAAAATCATGTCTAATCGAAGACAATAAAAAAACATAAATACAAAACTAAAAATACTTGTTTCATCCGTATTGCTTTGCAAGTATTTCATTGGTAATTCGTTTGAAATGAAGCTCTGCATGCAGGTGAATGAAAAAGTATATTTTCCCAGCAGGAATATATATATGAAGCATCTGGCATACAATGTTCTTGGGTAAGAATTTCTTCGAAGTAGACCAGTAAATTTCAACAAAATATTATCTAGTGAGACATATTTTTCTCTTAAAACAAGCCACTAATCTTTTGGGTCAGATGGTATTTTTATTTCTTGTCGTTTATAATTATTGTGACTGTCAAAATTTGGAAAGTATTCACACAATACAGAAAACTTCACAATACCTTGAAATCCAAATGAATCATCTGAGTTAACATCATACTCAATAATCTAGTTTAGATTGTAAATGAAAATAAAATAACACCTCCAAGATCTACCAAAAAGTTATCGTATGGACAAACCTGATGATTTACCGTATCCGGCAAGCCGCAACGTGTATACGCTGCCTGATAACTCATTCACAATATTTGGTTAAGCAGTTTTCACACGTTCAATTAATTCTTATATCGTTTGCTGAGAATAAGGTTTTTTGGATATAAAAAATAGCTGTCTCTTTTAATGATGATCACGATCCTCTCACGAGGAGTTTTCTCAAAGTTGGCTCCGATTTTAAATTATTGACAGCAATAAAACGACCTTATAATATTGGATCATAGTATGGGTTCCTTATTTGGATATCATTCTTTGAATACTCAAATTACAACTTTTAAGATATGATGACACTGTATTCCTGGTCTATTTCCAGAAGCAGGTTTTCTGTAGCAATATAAAGGTTTGAACAAGACCATATAAGTGTCTTACGGAAAATTGTGGACTTTTTTCTTGTTTCATAATTTACCACAGAATTTCGTTATATCGTTCGACGTTGATTTTATTTCTTTATGTAAAATTGGATACTGTGGCGGTTATTTGAACAATTTACAATTGATTTACACTAACATTTATACAGAAACACCCAATTTAACCTTGTTGAATAAATTATAAAAAAATGGCGTCAATTCTGCACAAGCAACAGCTTATCTTGAATAAAAATCTCCGATATGCTTATTCATAGAGACTACATTATCAGTGGAGGAATGGAGTTGGTGGTAATCACAACTAGATGAAAAACATCATTAGAAAATAATGAATAAAATGGGAGAAGAGCAGCCGAAAGCTCCGGAAACCTTGGCAAGATCAAGTCTTATAGCGTCTGTAAAATCTGTACCGCTGTCAACAATGATAGTAGCGTCGAGTCTTGGCAGGGTCGTCCTGTAACGTAAGAAGGTTTTTATATTCAATTATTCTAATTTTCCCACTATCTTCATTATCTAACTTCTCATACTTTTGTTGTTATATTATTTTGACTGCGCCATGAATGTATTATCTATATGCTACCATGAACTCTGATCAGTACAAGCTGTCTTTGATCGAGTTTCAGTATGTTCAACTTATATACCAATTAATTGTTATATAAAATCAACTCAATCAAAACATCCAACGCTTACTCTAATGTTTATTAACTTCATTTTAATGTTCAGTAACCTATAACTTAAATCATTCCATCATCATTCAATTCTTTTCTGTTTTTAAAAACACAATAACTGTCAGGAATCCTAAAAGTTTCGCTCCACTCCAGAAACAAACCCAATAGTTTAAGGAAGAAAGAAAACACAGGCGATGGCAACTAACATAAACTTCTAAAATAATATAGTTGTTACGTGTTCCAAATGTTAACGGACCATAAGTTAGATGATGCAGGATCGTAAGTTTCAAACCGGAAGCGGAAAAAAGACTTATGAATGTCTCTTATGATGGGTACGTTATACTCTATTTTTAAAATTTATTGCAACTATATATTTTTCATACGAGAAGTGCTACACGTTAAATACAAACTAGGAGTTTATATATTTGTTGGATTATATTACAAGAGGGGACCAGTTGGCCTCATCACACTGCGACCTATAAGATATTTTTTGTATAATCTACATCTGTATTTTAGTCTAGAGATCCAGGTTTCTGAAAAAGCCTAACATCTGTTTTGGAGCAAGCTCTTAGTAGAGCTCTTCCAGGTATTTGAGGCATTGGCAGACAATTACCGCGCTTATCTGATCTGCATCATCGCAGAATCTGCATGTTACACTGGCCACTCGGCCCATCTTACAGAAATAGTATCTGAGTCAGCAGTGTACAGTGAGATTTCCTGTGATTACTCTGGGATCAGATATCTGAAGATCCAAGAGTAGTTCAGCGTAGTGAGCTAAATGTTCATTTGCCTGACCAAAAACTGCTGAGGATTTAGAGGAAGCAGCCGCATGGTTGCAACAGTGTACACTGACCTCTTATCATAAAAACTGTCCGATAAAGGAGAGTCGCTCTTCTAGACAAGCCATCTGGTTGAATAAAGAGCTGACATCGCTAAGGAAAGGAACAAGACGCTTTTTCAACAAAGCGAAAAAAACGGGTAACTTGGAAGCGTATAAAGCTAAACTAGGTACATACAAAACAAAAATAAAAGAATTCAAGGAGTATTTCTGGAGAGAATTCTGTGAGGACATGCAAGGTGTCCCTGACAGCGTCAGAGTTAACAGGATTTTCAAAAGGGATATTTCTAACAAACTTTTTTTTCAAAATTTCAAGTTTTCAAATACTGAGGCAGAAGCTCTAGAGCATCTCCTCAGTGTGCACTTTCCAGATTCGGTAAAGATAGAGTCAAGCTATGACAACGGGCCGGTTGCCAAAACAAAGGCAACCAAAGAGGACTGGGAACTCACGAATAAGATATTCAGACTCCATCTTATCAGATGGGCTGTGAACTCATTTGACCCCTACAAAACTCCAGGACCAGATGTCATATTCCCCAAGCCTCTGTAAGAGGGACTAGACATCATGATGGGTCCCTTAGTTCTGATACTTCGAAGCAGCCATGCTCTAGGGTATGTACCAATTGCATGGAGAGAGTCAAAGGTGGTGTTTATTCCCAAACCAGGAAAAGAAACGTACACCCAGGCTAAATCCTACCAACCAATCTATGCTCGAGAAATTTTTAAAAGTGTGGAGGCATGATGGCAATTCTTAGGCTGAAATCGGGGTCCCCGAACAATGTTCGAGAAGAACACACTGATAAAACTGGGACATTACTAGACGAACCCATATTTCACATGAGTTTTGATAGCATGACACCAGAGAATATATTCACTGAGCGAGTGAATATCATCATCCCAGCTAGGGGACAGGTGATGCACCCAGGTAATTCTGGAGAAATCATCTGGCTCCAAAACAAAACAAACCATGGCACTGGCGCTGGTATAAAAGGATCTAGAAATGGAATGTTCTTTAGACTTGGTCGACATACGACTGTGTTTCAAGCAGAAACTATTGCCGCAATAGCCTGTATTGATGAAAACATCAGAAGAGGATATACCGGACAAAAAATTAAAATATTTACTAGCTATTAGTAATCCAACAACTAAGTCTAGGCTGGTGAAAAACTGCAAATAATCCCTCAACAGGCTGGCAAGAGGCAACAAAGTGTCTCTAATATGGGTGCCGGCACATGAGGGGATTGTAGGTAATGAAATGGCGGATCAGTTAGCTGAAGAAGGTTCCCAAGGAGACTTCATAGGTCTGGAACCGGAACCGTGGAATCACAAAAGATTGCATAAGAGGGGAAGTCGGGAACTGGCGGTTTACACAAGGGCACCTTCATACAAAGAGTTTACTGAACAAGGTAGACAAGGAACTCTCAACCAGGCTACTGAAACTGGGTAAGAGACATTTGAAGACAGATACCGACCTGGCGACTGGACACTTCACCTTGAGGAAACATCTGCACATAATGGGCAAAGTTAGTGAACCTATGTGCAGAAAATGTGAACTTGATGATGAAACACCTACTCACATACTCTGCTTCTGCGAGAACTTACAAGAACTTAGACGGAAGCACTTTGTAGAGAAATTAATACAACTATCAAAACTACTGAACATCCCCCCAGTTAAACTAGTGGCCTTTATAGTTGACACGAAGTTCCTGGAATGGAAGTAGATAACATGGGAAATTGTACAAAGATTCAGTTCAAATGCCCGGGCTGATGAGCACAAACCAAATATATGAATGAACGAATGAACCTATTTGCCTGTGTTTGGTCTGGAGTATTTCCTCAGTAGGCTGCACAAAGTTCCTTTTCCAATTTTCGAACTTGTTCCACTATGTGATCACAAAATAGCTCGGGTCCGAGAAACCTTCGCAACACCAAAAGGAGTACAAGCTCCTTTGTAACACCATCTGCAATCTCAAGCACCTCACTTTGTTGTGTCTAGCCAGCTGCTAAAGGGTTTGGTTGCAGTTCTAGACTGTTTTAGACTAATAAGCTGTAGAGTTCAGAGCCCTTTTTGAAAAATGTGAATGTGCGACAATCACATGAGGTTTCTTACTTATAGGCTTGCCTACTTATATTATAGGTGAGATCGCTCAAGATTCGGTGTCGCGATTCTACCATTTTATTTGCTCTCGTCAATCACCAAACCATAAAGTTTTGATTCAGACTGATTTTTTATTTCTGGAAAAACACAAGCTTTTTTCTTCCCCGAAGAATCCTAGCTAAGGTGATAATTTTGTTAGCTTCACTTAGGTTTTGGCAAAATATTGCTGCTAATACCTAACTTTATCAACTGGAGCTGAAAAATAGATTCAATGAAGATGAAGCCGCGAGCAATCAAAGTTATAATATTGAAATTTCAGCTGGTAGCAATATATTTATCCATTTAACTTCGGCTGTTTATTTGCTTTGTACATAATCCTGTTTTTTCCTACTTTTCAAAATAACTATAAACTTCTAATAAATGCTCCACTTGTGAAAGTTGTTTTAACTAGAAAATAATAAAAGGGAAAACATTAAATTCATAGCCGCGTTCGGTGAGAAGCTCGTTTTCTTGGAAAACTTCCCAAGTTAAGAAAATTCTTATTTACTTCACCGAGAAAAAATTGCTTCAGGCTGCTTATTTGCATATTAAATTTTGGCGAAAAAGTTTTCGGGGAGTTTTACATAACATTTGATTATTGTTCCAACTTTTCTTGTTGTGGAATAAATGCCGTTTCACCAGAGTGTTTTCCCATAAAAAAATTGTCAAGGCGACAAAATTAAAAACAATTAAAATTTATAATGTTTGTTGAAAATTAATTTGGAAAATAGTTCAACGTAACAAAGTTTACTCGAAAAAGCCCACGAAATGTGTAATTCAACCCCAACATAGATTGTGTGCAGCTTGTTTTGGAAGATAATTACCATCATCAGGCCATAAAAGAAATCACAATTATAGATACTTGATCGGATATTAACATACGAGTCATTTTTTTAGGAAGATTTTCTATTTAACTTCAAACTCATTTTTCACTTAAACATTCAAAGTATTTGCAAGAACTTTCCCATTTTATTTCAGACATAAATAAACGTATTGAAAACGTTCCTAGCTCTGATCAACTTCAATATAAATTAGTAGCCTATTTGTAAAGCAAATCCTAAATCTTTCCAGGGATTGTTAGGTGGTTTTAGAACGCTGACAAAATGTCAGTAGGTCTTGTTGAGAGGTTTCCTTTGCCACTTCGCCTCTTCTTCCGTTAAATCATCCCCGGATTTCCTTGTTTTTCACTAATGGAGCGTTGTTGGGACATTTTAGAAAATTGAAATAAAAATATGGGAGTGTTTCCTGTCTATCGGTTTATATGAATAAAATCAGTAGAAATTAATATTCCATTGCGGATAAAGGTGTGCTGTTGGTTATAATGAATATAATAAGTAATAAGTAGCTTCGAACGGAAAACATTCTGAAATTATGACAGTATCCAAATTATTAGTGACTTTTACAACTTCTTCTTTCCTCGACAAAGGACCCCGGACTCCCCTGATTAAAAATTGATATACAAGGTATTAGTTTTGAACTGATTTTGGACCTAAAATATTAGTAGTTACAAGCTGAGTCAAAAAACATCTAAAATTACATTTAAATTCTTACTAGCTCTTATTTTTCACTTCATTCTAAAATATTTATGAAAGCAGATCACGTGCTAAAATCTGTTCATGTTGAAATTAAACATTTCAATATTTTATACAGAGTAGGTCAAAAAATGGAACAACTAGTTTACTGTAAAATGAGGCGAAGAAAAGGAAAAGGAGATAATGTTATTCAAAGCTAGTAAGGCAGCAGGAATGTTTTCA
The DNA here is from genome assembly GCA_947563755.1 of Lochmaea crataegi. NCBI lineage: Eukaryota > Metazoa > Arthropoda > Insecta > Coleoptera > Chrysomelidae > Lochmaea > Lochmaea crataegi. The sequence goes on along the minus strand of OX387428.1, from coordinate 30,359,296 downwards.
AACAAAGTAAGAAGAAATAATGTATCCAGAGAAGCTAAGATCAGGATATCAAACACTAATGAAACCATTAGTGACAGGTAGAAGAATGAGAAGTGGCAGATCTAGAACAAAGTGATTGAATGCAGTGAAATATGGTCAGGAAAAAGTGGAAGTATAAAATTGGTGAAGAGAAAAGCGATTGAAGATACATATGAGAAAGATTGACATCGTACTTATTTCCCTAGTATCGTATTATGTGACAAATTTAAACCTGAATTCTCAGGATCTCAGGACCACTGTAAAATCCCGTGACCCGAAGAGGACGGATGTAGCTCTCTACAAACGCCTCTTAAAAGGTGCTCTGCGGGAAACATAGGTCCTGATTCCTGGCAATAATGAAGAACTGTGAAGGTACACAGTATCTATCCAAAATAAAATAGACATTAATGTTATGAATGAAACTAACTGTTTCTAATTAATTCCACTATTTAATTTGGAAAATTATGAAAATTATTAAAGGATATTGATCATTATTTCGATATTGACATATCATCGTCAGAATGACAGAAGTTACATTTTATGTCATACCTACTTGATGTTTAATATTTTGGCTAGACCAAATAGTTTGTGACCTATCTTGTGATTGACTTAATATATATGAATAGAAAAAAGAAGAAGATATGATTTTACAAATAATAAAGCTTAGGTATTATAATATTTGTAAAATCATATCTTCTTCTTTTTTCTATTCATATATATTAAGTCAATCACAAGATAGGTCACTTACTATTTGGTCTAGCCAAAATATTAAACATCAAGTAGGTATCACATAAAATGTAACTTCTGTCATTCTGACGATGATATGTCAATATCGAAATAATTATCAATATCCTTTAATAATTTTCATAATTTTTCAATTAAATAGTGGAATTAATTAGAAACAGTTAGTTTCATTTATAACATTAATATGAGTAGATTCCACAAAGTAATGGTCCAAACAGTAAATTCAAAATAGACATTGTCTATAAGGAATCCTGTCCGATTAGGATGGTCCAGACAGATGGCAAAACCAATACCTGGAGATGCCCTGAACTGGAACACCTCAGAAAGACAGCGAGAACGACCTTTAACAAGGCAAAACGAACAAAACTCAAAGAGGACTGGGGAGTATACCAAACCAACCTCAAAGAGTTCAAAAAAGTCTGCAGACAAAAAACAAAGAGCAGCCCGGAGAGCCTACTGTGAGGCAGTCGAAGACTTCCCACAAGTTTCTAGGCTACAGAAGGCACTCTCAAACGACCACCATAAGAGTATCGGCATCCTGACGAGGGAAAATGAATCTACACTGCAATCATAAGACCTATGCTGATGTACGGAGCCATTGCATGGGGACCGAAGTTTATACAGGCAAGTTTCTACAATCAGCGGCCATCCAAAAATTATATCAATTGCAGCGAATGACTTGTTTAAACATCACAGGAGCCATGAGAACAACACCAACCACGGCAATGGAATTGATTACTGGTCTGACCCCTCTGAACTTGTACGACAAAGAGGTTGCGTTAATGACCATGTCACGATTGCGCACGACTGGTGTAAATCCCGAAGTAGGAGTGGTTCAATTGAGGCTAAGCCTATGGCGAGAAGCGCTTACTGCGCTACCTCTGCTGCAGGCCGCCAATGATGCAATTGAACCCAAGTTTGTGTTTAATAAACCCTACATAATACAAATAAAACAGAACACAGAGTCAGATGCTGCAAATGCAATACGCATATATACAGACGGCTCAAAAACGAAAGAAGGCTCAGGATGTGGAGTTTACTCCAGATCACTTAGCCCAAGAATTAAGTGGGGAATGGGAAAAAATACCAGCGTGGTTCAAACAGAACTGGCTGGTATCTCAATTGCCACAAAAGAACTAACCAGAAATGGAGCTCCTGGCAAAAAAATAACAATCAGCACTAACATCAAACAAGCCCTATTAGCCTTGAAGAGACAACGTGTTACATCAGGGCTAGTATTAGAGTGCCACCAAGATTTAGCTAACGCCTCGGTAGATAACACTATTATCCTGAATTGGGTTAAAGGGCACGACAGGAGTAAAGGTAATCGCATTACCGATTCTTCAGCCAGAAAAGCGGCTGGACTATAAATTTTAGAACCCAGTGACACCTACGGCGTGACGACTTCGACAATTGCGGAACTAGCCCAGCATTACACTCATAGTCAATACCTAAAGAGATGGGATGGAATCAAAGAATTCAGCCTTTCCAGGATCACCTTGGACGACCCTAGGAAGCTGGCGCCGAAGAAATATTTGGCGACGACCAGAAAAAACCTACGCATAACAGTAGGATTTCTGACTGGCCACTGTCAATTAAGGAAACACCTCCATACTATGGAGCTAGTGGACACAGCTCTATGCAGAATGTGTGAACAAGAAGATGAAACTGTCGGGCATGTCTTATGTAAGTGCCCGGAGTTATCGTCAATAAGAGAGTGTGTTTGGTGAGTCTACACCTGCCGATATAAAGGAGATGTCTCCTAGTGACCTGTCCACCTTCCTTAAAAGGACAAGATGGACGATGACCTAGGAGGACAACTCCTCGGGAGGATGTACAATGGGTCATATGTGGCCTTAGTGCTGTGGGCCCAAACTCACCCTCCCACTCTACAGATACAGAGAACCTGAACTCTGCTATAACTGGGATTTAACCCATTTCACCCGCTGTATCCACACTTATGTGTACGATCTTTTTTCTTTCTCAAAGCAGTGTATTGTGATATGAATAAAACTCTTCACAGTACATTTTAGAAAAGATATACAGTCTGTTTAGCTAGTAGTTGCATAAATTTAAAGAAAATTAGACGTAGGTTAGTTATAGATCAGAATACTTTTCAAAAGAAACAGTCTTCTTATTTAAATAATTTAGTAACTGGACTTATTCAGAATCTATTAACCAGAAAGTTTAAAGATAATCTGTGAAGATAGGGTAAGACATTCAATATAATATACAATACCGGCTAGCTCAGTCGGTAGAGCATGAGACTCTTAATCTCAGGGTCGTGATTTGAGCTACACGTTGGGCGCCAATGAAACAAAATTGAGTTCTTGGCGCTGGGCGTTAATGAATGGAAAATTAAATTGCGAAGGCTCTTGCCTAACTGATATTACAATGTGGAGATAACAAAGCCAGCTCTCAGGGCTTTTTTACCTGTGGAATTTGGATCAGATTTCCTAATCTGACTGATTTTAATATAAAAAAACAAAGGTCGCCACTAATTTCATTATAAACATGCCGAAATTACATTTATAGATTATTAGTCCAAATACCATCATTATCTATTCCACCAAAAGATAAATTTCAGGAAATGTCAGGAAGTATTTTTATCTGAAATGTTATCGGCGAAGATAACGTTTAAGTATATTTCTATCTTCTTTTTCATTCGCTAATCTTCTTAAGGCCACAATACGTAAACGTAGATTCAACACATTATTTGTTATTTAAAAATTCCAGTAGAGCTTCCGTTCCATTATTTAAGTAGCGACTTCAATTTTAGCTAACATCAGCATCATTAGAAGACTACAGATGACTAATGCATGTAGTTAGAAACTCCCAATTAATTAGCGATTTAATATCCTTGCTTAATAGCTCCCTCTTTGTCACTGAATCATCCTACTGGCATTTTCAATGGAAAGGCTTATTATTCATTTCGCTTTTAGGGAATTTCTTCTGATTACTGTTTATTAATAACGTTTTTTAATAAAAACACCCTTATTCTTGGAAGTGACTAAATTTATTGTCCTTTGGTGTCACCAGAGTAGAAAGGTAGAGCTTACTTAAATTGTAACACATTGGTTTTTAAAAGTGTACCGAAAGTAGAAGTGTACATCGGAAGGAGCAAGGAATTAGTACTTTTCGGTGCAAACAAGTCTCAGTTTTTAAAGCTCACTGTTCCTACCACAATAGAATCAAGTTTAACTTGTGAAATCTGAAGATGGCTCCAGCTCCAGAACAGGGTAGACGAATATGCATTTTGCTTTAACACAGGGAAAAATTTCAACTTTAAATCAGTATAACAAGAAAGCAAATTGGCAGGTAGATAATAAAATAAGGGTGTAGCTAAAAAATAAGGAAAACTTGTTCAAAATGAGATATTGACCCACCGAGTTGAATCAATAAAATATTGGCAGCTCCTCTTAAGGTTCACGACACAACAGTAATGTGGAATGTACTGTTTCCAGTAGAGATTTCGTCGGACGCGAATTGTTCAATGAAACGAAAAATACCAAATTTTATTAAACATTTCAGTAGTTGCAGAGCTTTATGAAATTCTCAATGCCTGTGACGGTGCAAACCATTCGCGATTAGCAAAATTTGATATAAATTTCATCCTTTGTTTGAATATTATTTTAACATTTTGAAATAATTCATTTTGAAGTATTTCAAATTGTGCATTCATCTGTGAATCAGGAAGATTCCTCTGGAGAGGGCCTGGTGGTGATGTGTCTTAAAGTAGGTGATTCTTATTAGGAAGGTAATTGTGTTTCCGGCTTTAGAGATGATTCTCAAATACTTTTTCAATTTGATTTTTAGATCGGTTAGTGGTTCTGATATTTCTTCGTTTGGGATGGTTTTGTCGACTTCATAAATCACAGAGGAGAAGCTGGGGATGTATTGTCGAAGAAGGTTGGTTGAGGAGATTATTACCACGCAGCTGGCGCCGATGGTATGTCGAATTTTTCTTGGTGAATTTTCTCGGTTTTTCGAGGATGCAGTTCGATTTGGTCTTTCAGTAACTCGCCGCTTGGTCGGCTTAGAACTCCAAACTGAGAGTTTCTCATCGACCTGATTGGCGATGGATGGATGGCGGTAGGAGAATCAAGCTGCTTAGACATTAAATAGCAAAACCAGCAGAGTATACTTTTTTGCTGAAGTCTAAAGAACATTCAAAGGGTTCGCTGATATGGAGACCAAGGAAATTAATTAAATTTGTAGATTTCAACTAGTTATTAAATATCAAAAATTTAGCCTTGGGGTACACCACTACTTACTTGTAGATTTTCATGTGACTGCTTCTTGTATGAGATTTTACCTATATCAACAATCAATTCATGATTTTAAGTGAATTTGAACAATATTTACAATTATTTTCGTTTGTATCCATATTTTTACCTCATTTATTTGCACTAAAGCACTAGATACACAACGAAAAAAAAATTATACGAAATAATGAAGTCTACATGCGGCATATTTCATTTCATACAAGTATCTCGTTAACCATTGAAAGAAATCAGCCAAAAACCAGAATATTATTTTTCAAACGTTTCTGAGCACCATAAAACAATGGAACAAGAAAAACATTGCGAAGACAAAGAAATACAAATATAACCTTGGAATTTAATGGAACAGAAATTTATGTTACAACCAAAAATGTACGATCTGCTGTAAATATTTTCAATCTCTATTATGGCAAACATGGTTAAAACCGAAAATCTCACGAATTCCAATTAAATTCAGAAACTTTTCGAATGAGTCGTCAGAATTTGGATAAAGGCAAGTACCTATATGGAATGATATTATTTTTACCTTCAATATTATTATTTTCTGGATGAGGAATTAGCTTGAGGAATTACGCTTTTCCAGCTTCAATTTTAGTTAAAAATAACAGGAAATTGTTGAATTTATTAACAATTTAAAAAAAAAATAGTGGAAAAGAAAATTTTCCATTTTTGACAATCACTTGGTCGCAAAACCCTACGCCCCTCTGACATTTAAACTGCACATTAAGTCACCCACAATAAGATTCCGCTGGTTGTGATAACGTTGTAAGCATATGTATGCATCTTTCTCTTATCCTTAAGCATGGATCCTATTCATCCACAAGTGTTGTTCATTCCTCTTGATTTATGGGTTATGTTTATTGTGTTGTTTAGAAATACTGCAATGGCTACTACTTTTTGACTCCTTCAGAGACCTGAGACCAAATTATTAAGGGTAGAAATGTTGGTTGTGAAACGATTTTGGATAATATTTCGAAATAGACAGATTCAGTTCATTTTAATTCGTCAACCATAAATCCGAGGGAATTTATTTCTTTTTTGAACACCTAAATTATCAGCAACGAAACTATTTGCTATCGTATAACTGGTTCTGGATAAATTGCCGTTATATTAAAGGCTTCCAGTGAAAAAAGAGTTTTACCAGTTATTTCAACAGTTATAAAACGGACTTTCTCAAAGTAAATAGTTTCCGAAATAGTTCGTGAAAGTTAGAAATATTTCAACGAGAGAAATAATAGAATGGCCGGAAATACTCCAGCTTCCGGAACTGCACAATTTCAGCGAAAAGCATTACTTTGAAATTAAAATTAAGTATGATTAACATCAAGAAAGAATTTCTGTTAATTATTTTCGAAAAACAAGTATTCAAATAAAAATATTATGTTTGTGTTATAGTAGAAAATGGATTTTGTCCAAAAAGAAAAAATAAGGGCGGGAAGAGGTAGACAGTCTGATATAATGAATGGTATCGACTGTAGGAATACTATAGATCCCACTTTGCATAGAACCAGGTGGATTTTTTCTCACCGAAATATCCCCGCAAAACTTTCTCCATGAATTACTTTTGGCTTCGCAAATTTCATTGGTATTGCGTGAACTTATAGCTGTAGATGTTTTGACTGCTCCTGACCTTATTTTACTGGATATCACTGGAAAAAATGGTTGATACATTGATTAGAAATCCAGATTTGGTTTGTCTTCGATGACTCTTGTTGATTGCTCGTGTTTTCAAGGTCAGTTCAGTATTTGGATTTCAGCTAACGTGTTTTTCATATTAAAAAGTGCCAAATTTAACAAGAATGTATTTTCTTCCAGTTTTGACAATTTGGTTAATGAAAATTTTGATAGTCTCTATTATCAAATAATATTCGTAATAAATTGAATTATTAATTTATGTACGAATATTTTTTGAAACGAAGCAATATCTTGAAAACAAACTATGACACCGAATCCCCGCTTTTAGGTACATTTTACAGTATCTGGAATCAGATTAATGACGTAATTGACACAGAACTCCAAGTAAATTGTACAAATCCTATTTCCTGGCAAATGAGTATAATAAAGAAACACTTGATCAGGTCTTTGTTTGTACAGCTACAAATTCTCTTACGGTAATCCATTTCATTTAAATAGAATGAACTTGTACTGAATAAATTTTCATTCTGAAAGGTGAATTTACCAAACTCAAGAGACGTTTGGAAGTGTCTGAAATAAAATATTCATCCTAACAATTTCAAATTGTCTTTATTATTTTATGAGATTTAAACAATCAGTGGTGAATAAGTGATGGAAACCTTCAAATCTTTGAAATGTTAATATTTACCTATTCGTTTTGGCAAAGGACACCGCCATTATTTTTTCAAATAAGAATGAGTGAAAAGACCACGAATTAGTGCATTTCATTTCTTTTTTGTAACAGTAATTTTAACAATGCAACGAGACAGACACCTTTATCCTTTTATTTTTCGTTATCCATTCGCTGTCTGCCAATTTTTTTAACCCAAATTCAAATCTGCCTGTTGGATACTGCAAAATGTGGTAAATACCAGTCTTTCGAACTCTTTACAATTTTACTGGTTTCCAATTTACTTGCATACCCTTTCTTCAGATACTCTTCAGTTTTTTTGCAATGCTGCTCAGAAAAATCACCATTTCTATCCATTCTTCTTTCCATACAGACGAGCCTTTTCATTGCATTATAGCTACTCTCTGGTAGAACAGCTTCAACGTTTCTCCAAATATGTCCAGCTTCATAATGATCACCATTTTTTTTTCAATGTCTTTTCCAAAATTGGTGATGCTCTCTTATCCTCTACAGACTTTATGATTTCGTTGGGCATCTTGACTCCAAAATTCCCCAATTTGAATGTATTTTTCACTATGAGATGGAGCTCATGATCATGTATAGTGTGGCGACACAAATTAACATGGAAAATATCCGAGTTGAAATTATCGTCCATTCTAATTTTGATAATGACAATATTGGTTGGTTGAATCTTGGCTGTATAACGTGTCGGGGAACTATCAGACTACAGTTGTCCTGGCCAATGAGTAACATTGGTTTAACGTTTGCAACTGTTTCTAGTATGTTACGATCAAAATATGGGAATTTTCTGTTCAGATCTTGGACATCCATACCCGCTATTTATTCCCACTTGAAATGTTCAAAGATATCACTTGAGATGTCTCTTCAAAATGTGTAATGCCATTCGTCCACTGGAAGCATAAAGGTGAAATAGGGCCGCGCAAGCCAAGCTCCGTCTGGGGGCGGGCTCAGAAGAATACCCCCAGGGGATAGCCCACCTGTCGTAAAAGGCGACTAATAGGTTAGATTCCCAGGAATCTAGAGGAGTAAACCTCGATAAAAAACCAGCGACATAGGGAAGGCAGCTATGTTGTGGTGTAGTGTAGGCAACGGAAGCCACTGCGTCCGGAGGCAACCGTGAGAAAAAGCCTAGAGGAGTAAACCTCGATAAAACAATCCGTAATCTACGTTGTTAGCTACCGTGGCAATGGATGAATGGCTGCGCGAAAGTCAGTCAGAAACGGTGCCTCCGGGATACCTGGTGACCTCCCGGAGTAACCAGCCTTACCACCACAAGCGGGGCTCTGTGGTGGTGGACATTCAATTCCCTAGCTACTCGTGGGATGGAATATGGACAAAGAAGAAAGAAAAATAGAACAGGAGGTTATGGATGAAGAAAGGCAAGGAAATGGAATTTTTGGTAAGTGGACGAAGGTAAAACGAACGCCTGATAAGGCGGGGGAGACGAGAGGGAGGAGTGATACTGGAGTAAAGAGAAAGAAGGTATCGCATCTGGAGGACAAGGAACAGAAGAGGAAACTGAAGGAGAAAGGAAAGAAGGAAATGGAGGATTGGGAGGAAGAAGAGAAGGAGAGTGTAGAGAGATTGAAGGATATGGTAAGGCGACTGGAGGAGAAGGTGGAAAGGCTGGAGGAAGAGAAGGCAGCGGCAGAGGGGCGGGTCAAGGAATTGGAGAGGTTGAGGGGGGAGGACGATAGCAACGGGATAATGCAAAAACGATGGGAGGTGGGGCAAAGAGACTGGGAAGGATGGCTGGAGGTTAGAGATAGGGACTGGGATGGTAAAAAGGGGGAGGGAATAGAGGTGAAGGTGGGAAATCCAATATTAGGGGATGAAAAGGTAAAGGTGGTATGGGTGACCAAGGAAGACAGTGGAATGGAGAAGGGAATACAGAGGATGTTTAGGGATAGGTACCCGATGCTAGGCGGAAAAGGAGAGGAAATGGAGTGGGTCGAGGAGGTACGCACTACGGAAAGGAATGGGGTAAGGGTGAAGACGGAGGAATTGATCTGTCGGATGGAGGGAGATTGTAGGGATGAGAAAAAGGTGTTTGAGCTGATGAGTCGACTGTTTGGGGTAGTGGGGAGCGGGGACAGCATTGGACTCCACAGGCTTGAGCAGGTAGAGGTGGAGGTGCTGAAGAAGATGGTGGTGTGGGTGAGAGGTGGCGGAGGTAACAATCTATACAGATGGGGAGAAGGAAAAGGAGGGTAGAAATGGGGCGATAATCCTGAAGGATATCGGGGAAGTCGATCAGGAGGGGATCGAGAGGATTAAGAAGGGGTTGAGGGAGATGACAGGGGAGTGGGTGGATAGACTCAGAGTCTCAAGAAATAGGGAGGTGGTAATAGAGGCAAAGAAGGGGGTTGAGGTGAGGGGAATTCTGGGGGAGGCAGGAAGGGTAACAGGAGCTAGGGTGGTCGAAGCGGGGAGGGGAACAAAAACCATTAAAATGGTAGTGATAGAACCGTGGATGGAAGATGAAAAGGTGAAGGGGAAAATAGAGAATTTGATTGGGAAAGGGACAACGGTGATTAAAGTGGTAAGGGAGAGGAACGGGATGAAAATGGCGGTGGTGAGGGCGGAATGGGAAAAAGCGGTAGCCTTTTTGAAAAACAGGAACAGGGTAAATATTATAGAGGGTAGAGAGGATGACAGATGCTTTGGATGTGGGATAAAGGGCCATAAAGTAACAGGGTGTAAGGTGAAGGTAGTCAAGGAAAGGAGTAAGTGTTGGCTTTGTAAGAGCGAGGATCACATGGCGAGAGACTGTCGGCAGGCTTTCCTTTGTAGGGTATGTGGGGAAAGGTGACACAGGCCAGGGGAGATAGAATGAAGTAGGGGAAGGGAAGAAGTAGAAGGAGACGATGGAAAAGGTGAAGGAAAAAATGGGAGGGACCCTCTGGACCCCTCAGAGGGGACGAGTCTGGTCAAATAGGAGGAAGGGGACAGCATTGCGCGGGAAGGAGGAATGTAGGGGATGTATGGAGAGTGTTACAGATAAATTTAGGGAAATGCAGGATAGCGCATGATATATTGGATGAAGTGATTTTTAGGAGGGAAGTGGATGTAGTGTGTGGATCCGAGGTGAATGCTAGATATGTGGGGAAGCAGGGATGGATTATGGACGATACAGGAGAAGCAGGAATAAGAGTGGTGGGGGATGGATTGAGGGCGGATGAAGTGAGAAAGGGAAATGGATGGGTGGTAGTGCGAATGGGAGACATGGTGGTGTATAGTGTGTATATAAGCCCAAATGTCAGCCTGGAAGAATATGAGAGGAGCATGACAGGATTAGAGGACGATCTGAGGGTGTCAAAAGGAAAAAGGAGGATCATAAGGAGAATGGTGGCAGGGGACTTCAATGCGAAGAATACTATATGGGGGAAGAACAAAACGGACAGGAGAGGGGAGATCTTCGAGGAAGTGTTAACATCCAACGGGTTGGTGGTGCTGAATGATGGACTACTGCCCACCTTCGTGAGGGGTGACGGGGGTTTATCATTCATTGATATAACAGCATGTGATGAATGGCTGTGGGAAAGAGTGTTTAGTTGGGGGGTGCTGGAGGATGAGGAAAGCTTGAGCTTACATAGGTATGTGGAGAGGGAAAAAAGAGGGAAGAGTTACTGGGGGAATTGGAAAACAATCCATGGGGAAAGGCGTATGAGATAGCGGTGAAGAGGATGGGTGGAAATAGAAACGAGGTTCTAGAGGAGGATTGGGAGAAGGAGATCATAGAGAAATTGTTCAAAGGGGGAGAAGGAGGAGTGGGTGGCAGAATTCAGGAAATCCAAGATACAAGGGGGGTAGTGAAAATGAGGGGGATAAGGCCGGTAGAGAAGTGGGAGGTAGAAGAGTGGGGGAGAAATATTAAAGTGAGAAAAGCCCCAGGGATAGATGGCCTGAGTGGTGATATGGTGAAGAGGCTGTTGGATGACAATAGGGAGTACTTCTGGGAACTAGTCAACAGGGTGCTGAGGGAGGAGGAGTTCCCGGAAGGATGGAAGGTAGCCAGGGTGATACTGATGAAGAAGGCGGGTAGAGAGGGGAAGCGGGCGGGGGACTATAGGCCTATCAGCCTGCTGTGTGGTATGGGTAAATTGATGGAGGGGATAATAAGGGATAGGATTGAGGAGGAAGTTGGTAGGAATGGGGGTTTTAGGGTAAACCAGCATGGGTTCACGGAAGGGAAATCTTGCATCTCGGCACTGAGCAAGGTGATGGGTTTTGTGGAAAGAGCTAGGGAGGGCAGCTGGAGGAAGAAGAAATTGGCCCTACTCGTGTTCTTCGACGTCGGGAACGCGTTCAACAGTGTCAGCAAACGGGCAGTGTTGAGCGCGTTGCTGAGGCTTGGAGTGGAGCAGGGGTTGGTTAACCTGGTGGAGGACTACCTGACGGGGCGTGTGATTGTAGACTCCAGAGGGAGGAGATATGAGATGGAGGCTGGAGTGCCTCAGGGCTCGGTTCTTGGAAGTGTGTGTTTGATGAGGTTTGTGGGATACTATGTGAAGAGGGATGTGAGATTACGGTGTATGCGGATGATGTGTGTCTGGTATGTACGGCAAAGGGAGAGGCGGAGATAGAAAGAAAGGCGGAGAGAATGTGCAGGAAGATTGTGGAGAAGATAGAGCGGTGCGGACTGGAAGTGGCGGAAGAGAAGACGGTGGGGTTGCTAGTGAAGGGACGGAGCAGGGCAAGGGAAGTGGGGGTGATGGTTAAGGGAAGGATAATTCGCATGGAGGAGTCTGTGAAATACCTAGGGGTGTGGTTGGATAGCCAATTATCCTTCAAAACCCATATGGTAAAGGCGGCAGAGAAGGGTAAAGTGAGGGCAGCATGGCTGGGGAGATTGATGTGTAATGTGAAAGGGCCGGGAGAGTGGAAGAGGAGGGTAATTGGTAGGACGGTAGAGCAGAGTATGCTGTACGGTACGGAGGTGTGGGGTGAAAGAGCGGGGGTGAATGCGAGGGTTAGGCCACTTCTGCGGGTGCAGAGAGGGATACTGCTGAGGGTGATGCAGGGGTACAGGTCAGTGGGTGGACTGGCAGCAGCGGTGCTGGCAAGGTCCTACCCATTGGACGTGTTGGCTAGAGCTAGGAGCAAACGCTGGAGGGGTGCGACCAATGAAGAGGTACGGGAATGGATGGAGGAGGAAATGGAGAGAAGGTGGGAGGAGTATGAGGGCGCGCTAAAAGGAGCGATTGGGAATAGGAGAGATTGGATGGACCGGAAATTCGGGGAGGTGAACTACTTCTTGACACAAGTGCTCACTGGACATGGGTCGAGAGTAGGGTACCTCCACAAGATTGGGAAACGAGAGACTGGTGTGTGCGTGAGGTGTGAAGTGGGGGATGATGTGGGGCATGTGTTTAGATGCTGGAGGAACGAGGAAGTGCTGAAGAAGTTGGAGAGGAAACTAGGGGAGGCGGTGTACTGGGAAAACATGGTGGAGATAATGTTGAGGGGGGAAGAGGAATGGATGGAGGTGAGTGGAGTAGTAGAGAGCATGGTAAGGGGGAGAGAAGGACTCGATATGGCATGAGAGGCAGGAGTGATAGGAGGGAGAAGATGACAGTGTGAGCGGAGAGTGTGCGAGGGACCGCCGCCTGTCTCGAAGTATGCTAGGGTAGTGATTCCGAGGCGGGGGTAACGGCGAGTTTGAGGTGGGTTTGGTTGGTAGGCATCTCCTTGGGGATGAGTCCAACACTGTTTGGGTCCTGGACCCATTCGAACATGAGTTTCCCATCTCGGCCCGAAAAAAAAAAAAAAAAAAAAAAAAAAAGCCAAGCTCCAAAGCAAGATATTTTAAAATTGTCAGTTTTTACCCATCTAAAAATCAAACCCAAACAATTACCAAGTTAGTTTTATAGAATAATTGTAAATATATTTGAACATTAGACTAGCTAATGAAGGAATCAATCAAATTACTGCTGTCATTCCTTCCACAACTATTATTGCGTTAATTTTATCACATGTAGGAACACAATCAATGAAAAGACCGATGTTTATTTTGTGTATTGTTTGTTAAATGGAAATTCTCTAGAAGCTCGATGTCTTTATGCTGAAAAATATCCACAACAAATGACGTCTCTTTATATGCACGTATTGATAATTTCGTTAAATTTCGTTTGTCATCCAATCACAAAATGTAGCTTACTGAGGAAAATCTCGAGGTAAAAGAGCTAGAACACGTTGGATGTGGTAAGGGTAGAAATGCTGCTCTTTCAAAACGCAGACGTTGAAGAATATTTGAAGTGGAATTACCTTGAGTCTCTGAAAAAGGAAACCTGGTTATCGAACCAAGCGTAAGATGGTGTGAAGTGTTGGTGTAGTAGTAGTGTGAACTGTGTTCAGTGTCGACTATCGCCAACGGTTCCAAAATTCTCAACTTAATTATTTTTGCCGACAAAATATTAAACTTTTCTAATAACAAAACGTCAGGGTCATGAAGAATAAAAACAAAATTGCTTATTTCCAAAAAGCTTAGTAATTCATGTCCCTTTATTTTTTGTAACGTAATAGCTAGCAATAACCGATAATGGTTTACCCTGTAGTTCGAAACACAAAAGAACAAAAATAAGTAATCTTAGAAACGCGAAATAGCCCTGTAGCTAAGGACAAACTTCAGATCCTGCAGATTGCATTATCGGAAATGGCACTTTCATTTCCGGTCAAAGCCGTGGTAGGGTGTAGGTTGAGATAGTGAGATTGCTCAAAAGCTGAAGTGGAAAATAGAAAAATTTAAGGGCGCTTTAGTTAACCGGTTTATATCGAACAATATAAATCTGTTAGAGATTATATATAGATGAGAAAAAACATAATACTTTCCAATAAAGCTAATTTAAAATTATTTTCAGTTTAATGCAATGCCAAAGGTCTTATATAATCAATATATTTTAAGCATTGTCCCTGCAATTACACCTTCTACTGTCCCTTTTATCTCCGTTTGCTTCAATGGTTAGCTCTTTTTTACTTATGTATGTATGGGCTGACATTCACTAAAACCTAAAAAATCGATTGCGCCCCATTTTTTCTCTACTTTGATCACAAGGGGATATTTTGTGTATACCCTACATCTATCTCTTGCTCCAAGAGATCTAGATTCCTGAGAAAGCCTACTATCTGATTTGGAGCTAGGTCTGTAATCTCTGAGTATACTTGTTCCAGGTATTTAAGGCGTTGGCACTTGCAGATAATGTGTTCAGCCGTCTCATCTGCATCATCGCAAAATATGCATGTTCCACTGTACACTTTGCCTTTCTTGCAGATATAGTATCTGAGTGAGCAGTGTCCATTGGGAGACCCAATGAATGTTCTGCCTGAGTTGAGCCGTTCTTGGAGGCACTCTTGAGCACAAAAAAGGCTAGTGGGTCCTTTAGATATTATATTTCCCGAAAGAATTTTAGGATATCCGCAGGGTTCAGTTCAGGTAAGTGTCCCTTTTCTGTCCAATAGTTTCCCACGTGTGTTTTCCAGACGTGTTCACATAACAAAGGGCAAATGCTGGGTCAGTACCACCGTTCCATCGATTACCATCGGCTGAACCCAAAACCCCCCATTTCCTTCCTCACAGATGATACTTAGTTAGTCTCTCCATAACATTCTCTCAAAAAAAAGATTTCAACTAAATCATCACTGAAACCAGTAACAATTGAATAGTTTGTAATTTTGATTATACTGTCTATTATCTCAATCCGTCTCCATGCGAAGTAAGCGTTACCCAGCGGAAGCGGGTCGGATCCCTAGTTTATTATATTTTCCAAAAAATTCTTAACGATATTTATTATTAATAAGAAAATAACCCATTAAACAAATTTAACCAAGTATTTAATGTGACTTTGACGTTTAAATCAAGCGCCTACTTCACGACTATATACCTTGGAAGTTATTATCCGAATTATCATAATAATGGCATGAAAACTTCGAAACGTCTTTTTACATCTGCTAATAAAAACTGCAAAACACATAAAAGTTTATAAAGTAGAACTCAAACATGGGAATATTTCCTTATGCAAATTGAACCTTTCCCAACTAACTTCCAGACTCATAGCCACAATCTCGGTTTTCAAGATCAACTCGTGAATGTCTGAGAAACTTGTTACAATAAAAATTGTTCAAAGCAAACAACTAGATATTTAATTGCAGAAACGGTTTGACCTTTGCCCTATCTCGTGAAACGGTCTGCGCTTAAATGGTCTTCAATATAATTCAACAGTAACGCAGTGAACAATATTAATAAGTGATAAAAAAAGTCAATCACAAGATAGGTCACTATTTGGTCTAGCCAAATATTAAATATCAGGTAGGCATCACATCAAATGTAACTTCTGTCGTTCTGACGATGATATGTCAATATCGAAATAATCAAGAATATAATATCTTAGAATTTTCATAATTTTTTCATTGGATAGTTGCTTAAATCTTCATTTTTTTTTAAATAAAATGAAGATTAAAACAAATTAAATTGTTTTATTTCATCATTTAGATATGAATTTATTGAAAATCACCCAAAGTATGCATACCTAGGACTCACAGTATCTATGATTTACTTCGATTAATATATCGTATATACAAAGATTACTGAAGGTAAATATTTAAAAAAGGTATGAAGGTACAATTAAAATTCTGTTAAATTTATTCTTGGTAGAATACGAATTTGTCGGAGAGAAGTCCTAGGGATTAGTTAAACCCATGTTACCTGGGATAACCACTTGCGAAAGGTTAGGACGTGTAGGGGTTGAATACCAAAGGTATACTCCTCGCACGTGTAGATCTGGGTAACAATTGTCCTATGATGTTCCAGAGGATGTATTTGTGAAGGAATAAATCCAACCCACTGGTTGAGTTTCCAGTTCTAAGGAACCTTGGAAACTTTTCCTTTTTAAACTTTTTGTATATTGCAGAAAAAATCCGTCAAATTAACGTTAGGTGCTCTTAGCTAGCATCCAATAAGCAAAATGGATCAATATATCTCTTTCCTTGATCACAACCTGTCCTGAATGGTTGGTTACAAAGGTGGAAAAGGATAAAGAATGTACTGATTTTGTACAACTATCATTTTGTTAATGAATGATGAATAATAATTGATGATCAGTCATCTCTGATTATCAATCAATTAATTTTATTTTATTTTCTTGGTCTGACAGATGTCAATTTAACCTAGATGATCCAAATGTAACCTTGAGATATATATTTTATCATTAAAACTAAATACCTTATATTCTGAAACTGATTTTGCTCGCAAACACTACTTAAGAATCATTTTCTATTTGTACGTATATTTTTAGTGAATTGAAGTGGATATGAAAGTCTGGAAAATGAACTTCTGAAGATGTAGTCTATGTAAGATTTGAAAGAGGAAATGTAGGTCAATTACGAATGCTAAGTAAAAGTAGTATTATTAAAATACAAAATAAACACAAATATGAAGAGTAAGTCCTAATATTTATTTATTTTCACTATAATTTGTTGGTAAAATATGGCATATTGAGTGAGTGTTTGCATGTAACTTCTGACCTGTAACAAAGGGTATGTGAACAATTCTCTCAATGCAAAAATGAATTGTGATCCACGAATTATACAAGGGGCTAATGTCAGCAGTTTTATTAACCTACCTTTAACATCATATGAGAATGAAATAGAGACGAATTAACAACCGTGACTGGATAAAAAATTCACATTAGTCAACCAAACAAATGCGTTTTCAATATTCACATTGCGAAATAAAACTAGAAAACATAATATAGTTGTTAATTTTTCCTAATATTATTGTGTACATTTTCCAATTCGGTCATTATGCATTCATTAGTTGTAATTTACTGAAGAAATTTAATTAAAATATGACAAATTACTATTTTGACTTTATTATTTGTATGGGGTTGTCGAAAAAATATTGTATGCAACATAGGTATAGATAAAGTGTCTTTTTTCACTCATGGAGTTTCCTGTCAACTTTTCCATACGTAAGAAAAAGTATGCATTTGTAGTATAAATTACTATTCAATGAACGACTTGAACTACGAACATATCCAAAAGATCCAGTTTATCTTATTTAACTTTTCTCCGCAATTTTATATAAAATGAATTGGAACATTCCTGCAACTCTGAGCTTCTTAAAATCACCACAAACATCACATCTAGTATCTGTAGTTTGCGTTAGGCAGCCAAAAGGAAGTCGTGGATTTTACGAGGACATCTCGGATGCCCCCGCATGCTTCCGAGTTCTGGCAAAGGATGGGACAACCAGAAAGGAAGTAGGTTTCATTAGGAAAGCTTACGGCACCTATACAGAAACCAGAGGGGAGAGTTTAAAGGAACAAATAAACTTCCACTTTCCAGACTCATCAATTCTGGCCACCACGCAGTTAGGCCTACCATACGAGAACGAATGCCAAACAGGCTACGGATTGGAAAATAGCCACTGAAGTCACAAGACCAAATAAAATTAGATGGGCCACAAATAAATTTTAACCATTTAAATCCGCAAGGACAGATGGTATATATCCCATTCAACCACAAATGGGAATCGATGTGTTAATACCACACGTAAATAAGATCCTCAAATCTAGTCTGACATGGGGATACATACTGGAAGTATGGCAAAAGGTTGAAGTCATATACATACCCAAGGTAGGTAAAGTGTCTGACTTAACGGCAAAGTCATACAGGCCAATAAGCCTATCCTTCTATAAAAACATTAGAAAGGTTACTGGACAGGTACATAACAGACGAAGTGTTAAAGGATAAACCCCTAAGCAATAGTAAATACGCCTATCAACCAGGAAAATCTACGAATCTACTGCTGGATGATCTAAACAGGCTTATCTCAAAGTCAACAGATGACAAAGAGATAGCGATGGCCACTTTCTTAGACATTGAGGGAGCACTTAATAATGTTACCATGAATTCATTGGTTAATGCAATGAATAGACGGGGGACATCCACAGCAATATGCCGAAGGATGAGGGCAACTCTGGAGGATAGGATAATAAGCTCCACTCTGGGGCAAGTCACCATCAAGGCAAGGACGGGTGTAGGATGTCCACGAGGAGGAGTGCTATGGGCAACCTTAGTAGACGACCTCCTTACAGAACTGCCCACAGCAAATTTTTACTGTCTTGGATACGCAGACGACATCGCTATTGTAGTCAGAGGCAAGTTTGCTGGGGTGATATCGGAAATAATACAAACAACCTTAAATATAGTTGATAATTGGTGCATACAAGACTGACAGTCAATACCCAGAAAACACAAATTATCAATTGCACCAAAAAGACGGCACTACAAGGCCAAAGCCAATAGTGTTAGGAGGAGAGATGATTCCATTTGCCAAAGAAACGAAGTACCTAGGAGTACATTCTGATCAAAGGCTTTCATGGAAGACTCACCTTCAGAAGACCACACAGAAAGCTACCATTGCGCTTGGCAGATGCAGAAGAATGTGTGGGAAAAACTGGGGACTTACCCCAAAAATGACCCAATGGCTATACACAAAGGTTGTTAGACTAATGATAGCCTATGGATTAGTAGTGTGGTGAACGAAGAGACTGCAAGTGGGAGCTATAAGGCTATTGAGTAGCACACAAAGGCTTGCTTGCCTGTGTATTACGGGAACCATAAAAACTACTCCCACAAGTGTGTTGGACCGGAACACTTCTGCGGCGTCGCAAAGTCGACACTAAATATGGCCACGGGGAAGTGGGTGGCACAAAAATTTCACCGCACCAGGACAGAGGCAGGCGAAACAGTTCATTAGAGGACATTCGCCAACTTTTACGGCAGACCTAATGAGCAAAGATTGGAAAACTGCCAAAGCCGTAGTGGGTGTGTTGTCGGGGCACTGTAAGCTTAACAGGCGCGCAGAGCTAATGGGGTTGACAGACGAAGGTAAGTGCAGATTCTGTCACCCAGAAGAGGAAACTGCAGAGCACATCCTATGCCAGTGCGATTGCCTGGCAAATGTGCGGTTTCTTGTACTAGGCGATGAGAAGCCACCGGCAAGAAACTACATGAAAGATTCAGTTTCGAGGCTGATTGGCTACTTAAAAAGAGTCAGGCTGGAGAATGTAATCCAGATTCTGAGGATCACAATAGATCTGAAAAGGTCGCAGTGGAATAGGCAGACTAGCCACCTCATCAAATCTAATCTAATCTAATCTAGGCAGGATAGTTCCTACTTTCCAAGCTGAGAAGGTTAAGACGATATTGTTGATTTTGATGAATGTTTGTGTTGTTAAATTTCTGAGCTGCGATTAGACCAGAAAAATTGTCAACTATTAAGAACGCGATACCGAAAGCGTTTTTAGATACAGTCAGATTCAAATCAAACAAATTAATTTAAAAGGAAAATTAAGTATCAAAGACAAAGTGCAGGTTTTTTATTAACACACAATATGAAAATTTATACTTTTCATAGGAGGAGAGAATGTATTGACCCCATCACGACCAATAGCGAGCAAAAACAAAACATTATCATTTCGACACTATATTTCAGTGAGAATGTACGTTTATCGATTCTAGAGAAACTCATACAACCTATTGAATTCGTTTTTCCTCCAAATCTAAAACCGTAAACAAAATTTTCAATAAATTGTTATGTTTACTTCATTAATAGCTGTAGATTTGTTGTTGATAACAGTGGAATTTTTCTATCAATTCTGCTTAAAAAATTATATATTGCTGTGGCTATAAAACATAATATGGGAATAAGCGGTCTATGGTTTTCTAAATTGCTTTTACCATAGCTGTAGGCTGTTGGTTCGGGCAAACTCTAATAAATCGTAGCTACATAATAATAAGGGTTTATTAAATTTTTCATTTTAGTCGATTTAACGTAGCTGATGTTTAGATAATAGATTTTTCAAGACCGCTATTATTTTCTACAATCAACTCAATTACCTTGCTAATATTATGTTCTTCAAAATATCGCACACTTCTGAAACATATTGGCTGGCGAACGTACAACATAACAGGTTATTTTCGTGAAGGTAAACCTAATTTATCTAGACAATGTTACTGGGGGTAAGGAGTGCCTGTTACTAAAAATTCACACTAGATTTATACAGAAACTCTGCGAACACCGTAGAACCTAAAGCCGCGCTTAGTTTGAAGGCGTTTTTGTACAAATTTTGCTCGTGCTTAAACGTACAAAAATATCCCGATCTCAAAAGTACTATGGGAGCGTTCAGACTGCGTACGAGCTAGTTGTACGTATACGTACGTGTAGTTCCGAAGTCCGAAACCAATCCAAACTTGTTGGGATTTTGAAACTTATTCGTACGTTTGTTACCAAAGTCGATGGTTAAAATAATGGATGTACAAAAGTTTATTAATTTAGTTTATGGTAATAAATGTTTGTGGAATCAGAGTGATTTCACTTACGTGATGCTCAGCGCAGAGTATGGCGAGAAATATCTGAAGTAATGGACATGTCTGGTAAATGAACTTCGTTTATCAATTGTATATTCTCAATCTCAGCGAGAGATAATTTGACAAAAAGTGTTATTCACGAATGCAATATCACCGGAACACTACGACGAGACAGAGAAAAAAAAAGTATTTAGTGTGAGCGATCAATTCGTACGACCACGTTCGTACTTTCACGTACGGATGAAATTCGTATTCAAACTGAGCGCGGCCTAACTTTGTGTGGGCGCACTATGGCTGTAGTGAATAAATACAAATATTTAGGTCTCATACTAGACACAAAACTCCTATGGTCCAAACATGTACTCCATATTAATAACAAATGCGAAGAAGGTTAGAAACTAATTAAATGTGTAGCCCAACGTAATTGGGATTCATCACCGACCACTGCATCACCGTCGCCAGTTGCTCTCTACAGTTGACAAGAGTGTCTGTGCCATGGCGATAATTGGGGTCTTTTCTGCTTTTTTTCAGGTTCCAATAATTCTGCTGAAATTACAATGGTCTCCTGTCTCATACAATAAAATCCATGGAACTCAACTGGATCATTATTCATACGAACTATGTCTCAAATTTATGATATAAAATGGGTTAACCCGTTATTTCTTTTCACGCTTTTTCACTAGCAAGTATGCAGCAGCTATATCCTTATCTGAAAAGGACGACATTTTGTTCTCGACTACTAACAAGAGACTTCAAAACAGTTGATTCCAGTAAGTGCACAAGAGCAATTCAATTGAAGTTGCCGTCACATTGCAGTTGCCAGAGAGCATTACCTTACGGCTCTCCACCAGCGCCTAAAAGAAACTGACTCAGCAGTACCTAAGAGTACTGAAACTGGAAGGTACCCGGATGTTACAGAGGTGTACAAACATTATATTTTGGACGAAATAGAACAGAATCCGGAGTTGAGTGATGGAAGATTCGTGGCTATGTATCCAGCAATTTCTAGATCCTTCATATGGAGAAAACCTCTATCCGTTTGACTTCCAAAAAGGTTTTCTGATTTTTCTGCTCGAGTAGTTTTTGCAAACTAGTTACAGTACAAAAAGATCCAATGTCCCAGTTATTCCTTCATATTTAACGATTGTTATCCGGCTCATTTTGAGTTACTACAAATATATCTATCCCAATTTTCCCCAATTAAAGCTTCCATTGGACCTAAATGTTTATTTTTTTAAATAAAACTTTAACGAATCCATTTGTAATCAGCCATTAGCCTTCGTAAAGTGAGCTTTGAATTTATAATAGAAATACGTTGAGTGAGTTTACAGCGAACGTCTGTGAAGTCCCTCAAACATTCATTGTAGTCCCTATTATTTTTGCATAATTTATAAGAGATTTGTTAACCGTTCTCAATTATTTTAAGTATACATTATAGCTAATGACCTAAAATTATATAAATCAATAACATTCTAAGAGACTGTTCAAGTTACAAAGGGATTTGTTTAATTTATCGGGATGGAATTTTAGGAGTAAATTACTTTTTAATTAATAGGTATGAAATGAACGTTTTAAAATACACCAAAAGATTCTGTCTACCTAGTGATCCAGGAGTACTAGGGCATAAGGGTGGACCAAAATATTACTGTAGGACCAATTATGCCTTAAAAAAATATTGCTTTGGAAAAGGAAACAATTGTGACTTTAGGTGGGTACTCTGACCCACAAATTTTTTCTGAAAATCCAAGACCCGTGAAATACTTAGGATATATCAATCAAACAGTTTGCTCAGCATATAGAAGCTATAAGGGATTCAGCCAATGGAGCTTCTGCCTACATAACTAACATAATAGCATTGAATTATTTAGGAAGGATGAATAAATAAATGGGTGTACATAGATTTTAACAAACTGGCAGGAAAATTAGGATAGAGAAAGCCTTGAATATGTGACCTTGTTTTTTGCTGGTTTTCAGGGATATCACATAATAATCTCCGAGGGAATGTTTACTGTTAGGTGTGGTAGGATCGATGACAGATCAATAATGATAAAAATATAGAGTATGGGCCAATTCCAATCTTTAATATGTGAAAACATACCAACAATATTATATCGATTGTGCACCTCTTTTCCCTACGAATCCCATCGAGACTGTCGATAATTCAGTGAATAAAATTCTCGCAAGAAAAAATGAGAAAAATAAGCGTGTAAATAACAGGTTGCTTAATTAAATCTTCACCTCGAACAGAAAATCAATTTTCTAAATGCCGGCCTACCGCCCGAAATCTTTTTTTTTTAACCCTTTTGTAACATCGACGTGGGTATTGTTTTTAACGTTATTATAGGTGATAGTATTTGATTAAGTGTATTGTTTTCTTTTTATATTGTAGCATTAGAGAATTTGGGGCGATAAAGAAAATAAATAGTGTGTTTATAAGCAGTCCATAATTCATAAGCCCTAATATTATAGAAAAACGTATTATTATTCTACTTCTGTGATATTTTCAACAATAGATTTTATCGATACATAGTCAATTTTTGTACGAGGGGGCAAAATAAAAACAAAGGAATTGTGTCAGTGCTTTGGACATTCACTGGAACCTGTTAATTCCTCCCTTTTTGAACCGTTGAAAGGATTTTACAAGTAGAACACATTGTTTATGGTGGATCATAGGGTTACTGAAATTGTTTGTTATCAGTTTCGTTGAACCCATCACAATCCCAGGGCACAGCACCCTGGAGATTACTGGATATAAATGAGGGACATTTACTCAAGTTAAAGCCTGAAATTCCACCGGAAGATAGTACTAGAGGAGCTACTAGTCTCTGAGACTTCTCTCGGGAACTAAGTAGAAGTAAGGGGGCACAATAGATCTATTAAGTCTTAGTGAATGTCACCCCAATTTATATACATACATTCATTCGTCGAACCCAAATGTACCAAACAGATGTACCGTTAGTTCGAATCGATTTTGGAAAAGGCGGCGTACACCTTATTCACCCTACAGCCATACATTTTCCAGCAAACTATGGGTCGGCTGAAAGAAGGATGCTGCCCTTAATTTTGTCATGGGCTTCAACTGTCCTCAAAATGCAAAGTGGTACTGCTGTAGACTATCATCATCATCATCATCATCATGGCCGTTCAATCTCGAGGGATTATGGCTAGCTCAATAGAGCTGTGTTTAATCCTATTGACGAGGTGGATTACTCCTCCCATATCAGTGCGACTATAATCTCTTATTTGTCCTGGCCTCATTTGTTATAGTTCTCCATTTTCTTTTGTCTCTGCATTTTGTTTTTCAGTCTCCAATTTTCAATGCTTTTTTTATCTTCCTATACTTGATCTCACCATCTGCTTCGTGGTATTCCTCTTGTTCTTATCTTCAATGGAACCCATGTTGTTATTATTTTTAATAATTCTGTTGGTGCTCTTCTCATAATGTGTCCCACCCATTCCAGTCTCCTTGCTTTTATATATCGGACTATATTTTCTCCACCTGCTTCATTTTCTATTTCTATGTTTCTTTTCAATCTTCTTTCTCCATCTCTTGTTATATCTGATCCAAGTATTGTTCTCAATATTTTTATTTCTATTATTTTTAGATCTTCTTCTTCTTTTTCGTTTATAGTTGTTGTTTCGAGTGCGTAAGTTATGACTGGTCTGATCAAAGTCTTATGAATTTGTATTTTTGTTTTTATGCCGATCGATTTAGAATATAATAATTTCTTATTTATGCCAAGAATTTGGTTTCCTTTCATTATTCTTCCTTTTATCTTCTCTTCACAAGTTAGTCCTATAGATGTTTCTGAATAATTGAAGCTTGATACAATTCCAAACTTGTAATTTTTGATTCATGAGTGAGTATCATTGTTCAGTTTTTCTTTCCCCACTCGCATATATATTTTGTTTTGTCTTCATTTATTCGTAGCCCGAATCTTTGTGCTTCTGCGTCTAGCTTCTCTACTGCTTTTATTAAACTTTTCTTAGTTCTAGCCACTATGGTGAGGTCGTCGGCATACGCTATTAACTGGGTCTCGTTCACTATAATATTTTTCTCGTTCAAGTTTGCATTCCTTAAAATGGATCCAAGTACTAGGTTAAACAGTGTTGGAGAAATTGAGTCTCCCTGTTTTACACTTTTATTCATTTTAAATTCTTCTGGAATTTCACCTTGGAATTTTACTTTCCCTTTAGTGTATTGTTGGGTCATTTCCACCAATTCCCTAAGCTTCTTTGGGATTCCTAGTATTTTCAGTGTTTCTATAATCTTGTGTCAAATGCGTTACCGAAGTCTATAAAAATGACGTGTAGAGCATTATGGCATTCCAGGGATTTTTCAAGGATTTGTTCGATGGTGTATATTGCCGTTACTGTTGATTTTCCTGGTCTAAACCCGTTTTGGTAATTTCCTATTATTTTTTCTGTGTGTGCCTTCAGTTTTTGATTTATTATGTTTGCAAGTATTTTGTAGGTGGTATCAAGTAGGGTCATAGGCCATCATTGGTCTATAGTTTTTGCAGACTTCCTCATCTCCTTTTTTGTGGATGGGTGTTACTATTCCAGTGTTCCATTGTTGTAGACCATACAGTTGTGTACTTAGGCTCGAAATTGTTTGGAGAGGGGTTAGCTCATCTGGCACTGAATCGAGTTAGGTCTTTGGAATTATATGTATTGTTGGACTGCAGCAGATTGACACGGAAAAAACCTTGTAATAATCGTTTTATCGCTTATTTACAAAAATTGTGTTTTCTTGTTTCCAAGGACTTTTCTGTATTAAACTTGTGAATAATTCAGTTTTTTTATCCAAAAACCAAATAAATTTGGAATAAATAGGTCGTTTTAGAGCTATAGCTGTATTTTATTCCTCTTAAATAATTTTCTTCATAAATTTGATAATACTTAATTATCTTCATTCAAGAATCAAAACTAGGTCTTTTCATGACTCTTAAAAACATCTTGTGAAACCTCAATAACACATTCATCCACCTCAAAACCATCATCGCTTTATTTATTTGTCTTTGTTTTTTTATTTGCATTGGTAAGAGTGAAACGGGTATTGTGTACAATAAATAATATTGGTGTTCCGCAGGGGCCTCTTTTGAGACCGATCTTGTTTCTGCTTTATATAAATTATTATGTTAAACAGTTCGACCACTCACTTTACATGGTATGCATATGACACGTCGGTCTTTATTTCGGATGAATCCAATGTCCTTTTGGAAAGTAAATGTAATGATCTTTTGTCCATTTCATACAGTTGGTTTTGTGAAAATTCATTTCACTTCAATGCAGAAAAAACTCAAATAGTTCATTTTCATTATAGGCAAAAACAAATTTAAAAAATCAATATAAAATTTAATAATGAACAAATAGAAAACGCTTCTTCAGAGAAATTCTTAGGTTTATTCATTGATGAATTACACAAAAAAAAATAATTCATTTGTTTTCAATAAACACATATTGAGTAAATAACAGTGAACAAAATTTATTTATTAGTTTCGGGTGCTGTATGCATAGCACTGACATGCTGTTGGTTATTTATTCCAATAAAAGAAATCAAATATTTATCGAACATAATGTATCTGTTACAAATAAACGTTGGTAAATCGTTTATTCTATCGGATTTATATTTATCATTTGCTTAAAATATGCATGAACGTTACGGATTCTAATATCAGATAAATTATATACATATCAATAGTCATCATGTATTTTGTTTAAGTGTAAACTGTGAGTAATCACAGTAAATGTAAGTTTATTTTGGATTATCTAGTTGATAGTCTCATTGTTCCTGTCATAAACGTTATTATTATTTAAACAGAATCACGCATTTACACCAAAAAAAATATTCTTGAAAATATGTCATAATAATGTTTCACACAAGACTGCAAACATAAATATGAAGGGGAGACAACAGGAAACGAATTATAACAATATTTTTTGGAACCACATTTGTCATTTCGCCACAAACATTGCTAATTCCGCGGAAATCCTAGCTTACTGCAGTTATATATCTCTTATCATACCGCTGACCAACAGCGATTTATATTTAAACTGTCTCTGTTTAGCAATATAGGAGAGTAGAGGTAACTGAGGCGGACTAAGAGCAATTTTGCGCATCATATAAATTCAAACCATAATTTTTTTCAATGATCTGTTTGAAAAACGATACGCAGGATCGGAGGATACGGGTTAACTCTATAAAAAAAGTTCCTTCGTAGCTTAACCCTTTTTAGTGAACGCAGCAAACAAGGAGACTTGATTGTATCCATTGTATCCATAGGGATATCCATGTAAGTTAAAAACAGGGATGATGAGCTAAATAGAATTTTCACTGTATCAAAATATTTCCATACTGGAATAATTTACCTAGCAATGAGGTCGAAGTGTAGAATCCGAGAATTTGATCCTTCGAAGTCATAATTATGGCAACCACTGACAGTTTAAAACAGAAATATTAAAACACGTAACTTTTGTAACTATATTAATAGTATGATCAGATAAAGGTTAGGTTAGGTTGCTCGCAAGAGTCTATTGTGGCTCATACCTATTCAAATTTCACCAAATAAATTAAGCTTCTTAACAAAGCCGATTAGTTTGTTTGGTTAATTATATTTCAGATCCGAGGGCGAGATAAAGACCCTGCCAAACATCAGATACCTGATTCGAGCTGCGGCGGGGCAGGCAAAAAAGTATATGCTCTGATGTTTCATCATCTTCCAGACAAAGATGACAAGTCGGATCTTTCGATAGTCCAAGTCTTAGCATATGATGATTCAGATGACAGTGGCCTGTTGAAAGGCCTTTTAGACAACGTAGGTCATGCATGCTATAGTCTAACATTTGTTTGGAGACATTATCCGAAGGATGTATAAAAGGATGTATAAAATCCTGGTATATTATGCCAGAGGTCTGAAGTTCTTCTAGCTGTCCAGGTATTTAGTGTTTGTTAGGAAAAACTTATTGCGATGCCAATTGAAGGTTCTGGCTCGATAAAAACGCGTGCGGCACCATCCCTTGCAAGCGAGTCCGCCTTCACAGGATACAGACCAGCGATACTCTATTGAGTTCTCTATTGAGAAGAGTCTTGTTTGGCAGTCTAAAACCAGTTTCGACATTACACAGTAAGAGCTAAGTGCTTTCAAAGCCGCTTGGCTGTCGGTGAAATTTTTCATTGATTTGTGTGTGAGATTGTCTCTCCACACATGAAGCAATGGAGTTAATTTCCGCCTAAAATACGGTTGCATAGGATCCTAGAGAGTTTGAAATTTCTGTCCTAGGTCTGCACCCGTATACACCTGCACCAGAGCCTGAGGGTGTTTTTGATCCATCTGTATACCAACAGCTGTCTGCTCTTAATAATTCATCCTTACGGAGGACCCATTCGTCTCTATTTGGAATTAGGACATTCAGTGACCACTAGCATTCTGCTTTGCTCTATATAAGCCGGTTTTGTGCACTAAGAAATATGCGCAATTCTATATGTTGTCCACCTAGCCTCCCTTTCCAGAAATATATGAAAAGGAGGTAGATGTAGAAGGTAGGTAGATAAGATAAAAGGACTAGCTCCATTTCCCCGACTATATCACTACCCTCACTCCGATTCTGTCTTGGAAAAGCAGAAACAACAATTACCATGGATACCTTGTTTATTTCACATTTGCGCTATTCCAATTATTGTTATTGGAAATAGCACTACACTTATAAATATTGATACTGTTTAATAAATTATTTGCCAGGGTATCCTGACAATAGAACGCACGTAATAATTACATTTCCAATTAGTCTAGAACAGAAACACAAATTCAATCAACGTTTATTTCATGTTTGGTTGGTTATTTTTCAGAAAAAGCACCTTTTTGTTTATCTCGGGATACGCAACATCACAAAATATCCTCTGATTGCCGTTACTAGCGAATTTGTGAAGCCTATAATAAATAGAATATTGAAAAAAAATGGGGGTTGCCGACAAAAGTGAAAAAACTAATCTCGAGAAAAAAAATTCATTTCACATTATTTCTGGAATTATCACCAAGGTACTCGTACTTGTCCATCTTCTAGAAAATAAGTTGTTAATCTTATCACTTGAGAGTTCTATATATATATATATATATCTATCGATGTGGTCCGCGCTCTACATTGTATGGGACTCCTTCTTCTTCTACTTGGGGTTTGCCCAGGTGAAGAATTTTTTTCAATGATTGAGGATTGAATTATGTCAATGAGCGAAGGGATATTTCCACTTCCTCCTGGTAGAAACCAGATTCCTTCGACGCCTCAAGCTCCATGCTGCATGTTGATTGAGTTTACAATGCCCTGTGAGACAACCACGATTCTTAGTTGGTTTTTGCTCAGGCTTAAAAGTGTCTTTGATATTTTTCGGTGGAAGTTCCCGAGAGATATTTCAGACCGGTTCTCACCTAGAAGGGATTCCCTCTTTCAATTTCCTCCCCAAGGCGTCAGGACCAAGCCTATACTGGAGATGTAGAAGCTACAAAACTATTCAAATACATAGTTGAGATAACTGATCAGCAGTAGGAAGAATCAATGACCTAAAAACAAACCAAAAAAAAGGATGTACTGCAAATTAGCAGCTCCACCAAAGAATAAAAATATACAAAGGTAGAACGGAGATAAGAAGAAGGGTAGCAGATTATAGAACGAGCAAATTGAGGTGAACATGAACATGAATACCATGCATTCCAAAGAGAAGAAATGGAAGTCGCTAAAAAGAAACTTAAAATAGGAAAAGCCAATGGGGAGGATGAAGTAGCGCCAGAGATGATAAAATGGTTAGGAGAAACAGTGAAAGAATGGCTGTGTCTCATATGCAGGGAAGCATGCGACACTCAAAAAATCCCCAAAGACTGGGAAAATAACCTTATACTGCCAATACCTAAAAAAGGGGATCAGACACTGTGCAATAATTATAGACCATTATGTTTAGCCCAAACCAGCCTTAAAATATATACGAGAATAATAGAGATCCGATTAAGACGTTATATAGAAGCAAAATTAGAAGAGAAACGAGCAGCTTTTAGACCAGGACGACAAGCAAATGACAATATATACATTTTAAGAAGGCTAATTGATAATTCAATAGAAGCGGGAGAAGAAATGTATTTAACATTTATAGACTTGAAGGCAGCTTTTGATACAGTGGAAAGAGAAAAAATTTGGGAGATATTGGAAGACGTAGAAGTATCGAAAGCTCTTATTATTATAATTAAAAGCACACACGAGACTGTCAAAGTAAGAGTGTAGATAGGAGGTCAAAGATCGGAAGAGTTTTTAATGAAAAAAGGTATAAAACAAGGTGATAGCTTAAGCCCACTATTGTTTATCATTATGATGGACAGAATACTGAAGGAAATGAAAAGACAAGGAGGAAATCTGGACATGAGAATAGGGTACAGAAACATGGTGCCGACGATATTGCACTCAAAGCAAAATAAAAAAATAAAATGCAGAAACTAATCAACTTATTGGAAAGAGAAATAGAAAATATGAAAATGACAACAAATACAGAAAAACCCAAAGTAATGATAGTAAATGAAAAACAGCGAGAGGGGAGTAAGTACAAGGAATTGAAATGTAATCACAAAACATTAGAGAGAGTAACAACTTATAATTACCTAGGAAGTATCATAACAGAAGAAGGGAAAATAGATGCAGAACTTAATAACAGAGCTAATTAATCAATAAGATTATATTATTCTTTAAATCGAACAATACTAAGCCATAAACAGATTGATATGGACACAAAGCTGGAAATCTACAACAAAATTACATAACCATCTATAAGTTATGCTAGTGAGAAATGGGTACTGCAGAAAAAGCAGGAAACAAAAATAAAAGCAGTGGAAATGAAACATTTAATAAAAATAACAGGTAAAATAAAATGGGACAAAGTAAGGAACGAAGAAATCAGAAGCATAACTAATCAAGAACCAATAATATTAAAGATTAAAAAGAAACGATGAAACTGGTATAGCCACCTAGTAAGAATGAAGCAAGATAGAATTGCGAGAAAAGTTATGGAAATGGGAATATTAAGAAAAAGACAAAGAGGAAGCCCCAGGAGGAAATGGATAGACCAGATTGAGGAAATTGGAAAGAACAAAGAAAAAACATTAGGAGAGAGCATTGGCCAGGTACAGATAAGAATGTAAAAAATGGGTACAGGGAAAACTCCAATCCGACGCCTGAGAAGGCATAAGGATAAAAGGAAGAAAGAAAGGTAGAACGGAGATAAGAAGAGGGTTAATAGATCATAGAACGAGCAAATTGAAGTGTTTTTTGTTTGTGGTGAAATTATTCAGAATATTTTCCGTTCCGGATCGATTTGAGTATTTCATAATATAATTTAGGGCTATTAATTACCAATAAATAAGGATAATAACTAGCTGGACAGTTTTTGCAATTCATTATAAATTTATTACTTCCAATAAACATAATAGCTCCATCGCCATTTTCGGAACGGGTTGAAATATTTCAAAAACCAAGTAGGTGTTTGCAGCAAGCAATTTTATTATAATTTAATGATTCCATCACGATGTATAATATCATACTTTTACCCAAAGAAACATCTTATTCGCGAAATAATTAATACGTTCCGTCGTTTTGTTCATAAAATCGGTGGGCGACAACAAATTAATTCAACCAACATAATAAAAATCAACCAAAAGTTTTATCTTGAAGCAATTCACTTAATGTGGGTATCAGTCGGGATTAAATTTATTGCTATCATGAGGGCTCTGCTATTAAAGAAGGCAGTACCCAAAATATAGTTGAGGGGACCAAAATGCTTGAAGATATATAGATATAAGTGTGTCGGTTGATAAACGTTTCGATAATTTGGAGTGGATTAATTAAAAAACAGTCAGCGTTAGTGATATCATCCACTGGGTATAATTACTTACATAAAAAATATATTTGAGTTATAAAGTTCGACTGTACCTGGAAAAAATATTAATTTTATGTTTCAAATATTGTTTAGACTGATTAATTTATGAGCAAGAGGATTTTGAATTGTTTTGTTTGCATTTGGGGCATTCATAAATCAGAAATTTCATAATTTAATTATAAACAGGAAATACCAAGATGAATAACAAATCCTGTGAATGGCCGTAAAACATTTATCTTTCTCCCAATTTAACGAATTTAGATTTTATCATTGTTTTTATACTTTTCCACTTTCAATTACGCAAAAGTTTTGTGTTTTACCGAATTTGGAGGAAACTATTGCCCAGTAATTAGATGAGAAAAACTGTCAACTACAAAAAACGCGTTGACAGTTTTTCGAGTAATATTGCGAAAAGAAACGGCTTATAATTGAGGCTAGTGTTTGTGTGATTCTTATAAATTTTATTTCCTAAATTCAATTTTATTGGTCAACGAAAATCATGTGCAGCATATTCAAATTTCGCGCATCCTCACCTCCTTTACGGCGTTGCCACATGTGATTAACATCGACTGATCGACTCAATTTTGGATATCACACTAACATAAAAATTCGTGTAAAAACCGGCAAGCAGGGAATCATTCAGAAGAGGGCTTTAAAAAGACCAATTTACTAGGAAAATTGGAAGCAACAGTGTATTCGGAGGGGTTATCAATGTGAGGGTAGTAAAAATCCTCGAAATACGAAAATTCTGGAATAAAAACTATACAAAACATGAAAAATTGGATAGTTACAACGTTGTGATAGATACCAATCGATTTAGGATGAAATTTCACATGTGATGATGACTTTTCATTTAATATTTCCACAGATAGAGGAAAGTGGTTACCATTCGTACGCGGAGCACATCCGTACAGTTAGTGTAACAGAAAAACGAAACGGCACACAGACACGCCTTGGCTTGTGTGCATAGACATACCGGCCGCCATGTTGCTAGCGGAGTGTCGCGCCAGTTGCACTACGGTGTATCAGCTGACAAGACGTACCGTATTTTCGTGCACTTTAAGTAAATTTTACAGTTCAGTTCGTAATTGTAAGTGGAATTGTTATGTTTTTGACAAAATGGCGTTGATTAATTATTGTTAATATTGTTTATTTTGAACTTTAACTGTTATATTTCTTGAACAAAATTAGAATTCTTATAAAGTTGTATTTTAATTTTGTGCAAGGCTTGGGGTGCATACGGACAGCCAGACAGGGGGCACATTCGTACGCGTACGAATGCTCCCCTCTAGATTTTATTGAACACCAGTATATGAAAATTTGATTTTTATGTTATGAAATATAGTATTACCTTTTAAAATTATCGTGCAGACAGCACAATAACATATTTCTCCTTATATGAAGTCTTCTACTTCTAACAAGATGAAATATTTTTATTAAATAAACCTTAGGTATAATTACTATTGTATTGCAGATTCATGGTGCGAAAATATAAAAAAAGGGTAAGCGTACTCAGTAAGTGGATGAAATTAGTAATTGATGATGTAATACAAGTACGGTTGTCGTATAGAATAGCCGCGTTAAAATACAAAACATCAAAGTTGGAAAGCAGAGTCAAGAAATTTAGAGATGGCTCTAAAGCCGATGGACCCTCACGAACTTCTTATTCAAAATTCACAAGTCTACAAGTTTTCTCCTTGCAAGAAGAGGCATGCTCAAATGACTACATTATTGATTGCTGCGAAATGTATTATGGGCTAACGATAGTACAAATTGAATTTGAAATATCCAGGGAAATGGGACGAAAATCAAATGGCCGGCTTAGAGTGGATACGTAAATACAGGGAACGAAACGCCAACGTCAGTCTGCGAAAGCCAGAAAACACTAGCGCTGCTCGATCATTCGCGTTTAATAAGACTGCAGTCCAAAAGTTCTAAAATAATTTGGCTGATGTGCTACAGCGACATAATTTTCCTGCCGACAGGATATTTAACTTTGACGAGTCCGGCGTGTCTACTGTTTTAGAAACTCCTAAAATTTTGGCTCCTAAATCACAGAAACAAGTGGGACAAATCGTGTCAGCGGAAAGAGGCGAATTGATAACATTTGGTGCTATAATCTCTGCAAGCGGAAATACTATCCCTCCGCAATTTGTATTTCCACGTGTGCACTACAAAGACCATTTCATTGAAGGTGCGCATGAAGGAAGCCTCGGACCTGCTAATAGAAGTGGGTGGATAAATGCTGACATATTTGTTTCAGTATTAAAGCACATTCAGAAACACACACTGAGCTCCAAATAGCATCCTATTTTACTGTTATGTGATAATCACGAAAGCCACATCAGCTTAGGCATAATCTCTTTATTAATCCAAAATTTTGTGTACAGGCTATAACATATGCTCGAGATAATGGCATCATTTTTGTGTCTTTTCCCCCGCACACAAGTCATCGATTACAACCTTTAGACGTTGGAGTGTTCGGCCCATTGAAGGCAAAGTTGAAAATAGCGTTCAATAATTGGCATATGTCGAATCCTGGCAAAACAATCAACATTTATAAAATCCCTAAACTGGTAAAACTTGCATTTTTAGAATCGTTTACAGCAAAAAATATTACAAGTGGATATGAAAAGCCAGGTATATGGCCGTTCAATGAAATGGCCTTCAGCGATGAAGACTTCGCTCCCATTGACGTGTATGCTTCAAATAATTCGGCAAATGTGCCACCTAATCCGGAAACAAGTACTGTCGTAGAACCACAACCTACCACCAGCGTGCCATCGACTGTTATGAATGAGTCAGATATTCGTGAGCCTTCTTTGCTCCAAAATCTGCAACAAAACATTGTTACCGGATCTGGCGAACCTTCCACCTCTGCGACTGAGACACAATCTGAACCGAGTGCTCATTTTCCCATAACACCAGAAGTCATAAGACCTTATCCAACAGTTGTTAGAAACAGAAAAACCAGTGAAGGAAGAAAACCGGTAAATCCCGTATATATACAGATACACCTGAAAAAACTGAACTAGAAGAGAAGCATAGACCGAAAAAATTGAAAAAAATAGAACAGGAAAGGAAAGCCAGAGCCAAAGCAGTGAAACGTAGTTTCAAGGAACTTACTTCAATACAAAAGAAAAAGAAAGCTAAGAAAATAGAAAGTGATGAAGATTCAGAGGAATCTGAAAGATCGCAATTAAGCTTCCGGGAGAGTTCAACTTCTCCAGTTGATTTAGAAATGGACGAAGAGACTGATGATCGTAGTATCAATAATAATTTAAATGTGACACCAGAGAAAATCGAAGATCATTGTTATGTTTTGGTGAAGTTTGAAAAAAAGACTTATGTTGTTTATTACGTCGGAAAAGTTCTCAGTCATTATTCGGGTACAGAGCTGAAAATATGTTATCTTCGGAAGAAACCGGGATTATCATGGTGATTATTTTTCCATAATATAGAAGACATACACACTCTGTATATCAGCGATATCGCCATGATCCTCCCTGATCCTCAACCACGAGTACAGCTAGTATGGGTAGTCTTTTTACTTTTGCAGTTAATTTAGATAATTATAATGTGCAATACGTTCCAAAGTAAGAACCAAATATATAATTACCTTCTTTAAGTTTAAATTGTCAAAGAGTACACAACAATCTCATACAAAATGATTTTGTAAAGATCTCATTTAGACTGATTACAAAGCTCAGAATTATCAATGAGTAAACTAAGGATGAACTATTTTATTTTTTGTCATTTTTATATTGAAAGTTTCATCGACTAAGAGTCAAGTCAAATATTATTGAGTTAGTTCTTTGATAAATAAATATTTTTATAATAATTAATGAAAATTTCACGACTTTAATAGGCTTTTTAATTACCCAGTATGAATCTACCCCACGGCGTACGAAAGTACCCACGTTGGTACATATATCTTATAGTAGAAAAATGGCTACAACCGTTTAACCTTTTGGCATAATCGTTTCGGACTTTTTTGTAACAAACTACAATATATTTGTTACCCTTAGGTACATAATTTAGATGAATTCGACAATCAATCATGAAGTAAAAAAATAAAATTTAAAAAGTGTACGAAGGGTAACCACTTTCTATAATGAAATCACGAAATATCCCTCAAATTTTTGGAAAAAACACTGAAAATGACGTTTATTGGAAGGATAAAACGACTGTCGCGCTCAGTTTTTTGATAAATTGTGAATTTCACCCCAAAAAGTGTGAACAACATGAAAAGTCTTGTAAAAACCACAAAACTGTGAATATCGTGCTGAAATTCCAGCAGACACTATCCAAAGACCAATTTGCTAGGAAAAAAATTAGCAGCAGTGCTACCGAAAATGCTTTTATTCCACAAGCTAGTAATGCGTAATACGAGTATTAAAATGAACCACTTGCATTGTTATGTGAACGGTACTTTTTCTGAAATAAAATCTGTGATTTCTCATAAAATTCTCTGTTTAAAGCCAAATTTCTACTATTAATATCTTTCCTTGGTTCTCGGTGACTCCTTATTACAATTTTTCTAATGAAAATCTTATCGTTGATCTGTAGAGAATAGACCAAATTTTTCCAAACCTGGAGATATTGTTTCGCTATTTACTGATATCTTTAATGGAAAAAAATATGATCCAGTTAATGTAGAAATTTTAAATTATATTTTTATTGACTCTGCTTCCATATTTTTCTTAATTCTGATGGAAATTGTGAGTTCACGAAACAATTGTTGTTTTTATGGGAAATGCAGTGATATTTGGAATTCAATTCTTATTTTATTGAGACATTAACTTGTTACAATTAGTAAAAACGGATAAAACTCATACTATAACGCTTGAGAA
Organism: Lochmaea crataegi; assembly: GCA_947563755.1. NCBI lineage: Eukaryota > Metazoa > Arthropoda > Insecta > Coleoptera > Chrysomelidae > Lochmaea > Lochmaea crataegi. The sequence goes on along the minus strand of OX387428.1, from coordinate 30,322,792 downwards.
ACAGTATTACTGAAACTAGAATAATCCGGAAGTTGCAACTGTATGTACCTTAAACACATAATACAACGCCTATCAGATGTATGCATGGAAGTTGGAAGTTTTTAGTGCAAATACACTCGTGAGAAGTAGTAATTCCAAGATGCATGGTCGAATAACCTGTCTCTTAGTCGACCATGAAATTACACAAATAACTGAATTATAGCCGGCTGAATACTCGCCATGAACTAATTGAAACTCTAATAGACTATGTGGCAAGTTTCATCAACTAAAGGAAGAATAGAACTTCAACTTTAATTACAAGTAGATTAATTACGATCTTCCAAATAAACTTTGCTACGAAATGGAAAATGTTTTGAACAAACAACCAGGAAAATTTCTAATGAAAACTCATTTCCAACACCTTTTGCTTTCCACTGAGATTTACTCATTCCTTCAGCTCATTTCTATGTTGGAAAATTGCTTTACCATAATTCTCATACAAGTGCCAACAAAAGATGTTACAATGGCTTTTCTAGTGATACCGTCAAATATAATTTAAAGCGGACAGGCTAGAGACTTGAAAGTTGTTTCCTGGGATTTCTACTGGCCAATTTTACAGCGAAAGTTTTTTTATATACAGCCCAGAATTATTAGAATTGGACCTTCCGTTTAGATGTTACGACGGGTATAAAAACGCTAAAAGTAAAAGAAATGCAATAAAAGGGACCGGGATAGGAGTGTACGGGCCAAGAACCAAACACTCCGAAAAAAATAGGCAACAGCGAAAAGGAAAGAAGATCTAACCATTGAACAAATCTAGTAGGACTCAGACAATCAAAGATTCTCCTGGAAAACTACAACCAGGTGAAAACAAATGAAAGCCTAAGCCTAAAACTGCACTAGGAGTTATGATTGTTTTGATGTTAATGTTGCTAATCTAACTTTCAATAATCGTCTTTTTTTTTTTGTTCCTCGAATACCCCGGCTACAAAAACCGTAGAAACTATTGAATAGGAATAATTATATATTCCGCTTCAACAATACCACAATTATCCAATTTCAAAGCGATAAATCTCATCAATACATGATTCTATGCAACTGACGATATCCCTTCGAGACATTATTAAATAGTTAAGAAGCATCTTATCTAAGTTCGGATCTTCGCTCTTACCGCCTTGGCCATGTCGAGAGATCCAATAGTTTCCTTACACAAATGTAAATGCAAATGGGTCACTAACGACCCTGCACCATTGGTATGTTTATACGAAAATGTGATGACACAAACTACTGCCATACGTTATGCCGCCCCACTTTCTAATTACCCACAGGATCATTTCCACTGGGACTTGGAGAAGGAGGAGATCTATCATGGCCACCGCGGTAATCGCTTATTTCAAGTGGTTGCTGTATTTTGATTGTTGTTGATTAAAGTGCTTTTTATCTTAAAATATATTCCTTTTCTTGCATAATGTTTTTATATACATCGAATTCAAATGAATTAAACCATTACAATTATTTCTGGCGTTATATTTAGAAAAAAATAATATAGATGGAAAGGGCTTCTCGCATATCTATATATTTCGTTTTCTACACTTTTTCATAATAAAATTATAATACAGACACTGTAAATACTTGAATGTCACACACTGCCTAAAACTGGACCTCACTGAATTGACTCGGCTTGGATGGGTACGACACAAATCAATAAAAGTTCTTGATTCCTACACAAATGAATTGGAGCACGCGCATTGCTTTGGATCGGCCCAATCGAGATATTTCGGTTCGGCATAGCACCATCGGCTCATGGCAATACAACTTTTTACCAAATTTCCAGTTTGACAAGTGGGTGTGTTCGGAATTTACAATGACAGTTAGACTTGTCTAAATCGTTCTTTTATGACATCTAGATGCAGGGGAGGTAAATCTCGACCGTTCAATAATTCAGTCTGACTTGAATCTGTTTGCCCGAGTTATTTCGACCGACGAAACAGTTTAAATCTGATATTTAAAAATTTGTTGATTTGTATCAATTATACATTTCTGTATCCTATTTTCAAATGGAATCTCATTTCACACATTTTTTAAAGACATAGTTTTTCATTGTGTAGTGAATTCACTGAACGAAACGGGGTTCTATCCTCAACGCTTCCTGAGATATCCAGCTTCTGTTTCAGCCGGACACATGCTTTTTACTGCCGGTTCAGTAGTCTAAGACACCGGAAAGTTGGAAAGTTGCAAGCCGCGACACGGAGGTTAAAATCCCGGTCATGACATTTTGTTTTAGAGTGAACATATATTATGTTCTCAATTTATTTTTGGAGATACAGTAATCATAGTCCATTGAAGGAAGGTTAATTTTGTGAGTATACCGTTTAGTAATTATTAAAACTCAAAAAAATTTATAGCTTTAAAGAAATAACCATATAACTAGATTGTACTAGGTATACTATATGTCTATGTACTATATATTTTGATATGATATTTTATTTTTTGTTTTATATTTTTTTATATTTCTATTGTATCTGGAATAATTCCAAATTTTGCAATTTTAATAACTCTACACAGTGTACTCACCTTTTTTATGAAAACTCAGCTTCTCAGGGTTTGGGTTCATGGGTTTAATGTGTAAGAAATCTAATTACTGTTCTTTTTTAATGAGCGCCAAAATTCTGTGTTATTTAAATAAAATTTTAATTAAGTTTTTAACATCTGATTTGGATTTAAACACTTTCCTGTACTCACCCTGAAAGTGCCCCAGTGATGTGTACCAGGTGTTCAATATAGTTGTACCAACTGATAAAAAGAATTACTTCCAAATAATACTTGGGATGAAACAATTTTAAATTTATTTTATGGAAATTAATTTTGTGGACATAAATTAGAAAGATAAACGTTATTTCTTACATCAAAAAGGAAAATAAAACTCAACTAAGATGGTCTTTCACTCAACAATCACATTCATACAATGAAAATTATTTTTAATACATGCAACTATGCAACTTTTTATACATTAGTGTATTTACAGTGATACCGTTTTAAATAAGCCAAAACGAAAAGCAAAATGGACGATACAGTTGTATCTAAATTTGCAAAATATCTAAGTTCCTTTTATATACACTCACAAGTAGGTTTTTTATTTTAAATTGAAGTTTATTAAATACCTTTTATCTTCTATTAATGTTCAAAAATAAATAATCACTTCTTTCCTGTTTTAGACCGCTCTGGGCCTTTGTGAAGTAGCCTCCTAAACGAAAAGCAAGACAACTCCAATGCAGAATGGTTTATTTAAATTTATTTACTTACGAAGATCCCTCGGTGTTTATTTTCTTCAGGAACTGTGTTACAAGGTTAGTTAAACTATTTTCACTATTAATTACATAGATATTTTATCAAATTTACATACTTTTTTACTGAACGAAATAACGTGCTTCTTGTAGAAAATTCATTTTTAAAAAGGGACGAAGCTTTCTCTATCAACAAATATCTAACAACCCATTTCCTTTTTCTTCCTTAGCAACAACCTGCCTACTATCTCTAAAAGTAAATTCTTTGTTTGATTGTCATTGACCAATCAAATTAACTTAAAGTTGTTCATTAAATAGATTTTATTATATTCTTTGATAGATTTAATCTTTTTTGAAAGAAAGCATCATATTTTAAATTTCGAAATGAATTATTTAAGTTTAAATTTTTCATTAATTAAGTTTTCAAATTATTTGACATATTCAATTTAGGTTGGTAATTTTCCTGTTCTAGCTGACAATTCTATGTTCAAACCTGTCATACATCAGATGATAAATACTTTTACAGGTGTCATAGACCTAATAACTGTATTAAAAGTTTTTCTATTTTAGATTCTACCATAATACGAATAAAATTTTGGTAAATAAAATGCTTTTGGACAAAATTAATTTTACATGAAAAAATTCAAGATAATACATAAAAGCCATAAACATTCCCGTTTAAAGGTGGATCTTATATTTGATACCAGGTGATTTGTTTGAGTTTTCTTTATATAATTGAATTTTAGACTTTATCCATTGTATGTATGTACGAGGTACTTCATAAATTTTGAATTGCTTCTGCTTCTGCACACAATACAATTTAGGTTATTTCTCTTCTGTCTAATGTCAATTATGTACTATCTTTAAGGGTATGTTCACAAATTAAGTTATTAAAATATGAATACATGAAACGCTCTTTTTTTCACAACAAAAATCAAATGTAAGAAATGTCTTTTTGAACATCTAGTTAATAAGTGCCCTGTACATAATAACACTTGAACAGTCTGTCAAAGAAAGGGACATTTTGCAAAGGCATGTTATTATAACAAGCAGAAAACTGAAGGTCCAAGCACGAGCAGTGAACCAACTGGAATGCAAGATTCAAGAAGAAAGTATAACGAGAATAGTAATCGTGTAAGACAAGTTGAAATGGAATGTATTAATGAAAATTCAGAAGATGAACTGTACATTATTGAATGTTTATCTAAAGTAAATAACTAATATAGGAATTATTGGTATGAAAAAATTATTGTACAAGGTAAGCCTATTCGTTTCAAGTTGGATTCAGGATCAGATACCAGTATTTTATCAAAAAGTCAATTTATTGCGTTAAATTTCAAAAATGTGAGCTAAGTGCAAACCCCACATCTGACACCCTAATTATGTTGGCCAATAAATATACTTTTGTCTTAGATCTTAGCTCTTTATTAAGGTCTTTATTTAGGTAGATAAATGCTGCACACAATACATTTTAGGTTACCTATCTGTCTTATGTCTAATGTCAATTATAATAGTGGACCACAATTCTTTTCTTATGAGTTTCACTCTTCGTAATTAATACCTGAGCGCGCCAATAACTACATCAGCACATAAATCTTGAATAACAGACATACGGATATTTGGATGCAATCTGCTAGATCTACAAAGCAGTGTCCAGATATAGAATACTTTAATTTCGTGGATGCCATTAGTATGTGACCAGAACATGGAAAAATTTTAATCTTCAAAAATGAGGCAAAGTTTTTATTTAGGTACAATTCTGAGCTACCAGTATCTATTGAAGCACTGGCAGGAGTTCCGTTAATTTTGATTTTAATTAGACTTTTAGATATGCTTTGTGGGGCGGCAGATATTTGGAGTTTGAAGAGGTAGATGGAGAAGTAACAGGTGAAATTGGAGCTGATGAAGGTTTATACTTCTTGCTTTGACATACTTTTGTGAAGTGTCCTTGTTTACCACATTCGTAACAAACAGAATTTTTAGCTGGACATGAACTCCGTAAATGTTTTTTATTAGATCCACAGTAGTATCATTTGAAGTTTTTAACTGCAGCAGACGTAACTTGATTTGATTCTAGCGAATTTTCGATTGATTGGATTGAATTAACAACTTGAGGAGCGGAAATATAAGCTTCTGAATGTTTTTGCGCATATTCTAGTGATTGAGCTGAGGTTAAAGTTTCCTCTAATGTTAAAGTACGGTTCTCTTACAAACGCTGCCTAATGTGCGCAGAAGTTAGTCCAGTAATAAAAGAATCTCTTGATTTTGATTATAAGAAACAGTTTTAAAATTACAGTCGTTAGCTAGTTGCTTTAAGATTAGTATATACTGATCCACATTTTCTCCAAATTGTTGTTTTCTAGTCATGAGACTATGTCTTGCAAATATTTCGTTCTTAGGTTTTACAAAAGCAGATTCAAGGACTTGCATAACATCAGCATATTTCTCACAGTCGGCAATAAGAACAAAGTTGATGTTACTAGCATAATTTACTAGTAGCTTGAGTTTTCGCTCCTCATTTATTCCTTCAACAGACAAAATAAAATTTTTAAATGCAGTTTTGCAGTGTTACCATTACCTTGAAGAATTAGAAATTAGAGACTCACAATATGAAGTCGTCAATGGACAGATAAATCTAGAGAGCTCTCCACTATTAAACTGTCTTCTTGAGTAACAATTGTGAAGATCAGCAGATATAGTTTTCCTTGGTTTCCTATATCATTGCACAGTTATACTAATCTTAAATAGGAAAAAGGTATCCCCATAGCGCTAATTATACCTTAAGCTTAAATATTTGTAATATCGATGGTGTGCGATTTTGAGTTTTATGCACCATACCATAACTCTGTGGTCATTTTGGCAAAAAGGCGAACGTGTTACGATGAAAATGAAGGAATTATATCAAAAAAACAATTTTTATTCAGGGCAAACGTGCCGTACCCAGTGAGCCAAAAGGACGAATGTGCAACACTACTAATAGGCAAAAGGGTGAACGTGTATTGTTTTTCAATGCAAATTAGAACCTCACTTATTTTATAGAAATGTCGGTGTCTAAGAAATTGTCTACTGTCAAAATATATTAAAATTATGTCTAATAGAGCTAGAAGGATAATAAATTTACTTATACATAGTGATAATGAAAGGATTACTAAGTACTAAGTGATATAAATTGGGCACCTCATATATCAAGAATAGCTGACAGTCCAGAGGTTGAAGATAGCCCAAGTTCCGGTGTTTCAGGTGCCATTATAACAACTTGAAACGAAGAAAATAATCCTATTAACATTGAAAAAAATGAAGAGGTGAGTATGAAACAGTGTCATTTTCAGTAGTGGACGTAGAAAATAGTATATTGTGCAACAAGTCCAGAAAACAGCGTTTTTTGACACGAGTGTAAAAATTAGTAAAAAAATAGTTTATAGGATACACACTGCTGACTCCCATGTAAATCAAATTCAAAAAATAAGCCAACCTGTAAAATAAAAAACTAACACAAATAACCTGTAGGATTTTAAATGATTCTAGGCCGAACTACCCTTGAAAGATGATCATAATTTAAAGCTAGGGGATGTATATTTGGCAGAAAATACTGTGCCCTCATTGGATATTTCTAAGATGAATATTATCTTTCAAGAAACAACAGACACAATGCAACACGACTTAGTTTTGAAAAGGACCATTGAAGGGCGAATAGACATATCTCTATAAAATATGGCTGGATTAAGGGCGAATTTGCACAAAAATACGGATATTAACTCACTTATTTTATATTTTAGAGTTTATTTGTCTGTTTTGTTGTAATAATAAATATTTGATAACACAAAAGCATCACTTTTTACTTCACTTTGATAATCATTTAATTTTTTTCTTGCCAAACTCATTATTGAACTAAGCAGGACTATTTCATCGATTTGTAACTCACTACAAGAACTACAAGGTCCAATTGAGTCTCGAGTTCTAGGAAGTGATCAGTGCTCTCCAAAACCAAATATTTGTAGGACAATAATAATGATTTTGTCAATGTCCTGTATAGGTGGAGAAACTTAAAAGTAGTTTTTTCATGCAAAAACGTTCAAAACAATCTGACTACTCACTTTTTCATCCAAGTTATTCGAAATAAACAATATTACTGGAAAAAATCAGACATCATCAATAAGACATCAATTTAGGACACCATGTACGTTTTTCAATTACTTTTCGATGAAAATGAGCCTCGGTAGTGATTAAGCTGGAAATGATTGCACAGTTTTGGTCTAGCATACTTACTGCAAATGTCATAATCATGAAATTTAAATATTATTTCAACTTCTTGTCAGTTTAACAGTAAAAAGGTAATAATGAATCGCTTCGGAACAATTTGTTTGAATGAAATATCCGAAACCAAAGTATGTTATGAACACGTCGAATCAAATTACTCAAAAATTCATTCGCCGTTTGTAATTACTATTGAATATCCAATTAAATACACTCCCAGACAAATCAACCAACAATTTTCGAACCAGTTGTATCTAAATTAAATTTGTTGATTAATATTATTTTGCAAATGTTGTTTTATTAGTGTTTATTACTATTTGTATCAATTTGCTCACCTCCTTCATTTTTCACAAATTCATTCTGCAATGACTTTTTTTAAATTATTTTAACGACCAAATCAAATTATTTTCTCTTCTCCTTTTTGGAAATTTGGTTGTTTAAAGCGTTATTCTAGTCCAGAAATTTGAAAAAAATTGATTTTTTGCTCATATTTTTAAAGCTTAAGCCTTTAAGAGTATATTTTCAAGATTTTAATTATTTTCTAACTATTTTAGTGACTTGTCATGAAGCAAATATATGCGTTCACCGTTAAACCCAGATTGAGCGCACCAAAAGTTGAGCTACTGACGCTTTAAACGAGACCAGAACCGTCTGGTTTGGGCCTCTAACTTAAACTATAACAGACTGCAATTTTAACTATTTTTGAAAAATTTGGAAGATTCCGTCGCATGCGAGAGAATTTCTTATCGTCTGTACTGACGAAAGTTAAATTTATATTTTTAATCATTTCCTGTCCTCGTATAAGTTATGACATTTTCAAATTATCAATAAACAAAGATTTTATTCAATTGCCTGGTTTAAATAGTTTGACGTTTCTCGTTAATTGTTTAGACTTGTCAGTTTGCACTGAAAGCTTGTAAGTTTTTTTTAGTTATCATGATTTCTGATTCGGAAAATTATTTAGCTTTTCCAAGAATACACCACCAGAAATAGTAAATTAACCTGAGGAAACCTCTTTGGACTTATCACTAGTAAAATCGAAAATGAGATATGAAGAAATAATATGCAAAATTCATGCATTGGAAAGTTGATAATCACGTAAATTCATTCAAGAATTTTTTCTGGGGATAAATAATACTAATTTATAATAATATGTATAAACATCAAAGATTATCCTTTTGCGACAAATAAAAAAGAATCCCAATAATAATTAAATAATTTTTACCTGTCTCGGTTGACGCAGTCGGGATCCCCAGCTAAAAGCAGGTGATTTTCATTAGATAGGGAGGTTTCCTGAAAATATTAACAGGATTAAATTCTTGAACTGCATTTTTTATTTAAAAAAATTTTTTTGTTTTATCAATTCTACTTCCGATAAAATTATCTCTTTCTTTCAACCTAGTTGGTGTTAAGAAATAGAAAAAAATCAAGTCCAGCTGACCTATTTTTGTTAATTGTCCAAAAGCATTTATTTAAGAAATGATTCAACAAATAAAAATTTCGTTTCCGCTGATAGTATAATTTCATCTCAACAATCGAAAGATTGAATATCGATTTTTGGCGGATGAACTCCTATTGATTCCTTCGTTCCAGAGCACACTGAGCTACATTCGTTAACGAACATCAATATATACAATTATGCAAATAAATGCAAAACCCCGTTTTCGCGACCCGCCTTCCGGATTTGAATTCATTAAGCGAACAATAGGAAGAGAGATAAGAAGGTCTTGTTCCTGGACTTTACTGACGGTAGCGACTTCTGAAATGAGAAATAGAAGAACGACCCAACTTTTAAGTGTAGTGCAGTTTATCGCTTAAATCAGATATTTTCCCCTGAAACCTATTTTATTATTCCAAGAGACAACTGCGTCTTATATTTTTTATAAAATTAATATAACATTCTGTTCTGTATGTTCTTCGAGGTATATGTGTTACTATAAATGCCCGAACTACGGTAAATCCTAAGATTTTCCAGTAAAACCTAAGATTTACCAACTCTTGATGGTAAAAGTCCGAACCATTCTAGGATCATCGTGTGTTTCGAACTTTTAACATCATTCACTTAGTAAATCTTAGGATTTGCCCGAAAAACACGGTGAATCTTGGAATAAACATGTCAGAAGGTGTTCGGCGTATGGTCTCGTACTCTATTTTTTCAAATTTTAACAATCATTGACTATTTTTAACAATTATTGACCAATTTCAACAGTTTTGACAACTATTGATCATTTTCGACAATTTTTCACAAAATTTCACCGTTTTAGACCATTTTATCAAATTTTAACAATAATTGACCATTTTTGACAGGTTATGACAATTATTGACCATTTTTGACAATTTTTCACAAATTTTGACCATTTTTAAACAATTATTGACCATTTTTGACAGGTTTTTTATAATTATTGACCATTTTTTCAAAATTTTGACCATTTTTCAAAAATTTTGACAATTTTTGACCATTTTTTCAAAATTTTGACGATGATTGACCATTTTTGACATTTTTCGAAAATTTTGACAATTTTTGACCATTTTTTGTAATTATTGACCATTTTTACAATATTTTGACCATTTTTCAACATTTTTTAAAATTCTAACAATTATTGACCATTTTTGACAGTTTCTGACAATTACTGACCATTTTTCACAATTTTTCATAAATTTTGACCATTTTTCAAAAATTTTGACTTTCATAATTATTGTAAATTTTTCAAAATATTTAACAATTTTTGATTATTTTTCAAAATTTAAACAATAATTATTGACTATTTTTGACCATTTTTTCCAATATTTAACAATTTTTGACAAATTTCGACAGTTTCTGACAGTTTTTGACAATTTTTGACAGATTATGACAATTATTGACCATTTTTGACAATTCTTAACAATTATTGACCATTTTTGACAGTCTTTTATAATTATCGACAGTTTTTGACAATTATTAAACATTTTTCCAAATTTATGACAATTTTTGAAAATATTCGGCAATTATTAACCATTTTTTCAAAATGTTGACAGTTTTTGACAATTTTTGACAGATTATGACAATTATTGACCATTTTTGACATTTTTTCAAAAATTTTGACAATTCTCAACAATTATTGACCATTTTTGACAGTCTTTTATAATTATTGACAGTTTTTGACAATTATTAAACATTTTTCCAAATTTATGACAATTTTTGAAAATATTCGGCAATTATTAACCATTTTTTCAAAATTTTGACAGTTTTTGACAATTTTTGACAATTATTGACCATTTTTTAAAATTTTTGACAATTTTTCATAGAGAGAGAGAGAGAGAGAGAGAGAGAGAGGGGGGGGAGGCGTGCCGCTGTGTAGCCTACGAAAGAGAAAAGAGCAAGAAGGCGGCTGAGGAAGAGAGGGAAGAGAGTTAGCGCAGCGGGCGGCCGAGAAAAAGACGAAGAATGAATCATCGCGTGACGAACACCTCTCACGAGTTCACTAGCCTTCCCTATGTCGTGCAATAGGAAGCAAGCTTCAAAAACAAATTCATATTAGTTTACCAAGACCATCTTACTAAATTTGTTATCCTTCGTGCACTCCAAAGTAAACGTGCAGCAGAAGTTGCATACCACCTCTTAGATATTTTCACCACTTTTGGAGTGCCAAACATCCTTCAGTCCGATAATGGTCGTGAGTTTTGTAACCAAATAATTGAAAGTTTATGCTCTACGTGGCCGGATGTTAAAATCGTACATGGAAAACCAAGACATAGCCAGAGTCAAGGATCAGTGGTGCGTACCAATCAAGACATCGAGAATATGCTCAGCACGTGGTTGGAAACCAATCAGTTGTCGAAGTGGTCAGAAGGTTTGAAATTCATTCAGGCCATGAAAAATAGAGCACATCATGAGGGTTTTAAATGCTCCTTTTATAAAGCAATGTTTGGTAGTCTGAAAAAGATTTCGAGAATTTGTTGCATTTTCAAAAAAATACGGAACAAAATATTGACTTCGAAAATGCAATTGAACAGAACAAGGAAGGAAACGTTGTTGAAAATGAGTCGGGAGAGGACATAAACAGTGGAAATGTGAGGAACAAAACAAAAGAAAAAGTAATCGAAAAAATGATGGAGACAGAAAAGGCAACTCAAGCTCAACAAGATCCAATACCGAAAAAGATGGAATCTGTTCAGACAATAAGAAAAAAAGCAAAATTTAATTTGGAAAACCAAGCTGGAAAAATGAAAGCCACATCGTCTGATAAATATCCAAATGTAAGACTGAAGGTACCTGACATTGACAGAACTAAAACTGACCCTAAAAGCATTACCTATTAATTGCTGTTGTGGTAGATGTAAAGGACAATGAGTTTTACCAACTAGGTACCAAAATTGGAGTACTAAAGCAGCTTTACACACAGAATCCGTTTACGTCATGCTCTGAAGATTGTATGAAGATGAATAAAGTTGTTGAAGATAAAGGAGTGAGTTTTCGAGAAGTTGTCGGAAAATTGTCGTTGACTGGAGGACAAGGCTTCAAGAAATGTAACTCTCTCAAAAAATTATTGTCGAAGAAATGCGCTTGCAAGTCATCAGGATTACTTTGTTATTCTAAATGCCATAACAGCGCTCCGTGTTATAACAAATAATTTTTTTACTACCTATTAATAAATGACAACTGATTAATTGTCTTGTCTTCGATTTGATTAATAAATAAATATCGGTAATTGTATACAACAACTACTTTTCGTATTATTCGCCAATTTTTCCAGAAACCTACTTGAAATCACTGTAAAATGCATTTCCAACAAGTCCCGATAAGCGCACTTACGGGATAAGGGAGTGAATAGGGATGCTGGGTGGGTAAACAAGAGTAACAACATAATTCTCAAATAAAATGACGCTTTGTTGTTGTATACTCTTGTATTTTGATTTAACCTAACCTAACCTAACCGTAAACCAAAATTAACAATGAAAACTCCTGGTATTTCTCACCCCAAATCAAAACACAAAAGTATACAACAGAGAAAAGTATAAGAAATAAGATTATCCTGACAATCTGACAAAATCGCAATTATAATATGACGTTTTAAAACACATGGCCGCGTAAAATGAAAAACTGCAACTTTAAATGCCAATGAGCAAAGTAACAAGAAGTGTGCGCCAAAAACGGAGTTGTGTTTAGGGATCCTGAGGGTGTACGATCCTGAGGGAGTACAGAATAAGTGAGTACAATTTTTTTTTTTTGAAATCCAGAAGTAGCTGTTGTATAATACAATGACCTAAATGTCAAATAATAAAAAAATACTGTTTCAGTTAGGATATTGTTACGCGAGCTACTGCAATAATATTCTCACTTAGTGCCCCCAGTGAAATCCCCGTATGAGACGACTATGGCTCCTCCACCCAATTTTCGAGAAACATCGGTGCGTCCGCCAGAACATCGAGAATATCCAATGCACCCGCGAGAACGCCGAGAAATTTCGAGAATTACGGCGCGCGAGTATAAATAGGCCACCAGCATCGCTGCAGGCAATTAGTCAATCAGTCAGTGTTGATACCGATGGAAAGTAATCGCGCCTCGAATAAGTGTTTATTAAGTGACTCTCATATAAATTATAATTAGTGTGTTTAGTGTATGACATAAATTATTAAATAAGGACTGAATTACATATAAATCTGTAAATATAAATTAATTGTAAATATAAATTAGAATAAACGTTACATTGGCGTCAGGTGTGGGGTTAAAAAATAAATAAATAAATAAATATACAGGAAGATGGCGAAGAAACTTTGTGAATTAAAAGTTTCAGAGCTTCGAAGAGAGTTGGAGGATTACGAACTGGACACAAGTGGGGTCAAGTCAGTGTTAGTGGAACGACTAAAAATAGCTATGATTAACAATGGATTGGACCCGGAAACATTTGAATTCACCGACGAAGAGTCCGCCTCTATAACCTCTTCCATAAAAAACGAAATTTCAGCCATGGAAAGTAAACTCTCGGCGGACATGGAAAACAAATTGTCGGACGTGGAAAATAAAATTTCATCCATGGAAATTAAACTTTCGGCGGACATGGAAAACAAAATGTCGGACATGGAGAATAAAATTTCGAGGGACATGAAAAATGAAATGACATCCATGAAGACTGATATTTCTGCCGTGGAAGAAAAGATTAAAAGAATGGAGCAAGAAATGAAACAAAAAATCAAAGAAATCGAAAGGAAGACTAGTAATAAACCGGATATTACAACTAGGCAAGCCCCGAATAACGACGAACTGGCAGAGAAAGTAGAGTTGAAACCGAAAATGGAAAACGATATTAACAGCCGAGTGAAACTGCCAACATTCGATGGTAAAACGTCATGGCCGAACTATCTTAAGCAATTCGAGGCGGCATCGAAGGCAAACAACTGGAGTGAGAAGGAAAAAGCGTTAAATTTAACTCTTGCCCTTAGAGGAGACGCTATGGATATCCTCCAGACCATTCCAGTGGAAGAGGCCGAAGATTTTGAACAAATGATAGCAGTGGCTGGACAATCCCTTAGCCTTCAAGAGAAGAAAAAAATCAGAGAACTCTTGCTACAATACCGATCTTTTTTTGTACCAAAAGGAGGAAAGACAGGAAGAACATCTGCTGTCAAACACAAAATTGACACCGGCGACGCTAAACCGATAAGACAATCGGCTCGACGGCTACCACAGAAGCTACCACAGAAGCTACCACAGAAGCTACCACAAAAGAGAGGAAGCGGAGAGAATTGTTCGCGAGATGGAAAAGGACAAGGTAATAGAACCTTCTACCAGCCCTTGGGTCTCTCCGGTAGTTCTGGTAAAGAAGAAGGATGGAACCACGAGGTTTTGCGTGGACTACCGGCAGTTGAACAATGTTACAAAGAAAGATAGCTACCCTCTGCCGAGAATCGACGACACTCTGGATACGCTGGCCAGTAGCAAATTGTTTTCTACCTTGGACCTGAAGTCTGGATATTGGCAGGTAGAAATGGATCCAGCCGATAGAGAAAAGACAGCGTTCACCACCGGATCTGGACTATGGCATTTCACCGTTATGCCATTTGGGCTGTGCAATGCCCCCGCAACGTTCGAAAGACTGATGGAAAACGTATTGCGAGGGTTGTCCTGGAAGACATGCTTAGTGTACCTTGATGACATCATAGTCTTGGGAAGGACATTCGAAGAACATCGAGAGAATTTGGAAGGTGTCTTCAAAAGGTTGCAAGCTGCCCAACTGATGCTCAACCCCAAGAAATGTCAACTATTTCAACAAAGTCAATTACCTAGGCCATGTAGTCAGCAAGGATGGTGTAGCTGTAGACGAAGAAAAAGCTGCTGCCGTACGAAAGTGGCCAAGACCCACCGACAAGCACCAAGTTAGAAGCTTCCTTGGACTCTGTACATACTACAGGCGATTTATAAAGAAGTTTGCAGATATCGCTAAGCCCTTGACACGACTTACAGAGGAAGCAAGGGAGTTTCGCTGGGACGAAGATTGCCAAACTTCGTTCGAAACCTTGAAGAAGCACTTGACTACTGCACCTATACTCGGCTATCCACTACCAGAGGGAGAATTCATACTAGATACTGATGCTAGCAATGTTGGAATTGGAGGAGTGCTATCACAGGTTCAAGGAGGACAAGAGAAAGTTCTGGGATATTTTAGTAAAGTCCTTTCCAAACCAGAACAAAACTACTGCGTCACAAGAAGAGAGCTCCTAGCAGTAGTGAAGTCCGTGGAGCACTTCTATCAGTATCTGTATGGGAAGAAATTTGTGATCAGAACCGATCATGCAGCACTTAAGTGGCTTATGCAATTCAAGAACCCTGAAGGTCAAATCGCTAGATGGATCGAGCGGCTCCAAGAATATAATTTCACTATTGAGCATAGAGCCGGAATAAGCCACAGAAATGCAGACTCCCTCTCTAGAAGACCATGCCCTGCAGAGTGCTCTCACTGTAGCAAAACAGAAGCTAAGGAAGCTGCGATTCGAAGAACCACGGTGACCACCGACGAATGGACACCAGAAAAGTTGGAAGAGGAACAAGAGAACGATCCCGACTTGAAGAAAATCCGACATTGGAAAAAGGAGAACTGTCGACCTACTTGGCAGGAGATTTCAAGGTACTCGCCAACGATGAAATCGTATTGGGCTCAGTGGGACTCGCTGGTTTTGGAAAACGGTTTGCTACAGCGAGTAATCGAGAACGATGAGGGTTCCGAAAGTAGAAGACAGATGGTGATTCCAAGAACAAGGATAGCAGCAGTACTGCGGAAATTACACGACAGTTCGTCAGGAGGACATCTAGGTGTGAAAAAGACCCTCCAGAAAGTGCGAGAACGGTTTTATTGGATGCACAGTTCCGAAGATGTGAAGGACTGGTGTAAGAAGTGCACTTCCTGTGCTACGACCAACGGACCACACGGGAGAAGAAAGGCCCCTATGAAGCAGTACAATGTCGGAAGCCCTTTTGAACGCATTGCCCTGGACATTGCCGGACCGTTTCCACCGACGGCAAATGGCAGCAGGTACATTTTGGTGGTGATGGACTACTTCACAAAATGGGTAGAAGCGTATGCCATTCCAAACCAAGAAGCCGCAACGGTTGCCGACATGCTTGTGAATGAGTTCATTTGCCGATATGGAGTGCCCCTGGAAATACACAGCGACCAGGGCAGAAACTTCGAAAGCCAGCTGTTCCAGGAAGTTTGTGAAAAGCTCGGCATGAAGAAAACGAGAACTACGGCTTTGCACCCACAGTCGGACGGGATGGTAGAGCGAATGAACAGAACTCTTGGCAAATACCTGTCTAAAGTAGTATCTAACCATCAGCGAGATTGGGACCAATATCTCTCGCTATTCGCGATGGCCTACAGATCCGCCATCAATGAGTCTACCGGCCAAACACCAGCAAGAGTTCTGTTCGGACGCGAAATGAGATTACCCTGCGACCTTGAATTTGGATGCCGACCCGGAGAAGACATAGCTGGTGAAGATTACGTGACCCAGCTGAGAAAAAGAATGGACGACGTACACGAGCTGGTTCGATCGAATCTAGCTAGCGATAGGATGAAGAAAAGGTACGATACGCAAGCTACGGAAGGAGGTTTCCACGAAGGAGACAAAGTCTGGCTGAATAACCCAAGAAGACAAAAGGGTTTTTCTCCAAAGTTGCAGAAAGCTTGGGACGGCCCGTACCTCGTAAGTAAGAAAAGAATCAACGATGTCATCTATCGTATTAGCAAGATCCCAAATGGAAAGCCAAAGGTGGTACACCGTAACCGATTAGCGCCATTCGAGGGTGACCACGATGAGGAAGTAAACCAGCTTCAGCAAGTAGCCGATCCTGCTTTTGTAGAGTTCATGGGTGCCTATGGTGGTACCGGAAAAGCAAGATTCGGCGTCACCACTGAGAGACGACAAGACCTGCTTACCGTTCCGGAGGAATACTCACTGGCAATAAACATCCCTGCCAGCGTAACCGATGCGCGCGGACTGGCATCTCTGTTTATAAAGAAGAGTGGTGCACGACTTTTGGCAAACCAGTTACCAGTACCAGGTAAAGCTTTGAAGCTGCAAAATGGCTCCCGCTACAATTTCCACCTAGTGACGAGGAACACCTTCGACGAAAGACCAACGTACGAGGATGTCTGGGAAGCATTACGAAGCCTGAGGGAGCATGTGCTTGAATTGAACGTGCATAGGCTAGCCATGCCCAAGATTGAATGTAGGCATTTAGATTGGCGAATAATCCGTAACATGGTAGAAGTAATCTTCCGAGACACCGAAGTGCAGGTACTGGTTTGCGGCCATGCTCGGGAGACACAGCCAACAGAGAAGACGGTCGCATGTTACTTCCATACAACTGGAAAATGCAACAAGGGGACCAGTTGCCGATACAGTCATCTCGTTCCAGTTTCCTAGCTAGTTCCAGGAGGAACTGTCTCTTAAGGAGGGGGCAATGTTACGCGAACTACTGCAATAATATTCTCACTTAGTGCCCCCAGTGAAATCCCCGTATGAGACGACTATGGCTCCTCCGCCCAATTTTCGAGAAACATCGGTGCGTCCGCCAGAACATCGAGAATATCCAATGCACCCGCGAGAACGTCGAGAAATTTCGAGAATTACGGCGCGCGAGTATAAATAGGCCACCAGCATCGCTGCAGGCAATTAGTCAATCAGTCAGTGTTGATACCGAAGGAAAGTAATCGCGCCTCGAATAAGTGTTTATTAAGTGACTCTCATATAAATTATAATTAGTGTGTTTAGTGTATGACATAAATTATTAAATAAGGACTGAATTACATATAAATCTATAAGTATGAATTAATTGTAAATATAAATTAGAATAAACGTTACAATATGTTTGTGAGGAGATACTTTCATTTGTTTCTTTTCTTACTATTCAGAAAACATTTGATAATTGTTTTAAATTACTAGTTATTAAGAATTAGTAAATAAAAATTCCAGATTTAAATTGGTAAGGATTTGACCGATTAGTAATATAAATATTCATAATTAATCTTATATGATACATAACAATATGTAAGGTTTTGACTGATAGTTAAATGAAATGAATAATTAAGAAGTACTCATTGTTTTATTCCCAAGAACCAACATTTACCAATTGTTACTGGTAAAACCTAGTATTTACTAAATACTAATGGTAAGAGCCCGAAAAAATCGTTCCTTTTTTATAAATTCTCACATGTACCAACTCGTGTTGGTAAATCCTAAGATTTGATGGTAATACCTAAGATTAACCAATATTCGGGCTTTTACAGTATCATATATGCATTATTTGGTTTGTTTGCATCCAGAATAAAATCGGTAACTGACATTTTTAAGTTTGTGACAACAAAAAAGAATGTGCCAAATTTTCTTAAAATCCATAACATACCTTCAAACCATCGGAAGAAGACGAGAAAAAAATTCTCACTCACTCACTTTGTTCCTATATAATTTTGTTAAAAATATATTTAATACGTTGCACTTATTAATACATAAAATACACAAAAATATCTGTAAAAGTTCAAAAGCAATAAACGAAAAGCACTTATCTAATTACA
Organism: Lochmaea crataegi; assembly: GCA_947563755.1. Classification (NCBI taxonomy): domain Eukaryota; kingdom Metazoa; phylum Arthropoda; class Insecta; order Coleoptera; family Chrysomelidae; genus Lochmaea; species Lochmaea crataegi. Next base: position 30,304,224 of record OX387428.1, on the reverse strand, counting down.
CACAGGTAACGCGAAAGCCTGACATTTTTACAAAAGGTAAATTGCAAGTGAATACACGTAAATCATAAGTAAATTCGCGTCCAATTAAAAGATTTGGCTGCGCGATTATCACGATCATTCGTACGTCTATCGCCGCAAAGATAATTTAATCAAAAAGAGCTTAAAACGAACGTAACAAGACACACTGCAGTTGGCACTGATTGAAATAAACAATTGAATTTATTGCTACTAGATTTTATTTATAGTAAATAAGCGATGCTTCAATTGTGAAGAAAGGAGGATTTTATATTTAATTTTTAGAATTGGCTACGGTGTAGACGGAATGATTTACAGAAAAACACCGACTAAAACTTCGCTTTTTGCGACAAAAAAAGTGTATTTATTTGTTATTCATATTTTCAAATATAAAAGTTAGTTAGAGAGCAAAAAATGTGGATATAGGATAGAGTTGGGACAATTTACTTTTCTAATGTATAATCAGTAACGATTTTCGTGAAAATTTCAATTGACGAGGCAAATAGGTAGGGGCTGGAAGAATTTTATAGGTGGAGAAAATTATCATCTCTAACTTGGATACCAGAGATATTGTGAGGCTGAAATTTAGTAAAATTTACTGTTTGGACACTTACTTCGTGGAATCTACTCATATTACCTTTTTGAATGAAACTACGTGTTTCTAATTAATTCCACTATCTAATGAAAAAATTATGATATATCGAAATAATTATCAATAAGTATCTTAAAGTTTTCATAATTTTTCCATTAAATAGTGGAAATAATCAGAAACACTTAGTTTCATTTGAAAAAGTAATATGGAATTTAGTATTTTGTACAACAAGGCTCGATATGATGGCCATATATGGTACGAGAACTAAGTTAACACAATATTTTTTTTAAGACCTATTAAAAATCATTTACTCAAGCTGTTATTATATCACATTATATAATATGTATACACATTTTCCAAAGCTTATTTAGATCCTCGATAGAATAATTTTCAATTGGATTTTTTTGGTAGATATACAGATACATTCAAACACAAACGGAATATAGGGATTTTAAGCATTGTATCAGAACTTTTTTTGAACTAGTCGACAAACATCCAGATCCAACAGATTAATAACACGATTATTACAATCGTTTATTTGGACACCTATAACATATCGTACAATTCCCACCACTTCGTATTCTCAACTGTGGGCGGTCCTTAATTAGCAGTCAGTAAACAGCAGTCGGTAGGTAGAGTACAATTTAAAGAATCTTATTTTGTTTTATTTACGAATTTATTTTTATTTTGAAAGCCGTTATTGTCAAAAGAAATCAAAACATATTATCTTAACTCGAAACATTAATTGTTAAAGAGAATTTAAAAATTAATTTGCGATTTTAACAACATAAAACGTAAGCATATTGTTTCAATATGTAGCGACGTTTGCTACCCCCATCAAATAATTAATACTAAATCGCAGTTCGCACGTAACTAACAAATTTTGGAAGGAGAATGGGCGCGGGGTTTCTCACATTGGTCTGAATCTAGCTGTCCAGATCAATACTTGATATTCATTGGAGTGAACTTATAGAAATGTTTTGTTGGTGGACTATTTAGATCGGACAATACATTAAATCCCTATGTTCCGTTTGTGTTTGAATGGTATACAGAGTGGAAAGTCTAGCTGGAACAAATTCTGTAACTTGATAAATGAAGGTTTATCGCGAAATTCCTTAAACACGTCAATTTTTATTTTCAATGAGGCATATTACGAAGAGATTTGTTTATCTTTTCAATTATCTGCGGGTTGCAGACACCACCAACTTTTTTTTTAAATAGAAGGGTAGGTTGATTAATTTTTTATTCAAAAGCTTTTTCAATTGCAAATACAATTCCATTTTTTATTGTTACTTTTTATAAGCAATGTGTCGGAAAAAAATGAAATAAGGAAATATTTACTGAAATTACTTTAATGCAATGAATGTTCAAAGTGCTCTCCACCTTGTTGCTGACAATATCCTTATCGATTATAAACAGCATTCCGAACATTTTGTAACACTTCCGGCGTTACATGCCTAATTTCGTCCCTGATTCTTTGTTGAAACTCGGCGTTGTCGTTAGGTTTGCATAAACCTTGCACTTTAGATATTCTCATAAAAAAGATCGGGTGATCTTACTGGGCACTCAATTGGACCCCTTCTCCCAATCCACCTATTTGGAAACACTTCGTTAAGATAGGTCCGTACATTTCGAGCAAAATGTGGTGGTGCCCCATCTTGTTGAAACCACATCCGTTGGTCAAATGAGTTGGGATCCAAATTATTGGGGAATAAATTTACTAAAGTAGGAATCAGTTCTTCTTGGAGCATATTAAGGTATGTTTCTCCGGTTATGTTTTCATTGGAAAATAAAGGACCTACTATACGATCCCCAATAATTCCTGCCCAGACGTTTGTTTTTTGAGGCCTTTTGGGTATGGGATTCACGCATCCAACGGGGATTTTCGTCAGCCCAATAACGTGCCCATGTAATGTGAACGTAGCCTCATCAGAAAACAGCACCCATTCCAAAGCAATTTGTCCACCATCGACAGAAGCCATAATTCGTTCGCAAAATTCGAGTCTATGATCAGGATCATCTTCGTTAAGCTCCTGCCGGTTTTGCATCTTATATGGGTGCTTTTTGGCTTCTTTGAGAATTTTTAAAACGCTTGTGTGACTGACACCATGAACGCAAGCTATTTGCCTATCGAGCAGATTTTTTAATGGGCTTATCAAGAAAGAGAAAATGTAAAGTAATTTCAGTAAATATTACCTCATTTAATTTTTTTCCGACACATTGCTTATAAAAAGTAACAAAAAAAATGGAATTGTATTTGCAATTGAAAAAGCTTTCAAATAAAAAATTAATCAACCTACCCTTCCATTTGAAAGAAAAGTTGGGGGTGTCTGCAGCCCCCCAGATAATTAAAAAGATGAACAAATCTCTTTGTAATATGCCCCATTGAAAATAAAAACTGACGTGTTTCAGGAATTTTGCGATAAACCTTTATTTATAAAATTACAGAATTTGTTCCAGTTAGACTTTCCACTCTGTAGATAAAAACCAAAACTTTTCGTTCATTTATCTAATGGAACTTCCAACTTTTCATTCTTACACGTCTTGATCTTGTAATATCTAGTTTTTCGTTCACATTTCCAGGTCTATGAATTTCAAGTCCTTCGTCCTGTTTACATATTACCAACAGTATTGCCCGGCCAAGATAATTAAACATGGGAATTAACACTACGGTTAGCGAAATAGTCGTACTTAGTTGTTGCGGTCACATTGCCCATGGTATATTGGGAAACAACGACTGCTATTTATTATGCATATCGCAGTCTACATCTTTTGAGTGAAAAAAAGTGGATGTTTCCGGAAATTATACAGGGTGTCCCGTAAATCATAAGAATGGTAGATCGATATTTCTCCAACCTTGATAGTTTGTGAGATACAGGCTGACAAAGGGTGCAGATGGAATACACAAATACCTAGGTAGATTTTGTTTAACCATCCTCTGCCGTTACGGCATAATCGGTGCTGTTTTACGTTTGTCTTAAATTAGTTGAATGTTATTTTACACTTAACCTCAAAATTATAATCAATGACGTACGTTAAATAACCAAAAATACTGAACAAATCAAAATATGACAACTGAACTGACAAAAGTAACAAATAAAATTTACGTCGACATTAGTTTTAGAAATACGTTAATGATTCCGTCTCATTCATTTCATGAGTGCAAGATAAAGTGTGACAATGTATGACGTAACGGCAAAGGATGGTTAAACAAAGTGTACAATATTTTTCTAGTCCTATTAGTTTGCGAGATACAGGCTGACAAAGGGTATAGATGAAATACAAAAATACCCAGGTCCAATTTTTTTCATATCTTTTTAGTTTGTGAGATACAGACTGACAAAGGGTGCGGATGGAATACACATTTCATAGCATATCTTCTCGGGGGATGGAAATACAAATTTAAATTTTTTTATAGGTTTTAGTCTCTTCAAAATACATCAACTGTACCAATTTTGTCAAAATCTAAGTCAGTGGTACCATGGGCTCGTATAATTTTATTTTACCATATTCTTGAAACACCCTGCATTCCTGACTATTGTTAACGCAGTTAACTAGTACATATAAAATAAAATACCTTTATGCAGAAAATTTGGTGAAAAAGTGCAAAAAAACGCCTTTAGCTCGAAATACAAGGTGTTTCAAGGATATGGTATACTAAAAGTTTACGTACCTCTGGTACCAAGCCACTGGCCTGTATTCTTTATCAGCCTGTGTCTCATAAACTAACAAGGCTAGAGAAAATTTCTCCAGAATTTTCATATGACTTAAAGCATACTCCGCCCCTCTACTTTTTCCAAACAATCCAAAATTGTTCGAAATTACAACGTTTAATAAATCAACAACAAATTGTTACTCAATGTCTAGTGATTCCGTATTGAAAAGTTGGTAAACTTTATTTATTACATACACAATCCAGTGAAACGTATCAACTTACTTGATATATTTCTCATTCCGTTTAAATCATCGTAGCGTGTGCTACTAACTTAAACTTTTGAAATAATTACAACAAAAGCAGCAAATTTCTATATCGAGAATTGAGCGTTAGTTTGGTGAATGAAATATTGCAGCACGATTGAATCGCTTGATTGTTCTGGTTCCGACAGGCACAACTTCAAAATTATTTTCAGGGGCGTACGATTAAGAAAAAAATAAGCAAATCTTTAAAATTCTATATCGATTTTCGAAAAGCAAATCAATTTAATGGAAATTGAACACTCGATTTAATCAAATTTGAGATAGTAAAGTTCATATAATACCCTTCTTGGTGTGCGTCATTGATTGTTAATGTCTTTCTAACACATTACGTTGGAAGAAATGGAAAAAATGGCAGGTCTGTGATTAATCCCAATCAAAATATCACAATAATGAACCGTTTAAACTTATTACAAACGTTAACCCTAATCTTTGACTTACAAAAATTTGATTGGTTGATGTTTAGATTACGCGCAAACGCGACCTATCAATCGGGCGAAATTACATCGTTCAAAATACTATGCAGACGTTCCTTTCGTAGCGGCAATGTGACTTACGTCTTTTTCTAATGCCCAACTGACAGTTCTTGTCAGGTCTGTACTTTGTTGTTCACGGTAAATTATTATTTATGAAGAGTGAATATTGATCTTATTGTTAGCATTTTATTTATTCAAATGCAGGACTATATTTACCAATATTAAATTATTTTAATATGTAAATTAAATATACAATCTGTTTTATTTTGCAGTGTTTTCATATCCCAAGTATTATAAATTTCATAGCCTTTTTGAATTTGGCCGAATACGATCCTGATGATTTTATTTATCAAATTAAAGGTTAGCTATACGTCAAAATAACAAATTAAATATCGACATACCCAAAACCCGGATATACGTCACAAACGATGACGCACACCAAAAAGGCTGTTATATGAACTATAGAAAAGCATTATTATGGTATTTTAAACACTGCAACTGAAATTACCATTTCTGCGAAAATTCTTGGACCATGAGACAGTTTGTAGGTGCATAGACCAAAGATCGGTTCCAAAGAGTCTAACAACCAAAATTCCAGCTACGTCAAAAGAAATAACCTTGAATTCAATACATTCATCATGGAGGCTAGATAAGGAGATCGAACTCCATGTATTCCAATTTCTGGTCATTATAGAGGGCGCCACATATGCTAAGGTACCAAAAAATCTGACGACAGCCAATCATAAAACTCGATTTCATGATGTTTTATTGGTTGCTAGCTTCTTTGACAGTTCGCTGTTCACGTGTGAGGTAAGTGAGGTTAGGACACAGAAATGGAAAATATTGTGAATAAGAAATCCGTTTTTTGTCCTCGTTTTCAAAAATATCGAAAACTGTAATCGTTTGGTGGTAAAATAATTAGTTCCACTCTGTGCTGCTGAATGTATTTATGTTTTTACGCGATGAAAAATATGAATATCATGTCTTCTCTTCAGTATGGAATTTTTGAACACACTTAAAGGTCCAGCACAGTTAGAATGAGTGTAAGTCTTTAAAAGAGAAATTTGAAGAATAAAGAAGACACTCTATGTGCAAGTATATTCTAGAACCAAGTTCACAAGTTGGATTGCCCAATTATCAAAAATTAATTGAAGATGAATAAAGAGATATGTTTACAATACTCATGTATGAAGTTTTTCAGAATCTGGCTTCCTAAATAGTAAAAAAATATTAGCTACACAAAAATATGAAAAAAAAGGAAAAATCACTTGAAATGCTTGGAGGAAATGTGCCACTTCAAATGTACTATGTTAAATGGCCTTTGAATAATTGAGAATTGCAACTAGAAGAAATACAGTTTGAAAACATAGAAGGTATGTATAGATAAATAGCCAGTAGTCATAAGCTCTAATAACACACAAATTTGGTCCTATTAATAAGAAGTAATAAAACAATTACATAATCAATAATATCTAATATTTTAGGTTATTTTCCATGAAATGAACGAAAAGATGATCGCTTCCAAACTGGTCAAGCCTTTACAAGAAGAAATTATGAAAATATTCAATATACAGGGAATTGCACGAGAAGTAATTTACTACACACTATGTAACTTCTTTTACCTAAATATAAAGTGTACAATCCTTCGATCATTAAACATTGTTCAAAGATACAATCAGTATTTTGTCTCTAACTTGATACCTACCTATCCTATGGCCTGTTATACTTATCCAGCTTAGGTACTATGAGTAATAAGTGAACTGTTGAAGTTAAAATAAGATAATTAGAATGCTTCATATTTACTGCTCAATTTACCAATAGGATTTATAGGATTAATAGTAAATTTTGGCTACTCTTGCAAAACATTTTAACTGAAGGATATCAGAAAATACATCTATATCTTGATACCAGATGCTCAACTATGCATTCACTATCGAACCTGATATCAAATATACAAATCTCTAGTCTATGATGAAAACATAGTGCTGCATTACTGAAGCGTTTGATGGTGTTTGGAACTGTGGTATGTTCTACAAACTATATGAAATGATATGTTCTAAATACTTGCTATTAATCTTGAAAACTACCTCAGTGATAGAACATCACAAGTAAAAGTGAATTACAGTTTTATTCCAAACATTTAAGGACTTCTCCAGTGTTCCTCACTGTCCTATTTGCTCTACAATCTATCTATCTTGTTACAACTATGATTTTGCAACAGAATATTTAAATGTGCATACATTTTGCAGTATATAGATGACATCGCTTTGATCAGTCATAATAATCTCAGAATAACAGTAAATAAGCTACAAAAACTTATAACAGAATACTGAAATGGTTTAACATGTGTAGGATGAAGCCCAAAGTCTTAAAACTCAATGCATAATCTTCAATCTGTTCAATAACAATGGAAAATACAATATATTTTCAATCAATAGGTACAACTAACTAATGACATTAGTTCATGCACAGATTTTCAATATAAAATATATTCAAATAATTCCGTATCATACATGAAAATAATTTTTTAAGTACTTTTAAAATACAAAAATTGCAATTTACAAAAGTTTATTTCCTAATGAAGCAAACACAGTAGAAAGACACAATTAGTAACATACATAAGTACGTACACAAAATATATAACTGTGGACATTCTGTAACTGAACTTGCACAAAACATTCTCTACACTATTTTGAATCCTCTGTGTTTTATCTATGAATGTTATACTACAAGTATGCCACACTGGAATTAGGTAGCTGAAGATTGGTAAGAAATAAGTGTCACCGATTAGTTTCAATGTTTTATGGTTTTAGTAATCCCTACATTGGTAAAGTGCACCAATAATTGGCAAACATAAATTTTATTCTATATGATGTATATATTTGCTTCAATATATGTTCTCACCTTATTTATATTTTCATTTCCTATTTTTATCTGAATATCAACTGAATTCATATTTTTTGTATAAAGAACATGCCAGTAATATTTTCAAATTAGTATTACAGCTTATTCCTTATCAACCATCTCTGGTTTTTCTTCAAATCTTTGTTCACCTTTTTTCTTCCAGTTCTCTTAAATTGTACCTGTTTAGAACATAAGAATGTCATCAGCAAAAGTAAAGTATTTTGTATGCAATTGTGCTTTTTCTAGACTTCTCACAAGTAAGGTATATAATTTAAGTCTATCATAATAAATAGTTCCTTTCCTACTTTATTTATCTTTGAATATTTCTTATTATTTTTGGTAACTGAAAAAACTCTGGTTTACTTAAATTGAATTCATTTCACGTCTTCCTTTTAAATAATCTGCACTACCAACCACTATTGCAATAAATTTCAACAACATTATCAATTTTTAACAATTTTAATTTTCTAGTTCTTATAATTCACAAGAAATGTTTAGTATTTGCCTTCTGTCAAATTGATAAAATATAAAAAGTAAGGTTATTGTCGTGACAGTTTTAAAATGGTATCTTAGGTACAATGCGCGACGCCGCGGTGAAAAAACAAACTGCTTAGATTGACGATTTTGAGGACACTTTTTGTCAATTTTCCCGTATGAGTTCGATCTTCTTGTATAGCCTCCATGACATTTATAGTCAAAGATAGATTTGGACAAGGTAGAGTACTAAGTACTTTATTGTTTATAATTGTAATGGACGACATCATTAGGGCAACGAAAATGTTCACTAAAAAGATTCATATAGGTTACAACAGGTTGGAACCAATCACCCTGACTGAGTCTACGTTTGCAGATGACCTAATGATTTGTGCACCCAGCGAAGAGGACCTGCAAAAAATCTAAAGATATGAGATAGCGATCTGAAGAGAAGAAACTTAAAAATAAACGTACACAAAAACAAAAGTAATTACCACTGAATCAACTAATAAAGACATTTTAATTTAATTATACAAGGGGAAGAAATCGTGCATAATCATAACAGTTTATATGAAAAACCCTACGTTAATATACGTGTTTTGAGACTTATAAACGAATTGCAACGAGAATACAATATCTCACAAATTCAAATTCCAACTTAAGGAAGTAATTTCGAAATGAAAAAGTGTCGCGCTAAAAATAAAAGCGTGTTTTCCGTCGTTTAGACCATTATTACACTTTAAAAGTTTTTTCACACTCTTGCTTTTTATCGCACGTTCATCATCCGTTGGTTGCGGCACATTAGAGATGTTGACACCCTGTACAAGCGTATCACGTACACGATCTAGGTTAGCTTGACGCGACGGCAACGTCTTAGGCTCCCTGGAGGGTATTATCTTCATACATGACAAGTGTAGAAGACGAGAGCTCCTTGCAAAAGTGGAATGCATACTTCATATTAAACAAACGCATTTTTCCGTTGAGTTAGATGTACGTTTACAATAACCAATGTCGGACGGGGGGTCATTTTTAACAGGGACAATTGATCTACTTTATCTTGTCCGTTATCCACCGCTGAATAACAATTCTATGCATGTTACAAGCTGATAATTGGAAAGAAATTGTTTATGTTTGTGCTGCCAATTTTTCAAAAATGACCTTATAATCTCATTTTAATTCAGTTTGCACAAGTAATTTTTTATTCCAATCCGTCTTATGTCAGAAGCTTGTTTGGTTTTGTGAACTAGTGTCTGTTTGACCTGATCTAGTCCTCCTTCATCCTGGCTAAGAACCAGCACTGACAATTAATGAGCTACTGAATCCACCAACCAACTACCCCAGGCAAAACCTATGAGAAGTGAAGTGTAAAACAAGAAGAGGCAGAATTGAAACAAGAAGAAGAATGCGAAGACGATCCTCGGAGCAATGGAGAGAGGGAGTCCTGGATGTCTTCCACAGGGGAGGCTGTATTGGGCTGAGAAGCAGATTAAACAATCCTGCAGGTACATACTTAAAAAGTATTTCGAAGGTAATGATATTTTGGCAGGTTTCTTGTGGGTAGTCTGTAGGGGTATATATATAGAATATGAGTTTTCAGCTACCCCCAAGTTATCAAATGATCCTTGTGGACAAAAGCTTAGAATGTACTCAACCGTCTATTCACAAAATATTCTCATTTTCTTTATTTCATTCCTGCATACTTGAGTAAAAGGAGAAGAAGAAAAAGTAACTTGTTTGCTGTTTGTTATCAACAAACACCTGTAAAGTAAACTCTTTTATGCTATATTATAAACAACAGCAATCTCATTTGAGATGTTTCAAAATTCGTTGGAAAGTAAAAAAAACCTTTTGAATCCGCCACTGACACTTATTCTGATGTAGTCCTTGTCGCTATATTGCGATTTGTGTGTCTTTTACACACAACGCAACAATTTTGTATTTTGCTTCTCTTCAAGTTTTGCTTTATGGTTACAACTTCAAAGAGTTTCAAACCATATGTCGGTTTGAAATTATCATTTACATGAAGAAAGCTCACCTTAGAATACGTTGATGTTAACGCATTTATACCCTGCTGTTTACAAAAAACAAACATTTGTTGTGAAAAAAAAACGAGGGTAAAGACAATCTCTGTACTATCTGTCAGCAAAGGAAATATGGAAAAATATGATGTATATTGTACCATATTAATGGGAAAAGATGAAGAAATCTTATGTGAATTAATGTTAAAGCATTATCAGACTTCGGAATTTGATTAGATTAACTTTTTTACAGTAGAGTGCTTATTACTGTTATTTAGATTATCTGTCTTTGTTGTGCTTTTGGAAACCCTGGTTCCATTCTCCTCCAACAATGTCCACAGAGGATATTCGTAAAGTAAATCAATCCAACCACAAAAACAAAACTATTAGCTAACATTTCTTTTGATGCAATTCGGACAACTGCTCCCAACTTAATTCCAGGCTAGGTGACGTCACTCATCCCAGCGTCAAAGGAAAAGTACACACGTACAGAAGAATTATAATGATACTTCAATGGCACACGGCTGTGCTCGAAGAAAGAGACGGAGAGGAAGATTATAATTCAATAAAAAGTTTCTATTGATATTAATATATTAAAGCTCATGCTGCCAAATATTCCGATGCCATTCCATTCCACGCAGAAAGGGCATGTTACTTTAATGTTTACCAGCTTCTGCATATACAGATTGCGAAAAATCTTATCTCGACATACGATTTACACAAGTACGACAAGGATAATATGAACAAAACTACTTGAAAGAGAGAGAAGAATTGTTCGCACACGCCCATCTAGATGGGCGTGGGATTGGCGTGTGCGAACAATTCTTCTCTCTCTTTCAAGTAGTGTTGTTCATATGATCCTTGTCGTACTTGTGTAAATCGTATGTCGAGATAAGATTTTTCGCAATCTGTATAAGTTATTTAGTAGACAATGTTGCATCACAACATACACATTACCACCGCAGATAAAAGGCCGGGCTCAATTTAAAAAAAAATGCCAAAACTACTAAACTAGTGACCGTTTCTGAAGTCACTGATTCAATTATAGTCCAAGTCAAATCAATCTTGTGGTTCTAATAGCACATCTTATTTTTCCAGCACTCATTTTACTGACTTCTGGCTGAATGTTCACCAATAATACCAACGGTAATTCAATAAATACGATACCTATTCCCTTTGCAAGTATATTTAATATCCCCGAAACCCCTAACTTAATTCCTGTTGATATGGACGTGCCTTTACCTTTGCCAAGGTACAATTCGGGTTAGTACGGTTAGAAAATTAATCTTGTTATATAGTATCTTCAATTAACAACGGGTAACTAATTGAATAAGCTTTGATTGAGATACCCATCAATCCGAAATATTTAAAATTGAATTATTTCCATGTAGATATATGGCTGAAGGTGGTAAAAATCATTTGTGGTGAGGTTTTCATTTCATAAAAATTCTATATTTTCGAATAGATAAATCGATGATGGTACGTTCGAATGGAAAAACATAAATTATTTTTCGTGGTGAAAAAAAAAGCTTTACCTGTGTATTGGTAAAGATCAATAAATCCAAATTTCAATTTAAATACCGCATTCACATAAATCAGTGGATGCATTTCATGCTTTTTTTTATTGCACGAATTTTGTTGGTTTGAGTTTATTCAAACTGATCCTGTTGATGTTTGTTACGCATACAGTTGGTGTATAGTCGATAGTATGCTTAGCTCCAAATTTTTTTCAATTATCCAAATAAAGTCATAAAAGCACCTAAAAAAGCACTCGAACGTGTAAATATATCGGTAACATGAGCGAAAATCCGTACATCCTATTTTATGTTCCACTGACTATATTATTTCCATATACCTAGTGAGCGAGTTTCAGTCTCTATTGAAATAATTTGTCCTATTGATTCAAATCCTTGGAAAAATAATGCAAAAACTTGTGAACTGTTCAGATCACGCCATTTGGTGACCGATAAATTTACTAGATCTCAACTAAAACTAAAATCATTAGTCATCTTGTATAATTTTCATTTATATCAAAGGATAGCATTTCTTGTGAGCTTTCCAAAGAGGCCTTTTTTAGTTGGGGTAGATGGAACGTAGGAGGTTGATCGAGGTGAGTTGTTTCCTATGTTATGTCATGTTCCCCCTTCCTACTTCCCACTTTAAATACGGTTTGGAGAATTTTATATATAGATATCGAAGAATGAAAATATATTATTCCAACGCTTACAACAATGTTTTGAAAAATAATTTTCCAAAAACAGTGACCGTTCAACGAAGAAGAAAGAACTACTTCCCGGGCTACATGCCCCGACAGACATTGAATTACACTTCTAAGTCAAACGAGGTTGGTAAATCTACAAGATTCAAACCAACCATTCTGGTTTGCAACAGGAAGGGACAACATAACTTGTAGACCGGTTTCGGCGTATTGCGCCTCATCAGTACAAGGTATATGTTATCGTCCGAGAGTTAATCCCGAACTGAATTTATCACTACCATCGCCAACAATACATATCTTCCAATGACGGAAATGTGTTAGCTGCGAAAGTAGCGACACCTTCACCTCCAAGTCCACAAACCAGAATTCGAATGTGACAACAAGCCACGTGGGCTTGAAACAAAAATGAATTAATACAGTTTCCTGTAAAATTCTCGTATTTAGTAAAGCGTTTTACCAATAGATATGAAAAATAATTTTTCAAAAACAGTGACCGTTCAACGAAGAAGAAACAACTACTTCCCGGGCTACATGCCCCGACAGACATTGAATTACACTTTGACTTAGAAGTGTAATCCAATGTCTGTCTGTGTAAGAAACCACGCCCCTTCTCCTTCCAAAATTTGTTAGTTATGTGGGATGTGTGCGAACTGCGATTTAATATTGAATAATTATTTGATGGGGGTAGTGAACGTCGCTACATATTGAAACAATATGCTTACGTTTTATGTTGTTAAAATCGAAAATTAATTGTTAAATTCTCTTTAACAATTAATGTTTCGAGTTAAGATAATATGTTTTGATTTCTTTTGGCAATAACGGCTTTCAAAATGAAAATAAATTAGTAAAAAAAACAAAATAGGATTCTTTAAATTGAAACAAAGTTATCGATTGCTGTTTACTGACTGTCTGACGCTAATTAAGGACCGCCCACAGTTGAGAATACGGAGTGGTGGGAATTGTACGATATGTTATAGGTGTCCAAATAAACGATTGTACTAATCTTGTTTTTAATCTATTGAAGCTGGATGTTGGTCGACTAGTTCAAAAGCAGTTCTGATACATGCTTAAAATCCCTATGTTCTGTCTGCGTTTGAATGTATCTGTATACTCTTTCTCTAAAGTTAGTGTGAAGACTCAGTTACATGCATATATTATATTCCATAAATTATGACATTCCCGCGATAGATCATCTCTAACTGTCGTTTCAAATGGTATCCAAAATGCCAAACTTGCTTTTTCTAATGTCAATTTCTAAAGAGTATACGCAAGAAGGTAAATTGCTCGATGAGTCGATACATAAACTTTTTTCACTTCAAATACCACCAGGTTATAAGGGGATTGCAGGTAATGAAATGGCGGACCAGTTAGCTAAAGAAGGCTCTAAAGGAGACTTCATAGGTCCGGAACCGTTTTGTAGAATCACAAAAGATTGCATAAGAGGGGAAATCGGGAGCTGGCTAGATAGGGAACACCAAATCAAATTGAGGGTGACACAGAGTTTACTGAACAAGGTAAACAAGGAACTCTCAACCAGGCTACTGAAACTGGGTAAGATACATTTGAAGACATTTACCGACCTGGTGACTGGACACTGCACCTTGAGGAAACATCTGTACAAAATGGGTAAAGTTAGTGAACCTATGTGCAGAAAATGTGAACTTGATGATGAAACATATACTCTGCTTCTGCGACAACTTACAAGAACTTAGACGGAAGCACTTTGGAGAGAAATTAATTCAACCATTACAACTACTGAAACTCCTTCCAGTCAAACTAGTGGCCTTTATAGAAGACACGAAGCTTCTGGAATGGAAGTAGATAACATGGGAAATGGTACACAGATTCCGTTCAAGTGCCTGGGCTGATGAGCACAACCCAAATATATGAATGAATGGATGGCTGCCAAGGCTGAAGAAAATGATAATTTATTGTAATAACTAAAAATGAAAGATCTGCATAGGTTAACAATTTATTTTAACGTGAGAAACTATGGTCCAACGAACGAGGAAGTATCCTGCTCTGATAACAAACAAAAATAAGTTTTGAACTTTTTAAAATGCCCATCCAGGTGTTAGGAATCTTAATTAGTTTCACTCTGGCTTAGGCATTCATTTGCTCCCACCGGGCTGTAATCTCCCAGTTATCTTTGATTGTCTGAGCTCTACTAGATCTTTCAAATAGTATAAAATGACATGATGCTGTATTATTTTGGAAAGACGAAGACTTTTTTCTACAAGTAAAAATAGCAACGATGATAAAAGTTGGGTCATTTACAGTGAATAACCCTGTATTAATGTAATTACAGTTTAGCAACAAAAAATTTCTCCAGTTTTCTTTAAAAAAAACCTTGTATAATGCAAAATATAGAAACTTCCGTCTGAATAAATTGAAGATGTGAAGGTGAAATCGTAATAGAGGGAATGGATTCAACAGTGGGAGGTGAAGAACACACAGCGTAACGTGTGTAATATAGTTGTTATTGGATGCATGAACGGTTCATAAACAATACTGATAATAAGCTGAGTTAATTGGAAATAATATGGACTATTAAACAATGATCATAGCAGTGTTATAATGGCATCGGTAGTTCATTACAGAATGGATTGCAATGAAAAATGCTAGTATGGAAGTATAGTAGGCGATGTTTAAATATAAGAATAGTATTTTTGACTTTCTGAACAAATAATAAATCTGTTAATTACTAGTTTAGTGGTGATAATATTACAGAAAAGCAGTAAACCATTTGGATATGAGATGACAATTTTGGTTTTGGTATCTCTTTTGCTTCCTTTTGATCTATATTACGGAGATCCTGCTCATCCTAATGCGCTTGTTCATAGTCTATTGAATGATATGTTTCCTGAAAGGTGGATTGGACGAGCAGGAACAGTTATCTGGGCACCAATATCACCAGAGTTAAATGAAGTCGATTTTTTCTTTTGAGGTTATGTTAAAGATTAGGTGAACAAAGTACTTGCTATTACTACACCAAAATATATGAAAGTTAAAATAAGGCTGGCTTTTCAAAATGTTGATGCGCAAATGCTTAGAGAAGTATGTCGATCTTTTGGAGGCCGTCTTCAAACTTACATCCATGTAAAGGGTGGTTCCTTTGAGTATATTTTACAATTTTAATGTTATAAATTTCAGTATGTATATTTGTTAGTTGATTGTTGTGGTAAAAAATTCCATCAACTTCAATGCCAAAAAATAATTCAGTCATCTGCCTTTAGAATTAAAAGTGACAAGTATATTCAGTAAGTTGCGAAGATTGACGAAGGCATTTATATTTGAAAGAACTTAATAGCTATGTTCGCGGGACACAATCGGAACTAATTCCGAACCAGTCTGGAATTAACTTTGAATTGTCTACAGCGCATGCCTAGTTCCGAACCAGTAAATAATTTTAAATATTCCGCGAACGGTCTTAGAACCACATATCACCTTTCAGAACTTGGAATAATTTAAATTTACCTTATACTACACTTGGAGTAGACAGCTAAATTAGAGTTTGATATTTGTTTACAACGTTAAAACACAACAAAGCAAACAATAAACAAGTGAGACAACAGGTAACTAAAATAAGAAAACAACTGACATATCGATCATATGCGCATGAGCAGCCGAACCAAACTTTCAGTCCTTACCAAAATCAGAGAACCGCTAGGACTGATTCCGAATCGATAACGAACCAATTCGATATGATCCGCGGACAACGAAATATTACTACAAATTCAGAATTATATTAACCGCGAACAACACTTTTCAGAATGCACATGCGAATGGTCCCTGAACTGGTTCAGATTGTGACCAGCGAACAAAGCTATTATCATCGTTGATTGAGAAGTTTGAGCTCAATCAACGCTATTATTCAGTGGAACAATTCTACAATCTACCTCAGACTTTTGAGTTACATTGGCCTAATTCAATGTTTGGTATTTAAACTGTGTATTATATTTTTTATTATTTATGTATTAGTATATTCATTAAGTATTTTTTTTAATATTCTGTCGTGAATTTCATATTTTATTTATTGCAAATTATGTCGCTTTCTCCGTAAAATTATAAAATTTTTCATGACACTAAAGCTCAACTCCCTCTCTCTCTCTCTCTTTACCTCTATCACTTTTGTAGCAGCATCCTGTATCTTGATTAAAACAAATATGAACATTTGGATAATTGTTATAATTGCTTTAACCGTAAAAACCTATTGTAGTATATCTTATCCCTAGGGGATATACTTCAGTTTTTGTTAGTAAATTTTCTTCCTATCGGTAATCCATTAGAAAGAAGATAGATGACTCTAAATTACAGGTATGAGTATATACGAAACGGATCTTATATCCCCTTTTTATAATTCATCGGTTTTAACACCTCCACAGATCGATAGCTAATGCATAATGCATCAATTTAAAGAGTTCGCTCCTCGGTTGGCCCCAGCTATTTCAGCTCATCCCTCATACTCGAACAGGAACGGAATGGCCATCAACGCATCGACAATAGGGAACTTGACAAATTTTTTTAATAGCAAAAATGTACTTTAAACCATGAGTATATACAGAGTGCGGCAGATAAACTGCCAATTAGAAATATCTCGAGAACTGAAGGTGTCCGAATCATTAAAATTGGAATCAAGGGGTTTTGAAGAGTGAGCTATTTAATGAAAATATTGCCATCTATTTGCTACTTCCGGTTATATAGTATATATGGTATATATATGGTATACCCGGAAGTTGTTTATAATTTCGTTTTTGTGAATGGGAAACCCTGTATATTTTCCAATTTTAGAAATCTTGGAATGAATATATTTGAAAATTTCACTTTTTTACCATGTAAGTACATAAATTTCAATATTCTCTAATATAATTTGGATAACAGTTCAAATTCCTTAGGAACTATTAACAACATTCCGCTTTATCGTTTACACTGTGAAGTTACCTTTTTACCTTTATTATACAGAGTACAGTCAAAATTGGAATACAAACGGCATCCAAAATCTTTGCGTTATTCCTTTTTTTGAAATGGGACACACTGTATGTGATGCAAACGCCTCTGATCAATCCTATCGCATACATTTCTAAGTTGGGATAATTACAAGTTGTACATTATTTTCTAGTTTTTCCGTTTCAAAATTCTTTTAAATTGATTTTGTGTAAGTGCGACCTAGAGGGATCTTGACAAAGGTTGGCAGAGGGTTGATGTAATACCATATTATTTATAGAACGAAATCGTTTCCTCGATTTTATTATTAACATTTGTCGCTTTTTCCATTCTGTTGAGTCATAAAATTATTATAAATGATAGCGACATGAAAAGAAAGTTTTCACAATCGAATGAAGTCAAGTGGGATGATTGATACACTTGGATGTGTATAGGTACCCGCAGGATGTTGAGCTACATTTATTCGATAACTGTACAGAAGATTGTAGTTTTGTGGATTATTCTGGGAAGAAATTAAGGCCTTTTTTCATGTAACAAATTCAGTTAGCCCTCTCAGTAGATAGAATACCAGTGCGTTGCTGGCAACCGTTGTACGTACATATACAGATTGCGAAACATCTTATCTTGACATACGACCCACACAAGCACAACAAGGACAATACGAACAACGGCACTTGAAAGAGAGAGAAGAATTGTTCGTACACGCCCATCGCGTGTGCGAACAATTCCTCTCTCTCCCTCAAGCAGCGTTGCTCATACTATCCCCGTCGCACCTGTGCAAATCGTATGTCGAGATAATATTTTCCGCAATCTGTATGTAGTGACACTTTTAGTTGTTTGAGTGTATCAAATGTTGAAATATTTCCTCTCTACTACTGTTTTCGATAAGTATAAAGACTATTTATTAAACTAGTATATACTTTAGGAATGGATATTTGTAACACATTCAGAAACGGATCGTTATAAAACGTAGGTATGAACATGTACAGTGTACATTTTGAACTCAGACTATTTTCATAAATGTGCCTTTCTAGTAGATATTTTTTTTCAGAAAAGTCGCGTAATGGGCATAGTAAGGTTCTAACTGAGGAAGAATTGCTTGTGTTGTTAGAAAATGACGATATTTCGGAAATCGATGTACTTTCTGACGATGTCTAAAAGTCAAGCTGTTCATTAGGGTGTTCCAAAACAGAAGATTCTCGATCTGATGGTTTTTCGATAATCTGTAGCTGAGCACATAATTTGTACCAACCCACCTGTGAAAAGAGGTAGACCCTCAAATGATAATCTTGGAGAACCATCCAAAAGACAAATAACGGAATCAAGACCTATAGCAGAATACTGACATGATGGTTATGGTCACTTTACAGAATCCGATAAGAACAAAAATAATTCAAGGTGCAAACAGGAAGGGTGTAAAGAAAAAACACACGCATTTTGTACAAAATGCAAAATACATACCTATGGGTTTTCTAAAGGGCAGAAACTCCAAAAATTTCATTGTGTTTAAATACTTATAGGTATGTGTTTTATTTCTGTAGTTTCACGTTCTAAACAATAAAATATTTTCTAACTAATAGACATTATTTTTTTTGCAAGTCGTAAAGTGGATTTGTCCCTCCACGGGGACATGTCACAATAAAGAAAGGGTGGGGATAATATTTTTTTTGCGCTAAATTCCATCACTTGGTTGCAAAATACATGTGTATTTTCAATTAAATATCTTTCGAGACGCATTTTCCCAATGTGCCACTGAAAGGGTTAACTGATCCTTTCCCTTTTTTATTGATGGCAAATTTAATGGAGATAAATATTTAGAACTGCTACAAAATAATGTCGTGCCAACTTTGACAAACTTATATCCTGATTCAGCAAACCCACAAGTTCCTGCCAATATAATATGGTTTCAGCAAGATGAAGCACCGCCCCATTACCAAATCAATGTCCGGCAGTTCCTGAACCAAATTTTTCCAAATCGGAGGCTAGGGAGGCGCGGATCGATAGAATGGCCAGCACGATCTCCTGACCTAACGCCTTTAGGTTTCTTTTTGTGGGGATATGTCAAAAGTATTGTATACAAAACTAAACCCCTCAACTTAGATGACTTGAAAAGACAAACCACGCTTACAATTAGATCAGTCACGCCTGAGATAGTGAGTAACGTTAGAAGACATTTCTATACCAGACTAGCATGTTCCCAAGTCGTTCGCTGCGAGCATTTCCTACATTGATATTAATGTTTTTTTGTTTTTTTATATTATTAGGAAATAATCAGTAAAACTTATCAGGTTTTTAGTGTAATGTAGCGAATTTATGGAATAAAATAATTTTCATTTTTTAATGTTTTAATTTTTTTATAAATCTGAAAACACTTAATATTTCCGAAACAGTTGAAGATAGGTGTAGGACATTGTACATGAATTATGTCTAGAATTTTCCGAAGAATCCAAAAAATAAATAATACACAGGGGGCTGCATTTAAAATAAGAAAGTTGGTATTGGCCACTGTCACATGAAACACCCTATATAGTTTTAAAAAAAAAAAGGTTATTTGAAAATACAAATCGACGAGTCCAAGCGTTTTTCCCAACACACCCTCATTTATTCGTTATCGAACTTATTCCATTTGGCTGTTCCACACTGTATACAATATTACTCCAATTAGTTGAACATGAAAAAAAATCATTGGCGAGAACATCAATCTTTGTGAATTGTACCTGATCCACAGGAATAATGAAAAAAAATTAAAATAGACTGTAAACTTGGATCGTCTGAGAGGTGAGAGTAATGAAAAACAGCAAAAAACCTTCTTTGTTAACTGATCGCTTCTTTGGCCTAAGCTTACGGAATCCTCAAAGCTAATCATTTCGCTGTATAAAAATTCGTCTAGATTAAAATGAGTGTAAATAATTTATTGAAAAAGGATCATTTTTTTGGGATAAGAAAAGTTTCATTTTGAAAATTAAATTTTTTCTCTCAAGTCTAATTAAAATCATGAAAATGACCTTGAAATGCTTGAATAAAACTAATTTTTCTCTGGTATCAAAAACCAAATTTCTCAAGAGAAATTAAAAGTGAGAATACCAATATTACGTAGAATTGATGTTTACGTCAAAATCACTTAAATTTAATAAAATCAGAGAAGAAAAAAATAGTGTAGATAATATGCAGAAACTGTATTGAATACAGGAACGTTGGTGTGGTACAGAGACGGATCTAAAACTGACATAGGAACAGGAGCTGGAGTCCATGGTGCCAGACCCTGGTGCAATGTCCACGCAGATACTTATAGACTCCTAGGACTAGAGTACCCAAGGAAGGATTTCTCCAAGAAGGATCTAGTGGAAAGACTGTTGAGCCTGATAAGGGCTTTTCATATAAACGGTATAACCAAGAGCACAAAAAGCCTAAAGGCCGAGGTGCCGAGGTCTCTAAGCCTCTGACTGGTGGTGCCGAACCAATCAATCAATGAATCAATTGAATACTTTAAATTGTAAATATCGAACGTTCAAGTATTGTTGATTTATAAATTTGCCAACAATTTCAAATACCGAGCGTCACAAGGATTTGTAACCATATTCGATATTGTCAACAATAAAGATACTTCACCCTTAGTAAAATTTATATTTTTTGACTTTTACGACTGAAAAAATGATGATTTTATTTTAGGTTTCAGGTAATGCAAGAGTTTATATGAAAATAACTAAAATTTTTTTCCATATCATTCCAACCTAACACTGTATACTGTATTCTTCAATTTATAAAAAGTTACTATTATTTACAAAAATTTTCCTTCAAATGAATATTGTGGCTCCATCTCTTAACGGAAAGCCTAACTCAGCTTCTTTGCGTTTACACCTTATGAAAGATTTCTTCTTATTTTAGTTACAAATCAATAAAAATTATCAACAAAACGGATTCTTCTTCACTCCAAATAAGGAATAAAATATCAAAACTTGTTAAAAAAAAACCTAAATTTATTATTGTTAATATTAAAAATTTATTGTCTCCCAATCTATATTTTTGAAGCCACCATTCGATGAAAAAAACCAAACAATATTTTTTTCAAACTGACATTGTGGTACCATCTCTTTGTGGAAAGCTTAACTTCGAAAAAAGTCAATAGTTTGATGATGGTTTCTTTTTAATTTAATAAGAAATAGTCTAAGCATGTGGCTACTATACACTAGATGACAGTAGCAGAATGTCGAGACTTATTTTTTAAATTAGTTTTTGAGCAAATATAATTCTTCACAAGTTATCCAATAAAAATAGAACTTAAATATCTATTCATCTTTAGGCAGAGCCCTTAGCAGTCTTTTAAATAATTTCATTATATAATAATGTACATGGTAAATGTTATAAAACGTTAAATAAGTTCACCGTGAAATATCCAATTATTGTAAAAACAATTTATTTAATAAATATTACACTTCATTTATTATAAGACGAGAAAACTATTATGGAAAATACGATCAAATTCAGCAATAGGTTATTGATTCTCTGTCTTATTATACGAAGCTGAACCGTGAGCTCTTACGGAAACGGTGCAAAAAACGTCTTGCCAACTTTGAAATATGATGCTAATATTTTTCTGCGTATTGGAGCTCTCTGCACTTTGTACATATAAAAAAACCTAGCAGCATGGTAATCCTTACATAACCCGCACTTCCTTAGTTACATTATATACTGCCATCTCACGCCAATTCTTCAAATTAGCGTTACAAAAGACGTTGACTAATGGTAGAACATTTAGGCAATTTAAAATAACTGTATACATTTAACATTATTGAATTCACTGTTTTTACTTTGTGGAATTTATATCAACTGTAACTTCTGTCATTCTGACGTAAATATCGAGATAATTATCAATATTTTTGAATTTTAATATTTTTTTTTATTAAATAGTGAAACAATAAGTTTACCTAAAATGTGAATGCATTTTTCAATAAGTTTAACGTCTTCTTATACATACAGTGTCCGGCAAATATATGTCGTAGTTCTATAATTCTTATTCTGTAAAACTTACAGATTTGAAATGTAATTGAAATGTATCTACCAATGGTGTTTAAAAGCAAATATTTTAATACTAATTCCATGTATACAGTGTTGTCAATTATAGTAAATTTGTCAAATGACAATTTTGGTAAAAATCTAGGTAGACAAATGAAAATCCACATATGATCAGAGAAACACGCAGAATAATAAAAACTGGGTATGCGTATCTATTATACTATGTGTAGAACTACGACAGAGGTTTGCCGGACGCTGTATATAATTTTTATTCCAAGTCAAATTAATTAGGTAATGACATGATACACATCGAGTATACATTATAATTTTTCTCATCAAAGACTCTCATTTCTCATTCGGTGCATAATGTCAATATTTTAATTAATAACACCAACATCCTATGCACTTCAAACGTGATGTCAAGGGTCCATATCTAAAAATACCGCTTTGAAAAGCTGAAGTAAATTATATAGAACCTCAACGGGTGAAACATGTGTGCGTGTATGAATGTTTATATAATTAATGTTCAGTCTAATGTTCTTCAAAGCGAGATTTTTTTAAAAACGTTTGTGACGATATGAGGTGATGAAGTTTCGACAATAAGCATCGTCAAGTGCCGATGTGTCGGGAAACAATAAATTCTAGAATCAAGTTTTAACCCTTGTGGCGACGGCGTGAATTTATCTAGCTTTTAGTATTCGATTTGACGGAAATATTAATAGTTCTAACAAAAAATTAAATTTTATGTCTTACTAAACATAAAAATAGGCCTGATAGTTTTTGTAAACTACTTTAATAGGTTGAGAGATCTTAATTTTATTGTGACAGTAGTTTTTTTTTCATTTAACATATACTGCGACAACCACTAGGGTTATTGGCAGTACAGTGGTTACAAAGGAATTTAGATAGTAAATAATAACAGTGAAATTACAAATTGTACATGTTTATGGCTTTTAAAAAACTTAAGGAATCGTTTATTTGGTCTCTGAGAGGTAACTGTAAGGTGTTGGGGATCCTATGTTGTATTTGCTGGTTTGCAAACTGGTGACATTCTAGAATAACATATATTTGATAGACATATTTTCATTACATTGGGCAGATTGAGGCGGGTCTTCTTTACTTATTAGGAATTTGTGCGTCAGGGCTGTGTGTCCAATCCTTAGTCGGGTAGCTTTTATTTGTTCTGCTCTTGAAGTCGGCAGGGAAGGAGTTTCTCTCACATTTGTCACAATTTCATGCATTTTGTTGCGGGTCTCAAGGCTCCATTTATATTGCCACTTATCCATAACAAAATTCTTAACATTTACCTTGTGGTCTTGATGAGGTATCAGCTCTAATTTTGGGGTATGACTGTTGCTGACTGATTCTTGATCTGAGGTATCGGCGTCTTCGTTACCCTGTATACCATAAGAATATTCCTACTATTCGACTGGATTTTGAAAAGTTTTGTTTAAACTTATTTTCAAATATCGACTTTTTTCTATAATGATCGGGATCGTTAGGGATCGTTTTCACGTGACATGAACTTATGACTTATTATGTCATGACATTAGAATTTATGTCGTTTATTCATGAAGCCTAACTACAAAGAACCTGCCATATGCATGTCAACTGTCCTTGCTGGTCCCGAAATGTCACGATAATGCACGAGAATGTCAAGAAAAATCAAACCTTTACTTCCGCATTCATTTCACACCAGTTGAAACTTTCTTTCCTGCTTTAAAACTTATAATCTTGTCTTAAACGATTCACAACTAGGTAGTGTAAGATGAAAGGGATAATATTATAATAAAACTCAGCGATAACGTACTATCTGGATTTACTCTTTCATTTCTTGACATCTATTTTTATATTAACGTCAAACTGCCCAAATTGATCCCATTTTTAAACAGCCCACTTTACCTCTCAGCACCACCAGCCCGTCCCTTTAATTCTGACCACCTGCCCGTGTCACGAGGGGGTGATATAAACAAACTTCGGTTCCCAAACAAAGTGAGTGATTGGTTAATGGGTTCTTGACATATTTAAGGAGTCTTGTCCAATGAATATAGTAATCTGGAAATATGAAATATAACAGTAAAGAGAATCAAAAATGGGTGCTTCGAAGCTGTGAGTATAATTTTTACCAGAACTCAAAAGTATATACTACAATCTTCCAGATCAAAGATTTTAGTTGTAAATTATAGTAAATATGATGTCTTAGCATAGTGGGAAGTTGATTCAACTTCAAACAAAATCAAAAACTGCTAATATTTATTCAAATTTTCTTCTAAATGAATTGGTGACAATTGATTGATTGATTGGTTCGGCACCACCAGTCAGAGGCTTAGAGACCTCGGCACCTCAGCTTTTAGGCTTTTTGTGCTCTTGGTTATACCGTTTATGTGAAGAGACCAGTAGCCCCTATCAGGCTCAACAGTCTTTTCACTAGTTCCTTCTTGGAGGAATCTTCCCTTGGATACTCTAGTCCTAGGAGTCTATATCTCCAATGAGACAGTGCTTCACATTCGGAGATTATGTGAGAGGCAGTTCCCTCCTTTCCCATGCACAACCAACAGATAGCCTCCCCCCTATATATACCAATGTGCTTCCTTAGGGTACAATGACCAGTGAGTAATCCCGTCACTTTCCTCATTTGGCCCCTGACGAGGTTCAATATTTCGATAGTCAGCGATTCCGAGGGTTTTTTGACCAGAAGTTTGCTGTGTTCCTGTTTTGGCACGTGTCTCCAGTACGTCTGATGTTTAGTTTGAATTCACCGAGATGGACAACCGCGTGCAGCAGATTTTGATATTTCATATACTGGTTCAGGACCAGTGAAAGCATTTCAGACCCTAGCTTTGCTTGTGCCCCCGGACCCACTTAACAGTTACTTTATTATGGTTTTCCAGGGTTGAAAGTTTTTGTGGGCAGTCCCAGACCAGTTGGTGACAATAGCAACTATTGAATTCATTAAGTTATGTTGCTTACAATATAAAATGCGAACTTTAATTATGTATTGTAGGCTGGACCTGAACCAGCATTTGGGACATCAATCACAAACATAGAACATGAATCTGCCTATAAAATTTTTCAAGAGCAATAAATATAGTTCTAGAGGTCACTTTTGCCAAATATGTTAAAATTTTTGAAAAATTGTCAAAAATGGTCAATAATTGTCAAAGACGGTCAATAATTGTCAAAATTCGTCAAAAAGTGTCAAAAATCGTCAACAATTGTTAACATTTTTGAAATTTTTCAAATATGGTCAAAAATTGTCAAGAATCTGGAAAAATCATCAAAACTTGTCAAAAACTGTCAAAATTTTGAAAAAATGGTTAATAAAAATGCCAAATATTTTCAAAAATTGTCAAAAATTTGAAAAACTGGTCAATAATTGTCAAAATTTTTGAAAAATGGTCAAATTTCTCGGCAAATTTTCTAAAATTGTCAATATTTTGAAAAAATGGTCAATAATTATGAAAAACTGTCAAAAATGGTCAATAATTATTAAAAATTGTAAAAATTTTTGAAAAATGATCAAAACTTTCAAAAAATTGTCAAAAATGGTCAATAATTGTCAGAACCTGTCAAAAATTGTCAATAATTGTTAAAATTTGGAAAAATAGTCAAAATTTTTGGAAAATTTTCAAAAATGATCAACAATTGTCAATAATTATTAAAATTTGAAGAAATTGTCAAAAATTGTCAAAATTTTGAAAAAATGGACAATAATTGCCAAATATGTTAAAATTTTCGAAAGATTGTCAAAAACGGTCAAAAATTGTCAAAATTCGTCAAAAACTGTCAAAAATAATGAAAAATTCACGAAAAATGGTCATTCTATTGTGCACAAGAATCAAGCTGCTGTCGGCGGTCCGACGACCGCTCACCTTTTTTTATTCTTACTTTGACGTCTTTTAAAATAGAAATCTTTTCGGTTACAGTATTTTTTTTCCTGTTATATGAGTCTTTTAAAAGTGTCTTGCTGAAATTTCATTCTATTATTTCCATTTTTGTGGCTCATACGATTTTTTAAGTTGATGGCTGTTTTTTCCAAAATTATATTATATATGACTAAAATTCATTCTAATATGTGAAATTTCCTCCTGAATCGATTGGTAATAATTACAACGCTCTAACTATTAAACTTTCTAAGTAAGGACCCTTTTATGGTGATGATGTTTTTTGTTTACAAAAAAAATATGCCATAATTTCAGTATTTTTCATTTGTATTGAGCTGTCATCATCTAATTCAATGGTTTTTTTGGAAAATTCAGTTGTTGATGGAAAAATCGCATCTTAACAAGTAATTTCCATTTTTTCCATTATGTTAAAATGCTTCCATCATTTGATACTAACAATATCTCGACAACTTTTGGCATTTCAAGATAAGAGTCATGGAAAACAATGAAGGATCATCGCTCGACAGGAACCTCTCTGTATTCTAGAATGGAGAGCCAAAGAAAACCGTAATTAAATTTAGTATATAAATATTTTTTTTGAGATAACAGTTTCTTCTCGTGACAAAGCGACGTTATACCTTAAAAGTGTGTATAATAATTTATCCGCTGCCATTATTTTCACGAGAAGAATTACGTCAGGGCAAAGTCTAATTCATTATAAAATAATTGGAGCGCCTGAAAAGTCCTTTGTTGTCCTTTGATGGCAGAGAACGATACAACACGATTTGCAAGCCTCAATAGGGATACCGCCTTAGAGGACCAATACTGTCGAGACGTAAGTAGCTTTGTTCATATTTTGTCTTGGTCGCAATTTATTGAATATTATAAAATTAAAGATTACGATACCTTTTGAATATTTCATAGCTTAGATTTTATGACAAGGCCATTTATTTTTTGAATAAGGATAATATGTCACCAGCGCTCGAAGCGAATTCATCGATCCTACTTATTATAAAGGAAACCTTTAAACAATTGTATTTTAGTGTAACCAAAAATTTCATAAACCTTCCTCTATACCTACTTCATTTATAAGCGTTGGAATGTCAAAAAAGAGGCGTAGAGTCCCTCATATAATTAAAGTGAATATAGGTTATTAATGAATAATGAATAATATTGGGTAGATATGTTTATCAACAAAAGTATTTGTAAGCATAAATATATTTAGTTTTGATATTGATGATATGATGATATTACATGACATATTATTATTAGAAAATAATTAACTATAAACGTCAAAAAATAATAGTTCAATACTATTAAACGCTTTACAAAATTAGAAAAATTAATTTCTAAAGAGCAGACCGTCCACCAAGAAGCAACAACTACTTCTCGGGCTATATGCCCCGACAGACATTGAATTACACTTCTAAAGTAAACGGGGTTGGTATATCTGTTAAGATAGAACCAACCATTCTGGTTTGCGATCAGAAGGAATAACATCACTTGTGGACCGGTTTCGGCGTTTTTGCGCCTCATCAGCACAAGGTAGATGCCACTCGTCCAAGAGCTCTGAGAGCATAATCCTGGACTAAAGACTACGTTGATACCACACTTTGAAGTGTAATTCAATGTCTGTCGGGGCATATAGCCCGAGAAGTAGTTGTTGCTTCTTGGTGGACGGTCTGCTCTTTGGAAATTAATTTTTCTAATTTTGTAAAGCGTTTAATAGTATTGAACTATTATTTTTTGACGTCTTTAGATCACGCTTTACTTATATGACAATTATTTACAGGTAACTGTAATTAAGTAAATACCTACAAAACCGAGATGGTTTTTTGTCGATATAAAATTTTGGTTTGTGATTAGATGTAGAGATGTCGCCGATATCGCACTCTTAACATTTCCTTTACTAAGGCTAATGTATTAGTGTGGTATCAACGTAGTCTTTAGTCCAGGATTATGCTCTCAGAGCTCTTGGACGAGTGGCATCTACCTTGTGCTGATGAGGCGCAAAAACGCCGAAACCGGTCCACAAGTGATGTTATTCCTTCTGATCGCAAACCAGAATGGTTGGTTCTATCTTAACAGATATACCAACCCCGTTTACTTTAGAAGTGTAATTCAATGTCTGTCGGGGCATATAGCCCGAGAAGTAGTTGTTGCTTCTTGGTGGACGGTCTGCTCTTTGGAAATTAATTTTTCTAATTTTGTAAAGCGTTTAATAGTATTGAACTATTATTTTTTGACGTCTTTAGATCACGCTTTACTTATATGACAATTATTTACAGGTAACTGTAATTAAGTAAATTAACTATAACTTGAACTCCACTAGGGTCGGTCGGATGACAGGAGTTTAAATATAAATTATAATAAGTTGCTTTTATTAAGAGTTTTTGTTCACGACAATCCAATCCTTTACATGGCGATCCTGCCAGGATGGTTAAAGTTTAAATAATGCAACAACAACCCGATCCTTTACACAGTGCTTCGATTTAATCGAGATGTGATTCGTTTATTGTCGCGAGAAATTACACCTCTCTCTACGACTTTCGACACATGCGGCTGCCAAAAATGTCCTATATTTTGAATTTAATCCAAAAACCATATTCGCTCCCATCGTCATTTTATCATCCCAAGGGAAAAAGTTAAAACATGCGACCACTTTTGGCTTCCATTTAAGTGGAGGATTGCCGTTGTGGTACCGGTCTTGGCTATGATTGGTACAGAAACGGTCACCAGGCAAATGTGGGATTTGTGAGGAGTGTCGTATTGCTAGGAAAGTTTTACATCAAAAACTTCACTACACGAATTTTTTTCTAAATATCTGTGTAAATTAAAACAAATATAAACAAATATTCCAAAAAATAAAACCGTTATTCCAGCGTTTTCATATCTGCTTCATTCCCATCAATTTACTTTTATCGATATCATTTATCTGGAAGTATTACGTTGCATTAAATGAGGTAGATTTAATTGTGAATGATAAGTGCTCATTAAGGCCCCTAACGAAGTAAATGAGCGCAATTTTATTGCGATACATCGCACTCTCTCAGATGCTTGGCGTCATTAACATTTCAAACATGACTCGACGTTTTTACATATGAAACTTGCCGAATTTTTTTGTAATAATAAACCACTTTGGGTGGTCGTTTGTAATTTTAAGCTGAGCAATAAAAATTTACGACTGCGGTGGTGGAATTAACTTGGGATGATATACCACAAATAGGTTGCTAGATTTCAATAAACTATGATCGTTCCATTTCATATGAGAAAAGGAATATTTCAGATGAGTATAATCAACATAACAAAATAAAATTTAACTGAATGATATGAACACTGGGATGACGATAAAATGGCAATAAACAGTTTTCTGCAATTTAAAGTGGCGGCAAATTTGAATTGACTTTGTTTGATTTTTTAAATTTTCTCAAAATAATCACAAATGCGTTTGAAGAAGAATTGTAGCTTTTTCAATGTCCCAATTAATAATTACATGTAAAAGTAAGTTCGAATACTTCTTTAATTTTTTTGTTAAGTTGTCCATACCCTGTAGAGGGGGTAAGAAACAAGAAACATTAAAGTAAGGAAAGCCTCAGGGATAGATGGCCTGTGAGGTGATATGATGAAGAGACCGTTGGATGACAATGGGGAGTACTTCTGGAAGCTATTCAACAGGGTGCTAAGGGAGCAGGAGTAGTTTCCGGAACGATGGAAGGTGGCCAGGGTGATACTGCTGAAGAAGGCGTAGGGAAGCGAGCGGGGACTACAGGCCCATCAGCCTGCTGTGCGGTATGGGTAAATTGATGGAGGGAATTATAAAGGAGGAAGTTGGTAGGAATAGGGGTTTTAGGGTGAACCAGCACGGGTTTGCGAAGGGGAAATCATGTATCACGGCGCTGGGTAGGGTAATGGGCTTGGTGGAAAGGGCTAGGGAGGGCAGCTGGAGGAACAAGAAATTGGCCCTACTCGTATTCTTCGACGTCGGGAACGCGTTCAACAGTGTCAGCAAAGGGCAGTGTTGAGCGCATTGCTGAGGCTTGGAGTGGGGGAGGGTTTGGTTAAGCTGGTGGGGGACTACCTGACGGGACGTGTGATAGTAGACTCTAGAGGGAGGAGGTATGAGAGGGAGGCTGGAGTGCCCCAGGGCTCTTGGACCGACGCTATGGAAGTGTGTGATTGATGAGGTTTGTGGGATGGTATGCGAAGAGGAATGTGGAATTACGGTGTATGCGGACGATGTGTGTCTGGTATGTACGGCAAAGGAAGAGGCGGAGATAGAAAGAAAGACGGAGAGAACGTGTAGGAAGATTGTGGAGAAGATAGATCGGTGCGGACTGGAAGTGGCGGAAGATAAGACGGTGGGGTTGCTAGTTAAGGGACGGAGCAAGTGAGGGGAGTGGGGGTGATTGTAGAGTGAAGGAGAATTCGTATGAAGGAAACACCTAGGGGTGTGGTTGGATAGTCAATTATCCTTCAGAACGCACATGCTAAAGGCGGCACAGAAGGGGAAAGTAAGGGCAGCATGGCTGGGGAGATTTATGTGTAATGTGAAAGAGCCGGGAGAGTGGAAGATAATGGTAATTGGTGGGACGGTAGAGAAGAGTACGCTGTACGGTGCGGAGGTGTATGATGAAACATCGGGAGTGCGTGCAAGGGTTAGGCCACTCCTGCGGGTGCAGAGAGGGATACTGCTGAGGGTGGTGCAGGGGTACAGGACAGTGGGTGGACTGGCAGCAGCGGTGCTGGCAAGTTTCTACCCATTGGACGTGATGAGGAATAAACGCTGGAGGGGTGCGACCAGAGAGGAAGTACAGGAATGGATGGAGGAGGAAATGGAGAGAAGGTGGGAGGGGTATGGGGGCGCGCTAAAGAAGCTATTGGGAGTGGGAGATATTGGATAGGCCGGAAATTCGGGGAGGTGAACTACTTCTTGACATAGGTGTTCAGTGGACATGGGTCGAGAGTAGGGTACCCCCACAATATTGGGAAAAAAGAGACTGGAGTGTGCGAGAGGTGTGAACTGGAGGATGGTGTGGCGCATGTGATTAGATACTGGTGGAACGAGGAAGTGGTGAAGAAGTTGGAGAGGAAACTAGGAGAGACAGTGTATTGGGAGAACATGGTGAAGATAATGTTGAGGGGGAGGTGGAATGGATGGAGATGAGTGGAGTTGTAGAGAGGATGGTTAGAGGGAGAGGAGGACTCGATATGGCATGAGAGGTAGGAGTGATAGTTAGGGTAACGACGACGGAGTGAGCGGAGAGAGTGTGAGGGATCGCCGCCCGTCTCGAAGTATGCTAAGGTAGTGATTCGGAGGCGGGGGTAACGGCGAATTTGAGGTGGGTTTGTTTGGTAGGCATCCCCTTGGGGTTTAGTCCAACACTGTTTGGGTCCTCCACCCATTCGAAGTTCGAGTTTCCCATCTCGACCCGAAAAAAAAATACCCTGTAAAACACAAAACTATTGTTGTAGGTAGTTAAAATACGTTCGCTGTTATATCCATAAAAGATAAGAAAACCTTCTATTGTTGTTTCCTATCGAAATATTGTATAACAAACTACACCAAGCGTAACCTTGACAGCTTTAAGTGCCGTATAATTTTTCATTGTCATATAACTATCAAGAATATTGTCAGAACTGCAGTATCATTGTGTTAATGCCAATTGGCTGCAACATGTTATAAATGCAGTTGAAATGTACCTAAATAAGCGCCTACTATAATAGAGAAATACATTTATTTTTTAATTATTTTAAGCGTTCTTGTGATATCTGTTTAATTAGTACTGATATAACACAAAGGCGCACTCAGAATATTGTAACAAAGGGAATATTATATTGAAAAAAATTGTTTTGTCGCATGGAGAAAAATATATCCCCACTATAAGGAGTAATAGTTTTATTTGAAATATGGAAGCTGTAAATATGTTCAAGAAAGAGAACAGCTCTTAGCATTTTATAAAGATCTGTCTGTAAGTTCGTCCGGAACGCTGATCGTCGTGAAAAACCCGGTACAAAACATGATGTTTTATTTCAATTTCACTGCTACAATTTCAGTTCCAAGAGCAATTCAGCTTAGTGAAAAAGCGAATCCATCGGGACTCCACAGTTACGAATCCCTTACGTAACATCTGCGGTTCCTTACCATCAATGTTCTGTTCGGTATTATGAGCTACCATTAACCGTGACTGCGTATTACAATTACTAATAATTCCGCTTGGAATATTATTTTCCAGGGATGCAGATATCCTAGAATCAGTATCTATAACCCCTATTTCTACACCTTTGTTCGTTTCTTAGCTAACTTGATTGATTGATTGGTTTGGCACTTCAGACTTTAGGCTTTTTGTGATCTTGGTTATACCGTTCATGTGAAGAAACCATTAGCCCTTATCAGGTTCAACAGTCTTTTCACTAGGTCCTACTTGGAGAAATCCTTCCTTGGATACCCTAGTCCTAGGAGTCTATATCTCCAATGAGACAGTGTTTCACATTCGAAGATAATGTAGCCAACTTGACCGTACCATGTTATAAATTGTAACAGCAATCAATTCGCATTCCTAGTAAACGACATATTTTTAAAAGATGCGAAACATTAAAAACTTCTAATATTTTCCATGAAAATGTGAATCACGAATTTGTATTCAACCACCAATGGAAAAATTATCCATTTCCTGGTATCAATTTATTAGTACAATGTGGAAATTGACACTCAGAATGCATGTAAGTTATTAAACCGGCGCCGCGGCTTTTACGTTTCTTTTTTTCGTAAAACTGCGATCGGGTTACATTCTCATCAGAGTACGAGTTGACTGAACCGAAAAATAAATAATGATGAATCATGCCATGTCAGTTAAAGAAATAGATACAAATAAATACCGCATCATTTTTGTAT
This sequence comes from Lochmaea crataegi, assembly GCA_947563755.1. Taxonomy (NCBI): domain Eukaryota; kingdom Metazoa; phylum Arthropoda; class Insecta; order Coleoptera; family Chrysomelidae; genus Lochmaea; species Lochmaea crataegi. The sequence continues at coordinate 30,270,819 of OX387428.1, read as the reverse complement.
ACAGACATTAACCACCTCACCTCAATTTAAACTGGAGTAATTGATATTAAAAAAATATTTTCATTAACCGATCGTAGATGCAGCAATCTTGATCGAGATACCAAGCAGCTGGTTTACGGAGAAATTTGATGCTGGAATAAACGCATACAGCAATATTATTTTACAACACAACTGAAATATTTTAAAGTACAGGGTCGTAAAGGTAGAAATATACAATAATTTGGGGCTGATTCCTAGGTGAGGGGATAGGATCTTCCGGCTGTCCAAGTCTCATCATATCATAATGATGATTCAGCCGACAATGCCCTGTTGAAAGGACTGTTAGACAATGTAGATCATGCCTTATAGCTGAGGTAAATAAATGGCTCCATCATGCTCTGGAACAGGTGTGTGCGGTCACAGACCTGAGAGAGAAATATCGACCTGCCTAGGATCCTATGCAATTGTATTTCAGGCAGAAATTCACGCTTTTGATTTATCTGTGGAGAGATTGGAGGAAACCAACAATAAACATATTGTCGGTCAGATGAGTGGCTTCAAAACCACTTACCCTTCTGGATCACTGGCCATTCTGGTATGGATACTGAGGAAAAAGCACTCCCTTGCATAAGAGGTTCCAGAGGTGGTTTCAAACATGCATTTGGTTCCTCAAAGTTTTACTAAACGAACATTAAATACTTGGTCTATAAAAAAGTATTTTGACTCCATACTTGGGTCATTTAAAGGCATTTATACATCCTTTGGAGGGTGTCTCCTGAGATTATTCACAGCAGGCATCATCTGCAGATCATACTATGTTTTATGCCTGCTCCGCCGCAGCTCGAAACAGGTATCTGCTGTTTGGCAGGGTTTCTCATCCCCAGACCTGAAATATTATTCAGCAAACAAACGAATCAGCTTTGGACGAGTGAGCCACAATAGACTCTTTTGAGTAGCAGTGGATGGCCTAATAGACCATAAACTTAACCTAACCTTCATATTTTCAGTCACTGAGGCAGTCATTAATGTAATCGTCGAATGTAAGAACTCTAGGGATAGGTAGAAGTGTTTACGAAAAAATTCAAACATTTTTGGTTGTAGTGGTTGTTTTATACTCTGCTGTAAGTCTATATTCGACGATAGTTCGTACTCGCGAAGATTACTACTAACCCGGATTGGCTGAGAAATTTTTTTTGGGTTTTTGAATAGAACTGAAGGTATTGTGTGCTGCTTAGCTCTTGTATTATTGATATTCATTAACTAAAGTCTTCCTTGAAATCTAGTTTTATCCTTAATAGACAAAGGATTGAAACAATTGCTAAGAGATATATCGTTAGCATGCCTTTAATTAATACAACATAAAGCCAACAGAGTTTAATCAAAACAACCACAATTAATCAATTTTAATTAATACAAACATCAAATAGTTATAAACGTAATTATATTTAGACATCAACAACATACAGCGACAGTAAGAAATAATGTCGAATGAGTTTATTATCATTTTAAATTATTTGCCATCAGACCGCCATGTTCTATTTAATATTATTGTCAGGTTTATGGGAATATTTATCACGCAATTTAAACTGCGACTGAGAAAACCTTTCAAGTATAAACAGAGTGATTGTTTGACTCCACAATTCTATTTAAATTAACAATTTTGCTTCATGTGATTCAAATAATATCGTTTGAGGCTTTAAACGTCTTTTGAAGTTCTACGTTAACTTCACCAGCTCAAACAAAGAGAAAAATAAATGCCGACAGTTTATAGGTAGGAAGAATTCGACAGTTTATATACCGGATACAGCATAAATCGCAATATTCGAAGTAAGTAACAAATACAGTGATCTAATATTACTTTCATCTCCTCCTGATCATCGTTTTCACAATATTATTTTATGGAATTATGTGTCTGCTTTAAGTCTTGCCTACTGGTGCTAGTACCTTCATTAAATAAACTTTTTTTAAATTTTTACCATGTTTTCTGTTTTGTTCTTTTCTTCATTCCGTTTTTTCTTTTCATCTGCCTCTTATTTTAGATCAACATATGCAAAAGTGGCTAATTTCTGGGATTTGGGATTTTTGTTGGAATCAATTTTAATTATTATCATGTTAGAAAGAAGCTGCATCTCTTCTTCATTCATTCATATATTTGGGTTGTGCTCATCAGCCCAGGCACTTGAACTGAATCTTTGTACCACTTCCATTCCAGAAGCTTCGTGTCTTCTATAAAGGCCAGCACTAAGTTGACTGGAGGGATTTTCAGTAGTTGTGATGGTTGCATTAAATGTGAGTAGGTGTTTCATCATCAAGTTCACATTTTCTGCATATAGTTTCACTAACTTTGCCCATTTTGTACAGATATTTCCTCAAGGTACTTGTCCAGTCACCAGGTCGGTAACTGTCTTCAAATGTCTCTTACCCAGTTTCAGTAGCCTGGTTGAAAGTTCCTTGTCTACCTTGTTCAGTAAACTCTTTGTATGAAGGTACCCTTGTGTCACCCTCCATTTTAATTGGTGTTCCCTATCTAGTCAGTTCCCGATTTTCCCTCTTATGCAATCCTTTGTGATTGCACAAAACTGTTTCGAACCTATGAAGTATCCTTTAGAGCCTTCTTTAGCTAACTGGTTCGCCATTTCATCACCTGCAATCCCCTCATCTGCCGGCACCCATATTAGAGATACTTTGTTGTCTCTTCCCAGCCTGTTGAGGGATTCTTTGCAGTTTTTCACCAGTCTAGATCTAGTTGTTGGATTACTGATAGCTAAGCAGAGCCTGGCTGTCAGTGAATATTTTAAGTTTTTGTCCGGTATATCCTCTTCTGATGTTTTCATCAATACAGGCTATTGCAGCAATCGTCTCTGCTTGAAACACAGTCGTATGTCGACCAAGGCTAAAAAACATTCTCATTCTAGCTCCTTTTATACCAGCCCCAGTGCCATGGTTTCTTTTGGAGCCATCGGTTAACCAGATGATTTTTCCAGAATTACCTGGGTACAATACCTGTTCCCTACATGGGATGATGATGTTCACTCGCGCTTAGAATATATTCTCTGGTGTCATGCTATCAAAACTTATGTGATATATGGGTTCGTCTAGTAATGTCCCAGTTGTATCAGTGTATGTAACGGTTGAGTTGGTCACTACGTCTATTGTATATATTAAGTATTTGTATATAGTAATTACCTGACCGACATTCTCTCTATGTTTCTAACATCATTTGTTCACTACGAAAGTACTTCAGTAGTTATATAATTTCTGTCAGCCCAGAGTTTTAGGGACTACTCTGCCATCATCCTTGCGGTGGAGTGGTGCAGGCTGTAACCACACCTGTTTTTACATCTTGACAACAATTTTATGTTTGTCGCTAGGTAATGTAAATAATAAAACTAGCGCCTATCTGGTAAATGTCCGTATTGATAGATTCATGTTGGTTATTTCTTTTTGTTTCTTATAATTCATAATAAAGGGTAGTAAGGGGTTTTCTCTCTCGTGGATTTTACTTTAGTTTTTAGTTACCGTGGGACTACTGATTTTGTTTCTGGCTTTGATTATATCACCTTTGGAGTGTAGCCACAGTAGTCCAAATACTTTGTCCGCTTCAGCTTGATAAACGCTAAAGTTTATTGGGGTTCAGTTATAAATTACTGACTCCTTTACTTGAAGTCTAAAACATTTAAAATAGTAATTAGGTTGGATAAAACTTATTGATCCATGTAGACATAATTTACTTTTGAGTTAAAGGTATATTTTCTTCATTTATCTACCATATTTTGGCTTGAGTAAAGACATACTAGTTAGAAATCTTCTGTGTAAGGTGACATTCGAATATTTTCTGAACATTTACTTATAATATATTAGCTGTTATCGTCATGTGTTTTGTATGTTAAATCCGAGTGTTTGATCTTGCTTTGTTTACTTTGACAGGAGGGTATTGTGGTACTATCTATTGCTCAAATTTATTTGAATAATTTATAATATATATTTTATTTTTCTTTGTTAATTGTTTACAAAGACGAATTATTTGTTGGATGACATTGACAATTGGCTGTGACAGTCGTGTCTTGGATAAACGCGTTCGTTCGTCATGCCGTGAAGTAGTAACGCTGAGTGTAGTAGTAATTGATGTGTAGCATCTGCTCTGAGACTTAAAGAGTCCACGGACAACTTAGTTTGACGCGCTGATGTTGTCGGTATAGATAGAGCGTTTGCTCTGTGACTTTACGAGTCCACAGACAACATAGTTGGTCGCGCCGATGTCGGTATAGATAGAGCAATGCTCTGTGACTTGAAGGGTCCACGGACAACTTAGTTTGTCGCGCCGATGTTGTCGGCGGAGATAGAGCGTTTGCTCTGTGACTCTGCGAGTCCATAGACAAATGTTGTCACTCCGTTTTAGGGAATTGTTGGAGCGTTTGATCGATGCTACTCAGGAGTGTAGTGGAGATGCTTCTGTGGTGGCAAAACTGCTATACTCCATTCGGTGAACTTGTTCAATCATTGTTCATTCACTCAATCTGAAACTCGTGTAAGTTTACCGAATAGAGTATAGTCGCATTTTGAACTGTGGATGATTTACCATATGCTGCCTAGGTAGTTTTCCATTCTGAGGACCGAGAGGGTGCATGCTATAGGTACAATGTGCAGGAAAACATAGTAACTTCCAAAGACTTAGGTCTAGCGCATTCTTCAAGAATTTGAGTTTTTGTCTGGTGACCGACAAAAATGTTTTAGCCACTCCACGCACAGCTCTCATTCGTCATCTAGCCAGATTCTTGGTGAAGTCCTGAACTTCCTGGTGACGTATCAGTTAGAAATGTATCCTTTTTATTTTTTCTCGGAAAAATAAGCATTCATAAAGTAAATGCTTGTCGGTAGCCACTAGCACATGCTATTGAACCGTAAGCAGTCTGCTCTCTATAATTTTATATAATCGGTCCGCATCAATTGCTTAATATTCGATCGTAGCAGCTAAATCCTGGCAGGTACATTCCTATCACAGACCCTTCTATTAACTTAGAGCTGTTAACTATTTAAAGGCATTCTTTCCAAGTCTGCTAATGATGTTGAGATCCCATATCTTCTCGCGACTGTATTCTGTAACAAATATCTTCAAAAAATATTCCTTTTTATCATACCATCCTGTGGCATGTCCTAGGATTTCTGAGTTTTGAAAAGCTAGGTGTTTTTTTCAATGATTCTCTCACTACTTAGTATGTTTTTCCTGCAACAATTTCCACCATCATATGAAGAGGCGTGAAGTTAAGAACCACTTCCATGGCCGCCGCTGGGCCCGTTTTCATTGCTCCTGTAATGCATATGCAGGCTAGTCTAGGACGTCTCTCTTCGTCAATAGACTAGTCCTACCTACTACTCTACGCAATGACTCCATAAGCGATTATTGGTCTGACTATGGCTGTGTACACTAGCTCATGATCATTAGGATTCATGTTGTAGCAACTATAATTTTACAACATCGTAGATAAGAAAATGAGAAATTGTTTGTTGTTTTTATATATTGAGCATCCCTGCTATCGGCGAACATATCAATCGTCAATCAAAGCCTACTATTTTATGCCGTCTAGTAAATAAGCAATTTACTATTACAATGTTAGTTTAATTAGTTTGTCAATCAAACTAAATAATTGAAGTGTTTTGAGGGTATTTTTTCATCAATTAACTCGTTAAACTTTAAACCTGTTTGCCACACAAACCTAACTGTATACCAGACGCTACGATATTTTACAATGTAAATAAGAAACATTTTGTGTCCATGCATATGTTACAGTTTACTACAGATGTGAAGATAACAATCACAGAAATTTATACACATGCATATTATGCATACTTATGACAGTTTTATTGAAAATATGTGTTCTCAACCAAACAGAATATAACACGCGAAGGGACATTATTATTTTGTGACCATACAAAATAAGAGCCAAGACATTTTGGTCTTTGCAAATGGGCACACCCACTGCGTCATATAAAGTTTTAACATCAAAATGTAATAAAGTTCAACAGAATAAAAAATGTCACTGGCTCCCTAAGATAATATAGAGCCATAGATTTTTTTTCCATTTCTTACGTAAGTATTAGGAAAAATAATTTTCCTTATATTGCAGTTAGGGGAAAATATATAAAGAAAAATCCTCAATATACAATGTAATTGCTGCTATTATAATAATTTTCCAGTATAACAATAAAGTTTTGACAAATATGACAAACCCTGTGTGAATTAATACCAAAAACTTTTTTTTAAACTGTTCCAAGCTGTCTAAAGCCGATCCTATATTTTGTAGTAGATTCTTATGCATCTCTTTGAAGGAAATCCCATATTCCGTAAATTATTTTGGAAAACTTTGTCGATTCGATAGGACCTTTCAAAAAGAAAACGGTCATGTTTGAAAATTTACGATTTCCTTCAGGCGAAAATTCCGAAGCTGTTGGTCTGGAACGCAGAAGTTTTTAACAGATAAGCTCATTTGTCATTGATATCTATACGCATTCGGCCGGCAACGATCAAATGCCGATGAGTAATTTCAGCAATTTTACTTTGGATGGGAATTTATATGGTTTTTCAATACCGCTCGCCTCCAAATCGGTAGTAAAATATTACTCGACTAAGCTTCCAATTACAAACAATTCGAAAAGAAAAATGCGAAATAAAATTCCGGTTTTTTTTTGCTTCAAAACACTTTTAATAACTAAGTATCTTGTATGTGCTATTGTGTTCGAAATAAGAAGTGATAGGGAATGCTGACAGAACTAAATGAACTTTCAAAAATGTAATCGTATGTTCAGAAATTTTAAAAATAAATTGATACCCTATAAAAATTCATTCAGATGAACATTTTTGCAAATAAATTACCCCTTTTTAACTATTTTATCGTGCGTCTATGGTGAATGGAAATTTTTGCAAGTAAATGAACACCCTTTACAGATTAAATCATACGCGGTGACCAACCTACAAGTTTTACCTATACTAATAACCACACAACGCAGCTGAAGGAGTTTTACTTTAAAGAATGCTCAGTACACAAAAATTAAAGTTTCCATATAAATTCTCGACCGATAACAATTTTAGTCTGGAAATTTGCTGATTTGACTAGTCAAGTTTCATTTTAAATGATCCCATTTAGATATACCCGATTGCCTAGAGTCCTGTATAAGTTGAACAAATTATCCCCTGGTATATCACTCAATGAAGGAAAAAGGACATACCTTAATCTCACATACTACAGAATGACAGTGACAGATATCGCAATAATTTGACAGGTTCAGTTGAATTGTGACCAATGAAAAAATCCTATCCAAAAATTCCACTTCCTCAAAGTCCATGAACCTTTTTCTTGTGACACTAAAGCATTTTTATGAATAATAGCGATTATCATATGCCTGTTGAATAATTTTTCTTTTTATTACAACTTTGCGCGTCTTCTTCACGAATTATCCTCAGCAACCAAGTTTACTGTTTGTCTACTCCATCTACTTACATACAATATTATAACATAGTTATTATTTGCTGACAAATTACGTAAATCTGTAACTTTCATGGAGAAATGATACTCCATTTTTGTTATTGATGGAATCATCAACTCCCCTACACGTTTGACCAAAAAATATCTCCACCCACGTATATATCCCCAGTTTTCCACGACTCCTCAGTCACATCTTTTCACCCGTCAGTAAAAACCCTTCTACCATGCTGATAGTATTATATGTTAATAAGCAACGCTAAAAACTCCCTCAAAATCATATCAGTTGGTAGCAGTGTTTCTTGTTGGTAACAATCAGTTGTCAATTCTTGTTGTTGGTTATTATAATCTTACCTATGGTTGTTGTAAGGGCATAAGATGAAATATAAGAGCTGGCATTTTGATTACAAGATCCTGAAGGAAGGTATAACAAATGAATAATAATAGAAGGTTATGGGCCCAGCCTCTAGAGAAGAAAAATAAATCAGAAAACAGTGAGGTTAAGGATAAAAACACGTGAGTCGAAATAAATTCCTTAGGAAAAAATACCTATAATATAGAAGTTTTAAAGGATGATAATTATATGAATTGGAAATTCAGGATACAAATGATTTTGGCTGATAATTCCGTAAACGGACAAGTAGAAAATTTAATTGATGTAGACAGCTTGAATGAGGAACGCAAGAAGAAGTTTTACAAAGATGATTATAGGGCCAAATCGTTGATTGTACAGTGTACCGCTGACATACACCTTGAGAGCTTGAGAGACCAGAAAACCGCTTATGACATGTGGCGAGTGCTCGAGGACAAATTTGAAAAAATGGGCTGCCTGGACAATTGTACCTAAGGAAAAAGATGCTATCCATGAAGTTGAAAGAAGGTGAATTACCAAAAACATTTAAAACGCCATTTGAGTAAACCAATTACTTATCAAGTTCAACAAACTGCCTTTAACAATGAAGCAGGATGTTATCGATGCGGATACAAACGCGAGTGTAGGTCACAGCTAGGCCAATTCAGAGGTGGGATACAAAATAATTCTAATGAAGGAAGAAACTATAATTACAACCCAAGAGAAAATGGCCCAAACACTAGGGGAAGATGCGTAAATAGAGGAAGAGGAATGAACAGGGGTAATTATATATGTAGTTTTACACATCAGAGAAACCAAGGTATGCAAAACACGAGTAACTTTACTGAGCAAGAAGACACACAGGTGAGCCAAGTGAGTGATGAAAATGCATCAAATGTTTTAATGTAGGGGATAGTATATCACAAGTCAATTCTACACTGAACACTGTTTACACTACCACTACACCAACACTATCACTTTACACTATCTTACGCGCGTTTCGATAACCAAGTTATCTTCTTCAGAGACTGAAGGTAAACTAACACTAGGGTGCTTCGTCATCCATATATACTAATCTTTTATCGCGCCAAACTAGTTAATCCGCGGGAACAAACCATTCTGGCGCGAAAAAATTTTTACAATTGTTTTTTTCCCTAATAAACTATACAACGGACTATAAGGTATAGGTCCTTTGTCTTTATTCAAACTTTTATTACATTTAACTATTTCTATACTTTAAAATGCATCCAACATTCTATTGTTAGATACATTTTTTAACAATTTTACACTATCTAAACTTATTGAATGATTATAATCTAAAACATGTTCAGCAACACTGGATTTCTCCGTACGCCCATATTTTAAATGGGTGCACCTGAACTGCGTCAAATTTATCTTGAGGATATAATCCCTCACCCGAACTGCGCCATTTTTTTTTTACCTGCTTACTTGGTTTGATCCTAGTCCGAACTGCGCCAAAATATTGCCATTTTTATATTCACTAGTCAGTCCTAAATTTTGAATTTGGTTTGGTTTGGTTTGGTCCATTTTTATACTTAATTGATTTTAAACTTTACCACCTTACTCAAACGCAAACGTAAAACTAAAAATAAAATTGATATAATTTGCTACCCTTCCTCCTGTTAGAAGACAATTAGGAGTTATCATAATATTTTCAGAAATGTTTACTTTTAAATAAGATTTGTTAATTCCTAATAAAACGATAATCCCTATAACCGGCGCAATTCAGGCAAGAGATTAAGACCTTCCATAACTGCAATTCTACCTGAGGATTACTTTGGCGCTATTCGTGTGCGTCCTTTTAAATGAGCTACATGCTCTTTATAACGAACTTTTACAGACCTCTTAGTCTGCCCAACATATTTCATATCACAATCATTACAACTAATTTCATAAATACCACTTTTTTCCAATTCCATTATTTTATCCTTTGGGTTACCTAACAGCTGTTTTAAAGTATTGTTTGATTTATAAACTAAATTTAATCCTGCTTTATTAAAAATGTTTTTTAAACCTTGTGTATAACAAGGGTTAAAAGGTACAGAAATAAATTTTTCTATTTTACTATTTTCATTTTTGAAAAAAGTGTATCATGGAGAGATTTCTTAAACCTATGGCGATTAATTAACTTATCTACTATTTTCCTATCATACCCGTTAATAACAGCTATATCCCCAATTAAATTCTTTTCATTATTATATCTTTCCTTATTAAGAGGAAAATAAGTTAATCTATGTACCAAAAAATGAAGACTAGCCATTTTATGTTGATTACAATGAAAAGAATCAGCTGGGATATACCTGTGAGTAGCAGTATATTTTCTATAAATATCAAATACCCTTACACCTTCGGGTACAAAAAGGGTTTAGATTATATATATATATATCAAATTCTAACCTATTCTTATTCCTAATTACTAATGTATCTAAAAATGGTAACTGTCCATTTATTTCTAATTCATAAGTAAATTTAATACTTGAAAATTTTGAATTTAATTTTAAAATAAAATCATCAACTTTTGCTTTATTTGTATCAAATACAGCAAAAATACCTTCCACATACCTATACCACACTCTAGGAAAATACTCAAATTCTTTTCTAACCTGTGTCTCAAAGCAACTCATGAACAAATTAGCCATAAACGGCGATAAGCAATTACCCATAGCCGTTCCCTCATATTGTTTATAAAATTGGTCCGTATACTGAAAATAATTTTGATCCATGCACATCTTTACCAAACGTAAATAATCTGCGGTTACTTTGTGACTCAAACTATTGGAAACAAGTAAATCCTCCAAGTACTGCAAGGTCTGTGGAATTGGCACACTAGGAAATAATGAACTAATATCAAACGAGATCAACACTTCCCCATCTTGAATTACCGTATCTTTAACTTTATTCATAAATTCCAATGAATTTTTAATTACAAAACTTTCTGGCTGAATGGGTAAATGTTCAAACTCCTTTGATAGCCACTTAGAAATATTATAACTAGGTGAAGAAACAGCTGAAACTATAGGTCTCATTGCCTTCCCAGATTTATGTATCTTAGGAAGACAATAGAGCTTTGACATCGTAGGGTTACTAACAGGTAATTTATATTTTAAATTACCGGTAACAACGTTGTTACAATATTTAAGAGTATCTTTCACACTCGTCATCATTTTATTTAATGGATTCTTTGCGACATTCAAATAAGGACCTGATTCAAGCAAATCATCCACTCTATTGAAATAATCCTGTTTGTCCATTATAACAACTTTGTTCCCTTTATCTGCTTTCAAATAAAAACAATCCTTTTTCCTCAAACTTTTGACAATATTCATATCCCTTTTAGATGGAAACCTATTTTTATTATTTGAAATATTCTTAGATATTTGACTTCTGCAAGCCTCCCTAACATAACCCTTAGCATCATGAGGAAGATATTGAATAGAACTTTCAATATGTCCAATCAGTTCACCAAGGTCACCAGAAGGCAACGCAAAGTTCAAACCTTTGTTTAACAATTCAATCTCTTCACTGTCAAAAGTTTGGGATCAAATGTTTTCAACAATATTAATAGTTTCCATAGGAAATGTTTTGGTTTTTGGTTTTAATTTCCCAAGTTTCTTACGTAAAATAAACATCTTCTTTTTAAATTTTGAATCAATAACCCTAAACATTTTCCTTTGGAACTCACACCAATTTTCGTATTCTAAATATGTTAACTTATGTGTTAATTTTTTGTAAAGTCCGTATGCCTCTATTTCAAGACTACTTCGTTTACTGTACAGATATTTCATTTCTAAATTTAACCACTTTGTTTTTGCAAAAACGCACACCCTATCAGAAATCACACTCTTACTTATATCAACCTTAATGAAGTTTGGGAAAACTTTAAATTTTTTACAAGACTTTAAAAACCAAATATCAGCAGCACTTACTAACCTAATTTTAATACTAAGTTTTACATACCTGTTTTGTTCCGCTGACCGTGAAGCCATCACAACTAAGTTGGGAATTCTGGAACCGTTGGCGATACTTGACACTGAACACTGTTTACACTACCACTACACCAACACTAACACTTTACACTATCTTACGCGCGTTTCGATAACCAAGTTATCTTCTTCAGAGACTGAAGGTAAACTAACACTAGGAAATCTCTCCATGATACCACTTTTTTCAAAAATGAAAATAGTAAAATTTATTTCAGTACCTTTTAACCCTTGTTATACACAAGGTTTAAAAAACATTTTTAATAAAGCAGGATTAAATTTAGTTTATAAATCAAACAATACTTTAAAACAGCTGTTAGGTAACCCAAAGGATAAAATAATGGAATTGGAAAAAAGTGGTATTTATGAAATTAGTTGTAATGATTGTGATATGAAATATGTTGGGCAGACTAAGAGGTCTGTAAAAGTTCGTTATAAAGAGCATGTAGCTCATTTAAAATATGGGCGTACGGAGAAATCCAGTGTTGCTGAACATGTTTTAGATTATAATCATTCAATAAGTTTAGATAGTGTAAAATTGTTAAAAAATGTATCTAACAATAGAATGTTGGATGCATTTGAAAGTATAGAAATAGTTAAATGTAATAATAGTTTGAATAAAAACAAAGGACCTATATAGTAAATTTTATACCCATTTAGAATAAGACCATCCTTATTTATTATTAATAAATCGGTTGAAACAAAAAATTACCAACAAAAATGAACGTCGTAACTAATTTATTAGATGTCACGTTTTTGAAGTTAGGTCAAATTTTGATTTCATGTTAATGTCATAACGTTCAAGAAGCCGCATACGTTAAGTTACTAAAACGGCTGGTACCTCTAAATAGGTATTAATTTCACTATACCTTATAGTCCGTTGTATAGTTTATTAGGAAAAAAACAATTGTAAAAATTTTTTCGCGCCAGAATGGTTTGTTCCCGCGGATTAACTATTTTGGCGCGATAAAAGATTAGTATATATGGATGACGAAGCACCCTAGTGTTAGTTTACCTTCAGTCTCTGAAGAAGATAACTTGGTTATCGAAACGCGCGTAAGATAGTGTAAAGTGTTAGTGTTGGTGTAGTGGTAGTGTAAACAGTGTTCAGTGTCAAGTATCGCCAACGGTTCCAGAATTACCAACTAAGTCAATTCTAATCAGTTAACTTTTTGTATAGACTCAGGGTGCACTGATCATTTAATTAATAATAAAAATGTATTTTCTTAAATTGCAATGCTCAATAGCCCTATAAAAATAGCTATTGCAAGAAATGACAATTACCTTTTAGCTACAGGGGTAGGAAATATTAATGTAATCAGTACTGTGATGGGAAAAATAACAAATTGTAAAATAAAAATGTCTTATATGTACCTTCTTTGAGAAGAAATTTATTATCTGTTAAGAAATTAGAAATGTCCGGATTAAATGTCAACTTTGGAAAGGGGACTGGTTAAACTCATTCATAATAATGAAATCATAGGGATCGGAAAAAAAATAGTTTGTATGAAATCAGTTTCAATGTAATTAATAATGAATGCCATAATGTAGATATTAATAAAAATGATGTTTTCATCAAATGGCATAAAAGGTTTGCACACTTAAATTTTCAAAGTGTTAATAAATTAGTTAGTGGGAACATAGAAGAGGGTTTAGAAAATGTTCAGGTCTCAGATTTAGAATTTTGTGAACCATGCACTGCAGCAAAAATGTGTAGAAAACCATTTGGTACCAGGATAAGAAGTAATAAAATGTTAAGAGATTGTTCACACAGATATATGTGGACCTATAACGCCAATTGCATATGATGGAAGTAAGTGTTTTATCACTTTCACAGATGAAAGATTTTTCACACTTTACATCAGTATTATATTAGATTATATCAGGTATTTACAAAGTTCAAAGAATTTTATTTCATGACAAAAGCAATGTTTGGTTTCACTATTCAAAAACTGAGGTGTGATAATGGAGAGGAATATGTATCACATGATTTTAGGAATTTTTGTAGGGAAAATGGGGTAGTTTTTGATTATTCAATTAGATATACACCACAACAAAATGGTAATGCGGAACGCAAAAATCGAACACTAGTGCAAAGAGCTAGAGTAGTTATAAATGAATCGGGTGTGCCAAAAGAACTCTGGGGAAGGCAATTTTAAATGTCAACTATGTAATCAATAGAGGGCCCACTGAAAAACTTGAAAATAAAACCGCTGCAAAAGTCTGGTATAAGAGAAAGCCTAATGTTAGCAATTTGGTTCAGTAGCATATAGACATATAAGAAAAGAAATAAGGAACAAATTTGACTCTTAAGTTGAAAAATGTATTGTAGTGGGTTGTGCACAAAATGGTACAGGTTATGGAATATAGAAAGAAATAATGTGATAGTGTCAAGAGATGTTGAGTTCAATGAAAATGAATTTTACTTTAATAAAAAATGCGTTACTTTGCAATCAAAGAATGACCAGGAAGACAGGAATAGTTATGAAAATGGTGAGCTACGTATGTCTGAACATGTACGAATGAGTGATAAAATTAGAAAGACACCACAATGGCATGATGATTATGAAACTTACATAGCACTTGATGCAATGAAATATTTAGAAAATGCTCCAGAGGGGTATGAAGATTTGAATGACAGAAAGGACAGGGGTAATTGGTTGAATGCGATGGACAGGGAATTAAATTCAATGGAAAAAAATAAAACATGGGAAACAATTCCTAAACTTAAAAATGTACAAATTTTGGATACAAAATGGGTTTATGCTTTTAAGCCATTGGAAGAAGATGAGTGTGACAAATATAAGGCTCGTCTTGTAGTGAGGAAATTTGCTCAGGAAAAGAGTAAATATTCAGATATATATTCACCTGTGAAAAAATCAGTATATACCGTGTTTTCAAACTAAGAGGAGCGATTTGAATTTAAGTTGGCATTTCTGTTGCCTAGTGATTGGTCAAATTGCCGCCCGTTTTACACAGCTCTTTTGAAACAACTGACGACGACATTTGTCAGTTGTGTGTTTATTTATGTAAAAATGTTGCTTACTTCAATCTTTATTACCATTTTTTTGCGTTTGTTATATTCCAAACAAAATCTACAGTCCATGCTTGTTTTTTCTTGTTGATTGCAAATAAAATCTTATTTTTGTGAGTATTTTCACATCAAGTTTCACATACATAACAGTACAATATTATAGCATGTTTCGATATAAAAACTTCTGTTTACTTTTAGTTTTTGCTATACCTAAGCCTAGCTATATCTAAAGCCACAATTGCATTTTTTACATACTTATTTATCCCAAAATTATTAACAAGTTCCATATAAATTACTTATTATAACCAACCATACATTTTTTCACCATAATGTGACATTTGGTTATTACTTTCGCCATGGCCTGTTACCAATGATGGTTCGATATTTAGACATGCCTTGATCCCTCATTGGCCACGACAACTTCGAACAGTACAATACATATTTCACGTAAATGTCAATTCGTTCAAAAAGTCTGATGTCGATATTTAATTTGTTATTTTGACATATAGCTAACCTTTAATTTGATAAATAAAATCATCAGGATCTTATTCAGCCAAATTCGAAAAGGCTATTAAATTAATAATACTTGGGATATGAAAACTCTGCAAAATAAAACAAATTGTATATTTAATTTACATATTAAAATAATTAAATATTAATAAATATAGTCCTGCATTTGAATAAATAAAATGTTAACAATAAGATCAATATTCACTTTTCATAAATAATAATTGACCGTAAACAACAAAGTACAGACCTGACCAGAACTGTCAGTTGGACATTGGAAAAATACGTAAGACACGAAAGGAACGTCTGCATCGTATTTTGGACGATGTAATTTTGTCCGATTGATAGGTCGCGTTTGCGCGTAATCTAAACATCAACCAATCAAATTTTTGTAAGTCAAAGATTAGGGTTAACGGTTGTAATACGTGTAAACGGTTCATTATTGTGATATTTTGATTAGGATTAATCACAGACCTGCCTTTTTTCCATTTTTTCCAACGTAATGTGTTAGAAAGACATTAACAATCAATGACGCACACCAAGAAGGGTATTATATGAACTTTACAATTAGAACTTTATTAGTTGTTGGAAATCAATTTAAATATTATGATATTCAGTTAGATTAGGTTAGTCATAAAGTCGGCTTTTCTAAATGGTACTCTAAATGAAAATATTTATGTAAACGATATGTTAATGAAAGAATAAATACTTTTCTCCTCAGTATTGGCTTTATAAGATCTGAAACTAACTTTTGTTTATATAAACTAAAAAATGAAATGGGAAATGTTTTCTTGTTGATATATGTTGATGATATTATTTAAGCGAGGCCAAATTTAAATAATATAAACAATATTAAACAAAAACTAAAGAAATAATTGCAGCTGAAGGATGAAGGCAGTTAATATTTTTTAGGACTTGAAGTTGAGTGATAGAGAAAAGGGAATACTATCATTAAATCAGGCAACATTCATCAAAACATTATTAAAACGTTTTGGTTTTGACAACTGCAAATCTACATCAGTACCAATTGATCCTAAATTGAATTTACAGAAACCTGATGGAAATTTTATAGACAAACCTATCAGAGAGCTTGTTGGTTGTCTGACGTATTTTGCTTTAGGCACTAGACCTGACATCAGTTTTAGAGTGAATTATTTTAGCCAATTTCAGGATAAAGTTGACATTGCTATATTGAAACGAATTTTAAGATATTTGAGTGGAACATAATACGTAGGATTAAGATATGAGAAACAAAATACAACAAATCTTGAATGTTTTGTTGATTCAGACTGGGGGTCAAATGTAAATGATAGAAAATCCGTCTCGGGATTTTTATTTGAGATTTTTGGAAACGCTATTAGTTGGGATACTCGAAAACAAAAATGTATTGCTATGTCAACTACTGAAGCCGAAATGGTAGCTTTAGTAAAATCGGTTCATGAAGGATAATGGTTAAAAAAGTTGTTAAATGATGTTAATATTGTGAATGATAAGGCAACGTTTTATGAGGACAATCAGAGATGTATTGCAATAGTCGAAAACCCTGCATTATAAAAAAGAATATAATAGCTATAAAATATATCGATACTCGGAGGCAAGAAGCTGATATCCTCACAAAGGGTGTGCCCCAACAAGACTTGTGTTTAACATAGGATTATTATACTTGAGAGAGTTTCTAGCGAGGAGGGGTGTTAATAAGCAACGCTAAAAACTCCCTCCAAATCATATCGGTTGGTAGCAATGTTTCTTGTTGGTAACAATCAATTGTCAATTCTTGTTGTTGGTTATTATGATCTTACCTATGGTTGTTGTAAGGGCATAAGATGTAATATAAGAATCTGTTATCATCTATTACAAATAAAACATTAAAGGAAAGCTGGCATTTTCATTACAAAGATACTAAAAGAATTAACAACAAATAAATATTAATGTTATTATATACTATTGGTTTTATCTTTAACATTTTTATCAACTTTTCATATACAATATTCGGAATCTAATACATTTCATGCCTCTTGTCTCATCAATTGTTATAGTATGTAATAATTATTAAGGATGTACCAAAATAATGTGACGCATTGTAAATGCTTACAAATTCTAAACAAAATAAGATAGTATCAAACTGCTTTGGAAAAGTTTTGTTCGGTAATTTGTTCAACTACTCGTTACTTCTACTTATCCATTTTCAATTCAGTATTACGACTGATTGTCAGTCTTTGCTGTGTATTACAGTCTTTGAAAATTAGTACAACACTGTCATTTACAAATCAAGGAAAAGTCGAAACTCTTCTACTTTCTAACAAAACAAATTCAATTCCAGCAACCAGAAGAAAATTTCGTGTCTGCAATTTCAATTTTGCATTGGAATACAAAATTCAAGGACACAGGTTCAAGACAATGAAAAAGTGGCATAATAATTCAACAGAATCCTACTTTTCTAAATCGCCAATGAGGAATTAAACTTCACAAAAATATGACGTTTCTTCAGTGTTATTAGTAGTGGTGGGCAAAAACATAATGGAGAATAAAGTATTATTGATATTTTTATATTCATAAGGTTTTTATGTTTATTTGAAAACTCAACCTTTTATTGATTTAAATAGTCCACCATGCAAGTTGTGATGCAGATAATGTAAAAGAGAAGTTAGCTGCATGAGGGTAGACTAGAACCACTTGTCTGTCGTCTTTTTTATCGTGAAAAAAGAGAGTTTCTATTTTTGTCATATTAGTTTAATTAGAATCGTTTTGAGAAATCATATATTTTGCAAATGACAGAAAAATATTTTTTCAAATTTGAAACCGACCTGCGAAAGCCATTTGTTTCTATCTTATTTTGTATAGAATTCATATGCGTTTGAAATGTGTCACATTATCTTGGGACAGAGCCTGTATATTTCCCATTTTTAATAATCCAGAATAATATTTTGAAACTTCAATTTAAAATTTTTCTATCGACTGTTAGGTCAATACACTACATTTCCAGAAATAACATTATGCCAGTTTAGAATAGCGTCAAGATGAGTCATTTATTTCGTCAACTAAATGTCACACTTGAATATATTCTAAGAAAACTGAACATTTTCAGAACTGTCAGCTGTAAATTGATCACTGAAGATGTATTTCCTAAATGTATCCGTTGAAGACATTTGAAAATATGTACATTTAAAAAAATATATGGTATTAGGAACGAAAATAAATTCAAAATACAAGGAATGGTCAACTATTTGCAAAAACATTTACAGTCTAGGAGAAAATGTATAATGCTCGATTACACCAGTTTAGCTCAACAAGGTGCAGCTTACTGATAATTCCAATCTCTCATTGAACCATGTTTTGCTTAGTAAAGCCACGCTCACTAACAATACCCTATATCTTACCCGATACGTAATATTGTGTTCAAATTCAGAGTTGATCTTTTGCATCGCCATCTAGTAGCGAGTATGAGCAAAATAGATAATGTAAAATCAATTTCTGACAAAAAAAATACATGGATTTATGTGTCAGCTTTCAATATGATCGTTATAATATAGTATATTAATTGTTCAACTGCGAATCAGCTCTAAAATTAATACCAAAAGCTTCCTAATAATCAGTGACAAAAAATAAACCTTCACCTATTTTATTTTAAGATTCTTATATTTACATCCAAAGTATCTTTTAATTATTCTAGAGCCAGATTGAGGTTATGTTTTTGGATCTATTCTTAGAAACGGAGACAGAGATTCACATCGGTCTTAAAATATTCATCTGGGAAATAGAAGAAAACAGCTGACTATCTAAATGAGTCCCACGAGCATTCAACCAAATAGTTTTCGTTTCCAGGAAATAATATTATCGACAGTAATAATAAAATACTTTCAAAATAATATCTACTTCGGGAAACAAATATTTACAGAATGTGCGTGGAAGAATCCTTCTCGAAACAATTAAATACTTTTATGATTCTTCTTTGTGACTTTTATTAACCCCTGGTGTCACCCTTCTGTTTATGTTTTGTTTATTAAAGCGTTTGAAAAACAAACATTAAAAAGAGATATAATATATGTATGTTGTTGAGATAACACTTAAAATTAAAATACAAAGTGTAATCAAAAAATAGGTCAACACCGTTTTTATGTGAGAATATTTAATAACTTAACAGCATACTTTTGTATCAAGTCCAGCTATGCTCCTAAGATGATTATATATGTATATTTTTGACTATATCTTTTGAACGGAAAACATTTTTATTGACGTCTCTTCGCTCACGAGATATGTCAATTTATCTCCTGCCTTCGATTTTTTTTTTCAACTTAAGCTATTGAGTATTCTATCACAATTGTCGTCTTACGTATTTATTTATTCTCTTCTCCATCTGCAAGTCTGACATTCAGCATCGTCTTCCTGATTCAAATTTGTATTCTTGCAATCTTTAACGTCTTTTTTTGAAATTTACAAATTTGGCAGTCATTCGAGAAGACATAAAACGCGCATTAATTAAATACTTCTGATCAGTGACGCTTCAGATCAAGCAAAACTGACAAACTAAAATAGTTAAAGGCAAGTATTCAGATCACCAACGGAAAGATAAGTATAGAAAATCTGACTAGAATGATCATAATTGAAAACGAAAATGAGCCTAAGATGATTTGTAGAGTGATGAGGCTATAGGAATCATAAAGCAAGGAATGAGCCAATTACGTTGAAAAAAAAAAATGGAAAAATAAGAAAGGTCGGATAAATTATATTTATCAATTATGTAAAATTGATTAAAAGCAAGTAATAAATCAAGACCTATTTCATTCTATGGAATTCTAGCTTGAAAACAACAAACTATAATGAAATGTGAAGAAGCTTAAACGTAATAAGCAGTATTTAGAATGAAATGTATTATATTGAATTAATTTTTATTCAGTAATTGTTTCATATTATTTTTTGATTCGTAATGTGATTGTTCCAATTTGCTTTGTCCTTGTTCCATTTTTTTCATCATCATACTCATCATTTCCATTAACTTGTCTTCTTTATCTTTTTTTCATCAATCTTCTCTACCGATGTCTTCTCTTGAATGTCTTTGTTTAATGTTCCTTCTTCTCCCTTCGCATAATCTATTCTTATCATTTCTGTTTTTTCCATTGGTTGACTATCTTCTTCTGTTTGGTCATAATGCTTTTTTCCTTTCTATTCTATTTAACTAGTATATTAAGATATTATGTATTTAATGATTTTATGAGTAACCTCCAGATATATAAAAGGTGAGCGGCGTCGTACCGCCGACAGAATCTTGCTTCTTATGCACAATAGAATGACCATTTTCGACAATTTTTCGAAAATTTTGACCATTTTTCAAATATTTTGCCAATTTTGTACAATTATTAACCATTTTTAAAAATTTTTGACTATTTTTTCAAATTTTAACAATTATTGACCATTTTAGACCATTTTTCCAAATTTTCACTGCTATGTATTGAACATTTTTGAAAAATTTTGAGCATTTTTGACAATTTTTGAGCATTTTTGACAGGTTCTGACAATTATTGACCATTTTTGTCAAGTTTTCAAAAATTTTGGCAATTTTTAACAATTATTGGCCAATTATTGACAGTTTTTTATATTTATTGACCATTTTTTCAAAATTTTGACAATTTTTCAAAAATTTAGACCATTTTTCCAAATCTTAACAATTTTTGACCATTTTTGACAATTTTTCAGCATTTTTGACAGGTTCTGAGAATTATTGACCATTTTTCAAAAACTTTGACAATTTTAAACAATTATTGACCATTTATGACAGTTTCTCATAATTATTGACCTATTTTTCTAAATTTTGACAATTTTTGAGCATTTTTCAAAATTTCAACAATTATTGACCATTTCTCACAGTTTCTGACAATTATTGACCATTTTGACAATTTTTCAAAAATGTTGACCATTTTTCCAAATTTTTGACAATTTTCAACAATTATTGACCATTTTTGACAGTTTTTTATAATTATTGACCATTTTTTCAAAATTTCAGCCATTTTTGACCATTTTTCAAAATTTTAACAATTATTGACCATTTTTGACATTTTCTGACAATTATTGACCATTTTTGACAACTTTCAAAATTTTTGGCAATTATTGACTATTTTTGAACATTTTTAAAAATATTCAACAATTTTTTAGAATTTTTGACCATTTTTTACTATTTTTGACCATTTTTGACCATTTTTGACAATTTTTCAAAAATTTTGACCATTTTTCAAAAAATTTGTCAATTTTGAAGTCTTTTATAATTATTGACCATTTTTTCAGAATTTTGATAATTTTTGACCGTTTTTCAAAATTTTAACGCAGCGTTGGTTATATAGTATCGCGCGTTATTTCAATGCGTCTCTCTTTCTCCCTCTCTCTCTCTCTCTATCTCTGCACTGAACGTACACTATGGCCTGCGTCTCTCCCTCTCTCTCTCTCTGCACTGAACGTTCACTATGGCCCACGTTTCTCTGTCTCTCTCTCACTTTCTTATAAGTCATCGCGTGACGTGATTCGTAACATCACACGTTTCACGAGTTCACTAGCCTTCCCAAAAGTACCTATGTCGTGCAATAAGAAGCAAGCTTCAATTTAAATTTCATTGGATTAGTGGATTATTCAGGAATCTGGCAACACTGTTGCGTGACGAACGCTTTTTCGTAACATTAGACGTTTCACTAGTTCAGTAGCCTTCCCAAAAGTCCTATGTCGTGCAATAAGAAGCCAAGCTTCAATAAAATTTAAAGAAAAATTCTTCACACTATTAAAATCCCCACAAACTATTTTTAATAATGCCATTTTTAATGACCCACGTTGGGTGCCAAATTAAATTGAATTAATTTAGTCAATATTTTTATAATAATAATATGCCCCTTCCAAGACTCCTTTCGTGGTTTTTTATAATCTATTGACCATTTTTTAAAAATTTTGACAATTTTTGACAATTTTTGACAATTTTTGACAATTTTTGACAATTTTTGACAATTTTTGACCATTTTTGACAATTTTTGACCATTTTTGACAGATTCTGACGATTATTGACCATTTTAGACAATTTTTCAAAAATTTTGACGATTTTTAACAGTCTTTTATAAGTATTGACCATTTGTTCAAAATTTTGACAATTTTTGACCATTTTTCAAAATTTTAACGTAGCGTTGGTTATATAGTATCGCGCGTCTCTCTTTCTCCCTCTCTCTCTATCTCTGCACTGAACTTACACTACAGCCTGCGTTATTTTAATAAAATTGTGCAAAAATATTTTTATTATTGTGACTTTATATTCCCCTCCACTACAGTTTAATTTTCAAAAATGCCCAAATATTATTAATTTCTGTGAATTTGTACCGAAATCACATTATTTCAATTTCAATTATTCAAAATTTACTTCCCTCGTTCTTCTTCCTCTCTCCACAATTCTAACTCTTCATACCATGAAGCTCCTTGCCAATTTGTCTTATTTTTTATTCTGATGAAAATATTTAAAGTTTAATTGTGTTTCTACCATTTTATATTCTCCATATTTCTCATTCCATCTTCTTATTTATAATTTTGGTTTATTCAATTTATATTTATGTATGAATATAAAATTTACCCTTATCCCAAAATATTTCAAAAATCAACAACCTTATTTATCTCGCAAAGCCCCTAATTTTTTTTTCAATTCCTCTTTTCAAATTTAAATTTTTTCAATTGATTTATCCTAAATTTGACATGCGTTAACATTATGAATTGGACTGTATCTTCTTTTTCAAATAATTGACAGAAAACTTAATCATCTGTTCTATCCAATAGATCAATTGCATACAAATATTTATTTTATCATAGTGTCACCGATATAAAAAAACTTTTATTCTAAAATTTCATATCTATACAGTATATTATGTATCTCCTGTAAGTTTCTTGTTGTGTATCTTTTTGTTAAAAATTTTGGGAAATCAAACTACAATATTTTTTTTATTTTTGAAAAAGAAAAATGTATATGAATAGAAAATAAACAGAAAAAGTAGGAAAATTAAATTAGGGTTAAGACGATTAAGGATGATAAAAGCAAAGTATAGGGAATAATAATTGGATATGAAATACTACAAAATCCAAGAGAAATAACTAAAAGGTTTGACCTCAATGGAAACATGATCAAACGAGGGGAGAAACTGCCATGAGGTGTTATCAAAACTCCGTGACTACAAAGTGGAACTGTACTGTGTCCCGATCCACACTTATGGGGAGGGAAACAACAAAGCGGATGTACTCGCAATGCAAGAAACGGAAGTGCCAATCATTACAACACTACCACGGATTGAACTACTTAAAGAGTATCAATAGATTATTACAGTTTCAGGTAAATCTTCGTATTTAGTAAAGCGTGTTACCAATATATATATATATATATATATATATATATATATATATATATATATATATATATATATATATATATATATATATATATATATATATATATACCTCATACCGGATTTTTGAGTCCTTTTAAAAATGGGAGGAGTTATATATCTCTTTACTCATAACATCTACAGTTTCGGTCCACGCGATGTTGCCACATGTATATACAAGGACAGGAATATTGGGGAAGCGGCAAAATTGTAAAATGAGTACTCTTTACACTATTTTCCAAGCTTTCGGAATATCTTTATTTCCATTCTCAAGGACAGCATTCGAGATTGTATTACAAGTTGTTTCAAATGGTAAATACATCTAATGATAATAATTTTGATTTGAATTTTTTAAAAAGTAAATGTCAAAAAATTCAAATCAAAATTATTATCATTAGATGTATTTACCATTTGAAACAACTTGTAATACAATCTCGAATGCTGTCCTTGAGAATGGAAATAAAGATATTCCGAAAGCTTGGAAAATAGTGTGAAGAGTACTCATTTTACAATTTTGCCGCTTCCCCAATATTCCTGTCCTTGTACATTATTATTCGGCAAATATCTACTATAACTTTATATATATATATATATGTATATATATATATATACAGATACATTC
Source organism: Lochmaea crataegi (assembly GCA_947563755.1). Taxonomy (NCBI): domain Eukaryota; kingdom Metazoa; phylum Arthropoda; class Insecta; order Coleoptera; family Chrysomelidae; genus Lochmaea; species Lochmaea crataegi. Next base: position 30,246,456 of record OX387428.1, on the reverse strand, counting down.
AAACACAAACGGAACATAGGGATTTAAGCTATTGTCCGATCTAAATAGTCCACCAACAAAACATTTCTATAAGTTCACTTCAACGAATATCAAGTATTGATCTGGACAGCTGGATTCAGGACCAATGTAAGAAACCCCGCCCCTTCTCCTTCCAAAATTTGTTAGTTATGTGCGAGGTGTGCGAACTGCGATTTAGTATTGAATAATTATTTGATGGGGGTAGTAAACGTCGCTACATATTGAAACAATATGCTTACGTTTTATGTTGTTAAAATCGAAAATTAATTGTTAAATTATTTTCAACAATTTTAATGTTTCGAGTTAAGATAATATGTTTTGATTTCTTTTGGCAATAACGGCTTTCAAAATAAAAAAAAATCATAAATAAAACAAAATAGGATTCTTTAAATTGAAACTAAGTTATCGACTGCTGTTTACTGACTGTCTGACGCTAATTAAGGACCGCCCACAGTTGAGAATACGGAGTGGTGGGAATTGTACGATATGTTATAGGTGTCCAAATAAACGATTGTAATAATCGTGTTTTTAATCTGTTGAAGCTGGATGTTGGTCGACAAGTTCAAAAGCAGTTCTGATACAATGCTTAAAATCCCTATGTTCCGTTTGTGTTTGAATGTATCTATATATCGAATAATAGATTTATACTATTAATGCCTTACAAAGTTTTGAAAATATTTTCAAAAACAATAACCGTTCACTTAGAAGAAACAACTACTTCCCGGGCTATATACCCCGACATACATTGAATTAGGTACACTTTTAAGTTGGTTGAATCTTGTAGATCATACCGAACCCGTGTGAAGTAAAAACGTTTTCGATTGCAATTCTTAAATTGAATGATATTCATTCACTGTTGGTTGTAAAAACAAACCATTTGAATCTGGCATATGAAATTCACAAATGAACGGATAAACCATTTTGTCAATATTTAAAATATTATTATTATTAATATATACGGACCAGAAATTCTATTAATGGGTCCTATGTGAATAAACAATTTCTAGGTTTGATCGTGCTACTGAAATAATATTGCCGACATTTTAATCGAATCTATACTGCGATATTGGAAATAATATAAATAATTTGATTAGAATTATTGTACATGTCAATTTGAAATGGCAATATATTGAATAACTGGGTACTGATTTACAAACAACATCGTAAAACTCTGGTTCTGTTTAAATTCACCGGGAAAATCGGAAATGTTGTTTCTGTACAACATATATTCGTTTATTTCAATAATAAAATTTTATATTTATATATCAATTAATTTAGACTGTCACTGTTCGTTTGTTTTATTATAGAAATTCGTTGAATATAGTCAATAAAATTAAATTATGAAAAAAGTGAATTCAAAAAACACGGTTAACTAAAAGGATGAAAATAAATATTTTATACAACAATTTGATACTTATTTGTTGTTGCGTTAGAAGTACGAGGATTGTCTTTTATATTTTGCATATAGATTGGATAACTTTTTAATATATACTATTGTTTTTAAAAGTATTCTCCACTAAGAGAAAAGGATGCAAAAATATCCTTTGGAAGCAGTTATTCCACTCGCTTTCTGGTAAATTCAGAATAGAGTTTTTGGGGGCGATTACTGCATCTTCTGGGAACTGGAAACTGACCACGCAGTTCAATCTCAATTTTTGGAAAAGTAAAAAAGTCGCTACTGGGATAGTCCTACAATTTGATGTTTTCTTGCTTTAAAAACCCAATTGTCCTGGTGAAGGATCATTCGTCGTTGAGAGTTTGTTTTTCGAAACTCAGTAATTACATCCGACAACGAATTCGATATGTACCAATCAGCAGTATAACGTATAACTTTCGTCGGTTCTGGTTCATATTGGAACACCCAAACAGCCGATTCACGTTTATTTTCGGGTTCTTAAGAGTAAATCCGGGAATCATCACCACTGACAATACTGTATTTTTTGAGTTTCTTGCGTTAAACCGGTTTGGAAATTTTTGACATCAATTGACTCTAATTGCTTTCTGTTCTTCCGTTAACAGATGCGGTTTCCAACGAGAAACTAATTTTGTTCACAATCAGTTAGTAATAGATTAATGAATTTTGCGAAACCGGGATAACACGACTCTGCAAGATTTTCCTGGGTCCTGCTTTTTTCTGCTGGCTTGTACAGGACTTTTCTTAGCGTAGCAACAAGAATAGAAGCTGTTCGTCAAATTTCTGCAGATTTATAGACCGCAAGAGGTTGATAAATTTCGCGAAACCGGGATAACTCGCGTCTCTGCAGGATTTTCCGGGGTCCAGATTTTTTCTGCTGGGTTGTGTAGGAATTTTCTTAGTGTAGCAACAAAATGCGAAGCTGTCCGTTTTATTTAATTATAGTAAGCCTTGAATAGACCATTTAACACATAATTGATATAAAATAAATATTACTACTCCTACCCCGGCTCTCTTGCCAGAATGTGATGAATCTCCCACCAACTGAGACGCCTATTTTTGGCAAGAAAATCTGTACGTAAATGTCAAGCTTATAATCAAAATTCCTTATTAGATAAAATAGCTGTTCTCTCTATCCAAAATTGAACCTCTAAATGGTGGCAAAACAAAAATTCTCATACCTTAGCTATTGCCTTTCCCAATGTATCCCAATACCAATTTCAAGGAGAGGCAATTCCGTTTTTCGATTCTAACTACAACATTTTGTTCTCCCAACCTTATGTCATATTCTAATCCACCCCAATATTTTACTGAATGAGGAACTTCGTATCCGAGAACCAATATGCAAAATATATACCGATGGTTCCAAATCCAGTGCTGGAGTTGGTAGTGCTGTTTATGTCGAAAACTTACAAAAATCCTTACAGTACAAATTAAATCCAAACTGTTCAATCTTCACTGCTGAATTAGCAACAAAGCCTTGGAATGGATCATAAACAGTAACTTAGAATTTGAACAGCATATAATTTTATCTCATGCCCAATCAGCTTTAATGACATTGAAAAATTACCAAAAACATATATACAATAACTGCATTACAGTGAGCATCCTCGAAAAATTAATACACGTCAAGAATTTGAACAAAAATTTTGAGTTTATATGGGTTAAAGGACATTCTCAAATTCCAGATAATGAAAAAGTAGATGGGCTTGCTAAAGATGCCGCTTCTTCTGGTCTTGTCAGTAACGAATTTTCAAAGGGGGATATACTATCACTCAGGAAATGAAATCTCAAACAAAATTGCGAAATTGAATGAGCAGGTTTTACAAACCACAGTAACAATTCCAACTGCAAGATATATTCTCCACTTCCCTATACTCCTGAACGAAGCCTTCCTTCCTGGAAAGTGTACACTATGTATGTCAGATGCCTTTTTGGACACGCTCTTGTTAATTCATACCTTTTCAAAATTAAAATGTCTACCACAGATACATGCGACTGTGACGGAAGCTTCGAAGATCTCAACCATTGGATGTTTGACATACTTACTGGACTCCTTATCAGCTAAGAAGATAGCTTTTCCACAAAATATAGTGTCTCTCTTGTAAATAAGCTCACGGAAACCTATCATAAGAGATATTCTATGTGAGATCCTCAAATGCTCCAAACGAAAAATATATATTGTGATATTTTCATTTTGTTCTGTATGAATGGATGTATGAACATAGCATGACTGATTTAGATTTGGTTCCTTCAGTTTGTCCTTTTGTAGCAAGTATCCCTTATCCGTTGCCTTTTTTGTGTGTCTAAATAAACAAAGTCGCTATGACGGCCACCTTAGCGTGAAGAGAGTGTCCCTGTTTTTCCTACTTGTTTTTCTTCTTTAATTTCCCCCAGAATTTTGGTAGTTTAGGGGTGTCAGCATGAAAGATAGGGTGATTAGTATATTAATAAAATATAATACAATAATAAATATTCGTGGCTAAAAGGGGCACTGCCCCAAGGCCAAATGGCCACCTGGCCTAAAAAAATAGTATCTTTCGAACAAGATATTCCTCTAGAGCCATATTTAAGAAAGTACTGATGTTTTCTTCTGACAGAACATTGGATTTCTTTGGTATATTAATCCAGCATTCTTCCTTTTCAAAAATGCTTGCAATTTGGCATACTGGCTAATGTCGATATTTTGCTTGAGTACAGCTCCCATCGAATATCGTGACCATATTGTTGAAGCTTCACTTTCCTTGCTCATTTCAACAAAATATGGAAGCTGTAGGTATCGTTTCTGAAGTGTGTTGCACACCCTCAATTGCGCACCATTTAATGTAAGACGGAAAATTTTTCACCTACCTACCTTTCTTTGCTTTTGTCCGGAATTATTCCGTCAACCGCAGTGTCTGCAGCTTTTCGGACTTACGGAGGAGTACAGGTTAATTGAAAATCAGACATGTACTAAGCAAAAAAATTAAAATTTCGTGAGGGAAATAATATTTTTTGAAACTGTACAGAAACTTTCCTTCAAATACCATCGATTGTTTTATGTTTGTTATTAATCTCAATTATCTACCTGTATCTGTAATATTTTCAAATGTCGTTCATAACACCGCGTCATTGAAATTTCTGGCTTCAAAGTATGAATTTCCGAATTATAAAAATAATCTGTTGATATTTAAAAACACTTGAGATAAATCATGAAGTTGCTATAGGTTTCGAAAATATTAATTATAGAATCCCTCACTTCTTCCATGTGTCTTAAACATTCCCTTTCTGTGTTTCATTTTACTTCGTTTTTTGCTAATAAATTTTCAAAAATCATAAAAATACGATAATATCATTAAAGCCCAAGTGATTTATGTTTTTTCTGCCCTCATTATCTCAACAAAAATAGCATTCCTTAACAAGTTCGCAAAATGCGGTTGTAAATCATTAAGAAATAAAAACCTCCACTTTCGGTGTTTTTAAAATTCTGCCAAAATCACTTTACAATAATTGCCAAACATTCGAATAAATCATGTTCTGCAAGTGGCAAAACTTTTATTCACAATGTTTGAATCTCATTTCAGTTATTTATAGATTCTAATTTAAATAAATTTGTTAATCTCTGCTAAAAGTCCATTATATTTTTGAATAGAAGAAAAATCATCTCCATATTCACTTTTTCCGGTATTCTTACTCCTTCTTCTGAGAAGTAACTCTTTGTTAGTTGTCAAAAGTAAGCACAACAGTCTTCTATATTACTGTCCCCACTTTTTGAACGTTCAACATATTGACCATCCCATTTAGGAGATCTTTGAAGTTTTCTGTTTAGTCGTCTTAGATTATAACCAATAACTAAGACTTGTATATAAAATGATCTACTGGCAGCCAGGCTCTACTTAAACCTATCTGCAATCCAACCACTAACTCTAGGCTGGTTGTTGAATTCACAATCAAACTACCCGTTTGAAAAGACTTCCCAAAATATATAGTAGTATATAATGATCGTGATAGATCCAAAAATGTATTAGTCAAGCCCCAAAGAAAGTAATATGACTTTTTACTAATATTTATTTCACGACTGTTCTTTTTGTCAAAATACAATTGAAAACTTTCATAAAAATTACTGACATATTGTCATCCTGAATTGACCAAGACCAATAACGTGACTTATGATAAAGAGAATACAATTTAACAAAACTAATGGCTACAATTTCTACACTGGTGAAAAACTATGGAGGATCCTTTAATAGGCTGACAAGAAGGTGCTGAGGCTTGAGGGTATTGCAGGACCAGTTAGCAAAAGAAAATTCTAAAGGAGACTTCAAAGGTATGGAACCGTTCTTTGGAATCACAAAGGAAATCTGGAGCTGGCTAGATAAAGAACACGAATTCATACGAAGAGTTTACTGAACAAGGTAGACAAGCAAATCTCAAAAAGGATATTGAAATTGAAGGTAGTTACTTACCGACCTGGTCACTTGACACTGCACCTTGAGGAAAAATCTACACGAAATGGGAAAAGACAGTGAACATATGTGCAGAAAATTTGAACCAAGGGATCACATACTCTGCTTTTGTGAGAACTCTCAAGGACTTGGAAGCACTTTGGATAAGGAATAATACAACCATTACAACTACTCAAAATCCCCCTAGTCAAATCAGTATCCTTTATAAAAGACACGAAGCTCCTGCGATGGAAGTAGCTGATATAAGAAATGATGATGATGATAAAATGATGAATCAATGATCTACCTCCTGTCCAATCAGTACTGATCACTTTCAATTTTTTATACGGCAGAGATTAATAAAATTATGGATAAAATGATATAACTTGATTTGGGGAATCCTTTTGTCAAAATAACTCAAGCACATCTTGGGACTTGCAATAGAGCTACACCAATTGATGGATCAATATGAAGATCTCACTACATTTGTAAAACAAAGTATCAAGCAACATATTCCTGGGGATTGAATCCCAACATGACCAAATGGTTATATACACAGGTCGTGAGGCCAATGATAACCTATGGATCAGTAGTCTGGTGGCCCAGGACACTGCTGATTGGGGCGCAAAAGCAGTTAAGTGGTATCCAAAGGCAAGCTTTCCTAAGTATCACAGGGGCCATGAGAACGAGGCCGACTGCAGCCCTGGAGGTAATACTGAACCTGCCACCACTGCATATCTTCGTTCAGGGAAATGCAAGATCTGTAAGTCACAGATTATTACAGGGGCCTCCTCCGATAATTCAAGGACAAGGTAAGGTCTACAAAAAGCTATATGAAGAAGTAAAGGTAGATCCAATACTGGGAATGCCAATGGATCAGATTGCCCCACAATATAGTTTTAAAAATCAGTAGTCATTCCAGAGAGGAAGGACTGAGAGACAGGGCCTCCTATGATAGCGAATCTCAACTGGTACACTGATGGCTCTAAAACAGACTCTGGAGTAGGAGTCGGAATATATGGAGTACAAGAGAAGATCACGATCTCTCTAAGCCTTGGAAAACATGCCACTGTCTTTTAGGCAGAGGTAATGGCGGTGCAATGCTGTGCAGAAGAGTTGATGAGACGGGAGGTAGATAGCCAAAGAATCGTCATCTACTCCGATAGCCAAGCAGCACTAAAAGCGATAAGCTCATATCGGACAACGTCAAATCTGGTGTGGAAGTGTCGCAAGGCCCTCAACAGACTAGGTAGTCATAATAGAGTGACCCTAGCCTGGGTGCCAGGCCATCAAGAAATAAAAGGCAATGAAAAGGCCGATGAATTAGCCAAGCAGGGAGCGACTGAGGTCATGATAGGGCCAGAACCTTCCTGCGGAATTGCTAAATGCCTCACCAAGGAGAGCATCCACCAATGGATAAACAACCAGGCGTTGCGCTGGTGGCATGAAACTCCGGGGCAAAGGCAAGCTAAGCTATTCCTTAAAAGCCCTTCGGTCAGACTGTCACGCGACCTACTATGTCAAAGTCGAGAAACGACGAGGATGATGGTGGGAATGCTGACAGGGCATTGTAGGCTAAGGAAGCATATGCACACAATTGGCCTAGCAGATGACAGCCTATGTAGGTTATGCCAGGAAGAAGACGAAACCGCTGAGCACTTACTCTGTGAGTGCGAAGGCCTAACAAGGGTGCGGTTTCACCTATTCGGAGAAGAAAAACCGAGGGCAGAGAACTACGCAAAGGATCCAGGCTAATAGGTCTAAAAAAGAATAAAGCTAGATATCGAGCTCTAAATATGGGGGAGGACCACAATAGATCTGCAAAGGTCGCAGTGGGATAGGACAAAGGGCCACTCCAATTCTAATCTAATCTAACATATTCCTCACTTTCACCAGGATTATGTACTATAAATCCGGCACCATTATTTGCATGGAACAGTACAGTTTTTCTTTATAGGATCTAGCCATGATTAGTTTTTAAAATTAGGCCTGAAGGTACAAATTGTGTATGAAGTACTATCAATTTTTTTAGTATCTTTGTCAGTTTTTGGTACGAACACCAGCGACGCTCTGTATACCTCTAATAAAAAAATCTAGTGTCACATAGTATCTAGTTTCTGGAAAAAAAAAATATTGTGCAGCTGTACACCGCCACCGTTCTTTTGTAAAAAAGCCGTGTCTGTGTTATGCTACATTATACATGTTACCTCCACCGTAAACTTAACAAGAACTTCGTTAACATCTACAGATATTCGGTAGCTTTAATGTTCAAGAAAGTGATACGCTTATAGAACGGCCAACCCTTTATCATCTTCTCCACCTCATCATCGTAACAAGATCAATTACTGACATTTACCTTTACTAATGGCACTACATACTCTCTTGACATTCGGAGAATCTAAAAATATCATTCTCACGCAAAAAAGGAACTTCTCTCATTAAGATTAACGACAGCTAGCAAGAAGATGATCGAGCGACGTTGCCATATTGTTACAAATCTTCACTTTGCGGTTTTTTGTTTTGTATAAAACAGTTTTGAAGCACACATTTCAAAATGTTATATTACGATACAAGAAGTGGTTTTCTTTTTTCTTGGTTAAAATCTGCCCTAAGGTATATTAATCTTGTCATTCGTTCGTTATTGAAGACTTTACAGGAAAGGCTTATAAAATAGCCAAACAAGGCCTGGTACCCTTCTGTAGAGTTAAAAAATGAACAATAAAAATGATCACAAGATAGTGGTTGGCATAGAATTATCTATAATGGTCGGAAACCTTTCCAGAAAGAAGACTGTTCCTTAGGGAACATTCTCCAGAATATATAGCAGTCTTAATGAGCAAATATATGGGAAATGTCAAAACCGGATTAAGATGGACAGCGAGGCACTGTAAGGTTAACAGGCTCGCAAAGCTAACGAAGCCATGTGCAGATTATGTCACCTAGAGGAGGACGCTGCAGAACAAATCTTAAGCCAGTGCGACTGCCTGGCGGAATTGCAATTTCTTGTCGCCCGAGAGTCGGGCTGGAGATTGTAATCAAGACAAATTTTCCCTTGGCTTAATTATTAACATTCCCCTAAAGGTCGAAACACACATAACAGCACAGCACCTGACAAGCATCGTCCAGTGATCAACTCGATGGTTGTGTATGGGCTCACTTAACGCATCGACACGGGATCAGCACCGTCGCGATACCCGACTATAGGCTCCACTTTATAGTGTCAGAGATATTGTATTGGCACGCCGCCCGCAAAATATTCTCTCTGAGAAATGTGTTGTGGTTGAGGCGTTGACGTGCCTTCTCGGTGCTGTGCTGATGTTGCTAGGTATGCGCGCTTACATTTAAATACAGATAAGAAATAAAATCTGCTGGTGATGATCAGTCGCTGTTCCTATGAGGTGCTGATAAGTGTGTTTCGACCTTAAATGTCATCATATCAGTGTAAGGCAGTTTCAGTTCTTATCAGAATCAAGGCCAGTCTTTTCTCTCAAAGTAATATTCAACTGGACCAATTCTAATAATGACACCAATGTAGCTGATTCAGTGAATAATCTCCTTAATATATCTGTGAACTTTTTAGGGGGATTACAGATCTGGATAAATTTTTAATTATTCTTCAGAAATTTCTCTTCTTGGCAGCATTATAGTTGACCCTGGTGGGGACAAGGAACTTCCAAAGCAAATAGTAGTGGTCCCTTGGTATACCTAGGACTTTTTAGACTATAACAATTTTTTAAAGGATTTCTCTCGCATTTAGGTTAATTCCTGTAATTAGAACTTGAAAAACCCATTCTTTCAGTTCTCAGGATCCTAGATTAATATTTTTCCTCAACCCTCATAGTTAATACTAGATGGTTAATCTCATGTCAAAATTGTTTATAAAAAAGTGAATGAAATATCTAGTTCCAACTAAATACTTATTTTTGGAACAAAAGATACAATTCTTATATTTAATTTCCTATTTTAAGTGATATCCAGAGCTTGCCCGGATAAGGGTGAATATTCTCCTGAAAACTGAACTTTGTTTTGTAGTTTCAATTATTTGCTCAAGTTTCATTGCATTAGAAAAGGTCACTATACTCTTAACAATCGATAATCCCGATTACATTAGCTCTAGCCATGTTAAATTAAAAATTAAACAAAGGTCAATGTGGTAGGATTCTATATGTCAGCCGTAGACATTGCTAAAAATTAATTACATCCCTAATGCAATATTTATAAGCGTGAACTATCCATTAGACCTCTCGAAATAAAATATTTATAAAGATGAAATAGGACAGATTTTGTCTGATCCATGATATCTATAATCTAGAGGTCTACTGCAAAAAATCGCTAATCAAACACATTTTGAAAATAGGCTGTCATTAAGGAAGAACACAATTGAAACCCCTTTTGAAATTTTTATCGAATATTAATAAATTAATGCCTAAGAAAAGTGTATCATTCGCCTATGATGAAAGAATATTTTTACAAATAAATTAACCCCGTATAAACTTTTTATCGTACGCACATGGAGCATGTTGGTGACGCGACCCTTAATTTCTGCATCCGCCAAAAATCGCTTAACACGATTGAAAATCCACTTCAATGATATAGGTTGTCCCATTGAAAAAAGTTTGTAAATATTTACTTAATCACAGTTTCCTGTTATATTGTCATATTTTAGTGAAGCGTGTTACCAATAGATCGAAAATAATAGAATTAATAATGTCTTGCAAAGTTTTGAAATATATTTTTCAAAAAAACAATGACCGTTCAACTAAGAAGGAACAACTACTTCTCAGGCTATTTGCCCCAACAGACATTGAATTACACTTCTAAGCTAAACGGGGCTTGTACCATTCTGGATTGTAATTAGAAGAAACAATATCACTTGTAGACCGGTTTCGGCGTATTTTCGTTTCATCAGAACAATATAATTATTCTCCGTCCAAGAGCTCCTAGAGCATAATCCAGGTCTGGAGACAACGCTGAAATCACTTCAAGTAAAGGGAATGTTAAAAATGTGATAACAGCGACCAAAATTCTATATTGACAAAAAACCACTTTGGCTTTGTAGTTATTCACTTAATTACAGTTTCCTGTAAAATTGTCATATTTTAGTAAAGCGTGTTACCAAAAGATCGCACACATTTTTGTGTTGAAAAACTATGCCCGTGCTATGTATATTCCTGTTTTAACGCGTATTTGTCGCATACTGGCAACGTGGCTGGATTCCTGACACTAAGCTGTCGCTTGCCGTTTTAAACTTTCGACTTAAGTCGCGTGTGAGCTTCAAAAAGTGAAATAGTGTCGTATTCGCCCGGAGTTCAACACAGAGTACACATATGCGCTGATAATGTTTATTTTTTCTATTTTTCTTAACGCCGCCGCTTAAATGAAAGCGACTGGAACATTTCGATTAAATGCACCCATTTCTATTTGCGTAGAAAAATATTTAAGCGAGTGAAAGTGAAATTCGCATGATGGGGTAGCGAAAATGCGCAGGGGTATTCGGTATTTTAAATATGACTGGTTGGTGGCGTTTTTTGTGTCTTTGAACGCTGTGTTATGTTTGGATACCAAAGAGTTCCAGAAAACCTGTAAGTAGATTTATCCATCCTAAACAATTTAATGAATGGTTTTTTTTCGGCCAAATAAGCCTGATAAACATTGATGTTTGCTATAAATTTGCTTTAAAGCTGGGAAAATTTTGAATATTTAGAAATGTGTCTCAATTTATACAAGCTTTTGGTGTATTTGTAGCCGTGAGCTTCCCAAATAAAAATATATTGTTGATTTTATCATGAGAATAATAATCAACATCACTATATCATGAATCAGTTTGCTTCTATTACTTCCCAAAATTCGTCTAAAGATTCAAAAATTGGTTTATTTGTAGACAGTTTTCCCTCTAAGCAACTTATGTCATTCGAGTAACTTTCTGCGTCTGTTAACCCTGTTCTGTGTTTCAAATTTCTTCCTCGTGATTCTCTTTCCCACAGATCTTTAAGACAACTTGTATGTTTGGAATAGTTTTCTTTGTCAAAATAATATACAACCTACATTTTTAAAACAAATAGGTAATTCTGACTTAAACATATGTTTCAGTGTACCAAAAACTACCCACGTAACCCTATTTCCTAGTAACTTCTGCTGTCTAGTTGTCTATGCTCAATTTAATTTCGTGTGCCTACCTGATATTAGTGAAAATGCACCTGTTCCAAAGCTTCTGCAACAGCCACATTTTTCTTGGCTAAGTTGATCCTGACCTGGTTCTTATTAATATTGATTTTCACCTTCCCACACGTGTCAACATTTAGAATTTGGAATGCTTCATTTGCTATAAGAACTCATTCGCATTTTTCAAATTTTCTGTATATTAAAAGTACCAAACAACTTAACAAAATGAACTATCTTTCCTTCACTTAATATAAACTTTAATAACTACCATTAGATTTTGTAAATAAAGTTGAATAAATTTTCTTTTCCCAGATGCCGATAAACAACTGACAAAAACTTGTTTACTAAACATATCAACTAATTTATGTCATCGCTTCTATAAATTCCTTGGCAAAATTTTATTTCAGCAAATATAGTTATGAAGTATTGAAAATAACCGGGAATTCTACGTTGAAAGCTTCAAAAATTTGATCAATTCCGAATATTATTATTCACGTACCAATATTTTTACTTACTTTACGTGCTTATTCACTTAAATGCGAAACTGGTTTTCTTTATTGATAAAAAACATACGCAATTTATATTAGTGTTAGTGAAATACTATATATCCAAAATTTGAATGGTATGTAAAGAGAAAACGGTAAGACAAGTTTCGATTAAAGAAAAACAAAATTTTTTTTTGCTATTAAAATATCTCCTTCATTATTTTTTTATTTGAACCAACATACTGATTCAAAGTGGAAACGGTTTTTTTGTTAAGTTTTTCGCAAATCTCACAAGGTTTTTTTTCCTTTACATTCATGCTACTATTATTATTCTTCTCTTTCACTGTGTTCTCTTCGTCAAATGTTCTATACTTCTCAATTCATTGAAAAGATCTTCTGTATTGATTAGACTTTTTCTATCGATCCTGTCTATTATAAAGTCCGGTAAACCCACTGCAATTAGATCTATCAAGGTGCGATTATTCATTGATTTATTGTATTCCAATAAAACTATCCACTGGATAACATTCGCACTTTTGCCACAAAAATTTTCTATAACAAACTTTTCTGTTAATTTCTTTAAGTTTTGAGGTTTGTTCATTCCATTATCTTCCTTCGCGATTGCATTCAGGTTTTTTGTTAGTGCTTCGTATGTAATACCAGTTTGGATATCACCAAAACCTGTAGCTTCTGTTATTTCCTCCAAAAAGTGATCTTGAAATTAGATATTTTCCTCATAGATATATATGTATGTATATTTTTCAATTCTTCTGTTAGAGGTATCCATACTTTCCTTGTTTGGTATCTTCTTTGTAATGAATTCCTAATTTTTGAGAAAATTTGAGTATTTTTCAATTCTGGATGGAGTCGGACTGGCTGATATTGCTCTTACAAGATGTAAGTTTTGCCTGCAGGAGTGGTAATTGAGATTAGGCATATTAAATTGGTCTTCACATCTTCAGCAGCTTTAACCGTAAATTCAAAACAAAGTTTTTCCATCTTTCTGAACTAATCTAGACGTTAATGTCGTTTTGTAAGATGTATCTTCTATAATTTGTGGTTTATCGAATACAGACACTATTGAGTTTCTCCTGTGAAAAGAGGTTTTATTCTCAATTACAAACATTAACATTTACAAAATATTACATGTAAAAAGAGAAACGACATTAAATGTCTATTATTCCAGTCTTTTCTCTAATTATAAATTATAATTATTTCTATAATAAAATTATGACATTTATATTTTTCATTGTCATCAATTCGCAACTATGTCATTTCAATCAACACTCGCCATGATAGAGCGGGTGAATATAAACCATAAAAAACAAGGTTTAGAAAAAAAATTTGAAAAGATACTGAAAAAATATTTTTCTACAGTCGCGCGTAAAATGACTAATTACTATATTCAAATGAAATCGTGAAGTCGACAAATGCCGAGGATTGTTACTTTACGCTCTAGCGCAAAAAAGGAATCTTTTTCGCTCGCTTATTTAATCAAACCACGCCCTCCGAATTAACTCAATTGGTGAATATTTAACAATTTATAGATTAAAAATTAAATAAAATTATATGAAAATTGTCAAAAATTTTGAAATATGGTCAAAAATGGTCAATAATTGTCAAAAATTGTCAATTATTGTAAAAAATGGTCAATAATTGTCAAAAATGGTCAATAATTGTCAAAAATGGTAAATTGTCAAAAATTTTAAATTTTTTTTGAAAAATGGTCAAAAATTCTCAAATATTGTCAAAAATGGTCAAAAATTGTCAAAATTGGACTATTATTGTCAAAATTGGTCAATAATTCTCAAAAATTTTCAAAATTTTGAAAAATGGTCGATAATTGTCAAAAACTATCAAAAACGGTCAAAAACTTTGAAAAATTATCCAAAATTTTGAAAAATTGTCAAAAAAGGACAATTATTATTATAAATTGCCAAAATTTCGAATAATAGTTGTTTGTTGTTTTTGAAATATGGTCAAAAATGGTCAATAATTGTCAAAAATGGTAAAAAATTTGGAAAAATGGTCCATAATTGTTAACAAATTATCAATAATTATCAAAAATGGTCAATAACTTTGGAAAATGGTCTAAAATTTTGAAAAATTGTCACAAATGGTTAAAAATTGTTAATTATTTCTAAAAACTGTCAAAAATGGACAATTATTGTCAAAAATGGTCAATAATTGTCAAAAATGGTCTAAAATTTTGAAAAATTGTCAAAAATGGTCAAAAACCATCAAAAATGGTTAAAAATTGTCAATGATTGTTAAAAATGGACAATTATTGCCAAAAACTGTCGAAAATGGTTAAAATTTGTCATCATCTTGAAAAATGGTCACTAATTTGAAATACAGTCGAAGTTGTCAAAAATGGTCAATAATTGTTAAAATTTTGAAAAATGGTCAATAATGTTAAAATTTTTAAAAATGGTCAATAATTGTTAAAATTTTGAAAAATGGTCAATAATTGTCAAAATTTTCAGAAATGGTCAATAATCGTCAAAAGTTGTCAAAATTTTGAAAAATAGTCAATGAATAATACGAGCCGTTTCCGAAAATCGATTTAAATACGTAATTTATAAAATCGATTCACTAAAAATCGATTAATATTACTATAAAAATCGATTATTTTATAACATCAATAATCAGTAGATCTTTTAAGGTTGATCATGATGAATAGCGAAAATGACGATTATTCTAGCACTCCTATTATAACCTAAGATAATAAAAACTATTTTAATTATTAAAAGGTCGACTGTAGAAAAAATTATGTTCCGAGCGTAAAGTAAAATTGCCGCTTCCGAAAGATCGCCGCGCTCCGCTTCGCGTCGCGCGGCAACATTCTTTCTCAAGCGGCAATCTGTTACTTTACGCTCTAAGTACACAAATAACTATTGTAATATTGGTCCTTATTTTTTTTAATATCTTCTGTAATTATTCACACAATTACAGTTACCTGTAGTAATCTTCTAATAATAATAATATATAATAATAATCTTCTGTAATGTTTTTGTCAAAAATAAATAGTTATTATTTAACACCAAATTTAAATTCAAGTTACACAAAATGTCAGCAGATGTTCCATTCCATCCCATTTAAAATGTCAAGAAAATACCACCTTCGTTTATTAATCCAAATACCACTCCCTATATTCGTACTAATGGAAGGGTGAAACTACAACTGTTCAAATATTGGTACTGACAAATATATTCTTTTAATAGCAATATTGTTAAGATCAATATCGCTTAAATTAGTAACAGTATAATGTTTATCAGGATTTTTGATGAAAAGCTAATAGAATTGTTTGTTTTTTTCTGATTTAAATAAAAGTTTGTTTTAATACTATACAAAATTAGTCATTTAATATTAATGCTGTGAGCAGTAACGGATCTACGAAATTTTGGAATGTAAGCTTAAATTTTTTTTTCAAAGACCTTTCTTCTTAAATCCTAATTTTTCTTGTGGGAGGAGGTGAGCTATCCATATTTCCCAGTGTTGATAAATACACTTGTACTTGTACTTGTACGATATGGTATAGGAAGGTTATACCTAGCCCTGCGATTTTTTCAAGATGAAGTAGAAATCTGTTCATAAATATCCATAAAAACTGGAGAATCAGATTCAGAGCCAGAAAAACACTGGTGTACAGTATCTGATACTCCAGCGAGTTTGATTCTCATGAGTAAAAAGGTGACGACAAATAAATATAATGGATTCAAAAATGAGAAACTTTCATCCCCTTTTTCACCACCTCAAAAGTTAAATTTCCCAAAATTTTTCCTCAATTCTCTTCTACAGTGTCAAAGAGACCACATGCAAATTTTCACGGTCCTAGCTCCATAGTTTGGGCTGTGCGTTGATATGTCAGTTAGTCATTTTTTTTATGTCAGTCAGTCAGTTAGTCATTTTTTTTTGTATAAATAGAAGATATGATTTTAAATTAACAACTATTTTTCTGAATAGAACAACCACTACTTCTCTTCAGGATGGGTCCATTTGCTTTAAGGTTTCCAGGGGCTGCCCACAAGGCGGAGTACTATCTCCCCTTCTGTGGACACTCTTGATGAATGACTTGCTTAGCGCTCTCGAGAGAAGAAGGATAGAACTGCAAGCGTATGAAGACGACCTTGTCATCCTGGCTAAGATCAAGTCAGGAAGGGTAGCATATGCTACTCTCCAAAAGACGTTGGACGATGTCCACAGTTGGCGCCAGAGGGAATAGATGTATGTTAACCCTGGTAAAACTGTAATAGTCCCCTTCACTAGGAAAAGAAAATTGGAGGATCTTCCACCACTTTCCTACAGTGGTGAGGTTATTCCATTTGCAGCGGAAGTAGAAGATTTGGGGATTATCCTAGATACAAAGCTTACATGGAACGCTCACTTGGAAAAAGTTATCCATAAGGCCAGACTATCCTTGTGGACATGTCGCAGGATCTGTTGAAAATCTTGGGGCTTGTGACCCAATCTAATCCATTGAATATATGTGATGATTGTTAGACCAATGATCACATATGGAGCTATTGCTTGGTGGTCAAAAGCTCTACAGCGAGCGGCCCAAGCATAGCTCTCTGGTATACAGAGACAAGCTTGTCTGGCAATTACCGTCATGGACCCACCTCTTCTCCATATATTTCTGGAGAGGGAGGCTGGATGGACAACATATAGAATTGCGCATATTTCTAAATGCACAAAACAGGCTTATACAGAGCAAATCAGAATGCTAGTGGACACTGGAAGTCACAGTATTCTGGGAATTATCTCTGACATAATCTCGGACATAATGCCTCCAACAGTAAACTACGACCTGCCTTATACCGTCCTAATTCCAAATAGAGACGAAAGGGTCCTCCGTAAGGATGAATTATTAAGAGCAGACAGCTGTTGGTACACAGATGGATCAAAAACACCTTCAGGCTCTGGTGCAGGTGTATACGGGCGCAGACCTAGGACAAAAATCTCAACCCCTTTAGGATCTATGCAACCATATTTCAGGCAGAAATTTACGCCATTGCTTCATATGTGGAGAGATTGGATCAAACCAATCTCACAGATAAATCAATAAAAAATTCCTCGGACAGCCAAGCGGCTTTGAAAGCACTTAGATCTTACCGTGTAACGCCTAAACTGGTTTTAGACTACCAAAAAAGACTCTCCTAGGAGAACTCAATAGAGTATCGCTGGTCTGGATCCCTGGCCATTCTGGTAATAAGAAGGCGGACTCTCTTGCAAGGGAGGGTTCCGCACGCGTTTTTATCGGACCAGAACCTTCAATTGGTATCGCAATAAGCCTTGCCAAACAAACACTAGATACCTGAACAGCAAGAAGAGCTTTAGACTTCTGGCATAACATACCGGGATTGGTTCATTCAAAGAATTTTATACATCCTTCGAAGAGTCTCCAAACAAATTTAGACTATAGCAGACATGACCTACGTTGTCTAACAGGCCTTTTAACAGGCCACATCATCTGAATCATCATATGCTAAGACTTGGACTGTCGCATGATCCGATTTGTTGTTTTTGACAGGAAGATGATGAAAAAGCAGAGCATATAATTTGTGGCTGCACGGCCGCGGCTCGAATTTTTTCGTAACTCAGGTAGATAATCCTCCCATTATCATCCATTAATTTCTTTTTAAAAACACAATTTGATATATTTTACAATTAAAATACATTAAATCATACAGAATTTTAAATTAAATTATGATTTATCGCCACAACGGTATTTTGGCATGTTATGACACTCATTTACGACGAATTTTTCACTTCACACTAAATGTACCTACTATTTACATTCCGAAAATAAATATAGATGCACATCTTTATATAATTTAGTCTATTTATAAAAATAAAACTCCCTCCATTCCTCATAACTTCTTGGTCCTAAAGCAGAGTAACTATAAATACTTGATGTGTATAGGCATATCTTTAATGTTATTACTTCGTCCTTTCTTTTGGGTACACGAGGCATTTATTTTGGAATAGTTAGGATACGCGCACCTGTGCCCTATATTTAATTAAAGTTTTATGGAGGGCATTCCAAAGATGTTGTTTATCGATCTCGTGTTACTATTTGTAATCTATTGATTTATTTTTAGAATTATTGGCAAATAATAGCTTTACACTGTCACCTGTTCAAAAAGACACAATACTTTTTTAACTTAGAGATGTTACTATGACAATGTTATGCGAGGTATTAGGTCAGTTGATTTTCATTTACTGATATAGATTTCTAATATTAACTAACACTCAGACAATCTTATGCGTTTGCATCATTAGAAGTTTTTGTGTATATGCTTGTTTTCCATATATATGTCCTGTCTCTTCTGGGTTCTTTTCTTCTGTTTTGTGCCTGCACACTAAATGGGCCATTTCATTAGTAATATTTTCTATTGCTTCAATTGATAGTATATTATATAAAAATCTCGCTAACAGGCCACTTTGAGAAGAATCCTCTTACATTCAACGGATGGAAACTAAAAACATAATGTCTACTTGCCAATTGGAGATCTCCAACTGATAGTTCTCATTGTCGGTTTTCTTCTACTCTTTATGACACGCTTTATATTTAGCTCCACTTGTATGTTTATTTAACTGCTTCAACTGTTTTAACTGCTGAAATTAATTCAAAATCTTGCACACTGGTCAAGGACTGATGACAATACAATAAAGTAGTAAAATATAGGGTGTTCCATTTAAAAAAATATAACTGCTCTGGCATCGAGTTATGGAATACCCAGTAACATTGTAACTAATTCATAAATATGAAGCGTCTATATTTTATATATCACTTTTTTCGGTATCTTGTATGATAACAGACCTACTGAGCTTCATCGCAGTAATCAAACGAATGAATGATTGAGTGCTGTGAAATTCTGTTTAGATTGGCGACACTGTCAACAATACAACATAATGGTCTTGCAAAAAACTGAACTTGCTACACATCACTGCGTTAAAACATTTTTAACGCGGAGCACAGGTATGTTTGTTCAAGTTTGGATCATCAAATGAAATAGTCAACGAGTAATATTCATAAGCTTCAAAAAAAGAAATAATTAATAATTGATTTGATTATGGAATAAAATTTGACGTAAACCAACACCAAAAAGTAAATAAATAATAGTTTGAAAAAAACTGGAAAACAAAATAGTAAATCGAACTAAAAAGTAAAACAGAATTATCATAGTCTAAAAAAAACTAAAAAACACGCTTTATAGGTAATTGAACTAGAAAGTAAGGAATAATTATTAATTTAAGAATAAAATGATTAACGAAAGAATTGATGTCATTGTGGTAAAAGCGTGGTGTTCTTTGTACCACATTTATACACTAAATCTGCATTTCGGAATAGAACTAATAACAATTAATATCGATAACACAGCCCTCCGGACATTTCTAGGCGCCTTTAGATCCAATCTCAAACATATATAACGGAGAATAAAATCACCCCCAAGATCAACAAGCACCATCGTCGACACGCTAAAACATATCCTACACAACATCGACCTCAACCTCACACTACCTTTAAGTATATCCTCCTCACCTCCATGGAAAAAACCTATACCAATGATCGACACAACACTACTGGAACTCAAAATTCAAGAAACCTCAAGCATAATCTTGAGAAAAACATTCACCAAACGTTTCAACCAACAGAAGTTCGACCAAACCATATATACTGTTATGGATTTTATGGAATCGTGATACGATTGCATCAAATTAAATTCAAGATCACGTTTGTTAGAATAAAAATTCAAATTATCTTATATTAACAATGAAATTTATAATTATTGTGTATATAATGTCAATATGGTACACAATCAGAGAGTAATGTTTCTTATGTCACTATTGTAAATCATGGAATTATGAATATTAAAGTTTATAAAGTTATGAACCAGCGGTAATAATACTCTGATTTTATTTAATTTGTGAATTTTAGATAGTAATATTATGAATAAATATTTTTTAGAAATATGTCAAGAGAATGTCAAAGTAAAAATTTAAGTACTTACCCGAGATATTAAATTTTGGTTGGTAAGATGTTTTGAAACGGAAGTGGAAATTAAAAAAAATCAAAAAAGAGGTTGCTAAGGGAAAACTAGGGAGTTGTTGTGTACAGTGGACGCGAGCGGTGCGTCAGATAATTTTTCTTTCGTGTTATTTTTCTGGTAGAAAAATCCAGAAAGAAATTGTTGACTGGGAAGGCAGGAAGCAGCAGATAATTCCGGTTTGATGTAAATTTCTTTCCTGATAGAAAAACCAGAAGGAAAGAGTTGTTATTAAGTGCCAGAACGAGGTCTACGAGCAACTTGCGGTATATCTGTCCACATTAGGACAACCTATTCATGCATTTGGTGAGATAAGCAATTTATTAATATATGGAATTTGCGATCCAGTAAATTTTGTTCGAGCTATATATCAAAATTGATTAATTAATAAATATTTGGAGGAGTTACATGCTGTGGCCAGGAGCTGAAAGAAAATAATAACTGTTACGGTTCTTATTCACAACAATTTATTTGCTTCACGAATTTGAGGTTACAATAGAAAAACTAAAGCATTGAAAGTGATTAAGAGTGTATAAATAAGGCATTTAATTATAGGTTGTATTCATTATTATTAATAGTTGCATACTTACGTTAAATTTGATATCAAATTTTCTAATATTCGCATGATACTGAAGTAAGTGGTATTAATATTTGATTTAGGTTACGTCCTCACATTTCTGTGAGGAAAATTGATCAGCTGTCTAAACGGAGCGAACATTTTACATACCGTGATTCGAAGTGGTACGAATATTAGTGGTAAGAGTATTTCACAGTTTTATTATTGTCAACATGACAAATTGTTATGTTATACTGTTGCTTGTAATAATTCATTTCATTGTTCAATTCCATATTAATTTTTTTTAAATTGTTTATGGAATCAGAATCAGAGTATATCACTATTTCATTTCTTACGTACAAGTAAACATACATTAAATAATTAGATTGGAACGCTATCTACGAACCGACATCTATAGTATCCTTTAAACACGACCTTGAGGTAAGTAGTCGAATCTCTTTCTGAGAAGCCGTGGCAAAAGTATAGAATTCTATTAGACAAATAAAACGAACCCAACACCTAGACAACTATCATAACAAAAAATCTGACATAACTCAAACAAATAATACAAATTAACGAACACCAAAATTATTATTTCATAATAATACAGACGCTTCCAAAAACAGCGGAGGAGTAGGATGCGCGGTCACCTCATCAAACGAAACCCTTTACACAACTGCTCTTGAAGACACCTATATTTACTGCAGAAATGCTTGCAATTCTCCAGGCCTTCAAAATAATAAACGCAAGGAATAAAATAGTACAGACTCCCTCTCCTCAATCCAAGAAATTAGGAAAGCCAACTCAAAACACCATCTAATACACTAACTCCACGAAATATACGAGACGCTATTTTCTCAAAACACCCCGGTCTCGATAATTTGGACCCCATCACATATCGGAATCACTGGGAATGAAACAGCTGACAACGCCGCTAAGCTGGCTACAACCAAAACCCAAAAAGCAAACTTACAAATCCATGACGACCTAAAATCACTGTTTAAAAAACATCTCAGAGACTCCTGACAATCACACTGGGACACAACACACTCCACCCTTCATGAAATACAATCTAGTCTATAATATCACCAAGACTCCACACTCTCCAAGAAAGAAAAAGTAATTATAAGAAGATTGCGCATTGGATATACCCGCTATACCCATGGATACTTGATGACAAAATAAGATCGTCCCCTGTGCCAGTTATGTTCTGTTTATCTAACTATTGAAAACATCTTAGTGGAATGTCCCCGATACCAAATCTACCAGAAAAATCACAATATAAAAAAACCTCACTCAGTGATATCTTGAAATTTAGTGAAGTGAATACAGTGCAATTCCACCTAAAAGACATAAATTTAATAAATCATATCTAATATGTTCTACCTAAAAAGTATCGAATATCATAAATATCATAAAACATTACCTAAAATGCATGAAATACTGTAACTGTGTCAATGGCCTCAACAGTCGAGACACGTTAATTTAAATAAATAAAAAAAATTTATATCGAGCTATTACCGCTATTACCACAATAACATTAATTTTCTCGTTAAGCATTTCATTCCTGAATTAAGAATTTTTTTTACCCTGCAGTTCGATTACCTATAGTGAGAGTTTCTCAGATGTTTTTTAAACTATAATCTATTTAAAACTGAATACATTTTTAAAGAGTCTAAATTGTCCTGAAATCAATTTTACTGAAAGCAAAAGGGTGTAATAAAAACCTAGAAGAGATGTTATAACATTCCTATAAAACTTCCGGCTTCAACGAAAAATGCCATTATATACGTTTGTTGGAAGTAGAGGTTCTTAGTACTTTTTTATTTGATTTGTTCTTTTCGAAACAAAAATCCAAATAATTTATATCACTTTTGATGACAAATAAATCCAAGAAACACATATAAATACTATAAAATGAGTTATATATCACGAAGAAAACAACATTATAAATGAAAATCTCACAGATACAATGAGATATTTTTTGTTTACCTGTTTAGAGCCTTCCATTTCTGTTTAACGTTTACCACCCAACCACCCGCCCAAACCCAATCTAGAAAATATGGGATTTGCTCAAAAATAATCTTATATCATTCCTCCAAGGCCATAATTTGTCAGCTAAGAAGAATATCGACAATAAAAAAGTAATAGAGGATTTAGGAGGCCAAGTTCTTTTCGAACAGCATTATTTACATGTAAAGGTAGATTTGTAGATTATAAAGGGGATAATTGGAATGATTGACCCTCACTGCAGCCATCTTCTTATCTACATACATCTATGTTTTGGTCAAAAAGAGAAAGCCTATAATTTATTCTAGAGCTGGATCTGCAACCCAATTAGGCTCCAGTTAAACAAGTTTCAGGTATTTGAAGCGTTTACGAACAATCAGCATGATCGCAGAATCTGCTTGTTCCACTTTGCCAATCTTACAGAGATGGTATCTGGTCTGGAGTTATTTCCAGGAGGCTGCTCTCAGTATATTTGATCACTTTGTTGACTTTGACTTTTTTTTTAAAGTTTTTATTTGCGTTTCCCAAATTTTCCAAAAACTGTTCCAGATGTGAATATTTGTGAATATTTGCTATATGTGATTTGTGAATATTTCTCGTCTAATTCTTTCATATAAATCCCTATCTTTGATGTATTGAAAAAATTCAGTTTATTTTCGGGATATAAAATAAATATTTATATGAAAAATGTCAAATAGACGACATGCGAACTTTCAGCTTTATAAAAATCGCACCAGACAGTTATTTTAGTACATCTGGACCTTTCCAAGAAAAAATTTGGAATAATTTTGATAAACATCTCGTGTTCGTTCCGTATCTCAGTACATATGTTGGCAAAAGCACATTCAATTAATCAATTAGCTTATCATATTTTAATCACATAATTTTCACGTAATTTTAACAAATGTTGTTTGGGTGAGTACGTAGAAAAATTTGTTTAAATAAAAATTTTGGCAGAAGAAGCGAGGTTGAATGAAAATCTGATTTTACAACAACGAGGTTTTTTTCCCATATTTTCAATAAGTTGATTTCCCCAATCTTATACAGTGTATAAGTTATTCTTAGGTATTAAAACATCATCAAAATGCTGGAACAGAGAAGTTGGAAACTTAAAATTCTATACAATTTTTGACGACAAAAGTGTGTACATTTGAATAAATTAAATTGAAAATTTTTTGCTCTAGTAGATATCCAATGAAATCAGTTAATTTGAGGTCATTTGATTGAACACTACCAATCAGAACAACATTACACTGATAACAGACCATGGACTGTTTTCAGTGTAATGTTGTTCTGATTGGTAGTGTTCAATCAAATGACCTCAAATTAACTGATTTCATTGGATTCACTCTATTAGGTTCGTTGCCATGGATACATTTTGATTTATTTCGATTTTGACGTTTCAAATATTTAATATTTCAAAATGTCACGATTTTGTCATAATACTGACGCGAACATTAATGAAATTATAGTAGCAAATATACTATTTCTATTCGAATAACCCTCGAACATTGATATATGCTCAAAAATTTTATAACAACTTTCTCAAGCTTGTTGCTTATTAGCAACAGAGTTTCCAAGCAACAAGCTTTCGAAATCTGTTATAAAATTTTTTCGAACAATTATCAATGTCCTTGGGTTATTACTAACTGATAACAATTCTCGATTGGATCAGGAATAAAAGTAATGTAAGAGTCATATTTTCTGATAAACCTTGTACATGACTAAAAAAATTTTGATACCTGATGGTTGCATTTCAGGATATAGACAATAAAGAACTTAAGAGGCCACTCTGTATATCTCCAACAATATTGACATATTATTTTGTAATTTTAATAACTTTTGACGCAAAATTTCAAATCTGACAACGTCGAAATTACTTGAAAGACTATTGGAGAAATGTCTGACATATCATTTTTTTTTTTACTTTTTGTGTGCTTAGTTTCAAATAATTTGAATTTAAAATTACAAAAAAATCGAGATTATCAGTTAAATTATAGTGAGATATTTCACGGAGTATGATTTGAAGCAACTACCACAAATTATTATGCACTGTTTGTGCTTGCACCCTTCCGTTGATGAACAAATGCGACAGATTCTTACAAATATCGAAAGCGCAAACTAAAAATACTTCAAAATTGTTTTAATGCCGCAAACGAGTGGGATTCCATGGTATCGAGAATTCAAGTTATTCAACTGGCAATGGAATGTTCACTATTCCAAGTTAAAAGTTTTTGGAAGAATTGTATGGAATGTTTTATTTTTTGTAGTAGTTTAATGCTTATCGTGGTTCTATTTTCTAATTATTGTGAACAGAAAATACTTAACACGTTGAGTGCCAGCGTCCAGTATACTGGACAAACCGGTTCCTGAATTGTAGCCCGCGTCCAGTTAACTGGACGGGCATTAAACGGTGATTCTCTGTTATTCGATTTATTCCGGGCTACGAGTATGAATCAGATTATTGTAGTGTGGGCTATAATTGAAGAATTAGATAAACATTTCGTGCTTTTTCTCGTAATATTGAAAAGAAGGGCGATGACATTTGGAAAAGAAAAGGGCCAGTTTCACTAACTACCTGGAGGGACAAAAGGTATGTACGGATGATGAGTACTATTGCGAGGTCATCAACTCAAAGCCGGTCCTGTCTCTCGACTATAAATTTTGGCGAATGCGCTCCTTTCGAGAACATTCTGGAAAATCGTTTTGTTTACGCATAGGACGGGCGTGGAAGTTCAAGAATTTTCCAGAATTGATAAAGACTATATATACACGAGTTTTTGAGTGTGTTAACATTACAGTACTGCTCACAAACATTCAATGGTCGAGAGAGGTAACAATAGGAAAATAATACCTGCGTGTATTGTTGATTATAATAAACATATGTCAGGGATTGATCGATCAGTTCAGATGTTAGCGTTCTACTCCACCCCATATTAAACTGTCAGATAGTATCGCAAAATATATTTTCATTTGATAGATTTCTGTATGTGGAATGCCTGTTATATATATAAGCTGCATCAAAACAAAAACATGAGACTTTTGAGCTATCGAGAAGAGGTTATAATGAATCTTTTCATTCACTCAGAAGCTTTTCAAGTGGAAAATGAGAAAAAAAAACTGACGACAAATTCCACTTTCTAGAGCCAAATCCTCCCATTAAAATGAAAAAAAAGGGGTAGGAACAAATGCCGTCAGTTTACAAAAACATCAGTGCACAAAAAAACAAGGGTCTATGGTGTCTATCCTTGTTTTAAAAATTGGCATGCTAAATCTACTTAACGTAATATTATAACTATTATAACAACGTTTCTTTTCCATTTTGAATAAAAAGATGAACAAATAATTTTTAGCATAGTTTTTAGCAAGATTTCTTGATAAATCATGCCCATAGCCCGAGGTCCAGTTCACTGGATGGCCTTAAATTTTTTTTATATTATCAATTGCAAATTTACAATTTACTCAGTAAATATCCAGTAATAAGTAAATGATATGGTTTCTTGCTAAATTACTTGAGGCGGGCATCATCCACTGATGGGTCTCCGTAGATCACTCTATGAGGTCTTCTGGCCAGCGTCTTTCCAATCTTCTCTGTTCCATCGGATCAGTGTAAAGGTTGGAGAGTAGTGGATTTTGGTGATTTTCATTGCGGTTTTTGTTTCTTATGGCTGATGCCTGAATAACTTCATTGATGGATGGAATACCGAGATCAGTATGTAATGTGTGGTTGCTTATAAACCATGGAGCATTGAGAAGTGATTTAGATTGAAACGTTTGCAGTATCTTAGTGTTCGATGGCTTACTGCAACCCCATAGCTCTATGCCATATGTCCATATTGGTTTTAGGATGGTTTTGTACATAAGTATCCTATTTTCCATTGTTAACTGTGAACGTCTGCCGATTAGCCAGTTCATATTTTGAAGTTTTAACTTTAGTTGTGTTTTCTTAGCTCGTATGTGTTTCTTTTGGTCCAAGTGTAGTCCGAGATATATGACTTCTCTTTTCACTGGAATCGGCATATTGTTAATGGTCACGTGCGGACAGACGTTTTGTGATGAACGTGATTTGTGCGAATTGTCATTGTTGACATTCATTCTCCACTCATGTAGCCATTCTTCTAGAAGATTTAGGTGGTATTGTAACTTTTCTGATGCTCTTGTAGGGTCTATATCTGAAGACATTAATGCAGTATCAACTGCGAAGGTAGCGTTTAGAATATCGTCGTTAGTTGGAATATCAGCAGAATACATAAGGTATAGAGGACACTTCCTTGGGGAACGCCTGATTTTATGGGTTGATAATTTGATAAGGAAGTTTGGTCTTTGACTTGTATGTATCTATTACTTAGGTAGGATTGGAGTAGAAAGGAAAATATGGTGAGGTAATTTTTGTTTTATTTTAAACAGTAGTCCTCGGTGCCATACTTTGTCGAAAGCCTGTTGGATGTCTAAAAATGATGAAGCACATGCTTCTTCTTGTTCTAGTGCTTGCTTGATATTGTTAACCAATCTATGACACTGTTGGATTGTCCAATGTTGTTCTCTGAATCCAAATTGATGTATTGGAATCAGTTCTTCTTTAGGTATGATTTTGCTTGTTCTATGTAGAAGGATTCTTTTGAAGAGTTTGGATAGTTGTCGTAGTAAGCTAATTGGCCTGTATGAGCTGGGTTCGTGGTAAGGTTTTTCTGGCTTCGCTAACATTATTATCTGTGCATACTTTGTGCATACTCCATTGTATTGGGTATTGATTAATTTGTAGTATTCTATTGAATATTGTGGTGGTTAGTACGATGGCTTTCCTTGGAAGATGTTTTAATACTTTCCCGGTGATGAGATCTATCCTGGAGCTTTATGTGGTTTAACAACTGGATTTCTCTGTACACTTCTGCTGGGGTAATTGCTCTTAGGGGAGGTGATAGTTGGTTGGCAGATTCTTGGTAGGTTTCTACCTCGACATCTATTATTGGATTATTTGATGGAAGTGGGGTGAAAACTTTAGCTTAGTGTTCTGCAAACTTGTTGCTTTTTTCATCATTTGTGCGAGCCCAATTTCCATCAGGTTTTCTTAATGGGTCTCTTGAATTTCTTAGTGGGGTTCCATAGTGTATTATCTTGTGGTGATAAGTTGGAGCTGTAGTAATTAAAAGTATCGTATCTGTTTTGACTGAAGGCGTTCTTGATACGGTGGATTAATCTGTTCAGAATTGTCTTCCCCAGGATTCCTGGTTGCTTGCTTTTATTCTGGCTTTCCTTCTCTCACTAACTAGTTGCCTTATGTGGAGGGGGATATTGCGTATTAAAGATGTTTCATTTTGATTTATTGGCGTTGATTTCCAGGCTGCTTCTTGTATGATATTTAACAAGTATTCCACAGCTTCGTCGACGTCTTGTGGTTCCTGTATTCTGTGGTTTAGGTTTATATTGGTATATTGGTATGTTGAAATTGGACGACCTTAAATGGTCATGAAAATTATGAAAGTCTAGAAAGGCAAAAAGACTCGTTTTACACTTAACCCAAACGTTACAGTTGGTTTCTTAGAGGGGTTAAGGCGTTTGGGCCGTGGCACTCAACGTGGTAATGAAGAATTTTTTTTCCAAATTCCGGTTAAAAATTTACAGTTTTTTGGTTTCAATATGACTTTATAAGTAGGCCAATAAATAGAGCATCAAAATAGTGAGTTTTTGACAAAAATCCTAGTAGTGCCATCATGTAAAAGATATTACGTAGTATGAACCTGATATATTTTCTACTCGCAAATATTGCTCGCGAAATTGTTATGAACATTTAAAAGGAAAAAATCGTCCGTTTTTTAGTTTTTTGTTATTAACAGGAAGGCTTATTAAGTAATCGTAATGGTGTCACAAAATGAATTGTAGATAATAAAAATACGAATACAACGCATTTTTCAGCGAAGTGATTGGATAATTAGGAGCGAAAAAAATTCGGAAAAACTGGAAAATTCGTCATTTTTTCAAATATTCATATATTCGTTGTTTTTCAAGTCATAGCGTTGAAGCTTCGTAGAAAACAAGTTATTTGTATGCACCTCATGTGCGCGAAGAGCAGGTAGGTACCATGGAACAAGTACTTTTGTTGCAAATGAAATTGCAATATTTTGTGGGAGAAACAAGGATATTATCCAAAAACTACTACTAATAATTTAGTCAGGCGAACCTTGGCCAAGGAAAACTCAAGCCAAGGTTCCGGCACTGAGGCCACTGGCGGGCCCATTGTGCCATTCCTGCTATTTATGCATCCATAAAGCCGAGTCCCTCGATGAAGGACCCAATCCTCTTCAGTGGATGCCTGCTTATGTCCCCGGGGGCCATAATAGGAACTCCGAAGATTCGCCTGCGTAGCACAGCCCAATGTGGACATACGAGGAGAACATGGTCCGACGTTTCGTCAGTCATGCCGCAACCCCTACATAGGGGACTTTCCTCCAAACCTAGGCTACAGAGGTGTTTCCTCAGACAGCAGTGCCCTGTTAGGAGTCCTGCTATCTTCTTTAACCTACTCCTTGGTAGTTATAGAGCAGCTCTAGCATGTCCATCAGTCCATCCCCTCAATAGGAGCTTGGACTGCCTGAGACCCTGTAGAGCCTTCCAGTGAGAGAGGTGCTGATTTCGCAACCAGTTCCTCGTCTCCATACGGATTGTTTGTTTTGTAAGGCCCAAGGTCGGGCCCGGGCCGTTAAAAGGGGTAGCCGCCCCTTCCACAGCCAGCGCATCCGCCCCTTCATTGCCTTCAAAACCAGAGTGGGCCGGAATCCATGCTAGCCACACTCTGTTCCGCCTCGCTAAGTCAGCAAGGCGTTCACGACATTCAGCAGCAAGCCCTGAGTTGATGGTATATCCACTCAGGGCCTTCATTGCCGCTTGACCGTTGGTGTATATGGTTATGCGTCGGTCCGCATAACCTCTGTCTAGGTTCATCTGCGCACATTCCAAGATAGCGTATACCTCATCCTGATATGCAGACACACCCTTACCCAATGGAACACAAACTTGTGTCCTTGGGTTCGTGGAGTAAATTCCAGCCCCCGCCCAATCGCTGGGGCATGAGCCATCTGTGTACCAGACGATCCCATGAGGCTGCGAATTTCCTTCTCCTTCCCAGAATTCTCTACTCCGGATCTTCACCCTATAGGGGGTTACGAAGGAGTACCTGCGCAGGCAGACATCAGTCGCTCTAGCCAGAACAGGGACATCTCCCAGAAGTCTGAGCTTATTGACGTGCCTGCACCCTCCCTCGTTTCGCACATATCCCAAACTTTTCAAGGGTAGGAGTGCCCTCCCAGTCTCAGCCTCGATCACATGGTGAAGAGACCGAAGTGCAAGAATCACCTCCAACGCAGCAGTTGGTGTAGTTTTCATGCAGCCAGTTGCCCCCAAACCGACCACCCTTTGGAAGCGTGCCAGTTGCGACCTAGCCGTGGCCAAGGTACCAGACCAGAGCTGCGTATGTGAGCATCGGCAGCATGATCCAAAAACTAAGTCTACCATACAATTTATCATCCCAAAAAAACGTATTTTCACCATCTCTCATGTCACAACTTTTTTCTTTTTTTTTTGGACCAAGGGGTATGGAGAAATTCTGCTATTTGACATTTTCTCCGTTTCTTCTCCTAATGCTCGAAAAAATGGATTCAAAATTCGAATGGTGATCGTTTTAACGTTCTAACTGTTAAATTGTAAGAGTTGTATGTATGTATGTAAATTGGGGTGACATTCATTACTTAGTTCCTGAGGAAAGTCTCAGAGTCTAGCAGCTCCTTTAGTTCTATTTCCCGGAGGAATTTTAGGATATCTGCAGGTGAATTTCCCTCTTCTATCTAGTAATCTCCAAGGTGTTGTGTCCTAGGATTCTGAATTGCTGTGCAGTTCGCAAGTATGTGGATGGAGGTCTCTTCTTCCATGCCACAGAATCTACATTCTTCTTCCTCCACTATTTTGAGCTTTCTCAGGTGCCCATTCAGGCGACAATGTCCCGTAAGGATGCCTGTTAAAACTCTTAGTGCAGTATTACTTTGATTACCTAAGTTCTACTAGATCTTTCCAATGATCAGATCTTCTCTTTTCTTCGGCTTTGCCTATATATTCCAATATTACATTGGAGCTGATACCGCAAAAGAGTTCCGGCCCCCAAAAGGGTGTTCCAGTCCCCCTCTTTGCTAGTTCATCTGCTATTTCATTTCCTTCTATCCCAGTGTGTCTTGGAATCCGCAGTAAGGTGACTATATTGTTCCCGCTTAGTTCATTTAGTTGGCCTAGGCATTCCCACACAATTTTGGAACTGAAAACACAAGAGCTAAGTGCTTTAATGGCTGCTTGGCTATCCGACACTATGATAATCCTTTGCCTTCTATATCCTTTATCAATATTAAACTGGGCACACTTTTTTATGGCGTGAATTTCCGTTTGAATGATACGCGGGGTTTTTCCTAAGCTTTCAGAGTGTTTGGTTCCAGGCCCGTACACTCCTAACCCAGTTCCTTCTATTGCTTTTGAGCCGTCTGTGTACCATTGAATGTCATTCTTTCCAAGTCTGGTAATGGTATTTGGATCCCATTCCCTTTTATTGCTTAATTCAGTAACGAATTTCTTTAAAAAGTTTTGCTTTTTCATCATACCATCTGCGGCATGTCCCACGTTTTCTGATTTCTAAGAAGTAAGGAGGTGGTTTTTTTTAATGATTCCCTCTCTACTTAGTCTGTATCTTGTTCTTTCTGCAACAGTTTCCACCACCATATGTAGTGGTGTGAGGTTGAGAATCACTTCCATGGCTGCCGTTGGGCATGTTCTCATTGCTCCTGTAATGCACATACAGGCTAGTATTTGAATTTTTGAGAGGTTTTCTCTCGCTGTCAATAGGCTAGTTCTACTACTCCACGTAATGGCTCCATGAGTGATAATTGGTCTTACTATGGCAGTGTACATCCAGCTCAGGATTTTTGGGTTACAACCCCAATTTCTTCCTGCTAGATTCCTGCAAATTGTAAGAGTTACTAGTTGTTTTGTTCCAGAATTTGGTTTTTTGGGTTTATTCAATGATTTTACTTTGACGATGTATGATTTGGAAACTCTACCAGTCATAGTGTTGTGGAATTTTTTCCTGGTAGATTGGCCTTTTGAAAGTACTTTCTTGAAATTTCAGTCCAATATTCACAGTTTTGTGGTATTTACACGACTTTTTAGGTCATTTTTATCACATTTTCATCAAATCACTTTTTGAGGGAACAAAAACAGTCGATTTCTCGTAGCAAAAAATTTTTTTACAGCATCCAATCCACTCAATAACATCCTGTATTCAACAGAAGATCTTAAATAATACAAATAGTATTTATTTCACTTTCAATTTCAAAGAAATCCTACAATACTCAACTTCCTGTGCACATCCATTTATTTGTCAGTGTCAACTATTTCGAGCACAAGTAAATGACACTTAAATTAGTGCCACATTTTTAATTTGGAAAAAATGCTCTAGTCTCCGTTAAATTCTTTAACAACAAAAATAACCTGGCGCCCGCGTAATAGGTGTTTGGCAGTGAGATGGTACCAAAATATTTCGTAATAATTACTACTAATGATTTGTGTACTATAAAGTAAGTGGAAATATTAATAGATGTGCAAATAAACCTTCAATTTAGATAAAGTAGAAGCACTATTTAATCTTTTTGGACATTTAACTTATACATTGTTGAAAAGTAGCTCACTTATTCTTATAACAGAAAACAATTAGACGGGGCTATTGCTTTCTTCTTGGAAACCAATATCTTGGTGGAGAACAGTTGATAAATATAGATGGTCAAGCGTCTACTGTTCCAAAAACAATCAGAAACTGTCAGCAACGATCAGAAAATAACTTTTCACAGCAAATAACGAGTCAATGGTCGTCTATTCTCTGACAGGTTTCGACAGTTGTTGGAACAAACCTCAAGCCGTACTTGCAGCTTGATGATGCTCATCATGGAGAAAATGACAGCCAAAAGCTTCATAAACCTTAGTAAGATCAAGTCCAATCACGACTGTAGAAAATGTTCTGCTGCTAACAATAATGAAAAAGTCGAGCCCAGAGGGAGTTCAATAATGAAATTCAAATAACATTTACTTCAACAACTGTGTTTTTAATTTTGATGATTTGAAACTTGATCTTTACGTGGGCGCAAGTTGAATGCCACTTAAGAATTATGAAGGCATGATACTTTTTTTAAGGGTGGTTCGACTCTATATTTGTACCGCAGTACGTATGTACGCATGAGGGTTGTCAGACTATAAGAAGATTCAGGTCGCCACTACCTTTTAAAGATCGACGAACAACAAAAAATAGATTCAAATAAAACAAAACAACTGAGGTAAGGGTAGAAACTGACATTTACCCGAACCTCATACAGCTCTTATGGCCTGGTAATTAAGAAATTAAGATTAGCACTTGGAACAATAATTTTATTCTGCCAGTTACGGGTCTGTACTTTTTAGGGACTTATCTTAAATTTCTTCTTCCTGGAGGAGTGGACTGGCTCGAAGGTGGCTTTGGGAAAAGCTGTTAGACTAGAGTTGTGCTGGAGGTGTCTCATAGATGTGTCCTAGGAGCTTACCTAAAAGTTTAGGCTGATGTAATGGGGCTCATAATGTTGGTTCAATTTTTGAAGTTAGAGAAGAAGGCAGTTGTATAAAATTATTTGAATATCGACTCTACTAAATGCTTCCCATGGGCCAAGACAATAGAAAATGAATGAATGGAGTTAATCAAGAAGAAGTTATGCTATACATTTGTCTTATGGTCAGGGTTGAGGAGTTGAAAGTGGCTGATAAGAAGTCAAGCGGGAAATTAACATGGGTCGAGAGTAGGGTACCTCCACAAGATTGGGAAAAAAAGGACTGCAGTGTGCGAGAGGTGTGAAGTGGAGGATGATGTGGGGCATGTGTTTAGATGCTGGAGGAACGAAGAAGTGCTGAAGAAGTTGGAGAAGAAACTAGGGGAGGCGGTGTATTGTGAGAACATGGTGGAGATAATGTTGAGGGGGTAGGAGGAATGGTTGGAGATGAGTGGCGTAGTAGAGAGCATGATAAGGGGGAAAGAAGGACTCGATATGGCATGAGAGGTAGGAGTGATCGTTAGGGAGAAGACGACGATGTGAGCGGAGAGTGTGCGAGGGATCACCGCCCGTCTCGAAGTATGCTAGGGTAGTGATTCTGAGGCGGGGGTAACGGCGAGCTTGAGGTGGGTTTGGTTGGTAGGCATCCCCTTGGGGATGAGTCCAACACTGTTTGGGTCCTGGACCCATTCGAACATGAGTTTCCCATTTAGACCCGAAAAAAAATAAGCGGGAAATTAGGAAGGATTTACGATTTAAATTTTAGAAAAGTCAAAACAGGTCGATAGACATGCTACTTATGTTTATATATATATTCATTTTTTTATTCAAGAAATAGTCATTAAAATAAATTTCCTGCGTGAAAAATTGCTGGAAAGTCATAATTTCCAGTTTGTTGCACCAAAGAAACATTTTTAATACATGTTTATTGTTATTTTCCCTGAACGGAGCTATAGAAGCAAAGTAATTAATAACCTATTTCGATTATTGTTACAAAAAGTAACAACTACGTCTCTGGTAAAACAAACCATAAACAACTGTACTAATAATGCAATTTAGAAAATCTATACAAACCATTAGGTTTATTTCCCGTCAGGGGTCGTTTTTGTCAACAAATATCAGTGTGCCAGTCATAAGTTATATCACGGGAACAATAAGCAAAATTCCGCATTGTTCCGTGAAAGCTTTGACAACGGGTATGAGGACTAGCATACACGAAAAGCGGAAGTTTAGTGTTACATATATGTATGTTTAACAAACATTTACTCTAATATGGAGAATGGATTATGGCTAGTAATTTTCGGTATGTTGGTATTATATCACTTTTTGATGTCTGGACCTTTACAACAAAAATCTATGGTTTTTGCTACATTAGATACGGGACAGCGATATTTGAAGGGGAATAGTTTATATTTTGAGAACTGACATTCCACTAACAAATTAACTGAAAATTATTCCAATTAATTTATTATTAGCACAATATCCACTAGTGACTGACTACCTTACTGGTCTAGAGTACGCTTAATGTGCTTGAACCTAGATGATAATTGATTGTTTTGCAATTTCTGTATAAAAAATCTATCGAAGGGGAATTCCCCCATCTACATATCGTCGCCTTGAAGTCAAAACCTCCTATCTCAAATTTTGCTCGTTTTGAGTTACCCGTTTTAGGTTATAGAATGTCATACCGCATAATTAGCGAATATTTATAAGGAGGCGATAACTAGAGGACCATATTCCGTCATCTGTGCATGCGACTTTCTCGCTACGAGGGTCGCAACACGCGGCTCTTACTTTTTTAAGAAGGGGAAGGAAAAATAACCATTCCATACACCCTTCACCTTAAAGAACCTTCCAAAGGGCGTAAACCATACTGCTTATTCATGAAACAAAGTGTCACTGCTGCTACAGCCTAAAAGCACTTATAGAATTTCCCAAACCAGAATGGAGGTCTAACTGCATGAGCTGCTTCGAAATGTTGAGATCATTTTTTTCTCTGTTCGACAGTGAGAGCATATAGATAATCACAGTAAAATGGACTCTCATAGACAAAAATGTATTGGATAAACACATAAAACAGCGATTATGGATAAGGAAGAAAATTAAGACGAAGGTCACAAAAACAACATCAAACAAGGAAGAAACAAACTAATAGACCTAGCAACCAGTTTCGCATCATATTTAAAACACAAAGAAAGAGGCAAAAAAGGCAGAAGAGCCATAGCATCAGGGAAAATGATCCTACGAATGTTCTTATATATAATTGAAGAATTCTATCTTGAACTATCAAAAAGAATAGAAGGAGCAGCTATATCCGTTGGAGGAGCAGAAAAGAAGTTAAAAATCTCAAGCAACATGGCCAAAGCATTATTGGACTTACAGGACTAGCCCCCCGGATAACACAGGGCACTGAAGATGCAACAAAGTGGAACGAGTGTCTCTCTTCCTCATTGTTTGCAGCCATACTCCACTACATGTTTGACGACCAAACCAGAATAAAAGAGGGATTGCCTGTACCAAAAGGAATGTGCATATTGTTCCAAAATACAGCAGTAGCAGGAAATTTCCTACTCTCAATGAAGAAAGTGCAGTTAGGAGAGGGGGATCTAAATACGCAAGGAAAAACTGGAATGATGTACAAAAGGAAGAGTTGAACAAATTCACTAAAGGGTGGTTTTCTGGTGTAAAATCCCTACTAGATAAAGAAGGAGAGTGCATATTTACAAGTCCTGGAATATTAATGGGCATGCACAACGCATTATCCATAACAGCGGGCCTAATACCAGTCAACCATAGAATGGATCCCAAAAAAATGAAGGTTTTGACATTAAGAGCTAGCGACGACTCCATGTCCCTTTACATGAGTGAAACCCCAGACATGAACAAACTTTATATTGAAATGAATAGAAGAAACCTAAGCATGATAGGAATAAACTTGAGTCCATATAAGACTTTTTTCTTCAGAGAAGGATTGGGAGAGTTTACCTCTTGGTATATGGACACCTTTCTGTCCCAGTTCGGGACAGAGACAGCCGCTCTCAGATCAAAATGCGCAAATCCACCAGACGACTTACACTCGGAAGCTCGAGAAACAGCCACTTCAATAGCAACACATACAAATAATATAGCAGCAACAGCAAGACTAAGGATAGGAATAGACGGAGGATAGAAACGATAGAAACGAGTCCTGGGAAAGAGAAAATATGAGTATAATATTCTAACAATGGCTGATGGGTGGAGAACAATATAGCATTGTGCAAGCTGTTACTTAGAAGTGATCAGCTCGAGAGAAACATACACGGGAACGGAGGAAGATGAAAAATATTTACCAAGAATTCAAAATTCAAGAAATCCCCTCTCTACAGATGTGAGCGATGAAATATCTTACTCCAAAGAATATGGGACGTTCGTGACCTACAACCTGCTTCCATTATTTGAATAATCCAACAGGACATTAGACAGACAAAACAAAAGACAAGAAGAAGAGGATGAGAAAGCAAATAACGAAGTATCAAAACTAATCAATTTTGTTGGCCCCACCACATTGATATCTTACCCAAAAAATAATTCGAAAATATCCGAGCACATGACATCAATAATAGAGCTGGAAAGCCAAATCATCAAATTTGATGCACAAGAAAAGATAGGAATTGAAGAAGCAATGCTTCTCTTAGAGAAGGACGTAAAATATCGGGCGAGGAAGCTAATGAAACTGAGTTTAGGACAAAATAAAACAGAAATGAAGAAAAGTCTAGAACCAATTCAACAGCAGGAAGTGAAAAAGGGACAACAAGAAATTGAACAAGACATACAACAACTAAAAGGAAAAGTAGAAGGACAACTAAAGATGATTCAAGAAGAATTTAGACAATAATTTACAGAGTATAAGGGAGAAATAAAAAACAAACTGGAAAAATCTAAAAGTATCGTTCGAGATGAAGCACGAAAAGGCATGAAAGAGGTAAAACAAGATATAAAAAAATTCAGAGAAGAGACAACTAACGTAATTATTGATTTGGTTGAGAGAGTCGAAATAATGTCATCTTCAGTTGTAACTACCTAATTCATTCAATTTTTATTGTTCACTTTGTAGTGAGAAAACCTCAAAAAGTCCAAAAGTAAAAGTGAAAAACTCGTATCTCACAATTTTTCAGTTGCAAAACAAAAAAAAAGAAAAAATTTAAATTTACTTCGTTTAGGATTTTACTCTTATCCTGGCTTTCAGTATGACAATCTCTCTTTAAAAAATTATTATAACAGAAAATTATATCAAGTTTTTTGTCTTTCCAATCAAAATTGAAATTCTGTATAAATTTCTTTGTCAGTTTGACGTTAGGTGGTAAAAATTCGATATTTACTTCCAGAAGTATGCCGGCATCTCAAGGGTGGTTTGTGCCGTACTAAGTATGTCAGACTATGAGGACACTTATGGCACCACGACCTTTTGTACATTGACGAAAAAAAAATGAATTTGAATATAAGAAGATAACTACTGAGATGAGAAAGGTAGAATCATCACCTTGTGAAGCTTTAGTGAATATTGGAGAAATTTGTGTCTTTAGATGTCGGAACAACGGCGAAGTCTGGCAACGCTTGAAGTGCACCCTTTTTGCAAATTCAAACAAAGAGACAGAGATTATTAGACTGTCGGCAAAGCCACGGTTTTTTGTTTTGTATTCGTTAAACTAGCGAGTGATTTGATAATACAGTCCATTATATGGAAACATGAAATGATCCTTCTCACGTATGTTTAACTAATAAGATTTCTCAATTAAAAAGTGTTGTGAATCGTCCAATTATCAAGACAAAGCACGTGGTCGTCAATGGAAAAATTGGAAAGAAGGCAACAAATTGAGTGAGATTTTTCCATTCACCTATTTATTTGTTTACCGTTTACCTTACAATTATTCCTTTTTTCAACTTGATGTGATTTTACCTGGTACAATTGAATGAAATCATAATTTAGAAACTCTATTAAATAAAATCATACGATTTTCAACAATTTAGGTATTTAAGTTCCAATTTCAATTATTCACAGCTCTGTGAAGTAGTTATTACAATATTTATTTTAGTGAAGGTAGCGACTTCTTGACGCCGGTCGGTACACAAAATAAAGGGTTTTTCTGCGGCGTTCTCGCATTTTGTACCGGCACATTTATGTGCATTATGTTTATATTTTTTACGATTTTAAATTATAATAGCAAACTGATTTGTAAGTTTAATGGGGTATTAAAATTTCCTATTTTGTTTTAATTTGAGATACTGTGTGGATTTACATAGACTATTTAGATTTGAAGCTTATTTATTATGTGCGAATTTGATGAAGTGCAGATGAGTAGATGAACTGCAATGATGAATGTTCAGAGGAAAAACATTTGTTTAGAAAAGAACAAGATTCGGTTTTTTGCAGAAATGTGTCTGTAGCGAAAAGTATTTCAAAACAATTATTAAACAAAAATAAATGTGCTACTTCTGATAATAAAAATGATTGTTCAAATAATAACAATTTTTCAGGTCTAGAAGGAATAAAATTACTTCCAATTAAATTGCCTTTATTTAATTCTGACTACCTAAAATTGATTGAATTTAAAGACACATAAGTCTTTAATTCATAAAAATAAAATCCTTACAGATATTCAGAAATACCATTATTTAAGGCCAAGCTTAACAGATGAACCTTCAAAAATTATACAAAGTCTCGATTTTTCAGCTCAGAATTATAATTATGCTTTTGAAACATTGTGCAATCGATTTAATAATTCTCGAGAATGCAGGTGGTCTTAGAAATTCTGTCAAAAAACATATGTGTAAGGGAGGGAAAAACTTGACTTGAGGAGAATGAGTGATTTGTAAAGATTGATATATTTAATTAGAATTCAACTTTTAATTACTTACTGTGTACTTACATTATATTGTTTATAATATAGACAATAAAACAAATCTAAATGTTAAAAATAACTATTAACAAGACACTGGACGTGATGCCTGTATTTAATTGAACAGTCACTATGGACCTGGTCCAAGTAGGTTGAAAAACCGAGATGACGTACCTGGAATTAGATAGAAAAACACTCTGAATATTCGATTTGCCATAAATAATGATTAATTCTTTAACTAACGATCAATATAGTTGAAATCCCCAGAATTAATGAAAGTATTAATAATATACAAGGTGCATCTAGTGAGTTTGAATTGTGATTATGCTGATCAGTACTAAAGTAAAGTTAAAACTTTACTTTATCAAAAATAAATGTCTAATTGTAAATATTTAGGGTTATTAGGAAAGATGCAAGGGGAGCAAACTCTCCTCAGTGCATGTAAGGAATATGTGGCAAAAACTCTCCACAAACAATATTATAACTACTGTAAGGGGCGCAAACTCTCCACAGTACAGCAAAATAATATTACACTGCAAGTGGCACAAGCTCTCCACAGTACAGCAAAAATAAGGTTACACTGCAAGTGGCTCAAACTCTCCACAATAAAGGGGGTTGGAAGGAGATATGGGTGACGTGAGAAGTCACCCAGTATCAGGAATGGACAAACCGCAAGTGTCGCAAACTCTTCACAATACAGTATATGTTTGTGAGTTAAACTGCAAGTGGCACAAACTCTCCACCGTACAGCAAAAAGGTTACACTGCAAGTGGCTCAAACTCTCCACAATACAGGGGGGTGGAAGGAGATATGGGTGACGTGAGAAGATCACCCAGTATCAGCAATGCACAAACCGCAAGTGACGCAAACTCTCCACAATACACTATAGGTTTGTGAGTTGAACTGCAAGTGGCACAAACTCTCCACCGTACAGCAAAAAGGTTTCACTGCAGGTGGCTCAAACTCTCCACAATACAGGGGGGTGGAAGGAGATACGGGTGACGTGAGAAGATCACGCAGTATCAGCAATGGACAAACCGCAAGTGGCGCAAACTTTCCACAATACAGTATAGGTTGGTGAGTTAAACTGCAAGTGGCACAAACTCTCCACCGTACAGCAAAAAGGTTACACTGCAAGTGGCTCAATTTCTCCACAATACAGGGGGGT
Source organism: Lochmaea crataegi (assembly GCA_947563755.1). Taxonomy (NCBI): domain Eukaryota; kingdom Metazoa; phylum Arthropoda; class Insecta; order Coleoptera; family Chrysomelidae; genus Lochmaea; species Lochmaea crataegi. The sequence continues at coordinate 30,205,688 of OX387428.1, read as the reverse complement.
GGAAGGAGATATGGCTGACGTGAGAAGTCACCCAGTATCAGCAATGGACAAACCGCAAGTGGCGCAAACTCTCCACAATACAGTATAGGTTTGTGAGTTAAACTGCAAGTGGCACAGACTCTCCACCGTACAGCAAAAAGGTTACACTGCAAGTGGCTCAAACTCTCCACAATACAGGGGGGTGGAAGGAGATATGGGTGACGTGAGAAGTCACCCAGTATCATCAATGGACAAACCGCAAGTGGCGCAAACTCTCCACAATACAGTATAGGTTTGTGAGTTGAACTGCAAGTGGCACAAACTCTCCACCGTACAGCAAAAAGGTTTCACTGCAAGTGGCTCAAACTCTCCTCAATACAGAGGGGTGGAAGGAGATACGGGTGACGTGAGAAGATCACGCAGTATCAGCAATGGACAAACCGCAAGTGGCGCAAACTATCCACAATACAGTATAGGTTTGTGAGTTAAACTGCAAGTGGCACAAACTCTCCACCGTACAGCAAAATGGTTACACTGCAAGTGGCTCAAACTCTCCACAATACAGGGGGGTGGAAGGAGATATGGGTGACGTGAGAAGATCACCCAGTATCAGCAATGGACAAACCGCAAGAGGCGCAAACTCTCCACAATACAGTATAGGTTTGTGAGTTAAACTACAAGTGGCACAGACTCTCCACCGTACAGCAAAAAGGTTACACTGCAAGTGGCTCAAACTCTCCACAATACAGGGGGGTGGAAGGAGATATGGGTGACGTGAGAAGTCACCCAGTATCAGCAATGGACAAACCGCAAGTGGCGCAAACTCTGCACAATACAGTATAGGTTTGTGAGTTAAACTGCAAGTGGCACAAACTCTCCACCGTACAGCAAAAAGGTTACACTGCAAGTGGCTCAAACCCTCCACAATACAGGGGGGTGGAAGGAGATATGGGTGACGTGAGAAGTCACCTAGTATCAGGAATGGACAAACCGCAAGTGGCGCAAACTCTCCACAATACAGTATAGGTTTGTGAGTTAAACTGCAAGTGGCACAAACTCTCCACAGTACAGCAGGATTGGATGTATAGGAAATGCAACGACAAATTAATGTTCTTAATATCGTTGAATATTACAGAACTTTGAACAAAGTAATTATTAAAAATGATTAGTAAATATATATACTTTATGTGATAGAATGACTTTTAAAATCAAATATCAAATAACAGGCAGAACTGAATTACTCTGTGAGATAGACTCACCTATTTAACCCCTGATATTTTATTATTCAATGCACCACAATTCACACTATATTCAAACAGATTTATTTGGCTCAAGTGAACACTTCAGGTATTTACTAGAAACTAAAACTCGCATATCGTTCTTAAAATTTTCTTTCCCCTTTCGTGGCCTCGAAGACTACTTTATCGCCGACGTGACATTATGATACTTTATTTTATCTGTTTTAGACAATTGGTTGTATTGTCGAGAAATGCATTTCTGAAATATTAGGGTATACCCATAATTTAATTTATTTCACTTGAAACGAAAACTATTTTAAGAATAACAGGGTGAGAAAAAAAATTGTCTTACATATGTGTGCATTAAAAACAATTCAGTTAATATCAGGTAAATTAGATAAAAGTACCACATTAGAGTGGGAAAATGTACAAACGATGCTGATACATTATCAACTATTGATGAATTTTTTGATTTTTTACGAAACAGGGCTAATTTCTTAGAAACCACAGAGCTAAACTTTTCCTCAGGTAGTAAACCTTATAGTAATTTTAAACAAGATTATTAAGATGAGAAACATTCAAAGTCTCTGTTGGTAAACTATTCTATCATAAAAAGTTGCAATTTACGTAAAAAAGATCATATGATTTATGTATGTGAAACATTTCTAAATTATCCAGTGTTCCAGCGTTGGGATCAAGCTGAACGTTTAAAGCTATGCTGCAATTGCTTGTGTACAGGTCATCTAAGTAAACAATGTCAGAAATCTGGTTGTAAAATTTGTAAGAAAAAGCATAGTTCTTTATTACTTCATAATATCCGAGCAATTTCGGAAACAAACTATCCCAATTATTCCGGTAACTCCGATAACCAATCATCAATTACAAATCTGTTGGTTTCAAATGTAAGTCAATTAAAAAATGATGTTTCAACTGATCAATTAGCTTTAATTATCGAATGCCGCTTAGACGAATTAGTGCTAGGTACTAAGCACAGCTAAAATAAAGGTTTATGATGAATGGGGGCAATCTCGTATTGCCCGTATTATGTTGGACTCTGGAAGTGAGTGCTCCTTTGTCAGTGAACAACTGTGCAAAACTCGAGGATAAGAAGTTAGAACAAATGAAACTAGTCATGTATTAGGTGTCAACAATTTATCTTTCTCCATTAATAAACATTGTAGCATCAAAATAGGCTCTAGAATTAATTATTTTTCTTCTATGGTAAAGTACCAACAGTCACTAAACCTTATCCATCCTATTCGTTAGATATTTCCCGTTGGAACATATCTAAAAATGTAGTTTTGCAGACGATTCCTTCAACACTACCGATCAGATTGATATTTTAAGTGATGCCAGTCTATTTTGGAATGTTCTATTGGAAGACAATATAAATTACGGAAACAATTTACCGTCACTTCAAAACACTGTTTTTGGATACATTGTTACTAGAAAAATTACTAGTACTCCAAAGAAAATTCATTGCAATCTATCCGTTAATTCTTCCTTTAATGAAAATGATCAATTACAAAAGTTTTGGTCCGTTGAGGAACCGGAGCATACAAATTCTCTTTCTGAAGAAGATCTATTTTTTGAGGAGTATTTTAAAAGGACCACAGCTAGGTCAGATTTTTAGCAATTTATTGTAAGGGTACCGTGGAAAGATTCTTGTGATTTAGGAGAATCAAAATCCACTGCGATTAAAATATTGGTAAATTTAATACAGTCCACTATATCAAAACAAAGATAATGTTAAAAAAAGTTAAAAACGTTTACCCGACACTTTCCCCCTCCAGCTCTTACAGCCGGGTAATTAGGGAATTAAAATCGGGATTTGGGACACTAATTTTATTCTGCTAGTTACGGGTCAAACAATAAAACCTGTACTTTTTAGACTTGAATATCTTCCTCCTGGAGGGGTGGAGTGGCTCGTTGGTTGCTTCGGAAAAAGCTGTTAGAGTAGAGTTGTCCTGGAGGAATCTCATATTAGGGTTCTAGAAGTGTGCAGTAGGAAGTGTATCCTAGGGGCAGTGTTTTCCAAAAACTTCAGGTGGATTAGGGATATGTGGTAAATTTGAATGTTATATGGCACAACATTTTCGATCAGCTTTTGACGTTGAAAAGGAAGGCAGTTGTTTAAAATTAATGAAATATTGAATCTACTGAAAGCTTCCCCATGTCGAGACAATGAGAAATGAAGTTAACAATCTCAGGAAGGAAATATGCTATACATTTAAAAGTAATCAAAAGTGTACTACATTGCTGGCCAATGCAATGGCAAAAATGACCACTCTGAAGCGTCACGAGGGATGAGGATCAAACATTGTAACCTAATGAAGACATTCAAAGTACTACCAAACCAACTTCATTAAGTAAACCGTCATCTAGTTACCTGGATGTGCTACTCAACAATAATTAGCGGCAAAAAAACTACAGTGTAAATTCATCAAAAAAATACGACATTTTCTTCTAGTATTAATATCAAGCCAAGTATTTGTAATTCTAATAATAATAAATATACACTGTGTTCATTTGAAAAGGACCCACCCTTAATATTTCAAAAATGGGACATATTAGAAAGAAAGGGCCGAAACACGTCAACTTTTAACTTGAGGGGGACACTTTTTAGCGCTAATGCCATAAACGTCAGATTCACCCCCTCCCTACTGGGAGCATTTTTTCAAATAGCATTAGGTGTCAAGTCATACCTCATTTAAAAGGTCTGGTAAATCTCTTTTTAATCATTTTGTTTTGCCTTTGATACCAGCCTTCCATTTTTATTTAATAGTTGTTTAAAATCTGCTCTCTTTCAACTTTTGGTATGCTCCTGTATAATGTCATGGCAGAAAGACTCTTTAAAGATTAAAAAAGTTACAAATAGTGAAAAGACAACTGTTGAAAGAAAAAACTGCTATTTAAACATGTGTTCAAAGTGACCACCGTTAAAATTCAGGCAATAAAAGTTGAAAGAGAGCCAATTTTAAACAACGAATAAATAACAATGGAAGGATGGTATCACAGGCGAAAAAAAGAGTGAATAGAGATTTACCAGACCTTTAAAATGAGGTTTGACTTGATACCCAATGCCATTTGGACAAATGTAAGGGGTGTCTCTAGTAGGGAGGGGGTGAATCTGACGTTTATGACATTAGCGCCAAAAAGTGTTGAAAGTTGACATGTTTCGGCATTTCTTTCTAGCTGTTTCTAGTATGTCCCATTTTTGAAATATTAAGGGTGGGTCCTTTTCAAATGAACACAGAGTATATTACCCAAAAAAATAGTGTTATTTGTCACTTTACTTATCAATAATGACATTATAACTACACAGGTGTTGTATGAATTTAATAATTCGGAAAAATCAGTTAAATGTATATTAATTTCAGTTTATAACAGGTGAAATAAATATCAACTGCTGAATAACACCATATAATTGCTGTTATAATCCTTAGTAGAAACATCAAGTTTTATAGTGACCTTCCCTACCGCATAATAGCAACCATTTACACAAGAGTTCAAAGCCAGCTTACATGTCATTTCGTCCGAAACTGGACACGCAAGGGAAAGTACAAGTGTTATCCCAGTAACCGCAAGGAGCAAAAGGACCCTTGGGCAAATATTAATGTTTATCTAGCTTATCCTTGCTGGTCTGAACGTGTATATGAAAATATTTCCACAAGTCAAATGAAGTATATTTATACGTATGTAACTCTTAACTTACGGTGTGTTTATTTTTTGAATAATGAGTTGACAAATAAGCTTCGGTCGAAGAGCACGGCTCAAGCTGGGATTAAAAGTAGATTAAAACTGATTTTATCAATTGAAATCACTGTTGACAGTTTTCTGTTGAAGATTTTGGCAGCACAACGTTTTTTTTTCGGTGGAAGAAAAGTCCTTATAAATAAAAAATAGACCTGTGTTGACCATTATAATGTAATCTTTTTACGAGAATATAAAAATTTATTCTGCACTTTTTTTTCGTAGTGGGTCGTAAAATATGATAAAAATCTTATAAAAACAAAAATTTTATCGCTCCAAATATGTGACGATTCAAATTACCTTCTACCCTCGGTATACTCATTTTATTTCAGGAACAGATAAAAAGTAATTATTAAAAATATAAGATGTAAATACGTAAAGCTTTGACTAAGATCTTGTTTACGTTTTAAATTGCTACCGAACGCAATTATATGATTTAACGCAGGGGCGTACAACAGTTTAAAAAAAATACATGGAGATATTCAATGGAAGACGTTGGCAGTAATTTTTTTCTACAGTAAGTTGAAGTAAGTGAATATAACTACTCAACCGAGATCAGATATGTATAAAATTTTTGTTTTCTCAGTATTAGAAAGGTTCCTTCTATTTCCACAATATTTTTTTGCGAGTTTTGTGCTAACAGATGCTTCCTAATAATAAGAGAAACAAAACTTTCAAATATGCGCGATTTCAGCTTAACGATAATTCACACAACAAAAGTAAATATGAAAAGACTAGTAGTTAATATTATTCTGGAAATAGAATATTTTGAACACGCTTTATTACGATTTTTGAAATTTGTGCAGTCTATTTTGACTGCCCAGCCCTCGTATGGTGCCCAAGTAGTCCCGAAAGAGTTTTATAGCGTCTGGGAATCACTAAAAAAATGTGAATCACCTGGGAATAAGGCCAAAATACTTGGCAATCATTGGTAAAATCAGTCGCAATACTTGGGATTTATTGATCAGTTATTGTCAAATATGGAAAGCGTTCTAAATTTTTGAGCATATCGGTCAAACCCTCGGTTAAAATTGAACTTTACAACAAAGTAAAATAGCTGTATTATCGTCAGCAATCATATCTTTAATTATACAAAAAGAAAAGTCGAATTCATCAAAATATTACAAAAATCTCAGTCGTTTGATAATATTCTTACTTCATAAACTTCCATTTTGAGATTGTGGTTTCAGACGAAAATGCAATTACTTTTTTGTGACAAAAAAACTTAATGACTTTCTGTAGGACGTCGTCTCCGTAGCGGACGTCCCTGCATTAATTTTCCACCTTTGTATAAAATTCACAAACGCTCTATAAACATCTCATCAATATTATAATGCAATCCAAGTAATTTACAAAACTCAATTATCTCAACTGGGTATATTCATAATACCTTCTTCCTCGCATCCAGCGGTGAGAATAACGACCGAATCTGATGAAATGTCTTACAGGTCAGGCGTAAAATGAGATTAAATAATCCCCGAGTTTGTGTTAATTACTAGACTTAAGTGGTGCTTTGGTAGTATGGGCAAGATTTCCTAAATTAAATAATTCCACCGAAAATGACCAATGTCTCTCGTAGAACCCGTTGCCTTTGAGTTGTGAATTGGGATAATTACTGTGATAATTATAAAATTATGGAATTTAAGTTATTCGGTCGAGATGCGGTGAACTGGCTATTTCGGATTTACTATCGGACTGCTTCTACGTATACATAACACTGGATAACACTTATGGTAATATTTGAGTGGATAACTTTAATAACGCTACACGGTAAACTTAAACCTGTGAAAATTAATTTCGAAGCGGTTATCGTATTTATGATTCATTAGCTCGCCTTCATTTTGGATCTCTTCTACAAATTAACATGTCTGGCAATTGCGAATATTAACTACGTCAAACAAATTTGATAAAATAACTTGTGAAGAGAAACCCTGAAGCCTTCACATATTCCGTTATGAGTCAACGAACTTATCTTGGCACTTCCAAACCAGATGCGCAAAGACACAATCAGTGGCTATGTTTGGAAATGCCTAGTCTTTGTTAGTGTTTACTGATGGAAATCCAAATAGGAAGCTGGAAAAGAATACTAATCAGGGATGTCAAAAGATAGACAAAGTGGCGGTAGGTTCAGCAAGACTTTTAAGTTTTCATCTGGTCATAAAACGTTGGTTCAATTACGAAAAAAATACTCTAAAAAATTTTTTTATATGATATTCAAGTTTAGCAGATGTCTGGTGGAAATGGGTGAAGTACATCAAAGGTTGGGGACAGGAAATACCGGAAATATGTTAAAGCAGAGATAATTGGAAGACGATACAATACTATACGAGAAAGGTATTGGGAGCAAAAGAAGATAAATATATTGAAGATGGTTAGACAACAGGATCTGAAACCTGAGTCATTGTTACGTCCAAGCGAACAAGGTTCGTTTTATGGTGGAAAATGATGAATGATACTGCCCCTAACTATGGTGGTGGCACCTCGATATATATGGACCTCCCAAATGTACGCCTGATTCTTTCCATCCAACCCTTATTCTTATTTTATAAGTCAACGAACTTACCTTGGCACTCCCAAATCAGATGCGCAAAGACACAATCAGTGGCTATGTTTAGAAATGCCTAGTCTTTGTTAGTGTTTACTGATGGAAATCCAAATAGGAAGCTGGAGAAGAATACTAATCAGGGATGTCAAAAGATGGACGAAGTGGCGGTAGGTTCAGCAAGACTTCTAAGTTTTCATCTGGACATACAAAATTTGGTTCAATTACGAAAAAAATATTTTAAAAAACAACTTCATCAACGATATTTGATATAGCAGATGTCTGGTGGAAATAGGCGAAGTACAGCAAAGGTTGGGGACTAGAAATACCGGAAATATGTTAAAGCAGAGATATAATACTATGCGAGAAAGGTTTTGGGAGCAAAAAAAGATAAATATATTGAAGATGGTTAGACAACGGGATCTGATACCTGTGTCATTGTTACGTCCAAGCGAACAAGGTTCGTTTTATGGTGAAAAAAGATGAATGATACTGCCCCTAACTATGGTGGTGCCACCTCGATACATATGGACCTCCTAAATGTACGCGTGATTCTTTCCATTTAATCCTTATTCTTCTTCTAACTGGACAAAAGAGGTAAGAGAGAGATTAAAATGGTGGGTGAGAGTCTAACATTCATACAGAGCCAGCTGAAGTAATTTGATATTTTTTGATGTATTAATTAAATTCCACAGATACCCGAGTTACCTACTTCTGAAAATTAATATTTTTCTTTTAATATAAAGGTCCCGATGACTTATTTAACTTTTATTATGGCACCTCTCCCAAAACATAAAACGTTTAAGTTACTTTAACTTTATCAAAAGTTCTTTCAAATGATTACAGCCCTCCGGGTAATTTCCTTTCAATTCCTGTTCCTATAATACAAAAACTTCCTGGAATCTTTCACGTTCAATTTAAATATTAAATTCTATTGAAAAGATATTTTTATTCTTGCCATACTTCAAACTGGCGCTAAAATCTCCAAAGGAAATTCCTTAGGTTTCATTCACAACTTTCTAACAAAATATATTTTCAGAATCCTTTGTGACTAATTCACCAAAACCGTAAACATCCGGCGAATTTTAATTTATAGGCCGGTTAAAGCTATGTATGAAATTAATTTTACTCGGTATTATTAGCGGAACTTTTAAATTTAGTGATTTTCATGTGGTTTGGTTCTATGGACTAAGAGATACGGATTTTTCATGGTCATTTTCTTTACGACGTTAATTATGATCCCTTGCTTCATGAACCTCTCTTGTACGGCCTTAATGGCACTATAATCCAGTGGCTAGATCAATCACACTAGAGTAATGTGGAGCTTATCTGCCTCTAAGATCCTCTTCACTACGACCTCTGCTGATCTATTGTGTATGTCCCCATGCTAGTGTTCCTTGTCAAGACTAGTCCTTATTACCTAACTCCCTATTACTATTACTCCCTCAGCCTAGGCATGCCTTCACTTAGACCTGATCGATCTGTAGAAAGTCTCAGCTTCTTTGCTTCTTCTTCTTCAAGGAATTTCAAGATATCCGCAGGCTTCATCAAGGCAAGATCTTCTCTTTTTTCCAGTAGTCTCTCACATATTGTTCTATGGGATTATAGAGTGTCATGCATCTTGTAAGTATTTGAATGAAGGTTTCTTCTGCCTTCCATACAATCTACATCATTCCTGCTCCAGGAGTGAGTTTGATTGTCTTAGCCTTATGAGGACTTCCCAAAAGGGTTCCGGTCCTCAAAAAAGGAAATGAACAAATATGAGAAGGAAAGTATTGCACTAAACATTAATTATTTTGGCATAAAAAAGTGTTAAAACTAACATCAAAAGAGAATATGCGATCAACCAAGAGCGGCTTGAATCTAATAAAATTGACATTTGACTCAAGATTTATATTTTAGTAGGTTGTTCAATCTAATAGTCAGTTCCAGAATTATAAGGAAATATTTTTACAGGCCTAATAATTGTTTCATTATCATAATGAAATGAGAAGATTGAAGCATCTCTCGTAATGTGACATGCTGTGAAGAATTCGGTTTTAAAATGATATATTAGAATTTTTGCAAGATGACTAAGCAACGGTTCCGCGGTTTTTTTATTCTGAGAAAGTGAATATACTCGAAATAAAATCATCCTAATCAATTTAAGTGGAATTATAATAGTTCTCAAGTTCGTGTTGGATTAGAAATAAATTTCATCTTTCTATCCAGTTTTTTCCCATCTAACATTAACTTCTAATTATTTCGTTAATAACAATGGGATAAAGCCACAAATGAAAAAGTGTTGATGCATAGTTTGAAAATTTGCTGAATATAATTTTCCATTACCGTTAAAACTTCTCCTCTCACCAACTTGTAATCAGTAGATTATTGTTAATTGTTCACTGTTTACAGTTTTAAAACTCCAACACTGGGCTCGGCGAAGTTTTCGAAACTAAAATAGACCACAATAAACATTCATTCTTTCCTGTGCCATTAGATAATTAAAAGTGAAACACGTTCTTGAGATGGGAAGCTGGGTTTTCTTGCGCAACAATACTTTTGTTGATATTCACCTTTGTAAACAATGTTACATATTTGGTAGCTTCATGTAGACCTAGAATAACTTTTAATTCTTATTGAACTTGAAATTAAAATGGAAAATGCTTGATGAATATAAATAAATACAGCGTGATCCATTTAAAATTATATATATACATTGTGTTCATTTGAAAAGGACCCACCCTTAATATTTAAAAAATGGGACATATTAGAAAGCAATGCCGAAACACGTCAACTTTTAATTTGAGGGGGACATTTTTTGGCCCTAATGTCATAAACGTCAGATTCACCCGCTCCCTACTGGGAGGGGGTGAATCCCTTACATTTTTTCAAATGGCATTATGTATCAAGTCATACCTCATTTAAAAGGTCTGGTGAATATCTATTGAATCATTTTGTTTTGCCTTCAATACCAGCCTTCCATTGTTACTTAATCATTGTTTATAATTGGCTCTTTTTCAACTTTTATTGCCTGAATGTTAACGGTGGTCACTTTGCCGCATGATTAAATAGCAGTTTTTCCTTGTTAACAGTTGTCTTTTTACTATTTGTAAATTTTTTATTCTTCAAAGAGTCTTTCTATCGTAACACAATACGGGGGCATACGAAAAATTGAAATAGAGCCAATTTTAAACAACGATTAAATAACAATGGAAGGCTGGAATCAAAGGCAAAACAAAATGATTGAATAGAGATTTACCAGACCTTCTAAATGAGGTATGACTTGATACCTAATGCCATTTGAAAAAATGTAAGGGGTATCTCCAGTAGGGAGGGGGTGAATCTGACGTTTATAACATTAGCGCCAAAAAGTGTCCCCCTCAAGTTAAAAGTTGACGTGTTTAGGCATTTCTTCCTAATATGTCCCATTTTTGAAATATTAAGGGTGGGTCCTTTTCAAATAAACACAGTGTATATTATATATATAATCTAAACCTATCTACCCGAAGGTGTAAGGTGTGGAAGTTTGGCTTAATCATTGTATATAAAAGCTCTCCATGTGTTTTTGTTTCTTGCTTTGGTTCGTGCTTCCGCTAAAGTTATACCTTTGCCTTTCAAAACGTTTTCTATGTTATCGTCCCATGTTTTCCTTGGTCTTCCCCTGGTTCTGCTTTCATGTCTTTTCTGCCTCCCATATCTGTTTTACTGGCATATTATTGCTTAATCTAGTTAAGTGTCCAACCCATTTGATTGTCGATCTTGTATTATCTTAATTACTGGTAGCGCATTATGGTTTTCTCTTGCTGTTGAATTTCGTATTCTGCCTCTTCTTGTAATTCCTGCGATCTTCCGTAAGTATTTCATCTCCATACTCTGTAATTTGCTTTCCATCCTCTTTGTCAGTACCCAGCTTTCGCATCCAAAAATTAATATAGGGAGAAATATAGTTCTATATACAGTCATTTTCGTTTCAACAGAGATTTCTTTCTTTCCAATGAACGAGTTTTTAAGACTATGGTACACCTTTGATGCATTTTCTATTCTTGTATTTACTTCTATGTCATGGTTCCCTTTATTATTGATGTTTACTCCTAGGTATTTAAAATTTTCTACTTGTTTTAGATGCTTTCCGTTAAGATTTACATTTATTTGGGTATTTTCTTCTTCTGTCACCATTACTTTTGTATTCTCTCCGTTTATTTTTGGGTTTTCATTTTCCAGCTTCGCATTCCAAATGTCCAGGTTCCTTTGTAGATCCTGTTCGTTTCTTGCGAATATTGCAAGGTCATCTGCAAAAGCGCATTCACGTAGATAAACGGGTTGAAGATGTCTGTGTCCAATATACAATTTTTTAGTATGTTCTCTTGTGTCTTTCATCACATCATCCAATATTAAGTTGAATAAAAATGGGCTTAATACTTCTCCTTGCCTTAGACCACTATTAACTTTGAATTTCTTTGACACCATGCTGTCTGTTGTATTGTCGTCATGTATGCTCATTATTACATTCACTAATTGTTCATCTACGTTTCTTTCATTTAATACTTGTTCAATCATATTTCTTGGGTCTCTGTGAAACGCCTTTTCTGAATCAACGAATCCCTGGTATACTTCCAAATTTTTTTCCATTGCTTTCTGTGTCACTTGTTTAATCGTAAATAGATGGTCGTTGATGCTACGCCCTTTCCTAAATCCACTTTGAGATTGTTTTTTCGGTTTGCACTGTAAGTTTTTTTTCTAATATCCGTTCGTAGGCTTTGGAGGGAATACTTAACAGTGTAATACCTCTGCAGTTTGAACAGTCTCTTTTGTCGCCCTTTTTGTGTATAAGAACTATTATACCGGTCTTCCAGTCTTGTGGCACAACTCCTTTTTTCCTTACTTCATTATAAATTTGTGTTGAAACCTCCAGTCCCTTCTCCCCCATGTTCTTCATCATTTCAGTTGTGATTTGATCGTGACCTGCTGATTTTCCTTATTTCAACCCCTTTATGACTTCCAGGATTTCCTCATTTGATATTTCTCCTTCTTCTTGTTCATATTGACCTTGTTTTTCTAATTCTTTAACAATTCGTGGAAATATTGCCTCCATCTTTCCATTATTTCATTTTCCTCCGTCAGAATATTGCTTTCTTTATCCATTATTTGCTTAATACTAGCCTGTTTGCCTCCCGCTCTTGCGTTTTTTCAAACTCGCTGTAAAACAACTTTTGGTTTGTGTGATAGTCATCTTTCATTTTTGTTCCAAATTCCTCCCATGATTGCCTCCGTTATTATATCTAACACTTTTTTCCTTTGTTCCTTGAAGATATTATATGAGCCTTGTGTACCTTTCTTCAAATATTGCTTCCATTTAAATTTTTTCTCTCCAACTTCTCTTCTAACCTCTTCTGTCCACCATTTCTATCCTTTTCGTGTGTTTATTCCTGCAGATTTTGTCACTCCACATATATCCTTTGCAGCTTGAATTATTGCGTTTTTATACAAAATCCAAACCTGTTCTATATTATTTATTTGATTGTTTTCTATTTCATGGAGTATTTTGTTTACTTCTTCTTTGTATTTATTGGCAAGCCTATATGTTTTTATCGCTTCCTGCGTTTTACCTTTGGATGCTGGGAATTGTCCTCTGTTGTTGTTCGTGTTGTTTTGGACTAACATCTTCGTTTTTATTTCTAGAAGGTGGTGGTCGCTGCCTATTTCTGGTACCCTTTTAGTACGAGAGGCTATTTCCCACTTTGCGTTCCACAATTTCATTGGTCGTCTCAAGGTTACATGAACTTGACGCTTGTGTTGAAGAAGCTATATAGTGTTGAAAAAATGGCTTATATATGATTTTCCTTGCCCTTCTCGATAAATTAATCAAAGATCTGTTTTAAGTTTTAACCAATATAACACAACACAAGCGTCAAATTCATGTAACCTTGAGACGACAAATGAAATCGTGGAACGCAAAGTGGGAAATAGCCGCTTCTCTTTTAGTCGTAACATCCATTATTTCTCTTCCGTATCTCTTGTCAATCACCGCATAGTCTATAATCGACTTTTCATTTCTGCTTTTTACCTCTCTAGTGAACTTATGGATATCTTTGTGTTTGAAAAAAGTCTTCAACTACTTGTGATTTCTCTCCAGAATTCATCCTTATTGTTCGCTACTTCTTCTTCATTTGGGCAATGTAATAGTAAAATATTCAGTTTTTCTTCTTCTTTCCATTTTTAATTCTACATAGAATATTCTGTGGGATATGTACTCCGATTTGTTCACATGTTTTTGCTGTTTATTATACATCCCACAACTCCTTAAGCTCTATCTTTCTCCTTTACTCCACTTAATATCATGAGATGCCAATTTTTTAATTCCTCCGTATGTTTCTTCTTTCTTTTTGTTTCCGTTATCGCTAGAATATCCAAGTCTAGCTTTTCAAATTTTTCTGTTAACTCGTTTGCTTTCCCATTTAAACTTTTCATGTTCCAGGTTGCTATTTTGAGTATTCTCATAACCTTTTTCTTTGCTTTTGTCGTCTCTCCTCTTTCCTGTGCTTTGTAATTCTTTATTGTTAGTTTCTTGATGTCATTTGAGTTATTCTGCTTCTGCTCTTGTCGTACTTTTCCAGCCCTTGAGTTTGGCTGTTACAGTTCCATATTTCTCCGTCCATTATTATTTTCTGGAACCCCACTTTGGTAGTTTTTCCTTTTGCAGCTTCCTCTTCAGCAGTTTTCCCAATAATCGCTTGTATTGTTCTTTCCTCTTTTGTCATATCGTCGTTTATATTCCGTGTTTCGTAATTTCCTTTTGTTGTTCAGGCTTTCATCCGCTTTACTATTTAGTTCCCCCAGGTGAGTATTATCCTCCAATTTCAATGCTGCTTCTGCTTTTATTGATACCCCCAAATTATTTTCAATAAAATTCTCCATTTTTTTTTTCAAAGCATTGGGATTACTTGTGTCTACTCGTATTCCCTGCAGTACTATATTTTTTCTTCTTTCCTCGCGCCCCATTTTTTCTACCTTTTCATTTGCCGTTTTAATTTCTTGTTTTAGGGTGCTGATTTCGTTCATGGTTTTTCCGTTCTGATGCTTCAGCTGTTATCTCCTCCCTCCATGCTCTCCTTGTCTCTCAGGTTTCTTATTTCTTCTTTCAGCATTTTTGTCTCGTCGTTGTTTGTATGCTGATCTCTCTTGATTTCCTTTATATCTCGTGTCAGGTTTATCATCATATTCATCATCTCGACTATTTGATCTTTCATAGTTTCTTCCGGCTCTTCTCCATTGCTCGAAGATCTAAATGTTCTTTTCGATCTTCTGAACATATTATCGGTGTTATCTTTCTTTCTTTTCCCTTCGTCCGTCAGGTAATCGTCCTAGTCCTTGTATATTTCTGACTACACAGCGGAAAAGCCTCAGGGCCAGTCAACCCGTCGAACCCTTTCAACTTTATCCGTGCAACCAGCTATTTACTGCTGACTTTCTCGTTTGTAATTCTTAATTTTATTTATCCTCAAAATTTATTTCTTTTTGTCGATCTGGTAACACCTTGGAATAATTTACTGCGACCAGGTCTCCTTTTTCATAAAATATTTTTGACCGGATTTACTAAATAACCTATTTACTTATTCTGTTTTTATTTTACTTACGCTTTTTCTGGTTTTTATTGAACATGCACTCAGCTTACACTTTCAATATTTGCCTGGTGTATTTATTTTGTAAATAATTAATTCTGACAACTAACTCCAAAAATTTGGATAATTTGTTGGCGAAAAATCAATTCATTTATTTTCACTCAGCGCCACGTTGCCATCAAAATGTTAATTTAAAATTACTGAGTGAATAATGTACTTCTGTTTTGACTAACTTTCCTTGTTTTTTATTCTGGATTTTAGTTAATTTTTCATACTATGGAGAAGTGTCAATGCGAAGGAAAAATTGCCCTAATGGCTCTCAAACGGGCGATAATTAACACATAAGGACTGAATCCACGGAACGTAAACTGAATGTATACAGGATGTAGTAGATAAACGGTCAATTAGAAATATTCCGAGAACTGAAGAAATCTCCAAATTTAGTAATCTAACGTTGACAATTTTGGGGATGTTGCTGGTCAAAGAAACTGACCTTTATTAGCTATCAATCTATCGTTAAATATTTCATCAGGCGATGTGCCTCGAATATTATGAGCTGGTGTACCATCTTGTTGAATCCAAGCTTAGTTAGCCTCATTATTAGGTAAAGCGTCCATTGCTGGTATAATTACTTGCCTTAGAATGTTCTCCGTTTAAATTCTCGTCATTAATCATGAGAAATATCTTATTATTTTTCATAGTACAAAAAACATTAAGCGAAAAGGACACTTGGCATTTACTATCCCATGTGACTTTAGGATTTTCGTCACTCCAAAAGTGACTATTATGGGGGTTGAACATAACATTTTTGGTGAACTTCGATTCATCAAACCAAATAATTTTTTTTTCAAAATCTCCATCTTCTTGGCATTTCAGTAAAATCCATTCACAAAATTCTACAAATCTTACATAATCTGCAGGATGTAAATGTTGAGGTAGTGTATACGAATAAGGGGTCCAATTATGTTTTTTTTAAATTCTGTGAATTGTTCTAGTCGACACCTGTAACAGCTGCTCACATTCCCGTTAGGATGAGCTGCAAAATATCCCAGAATGTCTAATTGTGAGTATTCATTATTGACATGGGACTTGGGCTTGTTTCTCTTACTTATAAACTGACCAACTGGGAACAGTTGTTCAGTAAACATTTTACAGGATATCTCTCAGCAAAAACAAGGCAAATACTAAACAACATCTGGTATAACCGGAAGTAGCAAATAGATAGCAATATTTCCATTGAATAGTTAACTCTTTAAAACCCCTTCATTTCAATTTTCATGATTCAGATACTTTTAGTTTTCGAGATATTTCTAATTGACTTGTTTTTCTTGAAATTTGAATACCCAAATTGATGATATCAAAGAAAAACCTGCCTACAAGAATGATATAGAAATATGACTGAAAATGAATTGAGAAACCACATGTATGAAAAAATATAAAGCATGCGTGTACCACTCGGTATAAAATTGTACCTTCTCTTCATGCCTATAATGGACTGTTTAGGACATTAAACACTCGAAAATAACTAAAAATCGCCTATATATTATTTTTATGTTATGCAGACCAAACAAAACATGCGTTGGGTGGTAACCAACCCTTCTTAAAACGTGTACGTACCCTAAATTTAGACTGAACGTTACAAAACGGATAAAAAACATCACAAAACGCATAGCAGTAAATCTAAAATAAAACCATTTCTGCTACGATTTACAGTCCAAATAGCACAAAGACAAATGACACATGGCTGCGTTGCCACGCCAGGTGCACACAAGAGTTATTTTAGGAAAGAAAAGTGAAATTAATCCATTGGTGAAGCAATAGCATTCTTTTTTGAATACCGAGTGTAACTAAATTTACCGAATGCAATCCGTAGCATATTTACACAGCTATATACACAATTTGTACATTCGAATAAGTGATTTAAGCCTTAATGACCATTTTAAAAGCGTCAAATTTATAATTGGGTGATTTTTCAAACGAGGTTTGAATATTATGTGAGTATGTATTTATGAAAAAATTGGGTAATAATTCATATTTATTTAAATGATAAAGCAACTTATAAATGAAATTTATTTTTCTGTATAAAATGACACACAAATAATTCAGAAATAGGAGTGTACAAAGAGCAACAGCTTCGAATTCCTCGTAGTCTGGAACACAGACTAAAGATATTACAAAATACTGGAATGAGTCACATATCACAAATATAGCGAATACGATAGCTGAACTATATATTTTAAGAATAAAAGATGCACCCATCCAATAGCTTTAAGACTGAAACTTCAAGTTATGTATAATAATACCAAAAAGTTAACAATGGAAAAAATATAGATAACGAAATTGATAGTATTATTTCACCCATTTAAGACAGGATTCAAAAAGTAGTATCATGATGTTAACGAGAAATTAGTGTAGATTTTTTGTTTGTTATCAAAATCTATGTGAAATTTGGTGAGTGTGGCTGCGATCAGAAATGGAAAGGTGAAATTTCTACCATTCAAATTTATTGGTAATACACAAGTGCATATATCGTCCAGCATCCAATGTCATCGGCATATCCTTGGCAGGATATTCTGAGGTCAGGCAAACCATACGGGAGTTTATTTACAGTCAGACTCCAAATTAAAGGGGGTTCTACTCCTTCTTGTGGACATTCTCTGGCTGTGCAGATGGAGAGAATATATGATTCGACAAGTACTTAGAGATTATCTACGGGTGAATACAGACAGATAACGATCTTGTGAGGGGGTTTCCAATTGTTCGATATCTATGGAGAAACCGCAAAAATGATACTTCCACTGACTTGTAAAACGTCTGCAGCTTCTCTCTGAAGACGACCCGCTTCATTCTTAACAATAGCCCTTCTAACTTCATTTGCACCAAGTTACGATGTCTTTACTTGACCTCATCTCTGATACTCTAGGCTAGCAGTTTCGACATCTATTTGAATATTGTGCTGTTTATATCTCTTCTATTGAATGCTTTTTTAACAGCCTCATATGAGTATTGTCAAAAGTTCCTTCTAACGCTCAAACTACAGATTCTTGGTTGTCTAAAGTACCTCGAATATCCTCCGGCAGCTGAACCAGGGCAGTCTCCGTAGATCTTCCTACCCGTTGAGCACCGGATGTGGATAAAGAGGTAATCTCTCTGGGATTTAAGTTGTAATATAATTCACCTTCACTCTCTTATTTGAGGTACTTCCTGGCAAATGAGATTCTAGTGAGAGTCTCACTCTTTTTCTTCAGAATTTCCTAAGGCCAGGAGTCGATTAAAAACGTTGGCAACATTAGTAGTAATTTTCGCATAGGTATAGCTAACGTTGCATTCTATATATTCATTCTATTATAGTCATTTGACATAAACAGTGCAACCAAAAGCACAAAAAGTCAAAACCTGAAAAACTGAAACCTTGACTACTAAACTAATCAATCGGTGCTTTGCTTAACTAACGTAACATCTCCAGTTAATATCTACAGCTGTTTTTGGATATTTCTTATGAAAGATTGTGCTTTACATTTCCCTCAATGGTTAGTTAGGCGAATATTTCCTTCAAATTTTTCCATATTTGATCTGATCTGCATCAGTGGTGGATCTAGGTTTTAATGTTGGCTGCAAGGAATTTACGTATTATTTCTTCAAGTAGGTACATTGTTCGGAGATCCATTCGGTTCTGTTACGTGTTATAGCGGGCAGTGTAAATATTGCAGTTAACAAAGTGAACAATTTATGTACAATTGGAAAATATACCCATTTTGAATAAAAACAATATTTATTTTAATAAAAACATACATGTTCAATAAAGTTCATTTTTAAATAATCCTCTCTATTGAAATAATTCATATGCAGCAGTAGTCTTATAAAAAATATTTGTATATTGACATTGCATTTATCTGTATTTCAAACATGTCCACTTCGAATATAACAATAATGAAGTATCTACAAATTAAAATCGCTTTTAAACACAATAAAAACGATTATTATGTGAAACGATCAAATGTTTTTTCTAACCAAAAACGATTATTTTTGAATATTCATCATTTCACAAAACAATTTGGGTTAAAATATTGTTCCTAGGAGTAATGATTAACGACTATGAAACAAATTACGATTACTATTTGGTGGATAGTAAAAACTAAAGTCTAGGAGGAAGATCTCCAAATTATTTCCGAAATAGGGAACTGAGTAAAAAATCGAAATTTATCAAAAGGCTAAAATTATCTTGGGTATAATAATAGAATAGAATCACACAGAAATGTTTTTTTAGTAGGCGTAGTGAGGCGGATATAGCCTGAATGACTCAGCATCATTCTAATCCAATAAAATGATACAGGGAGTCACATATTTACTTGATTAAAGTAAGGGCACACTACGTACACTTGTAGAGGAAGGTGGGGCAGAACGGGGTACGCCAGTAAAAAACCGAACGTGTGAACGGAAATATCCGAAATTGCACTGAAGGTCACCTAAAAGCATCGGTTACATTTAGGTACGCCAGTTGTCCCAAAAACGTCGAGTAAAAGGTTAGTCTCGTTAACATCTGGGATTTTCGTGTAGATTTGTAACTTTGCCGCCCATATTAACCACCGTAAGTAATTTGGTTATCCAATTTTAATCTATTTGAATCATGTAATGCAAAGAATGTTTGTTAAGCAACTTTTTTATCACTTTAGCTTTACCCTAGGTCATGTTTTTTTAAAAATGTAACTTCAAAAGTAAACGTTGCACATGGGGCGGAATGGGGTACCCCGTTCTGCCCCGTTAAATGTACTTGTACTTGATTTAGTATTTTTTCAGATGTTAGAAATTATGTTCGGAAGACAAAGCATCAGGAATGGAGTACCGAATCCATGAACGCAGCAGTTGATGCTGTTGTTACTGGACAAATGGAGTACAGGAGGGCCGCAG
Organism: Lochmaea crataegi; assembly: GCA_947563755.1. Lineage (NCBI taxonomy): Eukaryota > Metazoa > Arthropoda > Insecta > Coleoptera > Chrysomelidae > Lochmaea > Lochmaea crataegi. The sequence goes on along the minus strand of OX387428.1, from coordinate 30,185,667 downwards.
AACAGCATGGTGTGCCGCAAACAACTTTAGAAGGATATATCACGAAAAAAAGAAAGGATCAGCAAACTTTTGTTGTTGATAAATCTTCAGGGAAATTTCACTGCGTTTTCTCACAAGAACAGGAGATAGAACTTGTCGACTATTTAAATGTAATGGAATCAAGACTTTTTTATTCATCAACTATATTTGGACTTGAAACCAATCACGGCAGATTTCCTGCACACCTTGCAAAACTTGGCACTATTAGATCATCATCCTGCAGTTGTAACGAATATTCTTATTGTGATTTGAATCACATCTTTTTTGGTTGCTCTAATAACGTCGTTAGATCCACATGTTTAGTTGAGTCGCTTATGAAGTTCAATTATAACCTTCCGCTAAATATTAGCCACATCCTAAATAATGCTAATAGAATGATTCATGATTTATTAATAAATTTCCAACGTTACTATCTGAATTGAATAAAGCAATTTCCAAAATTCTGTGGCAAATGGAGTCATTTCCGTGTAATTTTTCTCTCTCACACCCACTTTTTGGCTTGACCATGATTGACTATAGACGTTTGGGTTATCAATTAGCTATACGAAATGAGTGCCAACATAAATTTAATGCTGTATCTGAAATGGCTGGGGAGGATTGGATGCAATGTTTTCTAAAACGCCACCCTACTTTGACGATACGAAAACCAGAATCAACTTAGGGAGCTCGAGCTATGGGGTTTAATAGGGTTGCGGTGTCACAATTTTTCCGCCTTCTTTAGGAAACGGCAGACACATATAAGCTAGTTGGTGTACGCATCTATAACTGTGACGAAACGGGATTGACTGTGAATCCAAAGGGCCATACCAAAATTTTAGCCTTGAAATAAAAAAGTCAGGTAGGCACCTTAACTTCCGCCGAACGAGGAGAAACCATAACGACTGAAATATGTTTTTCTGCTGCTGGAGCATACATGCCACCTATGCTAATTTTTCCAAGAAAACGGAAGCAACATTCGAGGTAGGCTTGCCACCTGGTTCAGTAGTAGAAGTTAGTGATTCTGGATGGATAACCACTAAATTTTTTTTAATTGGTTTGTGCTATTTGTTGCGTTTTCTAAAGTAACAAAGGAAACTCCAGTGCTTCTTTTGTTAGATCTTGACCTAATTTTGCATGCACGTGAGAATGGTGTAACCAGCTACTACCACGGACATTACAAACACTACCCCTCCATCAGCCAATGATCCCTTCACTGTACCAATAGCTGAGACGCCAACGGAATCTTCAATTTCAATAGCACTTCCTGCTACAAAAAAAGGATGTAAGAAAATCTACTAAATCTCCTCCAACTGCATCAACAAGTGACATATTAAATCCCCTACCAGGTTGCTCTCCACGGAAAGAGCAGAACGAATTTGCTTCCTCCGATGTCCACAAGAAGTCTTCTTTTCCCTGCTTGTCGCCAGAAGTTGCTTCACATATTCCAAAAATTCAACAAACTGTTAAGAGAGGTAAAAACAGCAATATTAATCGCAACCCCGTATAAGGAAGAACTAGAGGCAGCAGGAGCTGCAAAAAAGGTTTCGCAAAAGAAGGAAGAAGGCGTTAAAAGAAAAATTAATGGCAATGAGAATAAAGCAAGTAGCATTACGAAAGAGAAGCGAAACTCTTCCAGGAAAGTGTCGATTAAAAAGGTAGATTCTAATTTATTTTCAGATGAAAATAGTGACGAATAATGTCTGTACTGTTGTAAATAGTGGTCCAAGTCTGTTGAAGGATGGATTGGATGGAATCAGCTTGTCACAATGCCTGTGCCGATGCCGACGATGACGACGAAATCCAGCTTGTTTGTGAGAAGTGACAATCCAAAGTGGATTTTTGTCTGATTTTGTCTAAAGGTTTTAGCTATTTAAATAAACCAAATAATAAAATTGTGTGTGTACTTAATATCTTTAATACCATTTTTCCCATTCAATGAGCTCTGGTAAAATGTATGAAATCCCTATCCTGCCCTGCCCATGGGGCGGAATGGAGCCAAATGCATTTTTTTGGTTTCTCATAAGTATTTTCTTTAAAATATTTATTCAACTGTTGAAAAAGGGAAGAATGCTTAATTTACATATTAAGTAATACACCGATAGCAGAAGGAATTTTTTTTGGTTAATATTGTAGTGACTGTAAACCATCAAACGTTAAGTACCCCGTTCTGCCCCGCCTACCCCTATAAGCAACATTTCATTCTATGGAAACACAAAAGCGACATAAATTATAATGTCATAACATAAAAAGTCGCAACTTTATGTCACATGTTAAGTGAAAACGAACTTTAAGACATAACCAATCGGTCAAATTTGATCTAATGGTAACTACACATTATACAAGTAGCCTGGAGTTCGTTAATAATCGTTTTATCAAATTAAAATGTGAACAATGTGATATTTCTTGCTGGGTCATCCAAAAATACTACTAAAAAAGATGACATTATTTACCTAATACAAATTTTTATTTCCAACTTAAAAGGCATACAGTTTGAATTACTATCATTATCTTTAACCCTTCTATTATATAGTTTTTGGTGTAAACTAGAGACCCTGTACAGATCTTAAATCCGTCTAAGAACTTGAAAATCTTGGAAAACTGATTATTTTGTTAAGCAAAATGATGAAATGTATGTAGGTGTGAATCAATTTCAAATTTAAACTACGCTCAAGAAAATACTGAGTTGATGACATCCCCCAAGGAAACTGAACGTTGGCTTGTAATTTTAATAATGCAACTGTTTCTCAAGATAAAAATTTTCCATAATAAAAGCACTGTGGTTTATCGTACAGTTTACCAGATTGCTGTATATTTAATTGAAATCTGTACCACGCTGTTTTTTATATTTATAGATATTTTTTTGTTGTGATAGAAAACAAATTATTTCGCAGTAACATTTTTCATTTCTATAGAAAACAGTGATAGGAATTCAGCAGCGTTATAAACAACATTTTACGGTTTCCTCCGAAGAGAAAACTAAAATTACTCCACGCATATATTTAGAAGGAATCACCTTTCATCTTTTCGGTCATAGGCGTGCTTGCCGCCCATTTATATGAAGGACTGTAAAAGTAATAAAGTATTTAACATCTCAGACATTAAACAGTTACAAAATGAATATTTTGTCAACAAATTAAAACCTGCGAAGGTAAGAATAATGGCGTTGAAATCAAATCAGGCGCACTGAATAATATTGGATAAACTGATAGTGTATGGTTAAGGAAATCAGCAAAGTAGTTGAGACTGCAGTTTAGTACCTACTCTGTATGTTTTGTGATTAATTTCTGATATTTGATGTTTTCTTCATAGTTCCAAAGAATCAATACAGTTAATGAAAATTTCAGTCCACCAGGAGCTGTAGATACTCCCAATTCAAAAGATTTCATGGTAACCCCTGAAATTACCATTGATTTTGCATTCACTTGTCCTAATAATGAATAAGTTCAAAAAATAATTGTGTTGCAAAGCAAGTCAGTAAAATAGTTTTCGAAAATTTAAGACAATTGACTGTAACATAAACTTTAGTAGTTTAAATATTCCTAGCGGGCAGCTGACGTCACAACGCTAGCCTTGTCTCAAAGTATCCTTTTTCCAGCCTCTCTTTAATCACGAAATAAAATTTTTCAAAAATGCTTGATTTGTGAATAAAACAAAAAATATAATACTTGCTTATTCTTCTTTCTCCAGTAGCATAAACTTATTCACCGTGTAAAGAATAGCTTTTTGTAATAATAGGAAGGAATATCCTACTTTCCATCCCGCTAGATGTAGATCTAGATCTGCAAAGGTCGCAATGGGATAGGACAAAGAGCCACTCCAATTCTAATCTAATCTAGATGTAGTCATATTCCATTGAATGAAAACAGGCATCTTACTCCCGTGTAATACATATCATTTTTCCTTCCACCCACTTATTAAACTTCTCATCTTGTTGTATTCAGCCCATTGCTTATATTGTCGATATTTTTTTCATACGTCTCTTTAGATTTTTAAATAGTACATAATGTGTGATACATACAGATGCATTCAAACACAAACGGAAAATAGGGATTTAATGTATTGTCCGATCTAAATAGTCCACCAACAAAACATTTCTATAAGTTCACTTCAATGAATATCAAGTATTGATCTGGACAGATGGATTCAGAACCATTGTAAGAAACCCCGCCCCTTCTCCTTTCAAAACTTGTTAGTTATGTGTGATGTGTGGGAGCTGCGATTTAGAATTGAATAATTATTAGATGGGGGTAGTAAACGTCGCTACATATTGAAACAATATGCTTACGTTTTATGTTGTTAAAATCGAAAATTAATTGTTAAATTCTCTCAAACAATTAATGTTTCGAGTTAAGATAATATGTTTTGATTTCTTTTGGCAATAACGGCTTTAAAAATAAAAATAAATTCGTAAATAAAACAAAATAGGATTCTTTAAATTGAAACAAAGTTATGGGCTTGAACACTCTCACCTACCGACTGCTGTTTACTGACTGTCTGACGCTAATTAAGGACCACCCACAGTTGAGAATATGGAGTGGTGGGAATTGTACGATATGTTATAGGTGTCCAAATAAACGATTGTAATAATCGTGTTTTTAATCTGTTAAAGCTGGATGTTGATCGACTAGTTTAAAAGCAGTTCTGATACAATGCTTAAAATCCCTATGTTTCATTTGTGTTTGAATGTATCTGTATATACAACATTCATTATTTACATACGAGCAGTATTAAACCTTACTTTGAATCCTTGTTACGTTTATGGTAACTTCTACATTCACTCCCGTTTGTATGTAATAAAGTAAAAAGGGTCCGAGGCCACGTTCACGCTATTCACCCACACGTTTCGTTTGTGTCGTGTCCTGGTTAAAGCCCCTAAAGACGGGCACAATGCCAAAATTGGCACACGACCAGCACCGAAAATGTTTGCGGGGGTCTAAGGTTTTCATTTTTATTGGTTTATATTTTTAATTTTGACTCACCTACGATGCGCAATCTCAAGTTATTGCCATTCCAGTGCTATTATTTTGTATCTAGTTCAACTTATATTAATAGTTTGACAAGTTTTGAAATTGGAAAAAGTTCAACAACGGAATATAGTGACATATTTCTAATTATATCTATCAGCAAGAAAAATGAAGCGTCATAAATGTTCTTTTATAGATAATAATTCGATCTAAATCTTCTAGAAAAAAAAACTAATTACAAAATTAGAAGATTTATGGTAAACCAAGTAAACATTCATCTATTTTAATATTGCTGGAGGTTTCTAGTAGTTCTTAGACAGTGCTTCAATTGGTTTAGTCACAACTGTAGATGAAGAGAGGTGTTCAGTATTTTTGGTTAAGTTTCTGTTTAGTTTTATATTGAAAGAGCACAAGGTTAACGTTAATTACAACTGCCGAGCGCTTAAGTACTAAAAATATTCAAGCAACAAGTGTTTTAAATCTAGGAATTTTCGATCTTGGCAGCTTCAACCGGAATTTGGAATTTCATTGTATGAGTAACATAGATGAAATGTGATTTTATAAAAAAATTTGTTGTAACAATGTGCCAAGAATGTTTTCCTGCAATTCAACTTTCATCTGTTTTATTGTAAACAATTTGATGTATTGTATTTTTATGTTCTCCGAATAAAAAAAGATATACAGAGTTGCCAAAACATGGGTTCATTAAATGTTCAAAATTATTATTCTATTACTTCATTTTCTGCCAGAAACAATGTAAGGAAGTAGTTTATTTCATTTATTTTTGTATGTAACGGGATTGTGAACTATTTCAATGATTATAATTTGAACTATACAGGCTGTTTCACGACGAGCTTACACTATCTATAGATTGGACACTACTGAGAAGATTTCTATAAAATGCGTGTAGCAAAAGCTCAACAAAGCTTATTGCCAGAGAAAAGCAAAGCAAGATATTAAAAGTAATATCAAATGTCAGAGATCGACTGACCTGATATCTTTGGAACCAGTCAAAAATGACGTCTTCACATATGGCTGTGAATAATAATTTGATTACCCAAGTAGGAACAATTCTTTTTCCTGTGAATGCCTAAGCCAGAGTGAAGCTGCACTAAGAGTTCTGACACCTGCCCTAACAGGACACAGCCGTCTAGATGGGCACCTGAAACAGCGGAGCACGAAGAATGTTGATTCTGTGAAATGAAAGAATACAAATACTTGTGTGAATTATAGCAATAAATAATCCCAGAGCTGGATGCTGGATAGAGGAACTGAAGCTTTCTGATATTCTAAATTTCTTTCAGGAAATAGGACTGTAGAACTCTGAGACTTTTCTCAGGGACTGAGTAGAAGAAAGGGGGCACAGCTTTTAGGTCTCAGTGGATGTCACCCCAATATACGGAAAAAAGGGGCGCAAAATACTGTGAGTGATATATGTAAAAACCGATTATTAACTGACCTAAAGTACCACCTTCTATGAAAATTTTGGAAGAAAAATGGTACCAAAGGGCAGGATGTACTTTTATTATGAGTACTACATTTAATAATAAGTTATACCTTTACTTAAACAATGGTTATACAATTTAATGGCAAAATATGGGAAGAATAGATTATGTCATCAGAATGGAAAACAGGGTTATTGGTCCCAATATACAGATACATTCAAATACAAACGGAACATAGGGATGAGGTGTATTCGCCGATCTAAATAGTCCACCAACAAAACATTTCTATAAGTTCACTTCAATGAATATCAAGTATTGATCTGGACAGCTGGATTCAGACCAATGTAAGAAACCCCGCGCCCATTCTCCTTCCAAAATTTGTTAGTTATGTGCGAGGTATGTGCGAAGTGCGAATTAGTATTGAATAATTATTTGATGGGGGTAGTAAACGTCGCTACATATTGAAACAATATGTAGCGTTTTATGTTGTTAAAATCGAGAATTAACTGTTAAATTCTCTTTAACAATCAATGTTTCGAGTTAAGATGATATGTTTTGATTTCTTTTGGCAATAACGGCTTTCAAAATGAAAATAAAACAAAATATTCTTTAAATTGTACTTTACCTACCAACTGCTGTTCACTGACTGCTAATTAAGGACCGCCCACAGTTGAGAATACGGAGTGGTGGGAATTGTACGATATGTTATAGGTGTCCAAATAAACGATTGTAATAATCGTGTTTTTAATCTGTTTGTTGCTGGATGTTGGTCGACTAGTTCAAAAGCAGTTCTGATACAATGCTTAAAATCCCTATGTTCCGTTTGTGTTTAAATGTATCTATATAAAAATTTTAACCTCAATGGTCAGAAATATATTAGAAAAACGCTCATATATCGGTGACTATCAACAAGGGTTTAGGAAAGGCAGGCACATATCAACCCAGTCAATATAAAAATGCTGGGAACATAACATAGACCTATTTGTCGACTTCAAAAAAGCTTTCGAGCAAGCTAGCAAGCCATGAATATTCCAGCAAAATTAATTAGACTCGTTTTGATGACAATGGAAAAATCGGAGGCAGTGGTGACATCATCTTCAGGTTATACAAATCCCTTTAACATTGAATCTGGAGTAAGGCAAGGAGATGCATTGTCTACAACCGTATCCAATATATACAGGCATATATTGGTGTATTTCAGAACCTGGGGTACAAGAGAACAATCATAAATGAATATGAATAATATCTTTAAAAAAATTTTACATTTTAAATACCTTGAAGTGATAGTCAACGGAGCAAATGAAAGGAGTGAAGAAATCTCAAAGCGCTTGTAGGCAGATAATAAAGATAAAGATAAAGACCAGTAGAAAGCAGACCAAAAATAAGATGGGAAGACCAAATTATTATTGATATACGAGCGGGGGAAATTCAGGACTGGGCTGAAATCATCAAAAATAGGAAGAAACTAGTAGCAGAAAAAGCAAAAACGGACAAGAATATATTAAACGATGGAAAAAAAAGCGGAGTGATTCACCGTACTATAAGAAAAAGAGAGCTCCGTTGGAGTGATTACAATTCCCTCGGGAATGTATAACCTTAAATATACAGATACATTCAAACACAAACGGAACATAGGGATTTCAAGCATTGTATAAGTCCTGTTTTTGAACGAGTCGACAAACATCCAGCTTCAACAGATTAAAAACACGATTATTACAATCGTTTATTTGGACAGCTATAACATATCGTACAATTCCCACCACTCCGTATTCTCAACGGTGGGCGGTCCTTAATTAGCGTCAGACGGTCAGTAAACAGCAGTCGATAGGTGATAGTGTTCAAGCCCATAACTTTGTTTCAATTTAAAGAATCCTATTTTCTTTTATTTACGAATTTATTTTTATTTTGGAAGCCGTTATGGCCAAAAGAAATCAAAACATATTATCTTAACTCGAAACCTTAATTGTTAAAGAGAATTTAACAATTACTTTTCGATTTTAACAACATAAAACGTAAGCATATTGTTTCAATATGTAGCGACGTTTACTACCCCCATCAAATAATTTTTCAATACTAAATCGCAGTTCGCACTTCGCACACACCTCGCACATAACTAACAAATTTTGGAAGGAGAAGGGGCAGGCCTATTTACAGTGATTCTGAATCCAGCTGTCCAGATCAATACTTGATATTCATTGAAGTGAACTTATAGAAATGTTTTGTTGGTGGACTATTTAGATAGGCGAATACACTAAATCCGTTTTCATTTGGATGTATTTGTAGACTACATTTAATCACACTCTTTAACTTTGAATATTATTACAATCTTAATAATTGATGCCCTTTATGACCCTAATTTATCAGATATTTTATAACTCCACTCCGAATTTAAGCTGTATAAATCACTTCATTTTTTATTGGACGTTCAAATGAAACTTTCGACTTACTACTCGACTTAATTTCAAAATCAGATAATTTTTACTACACAAAGACATTAAATAACTAGCGTTCCAACTTAAAACTTCATAGAGATGAACATCGTGGCTTTAAAACGCAGACTAAAAATACCAGAGTTCATTTGAGTATTCCCAAAGTATTATACGTACCCCTAAAATTTCGCAGTCATAATACCTCCTTTATTCTGGAGGTAATAAATTTGGAATTTTCAGGTTCCACGGCCGTAAATTATTCAAGTAGTATGTAATTGTAATCCGTGGCAGCACTAAAAACTTATTATCAGCTACGGAATAACGGGATGGGATATGCAGTGGGTGCAATGATGAAGTTATAATTAGAAGAAAAAACAACCATTTTTAGAAATCAGGGATGAAAACTGGAAGGTTTTATTACCTGTTAGTGGAACATGAATTATTATTCAATTAAATCATTGCTGTGTGTTACATTTTCTACCGGTTAATAATGTTTTTTCATTAAATAGTGAAAAATTAATTATTTTTTAAAGAATTAGTATTTTCAAATGTATATTTCTGCAATTTTTTAACAAATACCCTGTACATATTTTAATTCTATGTGGTCGTTGAGCTCTTTTCCTTTCCAGAAATATAATAACATGTACAAAATTAACGCAACACTTAAAATCAAGACAAAGCAGCGACTTTAAAAGGACTTGGAAGAGCCTTCGGTAAGCACTTCACAGCCATTACTAATATGAAGTTCGAAACTGTCATCCTGAGCAAAATAAAGCAAGATGAAAATGTAGCTTTCGACGACTTCCTTACAAAAGTACAGTCGCAAGTGAAAAAATGCCAATGTGGTGATCTGGAACCGAGAATTACAAGAGGCCACATCACCATAGGAGTGCGAGATAATAATTTGAGAGAAAAACTCATTCAGGAAGATCTAACACTCGTGAAAGCAATCGACTATTTCCGAGCCTTCGAAACGACCTAGAAATAACTACAAGCAATTCAGAATGGCGATAGTCCGAAAGTAAACACAATCAAAATATCAAAAAAGATTTTCCATTTTGGTCGCTGTGACAGGGGCCAAAAGAGTGTCCCTCATTCGATTTGGAAAAAGATGCAGACGATGCAATAACCTGGGACACTTGTCTAAAATGTGGAAAGCTCAATTACGTAAACATAAGAAAAGCAATGTCTTTACCGTAGACGAATCAGATAATTAAAAAAGCGACGAAGAAGACGAATTCTACGTGGGTTCAATAGTACAGAGATACCAAAAAGATGACAGTTATTTATTGATGACGGATCTCGTATAAGTCTAGTAAGATAGATGTATGTATGTAAATTGGGGTGACATTCACTGAGACCTAAAAGATCTATTGTGCCCATAGTAAGATAGATACTGAGGTTACAGACTTTGTACTATATTTGAATTGCCAGATGATTATCTTGAACAATGTTATCATTACCCAATTTTTTCATATGCATATTCCTTCAGCTTTCCTTTATTATCCAATCTTTCCATTTTATTGAATGAACCATTCTTCTAATTGGTTGTCTGATTTCTGCTTTTTTTCTTCTCAGGAAAATTGGATGTGAGAGATCCAATTTCATCCCAATACATGACTTGTCTTTTGGCTTAGTTAATCTTTTTGGAATAAAGCCTTCTATTCCTATTCCTATTCCTATTCCTATTCCTATTCCTATTCCTATTCCTATTCCTATTCCTATTCCTATTCCTATTCCTACTCCTATTCCTATTCCTATTCCTATTCCTATTCCTATTCCTATTCCTATTCCTATTCCTATTCCTATTCCTATTCCTATTCCTATTCCTATTCCTATTCCTATTCCTATTCCTATTCCTATTCCTATTCCTATTCCTATTCCTATTCCTATTCCTATTCCTATTCCTATTCCTATTCCTATTCCTATTCCTATTCCTATTCCTATTCCTATTCCTATTCCTATTCCTATTCCTATTCCTATTCCTATTCCTATTCCTATTCCTATTCCTATTCCTATTCCTATTCCTATTCCTATTCCTATTCCTATTCCTATTCCTATTCCTATTCCTATTCCTATTCCTATTCCTATTCCTATTCCTATTCCTATTCCTATTCCTATTCCTATTCCTATTCCTATTCCTATTCCTATTCCTATTCCTATTCCTATTCCTATTCCTATTCCTATTCCTATTCCTATTCCTATTCCTATTCCTATTCCTATTCCTATTCCTATTCCTATTCCTATTCCTATTCCTATTCCTATTCCTATTCCTATTCCTATTCCTATTCCTATTCCTATTCCTATTCCTATTCCTATTCCTATTCCTATTCCTATTCCTATTCCTATTCCTATTCCTATTCCTATTCCTATTCCTATTCCTATTCCTATTCCTATTCCTATTCCTATTCCTATTCCTATTCCTATTCCTATTCCTATTCCTATTCCTATTCCTATTCCTATTCCTATTCCTATTCCTATTCCTATTCCTATTCCTATTCCTATTCCTATTCCTATTCCTATTCCTATTCCTATTCCTATTCCTATTCCTATTCCTATTCCTATTCCTATTCCTATTCCTATTCCTATTCCTATTCCTATTCCTATTCCTATTCCTATTCCTATTCCTATTCCTATTCCTATTCCTATTCCTATTCCTATTCCTATTCCTATTCCTATTCCTATTCCTATTCTATTCAATAGGATACAGATGGTACCCTCTAACTAGGGATGGTACAACTTCTTATCAACTCTTTGAAATACACTTTATTATTTAGTGGTCGTATTAACCCCAGTCCAGCTTTAATAGAGTGGACGAGAAGCTTATATTTTGCACTGCAGATGCAGTAACTCCGTCCAGTACAATCTGTATTGGGCCAGTTATATAACTCCTTGTAAGGAATATTTTGATGTATCATAGCTTTCCAAATATTTTGTTGTCACCTCCTTAAATTTTAACAATCGTAAGGTTTTTTTCCCTTTTTTAAGAAAAATAAACTGTATAAAAGAACGTATAATCCACACGTATTTTATTGATTATAACACACAAAAATATAAAAGCAAATAGCGGAGGCAAATGGCTTCCGTTGTTAACTGACTGGCTGCGCCATATTCGGTTAGTATTTGTTTGATTGTGTTTTTCAAATGGGTAATTGGATATAAAGCTGCACGTGAAGCTATTTAAATGAAATCATGAAGTCCAAACCTTCCGTTTTATATATTGTTACGACTGTGTACCTCGAAAAGCAATAGTTTTTAAAATGTCATGATTGCCCGAATAAAAAAATGGAGAGCTCAATTTGAGTGGAACCAGCAAATTAAAGTTTTACCGTATGGCCAATTAACTGATCTAAATTGTTTTGTTTGAATATTTTCACGCAATAATTTGTGAGTTTGAACAAATTATGGATGATTTTTGATACGAGGGATCATTTTTAGCAATAAATTGATTGTTTCAACAAATATTACGTGGAATATTTCCTTAATTATCCAATAAAATCAATAAATAGTGAATTCCGCAACATAAAAATAACATATATCGTTTGTAGTGAGATATAACGAACATTTTTATTTATATCAAATTCTATAAATCACTCCTGACGATGCAAATGTAATTTGTAAAGTATCACATAGTATATTTCTGTTGTTAACTATGTTGTTCATTCATTGATTTCATTAGATAATTATTCCATGTCTATAAGACATTTCTACCAAAAACTACATAAGACTTATTGTTTTTTTTTTCTTTTTCAGTACCAGCTCGTCTAGTATGGGGTATTCCTGGTAGAGACGCAGAATTACCATGCGACATAACTCCTGCCCTTCCCAATGACAATGTAACTCTTCTTTTTTGGTTCAAGGACAATCTTGGAATTCCACTTTACAGGTAACTATTTCCTCACTCTATAAAACAGAATATAGCTTCATAGAAGTATGCTTGGCCAGGATGTAACAAAAAATTATATTGACAGGTGAAAAATCATTGAAATTGCTGCAACACGACTCATAATTGAGACTTCAACTTCTTACTTATTCAATACTTGCCTCCAAACACCCCTTTTTTCGTGTTCAACTAGCATTCCATCTCAAGTTTCCACATAAATGCGCTGCTACATCCTACAGTTGGAGCTCTAATAAGAACAATGGATGAAAGCTCGGATGGTATCATTCCATTACCACAGCAACAGAACGGTCTAAGAGGAGAGGGAATCAAAGTACTCGATCACCAACCCTATTATAACATTCCTCCTCCACTATTCGCAAAAACGTAAATACCAGTATTGGATTCCCAACGTTCGTCTCGACCAACACTTCAAGCAGTACGTTCTTTGATTATCAAGTTCAGCTAGTAAAGCTGAAATTTCTCATCGTACAATCAATAAACATCATTTGGAGATCAGTTTCTTTCTCCAATCTTCTACACCATATGCTGCTTTGCAAACAGCAATACATTTCTCAATAAACTTTCCAGATCCTCTGAAAGTGGGGGGTACAAACCTCTTCGATAAAACATTTGGTGTGAGGAATAACTAGGAAATTAGAGGTTAACTCTCTGGGAAAGAGAGTTGCTGAACAATTTTCTTATTCACTGGAATAATTAAAATGTTTTGTCTTCCTTTTCCAATGAAATAAGTTTATTTTTTCCTGAATGTTGGCGAATTTATTTCCATCGAGGAAATATAAAGTTAATGATACCGTTCGTAGAAAACAAGGTACCACTAAAATAATATTAAGCTGTTGGTTTTCCCGAATTTCCTTCGTCAACATTTTTGTTGGTCATACTCCACACAACCAGATTATTATTCATTTCCAAGCAGCATTATAGTACCGTAAACTAACATGGAAACTTCCTCTATATTTTTTATGCAACAACCACTAGAATTACATTGAACACATAAAAACTTCGATGCAGAGGCACTTCAGTTATGCCAACTGCTGTTGAAACCGTCAAGTATTCGGAACATTGTTGAAACTACGGATAATTACCAAAATAAGCTGAAACTTTTGGGTATTAATAATATAGTTGGGGTTACTTTCGTGGTTGCGTGCTTTCACACATTAACCGACGATAAATACATGGTTGAAACAATGTAGTTTTCTATAGTTCGGCCATTCGTCTTTGAAAGAAAATAAACTATTCTTATTATTTTAATTCCTGTGCCTTGACTACTATGGCTATTAACACAACTGTAAAAAGTGGCTTCTTTGAGAAGTTGTCAAGCAACTTGTCAACTTTGAGGTTTAGATTCAGCTGCATTCGATGGTGGATTGGGTGGTAGTGATGGCAATTTATTAGTCAATGTCTAACAGTAATGATTGTATGATAGACCTGGCAAATGGGAGGATCACATAAGATCGTAAGGTAGCCATGTGTGAGTTTCCACATTAGTCTGGCTTTGCTCCAGAATCATGAAATTTACGAAAAAACAAACGTCAGCTGTCAAGCAGCTTGTCAACTTTGAAGTTCAGCTTCAGCTGTACTCGCTGGTGGATTGGGTGGTAGTGATGGCAATATATTAGTTAATGTCTAACAGTAATAATTGTATGAGAGACCTGGCAATTGGGAAAATCACATGAGATCATAAGGTAGGCATGTGTGCCTTTCCGCATTAGTCTGGCTTTGCTCCAGAATTATGAAATTCACGAAAAAACAAACGTCATCTGTCAAGCAGCTTGTCAACTTTGAACTTCAGCTTCAGCTGCATTCGATGGTGGATTGGGTGGTAGTGATGGCAATTTATTAGTCAATGTCTAACAGTAATGATTGTATGACAGACCTGGCAAATGGGAGGATCACATAAGATCATAAGGTAGCCATGTGTGAGTTTCCACATTAGTCTGGATTTGCTCCAGAATCATAAAATTTACGAAAAAACAAACGTCAGCTGTCAAGCAGCTTGTCAACTTTGAAGTTCAGCTTCAGCTGTACTCGCTGGTGGATTGGGTGGTAGTGATGGCAATATATTAGTTAATGTCTAACAGTAATAATTGTATGACAGACCTGGCAATTGGGAAAATCACATGAGATCATAAGGTAGGCATGTGTGACTTCCGCATTAGTCTGGCTTTGCTCCAGAATGATGAAATTTACGAAAAAAACAAACGTCACCTGTCAAGCAGCTTGTCAACTTTGACCTTCAGCTTCAGCTGCATTCGATGGTGGATTGGGTGGTAGTGATGGCAATTTATCAGTTAATGTCTAACAGTAGTGATTGTATGACAGACCTGGCAAATGGGAGGATCACATGCGATCATAAGGTGGGCATGTGTGAGTTTCCACATAAGTCTGGCTTTGTTCGAGAATCATAAGCTCACAATAGTCGGAGCTCTAAGAAAAAACAAACGTCAGATGTCAAGCAATTTGTCAACTTTGATGTTCAGCTTCAGTTGCACTCGCTGGTGGATTGGATGGTAGTGATAGCAATCTATTAGTTAAGGTCTAACAGTAATGATTGTATGACGGACCTGGCAATTGGGAAGATCACATGAGATCATAAGGTAGGCATGTGTGAGTTTCCACATTAGTCTGGCTTTGCTCGAGAAGAATAAACTCACAATAGTTTAAAGTCAACGAAAACAGAAACGACAGTTGTCAAGCAACTTGTCAACTTTGAGGTTCAGCTCCAGCTACATTGGCTGGTGGATTGGTTGGTAGTGATGGCAATCTATTAGTTATTGTCTAACAGTAATGACTGTATGACAGACTTGACAAATGGGAGGATCACAAGAGTTCATAAGGTAAGCATGTGTGAGTTTCCACATTAAGTCTGGCTTTGCTCGAGAAGAATAAACTCACAATAGGTTGAACTCTATGAAAACACAAACGACAGCTGTCAAGCAACTTGTCAACTTTGAGGTTAAGCTTCAGCTGCATTCGCTGATGGATTGGGTGGTAGTGATGGCAATCTATTAGTTAATGTCTAAGAGTAATTATTGTATGGACAGACCTGGCGAATGGGAGGATCACATGAGATTATGAGGTAGGCATATGTTAGTTTCCACATTAGTCTGGCTTTGCTCCAGAATCATAAACTTTACGAAAAAACAAACGTCAGCTGTCAAGCCACTTGTCAACTTTGAGGTTCAGCTTCAGTTGCATTCGCTGATGGATTGGGTGGTAGTGATGGCAATATATTGTTTAATGTCTAACAGTAATGATTGTATGACAGACCTGGCAATTGGGAGTGTAATAGTTTAGGGGTTGTTGTTAACTAAAACACTTATTCCATTGTCACTTCAGGTTTATCCTTTCATTAAATAATTATATGTGCAATATACACTATGAACAAATGAAGTCCAGTCAGTAGCAGCGACCTCGTTGGAGTTCACCTTATTAATATCTATTAGTAAAATGTCAAAATGTCCTATGTCTTCAATTGCAAAACTATTTATATTTTTTGCTTACTAATACTTTTATATCATTGTCGATAAATATATCCATACAATATTATAAAAGTATTATTGCTGACGCTATTTAGTGAATGACCTGCAATTAATTAATTTATACGAGGGGCATTACAGGGAGGATCACATGAGTTCATAAAGGAAGCCATGTGTGAGTTTCCACATTAGTCTGGCTTTGCTTCAGAATCATGAACTTTACAAAAAAACAAACGTCAGCTGTCAAGAAACTTGTCAACTTTGAAGTTCAGCTTCAGTTGCATTCGCTGGTGGATTGGGTGGAAGTGATGGCAATCTATTAGTTGATGTCTAACAGTAGCGATTGACAGTCTTGGCAAATTGGAGGATCACCTGAGATCATAAGGTGGGCATGTGTGAGTTTGGTGTGACCAATTCTAAGTCTTCTAATAATCGATGCTTTATTATCAAGTTGCTGGTAGGGGTAGTCTCGAAAGTGGATTGCCTCTTCTCTTGAAATATTCTTTCCAAGAGTTCGATTATTTAAAATGCATTTGTCGCTGTGAAAGTTGCAGGTAACTTTTGTAACTGTCAAAGTGTGACCATGTTGCATACGCGATTTCCATGTATAAATTGAATTGTCAACATTATATTATATAATTTTGAAAAAAATATGCTTGGTATTTAAATTTATATTTATTTTATACTATAATATTTGAAATCCTCTAGGAATTTTAGACAGAGCCCCAGATTTTTTAAACCAACAGCACTTAGATAAAGTTGCGGTTTGTCACTAAGAAACTTTTCTAGAATAAATTCCAAGAAAAAGTTTATCAAAGAATTTATTTATGTGTTTTACTTGAAACTATGCCAACGACCGAAGGAAATGCTTTAGAACATTTATTTTAAAAATTGCATATCGATCAGCCAACCAGACATGTATAGGGAAGCAACTTCTGGAAGATCCAGAATATTTAGCCGAACCAGATACACATAAATCAAAGAGTTCCAGAACCTGGATGGTAAATTGCTGAGCTAACCACTTTTATTTCTAGACTGACATTGTCAGAGACGTACTAGGGTAGAAATACGGACGGACGAGAAATGTAAAATATGAAATTTGTAATACATTTTTTTTATATTGACATTTTTTGTTACAGTTTGGATGCTCGGGATGGTCCATTAGACAAAGCTTCTCATTTAGCCATGAGCGATGATCTGGGATCACGCAGTTATTTTGTAACCGAAGGTGAACCTTCAAAAGCTAGGTTAAGAATACAAAATGTTAACGTTCACGACCAAGGAGTGTTCAGATGTCGTGTCGACTTTGTTAATTCTCCAACAAGAAACTTCCAAGTCAATTTGACTTTAGTAGGTTAGAATTTTTTTTATTATTTAACACTTACAAAGGGAACTGAATTTTTACTTGTAAATTTGCTTCTTTTTTAGTAATATACTACGGAAAAACAAAAAGTATTATAGATAAAAGTGAGATTAAAAATCACCCAGAGTTATTAACCAGTGACTGACTCCTCTCATTGATTAGCAGATAATTTAGATACATGGCAATAACATTTGTAATGGAAATTTAAATGTTAGTAGCCCAGAAACAATAATAATATCCGTAGGCAATTTTTACTATGTAACCTCTTCTGATAGCCTTATTTGTTATTAAGTCACGAACAAAATGGTTGTTTTAAGAAAAGTGGTACACGATTAAGAACGAGAAGTTATTTGCGTTAAACCGACTGGAATTCGAGGTTATCAAATATAATAGGTAGTTGAAATAGAGCTGCTTTTTGACAACCTCTGGTATTTGAGTACCTCCAATTACAGCTTCAAAACTAGACTAGTGTCTAAAAATACAGAATCAAGTCTGGGAAAATTCTGCTCACGATTATAATTGTGGAGCACCCATTCCAGGAACAGCAGACCAGCTACGACAAAAATATGGGAATATTAAGCAAGGTGTTCAGAATTTCATTGCAAAGGAACGTGAAGACGTTTTCTAGTCGGGATGTGGTGATGAAGATGGTAAAATTACTTGAAAACTCGGTAATTTATCAAAAATTTAGATCTATAATCCAACTATCCATCACAGGAACTGATGAAGGTTCTGACGTTAGCGATCATACTGCTAAAGGTTAACTTTTGACTTACCAGAGAGCGAAGCAAATATTTTCATCTGAAACCAAAAAAGAAACACTGCAATTACAATTTATACAAAGTTACATCAAACAATTCAAATTAATACGTATATTCAGTAACTGTACAGAAATATAATTTTTATTCAATCTAATATCGTAATTAAAATGTTCATTAAATCATTTCAAATATAATATGCATCGTTTTGTACTTAATGCTAATAACCAATTACTATTTATAAATTTATCTGAAATACTAATAGGAATAATTGAATGGCTATTTTAATTAAACAGTGCCTATTTCTACGAAACGAAATTCGAACTATTCGCACGGAATGCGCAATTTATATGGGCTATAACGAGTTATGATATGGGTTACTATATCTGCTGGTTTCGATGGTTTATTTATGCAATAAGCAGGGTCGTTACTCCTCGAACGTAGGGTACTAATTATTGTTAGGGTTTGACCCAAACCGGACTTTATTAAATATAAAGCGAAATAAGACTAACAAAACTTAATAATGGGGTATTTACTCTGGATTAAAATATCATTCTAATATCGACTTGATGTCTGTTTATGAAAATAGATTACGAATAGGCGTGCGTAATATTTTTGGGAAAATATTGGAAGTTCACGTATTGGGTAAAGTGACCTACAAACATTTCGAAACACACTCTCCCTCAATTCCATTCCAATTGCTTGAGATGCTGAAGTGTATTCACACTTTTTATATTCAAACTGTGCTGCAATATTAAATCATACTATTTTCATTTATTTTTCTTCACTATCTGAAATTTACACGGTTTTGTCCTGTCAACCTCACTATATTTGTTCCCTTCCAAACAATTGTAACTGAAACTCAACACAATCATGACAACCCTATTTTTGTTCAACAAGCATCTTATCGAATTTCATAAATGCGCTGCTCCATCCTACTGCTTAAGCCACTTTACAAAAAAATATTGTGTGGTTTTATGAAACTACGATGCGAGTGAAACTTTTCTTCGGATTGTAGGCAATTTTCAGAAAATTATTTTGTTTAGGGTATTAAAATCGCTTTTTTAATCTTAACTTAATGATTGGAAAATGGGAATGATAAAATGGAAAATCGATAATAGACAAGAGACGAATCTGCTCCTCTGAATACTTGAGACCAGAATTTAATCTTGAAATGAAAAATGATGAAATATACAAACCACGACATAGTACTAGAAGTGAAATCGTTCACCCGGAAATATTCAAGGTTAAGAAAATAAACAAGGTACTTGAAATATAAAATAACGGAAGTGTCAAAACAAAATCATTTCTCGTATATATTTGCAAGTTTATTGAAATATTTGTAGATCGCATCGATACATTGATACAGGGTTTCCTTTATTATTTTTTTCAAATAACGTCTGATATAATTTTTTACTGTCTTCTCGAAAACTTTTAGTTTTTCCAATAATATCTAATTTATTTATAAAGTTGCCAAAACAACTCGCTAAAGGCGGTTCGTTCATCTTTTATTTTATATATATCGTGAGAGATCTTCTGGTGTTCTACACCGACGATTTATTAGAAAACAGCCAGCAGAAGGACGGTAAACCTTTCTTCTTCTTAGCGCGATCTTATTTTGATTTTGTTCAATCGTGATTTGCTAAGAAAGAGGTTATTTTGTGAAATGTTAATGTTTTTTGAAAAATTTAGCGTGGATTTGAATATTTTGATTAACCCTGCTTTATACGGATACATTCAAAACCAAACGGAACATAGGGATTGTATCAGAACTGCTTTTGAACTAGTCGACCAACATCCAGCTTCAACAGATTAAAATCACGATTATTGCAATCGTTTATTTGGACACCTATAACATATCGTACAATTCCCACCACTCCGTATTCTCAACTGTGGGCGGTCGTTAATTAGCGTCAGAAAGTCAGTAAACAGCAGTCGATAGGTGATAATGTTCAAGCCCATAACTTTGTTTCAATTTGAAGAATCCTATTTTATTTTATTTACGAATTTATTTTTATTTTGAAAGCCGTTATTGCCAGAAGAAATTAAAACATATTATCTTAACTCGAAACATTAATTGTTAAGGAGAATTTAACAATTAATTTTAGATTTTAACAACATAAAACGTGGTTTCAATATGTAGCGACGTTTACTACCCCCATCTAATAATTATTCAATACTAAATCGCAGTTCGCACACATCGCACATAACTAACAAATTTTGGGAGGAGAAGGGCGGGGTTTCTTACAGTGGTTCTGAATCCAGCTGTCCAGATCAATACTTGATATTAATTGAAGTGAACTTATAACTTATAGAAATGTTTTGTTGGTGGACTATTTAGATCGGACAATACATTAAATCCCTATGTTCCGTTTGTGTTTGAATGTATCTGTATATCATTTTTAGGGGAAAATCCCCCCCCCCGAAAACTAGCATATTTATGGGAAAACATTTTCCAAAATACCAGCATTTTTACTACTGAAAATATCTTCCTATACACTTTTTTAGCTTTCTATACAGTTTTCTACGATCGATGCCGTTTTTTTTAGATACATTGAAAAAATAAGATGAAGGTCATTGTTTACTTATTTTAGTGAAAAAATACACAAATACCGCGGAGCAGTTGCACAAATGAGAAAATATAAATACTACACGGTTAGTAGCTGGTGCAAGCTGTGATGCGAGCCATGGGCGCCGCCATATTGCGCTTCACAAAGAAACATGTATGTTTTACCAATCAGCTTCGGAAGGTGCCACTGTTGTCGCGCACAACTACAATCTTCTTTAAAGTTATGAAAAACGGGAGTCAAAATAGCCAATCACAAGCCATTCTTCACCGTTCTCTGTTTCCACATAAATACTGGCACAGAGACATTCTCGAGGAGGCTATGCTTAACAGTACATACTGCATTTATCAAGTTTTCCCGGCAAAAATGTGTTTTTTCAGCCCCATAATTTGAGGCTCATGCCTTGCTCTAATTTCCAAACCCTAGGGTACTAGTCTTCCTTCAACTTTATCGCAAACAGCGATATTTTGCTTAAAACTTCCCAATTTTCACCCTATTTAAAAGCCAGTACCCGCTGATGTTAGTATGGCCACATAAATGATTGGCCTCTGTACGATTGCCTATACAATGCGCTAACCATCTTGAAAAATCTAGCAACTAATTACGATTCTTTCAGTAAGTGAGTTTTTATAATAGTCCTGTGTCTCTTCACACGACTGTGGACATAGTTCATTGGTAATGAGTAAGCAAAAACAAGTAATAACTTTCATTAGGAAAAGTAAAGTGGAATAAAGTACCATCACTCTTCTTTTTTCTGTAACTGAGGCAGAAATATACGGTACATATCGGATGATAAGGTAGCTGAGCGTGTTCAGCACTTATCATATTTCGTCATACATTTATTGTAGGTGTCCTCTTCATTTAAAATGACATTCCGTCACAAGACTACCAAATTTCTTCCTTTTTGTAAGGTTAGATTCCATTTTGAAAGGATCTTCTTGGTACTGCCTTGCCTTCTCACCCTTTGTGACTTAAGATATTCCTTGCTATTCCAATTTACCCATGACTCACAGCTTGAGGCATGTAAAGTGAGTACCGATTATATACCTGTAGAAAATCATAAAACCAAAGACAGTACAACGCTATGAAGTCCAACGTCAGTTGTTATATGTCAGCTGTCGAATGCTGCTTGGCTATTCGTATTTCAATTTGTATAATCTCAAATGCTTTCTCTGTCAAAATGTATTTTTGTCAAACTAGAGTTCCATATGTTTGTTTGCGATAAAACTTTCCACTCTCCACAAATTTTGATGTTCTTTTCCCTCGGAATTCCATTGTTTTATTTGCTCTCTTGTCATATGATAAATTTACATTTCACCCTTAGAAAATATCCAAGTTTCGTTAAAAGACCTCTTCTCTTCAAAAACTTCTCTCGTGAACTATGCCGTTTCTTTTACATAAAACTTGTCGATTATCCTTCAATTTAAATATGAAGAGCACTGCATATTTATGACAAATAAATTTTGCTTCTACGAAGAATTATGTATTCCGCTAGATTTTTATTATGATGTGTAAACGACCATATCTAATTAGAGTTATAAACATAATAAACTTCGTTTATTATAATTAACACGCACATGAAACTGCATTATAATTGCTAATGAGATTGTGTGTGTGAATTAAAAATTATTAAATCTCATTCGCTCATTATAATTCATACATATTTCACTACTTGACTTTTATATAATCGATTTTCATTATTAATTACACCTGCTCTGAATATAAAATTAGGTAGCTAATATTCGTCAGTTTCTACCAGATTTTTCATTCAGGTTAATTTCACTCAATAAATATCTCGATTTTTCTGCTAGTTTTACAAATTTTTCCCCAGTCTTCGTTTATCACTAGTGATCAACAACATGTTGTCTACTTATCCCATTCACTGGATCTTTTACTGATGCTATGACGAAGAGAATTTGTGGATAAAATGTCGCCTTGTCTCAATCTTATATCCATATTAATATTCTGTATTTGCATTATCAACACTATCAAATGCTTGTTTAATATCAATAAATATAATATTATGTAGGTCTATGCTGTGTTTATATCCGTTCTCCATTATTTGTGTCAATTGTGTCTCGTCAAATGTTGCTTTTCCTTTTCTAAAACTTTGCTGGTAGTGTCCTAACTTCACTCCAGTATATTCGGTCTTTTTCGTGTTGGAGTATTTTTCCTGTATCCTCCCCATCCATGTTTTCCTTGGTCTTCCTTTCTTTCTTTTTCTATCCCTTCCTGCCTCTGTAACTGCTTCGACTAAACTGTTTCCGTTCATTCTTACAATATGTCCATACCATTTCAATTGCTTGTTTTCATTATTTGTTAAAATTATGACCCACGTCTCACTTCCAACAGTAGTTACTGGTTGAGTTATGCAATTATAAACTCCTAATTTTGTTTTGTCGTCGATTTCCACTTACTTGAATTTGTGTTATCACTTCGTTATACATTGATTTTACAACTTTGATGGATTTCTCACCTATATTATACTTTTCCACTATATTTCTCTATTGATCGTGTCAAAGGCTGCCCTTAAGTCTATGAACAGTAGATGGAGCTGTTCTCCTGATTGGAACTTTCTTTCAACTATCTGCCTTATTATGTGTACATTATCGTTTGTACTTCTACCTCCTCTGAATCTTCCAATTTACTTTTCATCTCATTTTGCAGTCGTTTTTCTACTAATCTTGAATATGTCTTCAAGCATACTGATGATAGGCATATTCCAATTTGTATTATCCCCCTTTTTATATATTGGTAATATAATATTTTTAGTCCAGTCTTTTGGTATCGTTTCTGTAGCTTATGCATCTCTACATAATATCTTCCAAAACTTCTTCTCACCTTCCTCGCCCAGCCATCGTATCATATCAGTATTAATTTCGTCTTCTCCCGCAGCTTTTCTTATTTTGATGTTTTCAATGGCTTCCTCTACTTTCTCTTGGGTCATTTTGTTATAATATTCCTTTTCTTGTATTAGTTCTTCCTCTTGGTCATTTTGTGTTTCAGTTTCTTCCTGTTTAAATTTTTCCCTGAAATATTCTCTCCATACTTTTGTTTTTTCGCCTGTCTCTATATGAATTTGATTATTTCTATGTTTTATTGCATATTCTTCCCTTTCTTTTCTTCCTGGTAATGTTTCAGTTTTGCTCCAGAATTGTTTGCTATTTATTTTGTAGCTTTCATTTAGTTCCTCTCCAAATTTCTCCCAACTTTACCTTTTTGCTTCCTTTACCGCTAGACTCTCTACATTTTCTTCTGAATATACTCAAGTCTATTTGCCTTGTTTTTGTTGAGATGATCTTTCTTCCATTGATACGTTTTCTGCTCAATTATTCTTTATATGTCTGTGTTCCACCAGACGGTTTTCTTGTGGTGTTTGCTCTTCCTCATGTTTAATTGGCTATGTTACATATTATATCTTTAAAAACTCTCCATCTTTTTTCTAAATTAGAGTTTTTTATTGTTAGTTTTGCCTCTGTAAACTGTATGTTCGTTTTATCTTGGTAGTATTGCTTTCTTATTTCTTGATATTTAGTCTATAATATTTTTTATCAAACTATGTTGTGTTCTCAATTCTGCTTCTTACCCGTCCTAACATTTTTTAATTTATTTAATTCTGAATTATAGACGATGTAGTCAATTATAATTATACTTCTTGCGTCTCTTTCAGGTGCTTCAAACGTATATCTATCCTTCATGTCTCGGTTCCAGATTGTATATCCTACTTTTAGATCGTTTATTTTATACACAAATCAAAATATCATTTGGGAAAAATAGTAATTTTTTCAAAATTAAAAACATTTCAACCCTGGAAGTTCCTTATATCACGCTTGGCTGCACAAAACACACTGTATTTGAAACAATTTATACTAAATTTCAGATCAACCGTCAGCTCCAAGAGTATTTGACGCAGAAGGCCGGGAAATTAAAGTTGGCCATCCAGCAGGACCTTTTTTGGAAGGACGTGAATTGTTTTTATCTTGTCAAGTTACTGGCGGTAAGTGACAATGTCCTCTAGATTTTAATTAATTTGATTTATAATGGAAGAATTGATTATATACACGTCAGTTGAAAATGTTGGAATGTACAATTCGTTTAGTTTACAAAAAAAATTAATTATTTTATTAGATGAAATATAAATTTTTTTTTTCAAAAATATAGTAAGTTACTTAACTGAAAAATACCGATTATTTTACGTTCCCGGCCTGCTCCTCGTTTAATTCCTTATTACAGAGAACTTCATCATTGGAACAATAACTGACAAAATAATTGAAAAAGAATGGGGGGGGGGTGAATTCCGGATCCGAGCGTCATTAATATGACATTAATCAGCAGAAATAATAGACAGAAAATTTCAATTCACTTTTTTGAACCTTTGTTAAATCCCAGTTTTGATTTTCCGCAATTTTTCGATGTTTAATATTTTATTGTTACTTATTTTTATATTTTAGGTCGCCCCAAGCCCACTGTAACTTGGTGGTACAATGGTACAATTTTGGACAGCGTGATAGACTCGAGTAGAGAGTCGTATACGACTGTTAACCAACTTGTGATAGCCTCAAGTCCGAGGTACCTAAAAGGAGCTCACTTTGAATGTCGAGCTTCTTCTGCTGAGACTGCTGGATACATTTCCAGAGAAGTACCGCTAACAGTATTTTGTAAGTATTAATTCAAATTTTTTTAACACTATTATCCAGAAACATTTTTCAATAATCAATTTAATTTGACGTAGTTTTACTAAGTATCAACCTACTAATCAATCTTGTCACAAGTTGTCAAAAGGCTCAAGTGTATTTACTGCTTTGGCTTAACAATTTCCATTTATGATATTCGGGAGCCATTGTTTGTGCTCTCTTGTGTACATAAAGTTTGGTTGAACGTCTCTAAATTCGGGAATTATTGAAACTATTCCGACCAATATATCACTTTAAGATACAACGTATTATCTGAGTATATAATACAGATACTATTCCTTCGACTTGTTGAAGCTTGAAACTGATAAAACTGATATTGGAAGAAATAACTAATTCATAAGCCTACACGTTTATATAATATATTATTAAATTTGATAGATATTCAGTAGACAGTTCCAAAAAAATCTATTGTTGTCTATTTTTCTAAATTTTGTTGGAATTTTTCATTCATTCATAGAAAATTGAACGCTCTCTAATAAGGGTCTTTGAGAAATCTATTCCTTCAAAAATCAATCAATCTCTAAGTTACATTTAATGTAAATTCAAGTTTTTTTTCATACTTTGCGGTGGAATAATGAAACTTTTCAGTGTTTGCCTTGAATGTTTTCCATAAATTCCATAATTTGTGACTGCCTATGGAATGGGGAGAAAAATCTAACAGTTACATGTTCTTTGTTTGTAAAAAGCACTAAAATCTCGAAACTCTCCTCCACTTAATCCAGTCTTCGTCGAAGCAGTTACAGCAGAAGCTCTCAAGGAACGTTTTGTTATTTTCTTTGCTTCTAAATTTGAGCCCGCAGTTTTTGTTGTTCTCTGGAATCACGTCAGAATTGACGTTTTCATACACTTGAACACTGAAATAGTTTCACTGTACATTAAATATAGATTTTTCACCAACCTCTTCTTCGGAAAAATAGAATTTCTCTTCCATGCAGGTTCGTAAGAAAATATATATAAATTACCCTCTTGATTAGCATATATTATCTGGTGTATTTTCATGGCATGTGTCGTCAGCTCCTCGAACTCATTTTAGCAAAGATATTATGTCTTCTGCCTACTCTTTTTCGAAATGGATGGAAGCACTATTCGTTTAGAATTTCTCGCTTTCCTTTCCTCCTTGTAGGCTTGATGGATTGATTTTCCTATCGTATCCATTATAGTAGTTTTCATGAGTACTTTCTGAGGTAGTGTTCCATACAGTTTTGAGCATGCTTTTTTTGTAGTTATGGCCATATTTCACGCCCAATCCTTGAGTATATTTCCTAGCTACTCATCTGTAGCTTAACTAGAAAGTTATCACCCATTACCAATTTTCGATAAATTTTTAAATAAAAATGCTAGAATATGAATTAGTACAACTTTCCTAACAAAGTTAATTTTTGTTCAGTTTATTTTGTTCCAGTTTAGCACAAGATCTAAGAATACCTAATGAATAAAATATATTTATAGTTTTCAAAGAATGGGACCTGCCATTCAATAAAAACAAAAAGATGTAAACAAACATTCTATTTAATCGCATGTTGACATAAAATAAACTTTGTTCGATATCATTTTTGTTTACATTGAACATACTCCGGATCGTAACTTTTTAATCATCCTTTTTTTTCTATTTCAGTAAAACCCAATAAAGTAAAGATAGTGAGCCCTAACGATTTGCTGTCCATCAGCAGGTCGCAAAACATAAGATGCGAAACTTCCGGTTCTTATCCACCTGCCAAACTAACATGGCTACTTGATGGAAGGGCCATTAGGAACGCTGTTGTTACTGTAAGTGAGTTACAACGTGTTACACTAGCCGAGTTTCCAACTAATTTTAGGTGCAATATCAGCACTCTAACTATTAGCCTCGTTTTGCGCTTTACAAGTCAGTGGCGGTTTTAACGAGGTATTTGAACAAACATTACAATGTTTGGTTAATTATGAGTAATCGTTTGGAATTTTATTAACTAACTAGCTTTTACCCCCGGCTAAGCTCCCGTTAAATACGTGTTGGAGACCATAAAAAGTTGAAAAATTTGAATGAAATTTAGTTTGGAAAACTTCAAAATCAAAATATCACTACAAAAGATAAAGATTATGTCGAGAGGACAACTTGATATACCAGACAACCATAAACCTAAAATTATTTTTCCCGCAGGGTCAGTATTCCTTTTCCGTAACATTGACAATGAATGTACAAAATTTCATGATGATCGGTTGAGTAGTTGAGGCGTGAAAGCATAACAAAGTTGTTGAGGCATGAAGCAGTTCAAATCTTGTTTTCCTCGACATAACGGATGATATGGCAACTGCACTGCTAGAACAACGTAGAGCAGTCAATTTTCGGATGGAACACAATAGATAATCGTTTTTTGCTATGGAAAAGTGGCTTAAACAACAACGGATTTGACCGACAAAACGGATAACACCAAATAATTTTTTATGATCCTCAAATATGCGTAGTCAACATTTTTTCAGAACCTGAAAAAGCTTTTTATTTAACATGAGAAAAATGGGTTGAACAGTGTAAATCATCCCCATTTTCTTTGCAGAAAGGACTGGGATCGTTGAGAACACTCTTTTCCTGGCAAATTTCCCTCATTCACCTCAATGCTTTCATGCTTTACCACTCATCAGCCCAATAGTAACTTACTTCTGAGATTGCCTAATGCTAAGCACTCGTTGTGCATTTATTGTGCAGTTATTGCTCAGACTCATGCGCCTGTTCTCAAAAAGATTCAGCTAGTCAAACAATGTCGGCGATTATGCGATAGTCATCGGTTAGGTGCGACTCATCCAGCGACATGCATACTCTTGGAATAACTCGTGAAATGCTTGGTTCAGATATCTGGAACGGATACATAAGTGAGGGATATCTATTAATGGTAGTCAAATATCCTAATGTTGCTAATAACTTAACACGAGTTGGTATTGCTTGACGAAAGCTTTCTTACTATCGTTGTTAACTTCCATAATAAGTGTTCAAAATCTCGGCTCTTTCTAGTGAAATTTCGGAACAAAGCTTCATCAATTTGTTGTAAAAGTTATCACAAGCTTCTTGACCCACAGTAGATAGTTCTCTCCTCTACCACCTTGGCTTCCTTCTTCTCATTTTTTTTACTAAATATGCAGCCCCCGCAACCGTTTGTGACAAGATGTCGCAAACTGAAGTTGCCTCTACTGAATTGATTATAAACGTTACATATTTGCTACAAAGCGCATGTGACAGTTAGCAGCAAGCTTCTCGTGTAACATTGTAAACTAATGCTTTATATTCCCAGTGGAATTGTGCCTTAAACAATTGGGTGAAAACGCTTTGCAAAGACATTTCTCAAATTATTTCTGCATCTTCTCTCAATTTGGTCGATTGAAAAGCTGCATACGGTAATATACATCTTATCTCACGAAAAATGAGTCTTTGTCTGACGGGAGTATATAAAATATTTCAGAGATCTTTTTTTCTTTGAACCATTTAAGTCAAAGATAAATACTTTGACAAGAGGATATTGTATAACCCGAGCTTCATTTTCCAGCCTAAAATTTTTTATTCAAATTATTTATTGAAGTGATATATTAGAGGAACCGCCACTGTTTTGGATAGCGCATAAAATTTGGTATTACGTGCATTGGATCGAACTTCTTTCGGACATGATAAAGCACCTATTAATGCAAAATAAGCAGATTCACCAAAAGCGGTACGACCAGCATAAATGATTAGAAAGGTTTTGAATGTGCTGCTTATTCAGAAAAAAAAAAACTTTTTTTTAAGTTGTTAACTTTCTTATGTGGGTATATTTTTTTTTCAAATACTAAAAAACATCCATAATCTATTTTTTTTTTGCTCATTCAAATTACTGTAAACCCTACATCCAATTATTTTTTTATGGCTAATACAGGCAATCCACCTATAAAGTGACACATCTTAACATCTTATGACTGGAAAACAGTTTCTACAAGACTGCTTAAATGTACCGGGTGGACAAATAAAAATGCTCGTCAATTGTATGGTAGGGTAGGATTGTACAGCTTTGGGAAAAAATTAACAAAAGTGGCATCGAGGAAAACCTGGAAATGATTCACAGAGTTTTAGGTTCATCACTAGAGGGCTTGAATGAATTTAAAAAAATTTGATGAAGGACATCATTGTATTCTCCAAAACACTCTGCGTTTATAACCCTTACATTAGTGGATAAGATCTGTTTTCAACATGACCAAGTCTGCAAAAGTTGATCGAGCTACAGGTGTTTTCCCATAAGGAGGAGCCTACTCTCCCCTATGTCTTATTTGAGTGGATAGACTTAAACTTGTAATATCAAAATATACGCAAAATGTTTTGATAGATGAAAATTTCAAACCAAATTTTCAATTACGCAATCTTGCGATGGACCTACAGATCTATAAATAATTTTCAGGTATTTCTCGAGATCACTTTTATCATAGAATTTCCTTTTTTCAAAGCGGTACCACAATCCGATTATAAGATATGGCCGTTCTTGTTTTCCCACCCCGTATTTCAAGCTTTTGTTGACTAGGTTAGTTACCCTACTAGAACAAAAAATTTCGATATTTATTTTAAAATGCCCACCTGATCTTCTATGCCAAAAAATTTAGTCCAGGAAATATAGCCCGTATATGACCATTTTACATTTTTTCCTGGTGGCTGATTTTGCTTGACAAGAGGGTGAACTCACTCCCATCTCTGAAGTCGTTGCGGAAATTTTTTTAACGACTTAAGAAGCTTATGATTTCAGTAAAAATGACGTTTTTCGTGCATACCTTTTTACCCTCCAATTTTACAGAAAAAACGAACTTTTTTTTCTCCTCAAAAGATATAGAAAACTGAACATTGCACGTCAAAAAATATCGATTAGGTCCGAAGCTATGTGCAAAAAAACATTATTAATAATAAACAAATTTAAAACCCGATGTTATTATTATAACGTCTTCATATTACACCTAATCACACCCTCAAATTTACAAATAACGTGTACGAAATCTGGAATCCGTAACTTGATTAATTTGCAAATTATGTCGTCATAAACAAATTAATTGATTCTCGCCCTGTACGACATTGGGCATCACCGTTACTCATGCTGTTTGATTTGTTAGTAGATTTCAGTGTTATAAATCATGTGTCGTTATCCCTTTCCAGAAATATGCAATTCTGCAACCGTGGGAATGATTATTTAAGACGACCTTAGCTGTTAAATGCAATATACCGCATGTCCAATGACTAGTGCAATATATCATTAGGTACATTGATAGAGCATGAACAAAGCTTCAATACGAAAAAATATTCGTCTAGATTCCTTGGAAAACAACGGAGTGACAAACCGTGAAAGTTTAAGGTTAATTGTTCAACAATTCCAGGGTACAGAAAAAAAAAGATATTCATGATCGGAACAGGGAGTACTTTCACTGTTTAAAATATTTATTCTAAGGGGAAGAGATAACTAAGATAAAAGGCATTTCCAAAGTTTATGCAACGCGATCATTTTTACTATCGAGAGGGAGCAGCCGATCGAGACTAAACTACTTGCGTCTTGCCGGACCGTTTAATGTTGTAGCCCGAATGCACGCATGCGCATTTCATGATCACTTTGCCTCGACTTGTCCTTTTGCATTTTTAGGTTGGTATAATTAGGGAATGATACTTGTTTTTTGGTTGAAACAGATCATTGGATAATTTTTGAAGAAGTTAAAGGAAAAATAACCATTCCATTCACCCTTTCCCTTCTGTATAGTTTCTTCAATGATTTTCCTTGCCCGATTACTTCGGAGGCAAACTGATTCTGAAATGCGCATGCGTGCATGCGGGCTACGAAATTAAACTGTCCGGTTAGACTCAACTCACTCGAGAAAATTTCTCGCTGCGCGCTTTCAAACTCTACTACGGAGCCGCTGTATTGGTACTTTTCTCGGGAACTATCCAAGATGAATTGTAAACCTACTTTGACGGTTAGTTACTCCGTTGATTTTCAAGGAGTCTAGACGAGTCTCTTTTCAGATTAAGGATTTTTTCATGCTCTATCAATGTACCTAATAATATAATATTGCAAAATTCATTGAGCATGCGGTGTATTGCATTTAACAACTAAGGTCGTTTTAAATAATCATTTCCACGGTTGCGGAATTGCATATTTCTAAAAAATAATAACGACACATGACTTATCACAGTGAAATCTACTAACAAAACAAACGGCATAAGTGCAATGTCGTACAGGGCGAGAATCAATTAATTTGTTTATGACATAATTTGCAAATTAATCAAGTTACAGATTCCAGATTCCGTTCACGTTATTTGTGAATTTGAGGGCGTAATTAGGTGTAATATAAAGACGTTATAATAATAACATGGGGTTTTAAATTTGTTTATTATTAATAATGTTTTTTTGCTCATAACTTCGGACCTTATCGATATTTTTCGACGTGCAAATTCTAGTTTTGTAGATCTTTCAAGGAGAAAAAAATAGTTTTTAACGTTTTTTCTGTAAAATTGAAGGGTAAAAAGATATGCACGAAAAACGTAATTTTTACTGAAATCACACCCTTCTTACCTCGTTAAAGAATTTTCCGCAACGACTTCAGAGATCGGAGTGAGTGCATTTTATTCTACATCGATTTTGCCCTCTTGACAAGCAAAATCAGCCACCAGAAGGGAAACATTGCTCACAACTCTATTTTGCGTCGACTAAATTATTCAATCAGCTACTTTTAGAATTAAAAGTGGCAAATACATTTAATAAGTTCCGAAGATTGACAAAAGCATTTCCGCTTGAAAGACCTTTTTATTCAGTGGCAGAATTCTACAATCTACCCTAGACTTTTGAGTTACATTGGCATAATTCAATATTTAGTATGGTGTACGATATTATAATATTGAATTATAATATATTAAATTTATATATTATATTCTGTTTCGTATTATAAGCATAGTATAGTCAGTATTTTTATATTTTTTTGGGAATTTGATATTTTCAAATTATGTCGCGTGATCGATTAAATTTTAAAATTTTTCATGACAATAAAGCTAGGTAGTGGAAAAAAATGATATTTTCTTACAAAAATTATGAGTATAGTTCAAGTAGAGCACCCTATAATTTTTAGCACGCTCGTGAAGACAATTTCCTTTCTTTCGCCACTTTCCAAAAAAAATTACCTTTAGCTACAATGTCAACGAAAATGATCATTTAAAAGTAAAATATCGATATCTCTTTCCGTTCTCTACGTGTGTTAAAATGTATCAACTTATAGGTGGACACCCTCTCGAACAAAATAATTCCAAATTAAATTGAAAAAAAATATCAACATCAACCTTATTATTTTAAAAATCTCAAAACAGTTTCATCAACTCCGGAAATCACAGCCTTTCCGCTTTCAATTTTTCAAACTCCTAAATAAAAGAAAGTAAAATAATAACAATTAGATAATTGCATTATTATATTTTTCAAGGAAGAAGAGACGGAAAGTTTCACTGGAAGCATTTTGTCGCTAAATGTGGCAGTAGAAGATGACAGCAAGGATCTGGTGTGTCGAGCAGACAATCCTAGATTTCCCGGGGGATATGCCGAGGATCGGAGACAAATACATGTTGCTTGTGAGTCCTTAAGTTCTACACTTACAACTTCTTATACGTGATAGTCTAACGGGGATCGAATGACGTATGAATTATTTAGACATTTTTTACTATAAAAAGTTAGCCGGAAATGATCTATCAATTTAGGATCAACATCTATAAAAACGTTTATAAAAAAAATTAGTTAACGAATGGGAATGGGAAAAATATTAATCATTCTTGAATATACAATAGGATTGTACAATACTATTTCAAAATTGTTTTTGCACTCTATTGTACGCGTATTTAAAAAAATATTTTTTCTACAATCATTAATAAAAGTGACGGGGTTTTTTTAATCGATTTTCGTACATAAAATATGTATTTGTTAAACAATTTAAAAAAGTGACATTAAAATAAGATAAAGTAGTTTTTCAACGCTAATTTTAAATATTTCCGCTAATAGCTCTGCAGACTGCACTCATCTGACATTTTACTTAGCGATTTTTCATAATGACAAATACAAACATTCAAATCGACGCCATTTTCAGTCCATTTAGAGCAACCTTAATAACCCACTTTTTGGTTTTTGCATGCATGTTAAGTAAGCAACAAGTGCATGAAGTGTCTTTTTTCACTCATGGAATTGTCAATTTTTCCATTCGTGAAAAAAAGCACCACTTTATGCACTTGTTGCATAAATAACTATTGAGTATCTAAGATAACCCTAATAAATATCAATAGGGGTTTCATCTGGAGGTTTTATTGGCTTCTCGTCCATTCGGCCAAATTATATGTTTAGTAACAAAAACTTTTTCTTAAGTATTGTTTTGCAAATAGAAGAGATCCTTTGATTCATTTTTTGCAAAAAGAATATTTCTTTTTACTTCGGAATGTGAAAACGTCATTTATAAATAAGAAACGTATATAATTTATACAATAAGAACTATATTTATAATGCCTAGTTTTTGTGAAATTTAGGTTCATGTATATAATTTTGTTGTTTGCTAATTTCGGTTCCCGTCTGTCGACGCCGGTGTTGTCGAGTACATCCAGCTAAAAAGAGACTCAAATTAGTGTTATTATGTTGGTAAACAACCAGTTTTAATGCTCATTTGAAACACTACACCTATGGTAGTTTATTCAACATAATCTTCCATGCTATTTTAAAGCTATAATTTGATTTAATATTTTACTGGCGAAAGCAGTGGTCTGACTTTGTAACAAAAATCCAACAATCAGCTCAGTTTTACCTAACCACAGTTCGCACATAAATTACCGTGTTGTATTTTAAACCTAATTTGTTACAAAATTGAATGAAATCATGGAAATATCCCACTCATCTCCACAAAATTGATATTTAAACTACACATTTTAATAAATAGTACATCTATATTCATTCAAAATGTTTTTCGTAAAATGATAATGAGTCATCACGTTCAGGTAACGTCAGGCATTGAATTGTAGTCATCAAAATTCAGTACTTTTCACTTATTTGGCTGAAGAAGATCGAATCTATTAGTCCAAGAGCTGGTTTAGTACGATGTACTTTACCCCAGTTAGATCGAGACAGCGTGCATCTGGCAGCAGAGATCTGATGCTTTCACCTGTGCGCATCCGGTATGAGGATTTTAAAATTATTATTTCGTTTTTTACACCTTTTCCCGAATGTAAACGTATGGACAGATTGGTCACCATCTTCCAATATGTGAAATACCAATTCCAATTTGCCAGACAAAAACTCCGTTGTTTAACTGATATTTAGACGAATCAAAGTCTCTCAGAGAATGGGAAAGTGGAAAGAGTCCGGCAGCAAGCTTCTGCCTATTAGATTAGATTTGATGAGGTGGCTAATCGGCATATTCCACTGCGACCTTTTCAGATCTATTGTGGTCCTCTGAATCTAGATTACCTTCTCCAGCCCGACTCTTTTCAAGTAGCCAATCAGCATCGAGACTGAATCTTTCATGTAGTTTCTTGCCGGTGGCTTCTCATCGCCTAGTACAAGAAACCGCACATAAGCCAGGCAATCGCACTGGCATAGGATGTGCTCTGCAATATCCTCTTCTAGGTGACAGAATCTGCACATAGCTTCGTCTGTCAAAAATTGAATAGATGAGGCTTTTACTTGATGAAGATCCATACTACTGATGAAATAAAACAAATTAATTTGTTTAAATCTTCATTATTTATTTTGAACTGACCTTCAAATTAAAATTAGTGACGCGTTTCGCTACACAGTAGCTTTTCAAAACATGAAAAGCTACTGTGTAGCGAAAGGCGTCACTAATTTTAATTTGAAGGTCAGTTCAAAATAAATAATGAAGATTTAAACAAATTAATTTGTTTTATTTCATCATTCGTCTGTCAACCCCACTAGCTCTGCGTGCCTGTTAAGCTTCCAGTGCCCCGTCAACACATCCACTACAGCTTTGACAGTTTTCCTATTTCTGCTTATTAGGTCTGTCGTAAAAGCTGGCGAATGTCCTCTAATGAACAGTTTCGCCTGTCTCTGTCCTGGTGAGGCTGCCCACCATTCTAGATATTTCTGTGTCACCCACTTCACTGTGGCCATATTTAGTGCCGACGCCGCAGAAGGGTTCAATAAATGGGTCCAATAAATGGCATTGATGAGCCTTGTCTGGCCGTTTCATCCGCCAATTCGTTGCCCTTATGTCCTGGTACCCAGGCTACTATGACCTTGCAATGGTCTCCAAGTGCGTTTAAGGCACCTATGCAATCCCATACTAGCTTAGAATTGACCTCTATGGAATCGACTGCCTGCAGTGCAGCTTGACTGTCTGTGAAGATGGCAACTGAACGGAGCTTCTGCCTGTACGAAAGAGTATTTCTATTATGGCTTTGTTCATGTCACTTGTTATATCATCAAAAGTAATTTTTTTCTGTGGTGGGTGATGGAAAGAAGAAGTCTGTTTTTGGCATACACAAAAGTGGTGAAATTGCTATGAAGACAAATAGAAGAAGTGTATAGAAATCTCAAATATTACGCATTATAGGCCAACTCTTGCTCAAAATTCCTTAAGCCTTTTCAGTTGTATTTCATGAACTAATGATTTACCGATTGGATTTCAACCTTCAAGAAAAGCTTGGCCACAACTAGAAGCGCATTCACAATTCAAGAAGGGCTGGAAGATTCAAAAGGATTATTGTTACTTAATAATTACAAATAATGATATACAGTACTTCCGTAATGTACAGGAAAATATTTTTATCACTTCACATAAAGATGAAGGCTGGTAGAATAATAATTTATTTTTAAATGTCTTGGTACTTTGAAGTGCCGTTAAAAATTTGAAGTTAACCATATTTCTTCATACATGCTGCTCTGTTTACAATTACTAATGTGCGAAACTACATATTTGCTTTTTATATAGCTTTGAGTACATTAAATTTCTTATTTCAACGAATGGAACTATTTTCATAGTGTTTATTTGGACTTTAATGTGTCTAAGACTGTAAATATTAGAATATTTCTTTTGAACTTAATTACATACCATAACTTATTGTTTATTTGTGAAAGGATTCGAATTTTCGCACGCCTTATCATCACACACTTGAGGAAATATTGATTGCTTTTGTTTATTTTTTTAACAGAAGTTTATTTTTACTCAAATTAAATATTTATTTAAAAATTGAGCTGAATTTGTTTATTAAGAAGAAATAGTTTAATAACCTAATGTGACGTTCATTTAGTGGGGAAGGCGAATACGAAGAAAAGTTGAAAATATTTGAAAAAAAAATTATTAGGAAGAGCCATGGATCAAAGAAATTACATGAGGGATATTACGAAAGATTCACGAATTTGGCAATAGAAGAAATACTAGAAACTGAGAACATAGGAAGAATAATAAAAGCATCCAGAATAAGACGGCTTGGAAATGTCAAACGGATGAAAGAAGGTTACAAATAGACCACAAGCTAGATGGATGGATCAAAGAGAGAAAGACCTAGAAAAATTGGAAAACGAATACTGGAGGAAAAAGATCCAGGCAGGAAGGAATGGAGAAATATTATGGAAATAGCAAAGAGACATGACAAACCTTAAATGCAAGCAGCAAATCAATGTGAATTGACTCTTCACAAAAACAAAAGAGTCTAAGAGCTAAATATTGGCAGTTACTATTCCGTAAGGAATGTATATCTTATATATAATATTATACCCTTATACCTATAGGTGTCAGGTTTACACTTCACTCTGTATCTATGAAATTTTTCCATGCTTTTCTATCTTTTGTTAATGTTTTCGCTTCTTCCCAGGATTTGTCTCCCTCTTGTAAAATTTTACCCACCATTTTGCTCCATGTCTGTCTTGGCCTCCCAATTCTTTTCTTTATTTGTGTTCTTGCCTCATATACCCGTTTTACCTGCCTCCTGTGGATGTGATCCCACCAACTGAGTTGTCGTTGTTGTATGAATTTTAATACTGGTTGTACTGCCAGTTCATCTCTTATTTTTGTATTCCTTATTTTGTCCATTCTATTTTCTCCTGCCACTCTTCTAAGATACTTCACTTCTGCTCCTTGGATTTCACTTTGTTGTCTGGTTTAGAGAGTCCAAGATTCGCATCCATAAGTTAGTACAGCTCTATATATACTGTATTGTATACTCGTATCTTTGTTTGTTTGGATATTTCTTTTTTGTTAATAAAATTTTTGTTCATATCATAGTACAGTTTAATTGTTTTTGCAATACGTTCATTTATTTCAGTGTCTTGTTTTCCCGTTTCGTCAAACACTCCTAGGCATTTAAATTCTTTAACTTGTTCTACTTTTATGTTATCTATTTTGATGTCTGTATTAATATTCTGATCCCCTATAATTAGTATCTTTGTTTTATTTGTATTAATTCTCATGCCCTATTCTTCCATAGATTCTTTCCAGATGTTTATGTTTTCTTGTAATTTTTTCTCGCTTCCTGCTATAAGTACTACATCATCTGCAAAAACTACCTCCGCTATTTCTACTCTCTCTAAATGTCTGTGTCCAATGAACATTTTTTGGTTTTATGTTCGCTTTTCTTTATAATGGTGTCCATATATGTACATTTAATAAAGTCGGGCTCAGTCCTCCTCCTTGTCTCAATCCTATGCTAGTTCTAAATCCTTCTGGCTTTGAGTTGTTACGTAGTATGAAGTTCTTGTTGGGCTTATATATGTCTTGGATAGCTTTTATTATTTTACCGTGTATTCCTTTTTTTTTCAACCCTTCCCATTCTTCATTTCTAGGTACTGTATCAAATGCCTTCTCAAGGTCTATGAAAGCTAGATATGTATTTTTATCCTCCAGATGTCTCTTCCCTACTATCTGTTTCATCGTGAATGTGTGATCTTGTGGACTCCTTCCTGTTCTAAATCCGCTTTGTGATTCTGATATTTGGCTTTCTAGTATTGTTCTAACTCTGTTATTTATAATTTGTTAATATATTCCTCCATAATTGTGACATTATTTTTGGTCTCCCTTCTTGTATATATAGGTGTAATTATTGCTATTCCCCATTCTTCTGGGATTTTTTCGCTTTTCCATGCTTCATTTAATATTTCTAATAATATTTCTAGTCCTGTAATTCCTAGGTTCTTAACCATTTCGGCTGTAATTTTATCATTCCCAGGAGCTTTTCCATTATTTGGTGCTTTAACTGTATTTTGTAACTCTTCGATTTGTATTATTTCGATTTCTTAATCTTTATCCTGATTTTCGGTTTTTGCTTCTTCAGTATTGTATTCAGTTGTTTGTGCGGGTTGGTCTAGTAGCTCTTTAAAATATTTTTTCCATCTTTCCATGATTTTTGTTTCATTTGTTATTATTTCTCCGTTTTTTTATGTGTGGTTCTTTTGTCTGTTTTTCTGTTCTTAATGATTTTAATAAAATAATTTTTGATTTCCTCAGCTATCTCTTTCCATTTTATTTCCAAAATCTATCCATGAACTATTTTTTACTTCGATTAATATCTCTTTAACTTTTAACTTTTATTCTTTGCCTTTTGTATACTTCATATTGTTCTGGCGTATTATTTTTAAAGTATTTTTTCCATTTATTTTTCTTCTTTGGTACTATTACTCCATCATGCTGTTTGTTTTCTCTTATTATTAGACTTGAAGGTTCCACATTCTCCAGTTGCTGCGATGATTATTATATCTTTGAATATCTTCCAACCTTTTTCTGTATTAATTTAATGTCTTTGTGTCTTTTTTTGAATATTTCTTCTGGTATTTGTTGGTATCTGATAGCTGTATCTTTATTTCTTAATTTATATGTTTTTATTGATATATGACTTTCTTTGTTATTTTTTCAGATTTTGGACTTTTTTATTTTTGCCCCCAATAGGTAGTGATCGCTGTAGAGTTCAGCTCCTTTCTTTACTCTTACATCCATATGCAACCTACACCTGCTGCATCTCTTTGGTTTATGGGTACTCCACTATATATCAGGATGTGGTCATGTTCTAAGTATATTTTTCCATGTCCACCGAAAGGAATGTATAGCCTTGCATATATGGTCCTACAGATTCTCAGGGCACAGTACCTGGAAGACTATGAAAGTTTAAGACTTGTCCAAACTGGTGCTTACTTATATTCTTGAATTCATTCAAGTAATATGACTGAAGCAACAACTGGTCAGTACTTACTTCAGGAAAAAATGGGACTACAATAGATATTTTAGTTCTTAAAGGCTTGGCTGATAAACTAATACAAGGGTGGAAATAAATAAGGTAACTGAAAATAATTGTTGTGTAGAGGATTCTTTTTCCGATACCTTTAATATGGTTAGATTAGAGAGATAATTTTAAACATTTTCGACAGGTTACAATTACATTCCTCGGGCGCTGAACTCAAATTCTAAGTGATTCACAACAATTAATGACTTTCTATAAAGGTACACAGTTTGATAAAAAAAAGTTATCCAATTACAAAATTGATGTCACGTAAGCAATTACATTTAAACGTAGGTCGATTATCGAAGTAAATTGCTTGTTTTTATTTATTTGATGTCAAGTGTATTAATTGATAGTTGTAGTTTATCCTATGATAAGGTAATAGAAAAGGAAACGTAACTACACACAAAAAAATGTTTATTTTACGCTATCAATATGACACGTTTTTCGTTGGGAATTGGCAAGCGTTTAATTGAAAGGATGTTGAAGAAATGAATAATTTTTTGTCGGTAATGATTTCAGTGCTTAAATAATTAATTAGCTAGAAATGTTTCTTGTAGAGACATATTTCAACAGCTTTAAAAATTCACCAGAAATTCTCTAATTTTCTAATAACTTAAGAGGGAAATCTAAAAAACACCTCTTCTCGCAATAAAATTAAGGCGAAAATAAAAGAACAAAAATATGCTTTCTTCGAAGCGTTACTGCGGAAATATTCATCAAGAAAATTTCTAAAACGTCAGACATTTAATGTCTTAGTTAATACAGCAAGGATGTTGAGAATAGTAAAACAAAAACTAAACGAAAGTTTAAACAGAAAAAGGCAAACAAAAATTGTAGTAACTTTTCCATTTAAAATGTTTTACTAAAATGAGAAAAAATAGAGCAGAGAAGTAGTTTTCTAGTTAGTATAGTTGTGAAATATTTGCTTGCGATGTAATAAAAAGAACTGGAAATTAAGAATCTCTTTTATTTTCAAATATCCAAAAGTGTCAGAAAACACAAATGGTTCAACTCTTAGTAGAGCCTTATGTGTTTGATAAGAAAATATACATAAGTTTCATACAAAATTTTTAGAAAAATTTGCAGGAATACAGGGAGTGTATAAAAAATGATGAGTTCGAGTGAGAATGAAACACGTTCAAACTGGAGTAGATTCTTGATTGAGTATCAAGAAATTATGTACAATTGTAGTTTAGTCACTTCTGATTAGGTACAAATCTAACAGTTGTGTACCCACATTATTATCAGTATGTCTATTATTAAATATTTCTGCTGCATCCAATAATAACAACAATTTCAACTTTATCTTCAATACCCAATACTGGCACTTCAATCTAATTATTATTGCAAACTCTTTGATGTTACATTTGACATTTGT
Source organism: Lochmaea crataegi (assembly GCA_947563755.1). Lineage (NCBI taxonomy): Eukaryota > Metazoa > Arthropoda > Insecta > Coleoptera > Chrysomelidae > Lochmaea > Lochmaea crataegi. Next base: position 30,144,462 of record OX387428.1, on the reverse strand, counting down.
TGACAGTTATTAGATAGTCCAAAGCAATCTATCAAAAACTTGTTCAATGAGCATGAGTAACTCAAAATAAGGCACTTTCCTTACAAAGGTTAGTACCGTTCATTAGGGGCTTCTAATAGGGCAATATTTTTATTGTAAAATGTGGCTACAACAAAGTGACCGGCAACATTGTTGATAATAACAAAAACATATTGCTCTCTACTACATTCTCTCTCAAACGTCATTCTCAAATCAACAATTTTTATTTGCCTTGTATTCCAGACCATGTTTTAACTCGATTACGGATCCACAAGTCATGTAAAGCTTTTTATCAGGAATTAATTTTGTTGTGAAATATGATAAACTTTTAATCTAGTTTTAACTGGGTTTGCTTTAGAGCCTTCAACATCGCATTATGACTCAACCCAAGAGTTCCCCATTCATTCGAACCAAAAAAATGTCCAGGAGTAGTCGTAGAAACTGATTAATAATATTGCAAAACGTTTTATATTTTTTACTTCAAGGATCTTGAATATTCACTAAAATTCTATTCTTTCAGGAAATAAAAATATGATATCCACCCACTACTTCAAAATTCCTTATACTGCTTCCATTTGTTTCAAAATGTTTCTGTTTCCATAGTAATTCCTAGAAAATTCCATCCTTGGTTACAAATTCCCAAAGGGATTTTTTTTCCTTGAGAAATGATCAATATTTGACAGTTTTACTGAAAGGGCTAAGACTCGGAAAAGTCGGTAATTTTCTTTGGTATTTCAGCAATTTTTATCATAATTTTTCTTTCTTGCGTCCTTCATTTTAATTCATTCGAAGTTACTAATAATTTTTTTGAAAAAAACTCACTTTCTAACTATTAGACCAAACTAGAAGTTTCGTACAAAACTCTATCCAATCACCAAAGTTTTAACTACGGCCCTGACGCAGATGTCTTTAACAAAGCTCTGGCCTTTTCCTGCATTACATGCAGAGAATTCCGGATGACCCTCTCCAGTACCGGCCAGAGAAATTTTGTCAAATAGTTTCGTCTGCCATTAGAATGAAAACTACATTTCAATGTTTAATCAATAAATTACCCACCAAAACAGGAACAAAAATTAATTTTGTTTCAGCTGTAGGTCAGTTATTCATCTGTAGCAGTACTCTGGTTGAAATTTTCATGTAGAGTTAAATTTGAATATAAACTTGTAGGATGCAGTAACTACAACTTGCGTCAAAATATAGTTCATCTTCACATTTCTGCACCCCGTATATATTTAAATTCAACTCTACATAAAAATTTAAACAACAACATCAACCCAAAATAATTCTCCTACGAATAAAAAAAAATCAATTCAATAAGATCAGTTGTTCAAGAGTAAACTACTTCTGAAAATGTTTCCATATTTTGGTGGCCAATTTCTTTTGATGCTCAGTGTATTATTGCTTCTGCTTCTTCTAACTGCTCTATATATGTTTTTTTTTATATTAGATACAAATTCACTTTGAAAGTTAACTTAGTGAACACATTTATTGGAAATACAAAAATATCAAATGTCTTAAGTTCCTGTGTCTTACAGATTTCGTAATTTGAGAATCGTTTAAGGCTGGAGCCGGTTCTGAGTCACCTAGACTTCGGAAACCAAGCATCATAAATTCGCTGATTTGTATTCAGACCGTTTCGTTACCAAACTTTTGTATCTTCTTAACTTCCAAGATGGTATGTAATCACTTTAGAGGTGGGGTCAGAAATTATCTGAGAAACACTGATTAATTTGTCGGGGTTAAAGAGATGTTCGAGAATTCAATTTTGGTGTTTCGTGTTACCACGTTATCTCTCCACTTTCTCATCTTTTCAAATGTATCCAGTTCTTTTTCTACAGAGGAATAATTTTTCTTATTTATTCAGGGGTAATATAACAAGACCTCATTCAATAAATTTTTCGATTTCTCTCCGAATGGCTTGATTTTGTCAAAAATGTCATTCGCAAAATTGATGGATGGCAACAAACTTGAATTAAACGCTAACAACAATTTTGCCTGAACAATTTTTTCTCTTGTGTTATTATATATGACAATATATACAGCGTGGGCCACAGAAAACAGTCCACCTCGATATTTCGCAGTATTTCTCAGATTTTAAGGAAATTATAGGAAACACGTCAAATTTTTTCTGCGACTTTTACTTTTGATGTGAGAGAAAAATGACACATTAGTAAACCATAGGCGTTGCGTTTCAAATTAATTAAGACTTTTTTTTGCAAAGATGGTGTAAATATCGAAAAAAATCGTGGACGATCGTTATGTCTGAATACTTCATCTAAATGCCTTTCTATTGATGTGCCACACATGGTATATTCCCTATTTAAAAATAAGGGGTTGGTGAAGTGGAAGGGAGGGGGTTGACATATGACAGATGCCTGTATCGTAAAAATGTGTCCCCCGTAGAACAAAAATTTCCTTGAAATCTGAGGAATCCTGTCAATATCAGGGTGGACTGTTTTCTGTGGCCCACACTGTATATGACATACAGTGTGTTCCCCGAATTCCCTAAAACCTAAAAAAATTTAAATAACATCCCCCTACTTGTGAAACATCGTTAAAAATCTCGTAGAAAATGAGTACCAACGGTATAAGTCACATTTATCAGTATGTAACAATAAAACATCAAATTCATTTGCAAATGATGTTGTAGTAAGATCACGATCGGCTTGCGTTATTTCTTGTGGTAAATCGACAATTCAGGTCGGCTCTTCTGTAATTTCTTTACCCTAGAAACGGTTTTAATATTTTTTTGACATCTCTCTAAATTATCATGACGTCTTCACATTACAACTAATGATTTCTTCAAATCCACAAATAACCTGTACAAAATGTGGAATCTGAAACTTCATTAGTTTGCAAATTATAAAGTTATAAACAAATTAATTGATTCTCGCCCTGTACGACATTGCGCATCACCAGTAATTATGCTGATTGTTTTGTTGGTAGATTTCGCTGTGATAAGTCATGTGTCGTTATTATTTTTCAGATATATGCAATTCCGCAACCGTGGGAATGATTATTTAAAACAACTTCAGTTGTAAAGTGCAATATACCGCTAGTCCAATGGCTTCTGCAATATATAATTATGTACATTGATAGGGCATTAAAAAGATTAATCCGAAAAAAGATTCATCAAGACTCTCAATATTTTCATCCAGTTTTAAAAATTTTTTTATCTTTTATTACTGTCAAAATATCCATAGTGAGAATCCTCAATTTCATCAAATCTTGACCCTTTTTATTTTACAGAAACTACATAATTAAATATTATCTGGAGTAAATGTACCATGCCTTGACAATCAGTAAATTAAAGACCTAAGACCTCCATCATTCATGACCTTTACAAAATTTTCTAACCTTGCAAAAGCTTAACGCCTTTTTAGTTATCCTTTGGTAAGGACACATTAATTGTCACCTCATGTCCTACCGATTACAAAACCCTACAAAATTTAAGCCCAATGAAAGAAATAAATGGAAAATCCCAAGCGAACATTGGCGAGACTTTCCCGCGTGACTAATGTAAGTTTGGTCCTTCGAGCTAGGCCCAAAATGGCCGCCTTGGCTGAAAGGATTTACACAAGGTATATATATATATATATACAGGAGATATAACGGCTTTTAGTCCCGATTTCGTGCATGACGAGTTCATTAAATAAATTAGATGAATGTAGCGGACTTTGTCGCAGTGACGGAGTTCTGAAGCGAAAGTAATAAATGTTTAATTAAAATTTTCCTGAAATTTTATTTAAAAACGACAATGGCTTAAGACAAACGGATAAAAAGCATTCGGAATGTATTTGTAAAAAATTAATCTTTCCAAATTTCTATTTAAATAAAAGAAAGTGAATTTCACTTCACTTTAACTTTTGATTTTGTAAAGGATCTTAGCTTTTGGTTAAACTGGTAAAGGATACTGGCAGGATCGCCATGTACAGAAATGGGTTGTACCATCAATAGAAACTTCTATTAAAAGTCACTTGTATTTTATATTTTAATTAAATGAATTATATTCACATGTCATATTGAACTCTTGTCAGTACCAACTGATCTTAGTTCACGTTCACGTTATAATTAGTTCTTTTCCATTAATTGTCATGTAATATCAAAAGTATCAAAACTAAATATATTTAGGCTTACGAATCATTCGTAAGTAATAGCTGACTCTAGTATTGTTTGCATTTGCCGATTTTCGACTTAATAACGTTAAAAATTTTCAGATCCTCCTCGAGTTTTCGTCGAACTGATGTCGGGACTGGAATCTCCCGTTAAGGAAGGTGGAGATATCGTGCTGTTATGCAAGACTTCAGCAAATCCACCTGCCGAGGCATATAGTTGGTACCATAACGTGAGTATATTTGACAGTTAACATTAATCAATTGATTATACATCACACAAATGTTAGAAGTAGTTCCCATGGTAACTTTAGCTTGTTTGCCTCAAAACTATACGTTTAGTATCCCAGATCCTAATAGTTCTGGTCAGGATATTAAGTCAAACATATAGAACTGTATCAATAAACTATTTTGAAGTTTGGTAGGTTTACTTACTTCTCAAAACATGGCAGTATAAATTTTCATAATAACCACACATGGACTGATGTAAATTAACATGCTACAGTTGTAGTACGGTTCCAACATTCCTTTCCGGGCAATGTTTGAGTTGGTTTTATCGACAATTATTTATTAGGGCACATTTTCTTTCCTTAACCGTTGAACGGTGATACTTATCCTCATTTCCTAGAAAATAAACTTCCACTTATTTCGGAAGATGTACCTCTCATAAGATGTGGTTACAATATGTAACCGAGTACAAAAATTTGAAAAGTTATATAATTTGCTTTGGAGTCACATTATTTCCAATCATCCGATTATACTAATAAATATTAGCAAATACATAAATTTAATTGGCTAATCATTAGGGATGGTCTACATAATTCAATATTGGTAATTTTATAGTTTGCAGCAAATCACAAAGTGGCATTTGACGTCATTCAATTTCAAACACATTAGTAAATACTAAATATGCAATATTCTCATTATTTTGTAATAATATTTGATTGATTGCGAAATATTGGAATCGATTACTTATAATTGATTTGAAAGTGGAGTCTGCACAGGCAAGTTATTATATATGGATAATTTTTAATTTAATTTCCACAATAATGTGCTTGGTAAGAGTGGAAGATCCTATCTTCTAATTCTACTTTTACCCTGACTGAAACCTTCGAAAACTCTTCTGCATCACTGGACCAGTATATATCGCCTGCTATTTCTCGCTGCCAAAGCAGCAGGGTGGAATACAAATTTATTGAAAAAGGGTTTACCAGGCAATAACAAATCCCGAGAAAAAAAATTCCAGTGTTTTCCTACGTAAAAATGTAATTTTTATTTTCAGTGTAGGGAAGGTATTGTAATTTTTTTGTTATTCATTTAAAAAGTTTTCACTTGTGGGATAAATTATACACACTATGGCTAATTACTATCTATTTATTTGAAGAAACGTACACTTTAATAAACTTAATTTATATACACACTTTACTTAATGTCTACTAATTTATTTACACTCGGTATAATAGTTCTAATTTATTTTTACCACTTGAATACTACACTATTTATCTTCACTATTTCATTCACTGTCCGATTACTGAGAACTTCTGTAAGCTGACTGTGAACTAACTCTTCACTGGCCGTTTCACTAATTCTCGACGCACTCAAAAACCCACGTATATATAGTCTTTATCAACTCTCGAAATCTCTAGTATTTTCCGTGCTGGTCCTATGCCTAAGCAAAACGATTTGTCTGGAATGTTCTCGAACAGGGGGGGGGGGGGCGCATTCGCCAAAATTAATAGTCGGGAGTCAGGGCCGCCTTTGAGTTCGTGACCTCGCAACAGTATAAATATAGTCAATTTTTAAAATTATTTCTCCCTGCAGATACAGCGTTCCTGGAAAGGAAAAGTCTCGCACCAATGGATTATCTTTGAAACGGAGGAAGGGATAGTTATGAAATTCTAGGACGATGAATGAGACATTATTCTGCATATTTTTGAGCAAATGTCAAAAGTTATTATTATTGGAAAGAGGAAAAATTAGCTTCTTTATGATACGTCACTCAGCCTACGTTGCCATGTCAAAAAATTCAAGATGGTGGCCGTTGCTGAACGCTGACGTCACAAACATTTGACATTTGCTCTAGAATAAAGTCTCATTCGTCGTCCTAGAATTTCATAACTTCTCCTTTATCCGTTTCAAAGATAATGCGTTGGTGCGAGACTTTTCAGCAAAGCTGTATAATTTTTTTGTCTTTCGTACACCGAACTTTTACGGAATCTATTTTACTTTCTGTGGATTAAATTTAATTGAAGATCTTATTATTTTTTCTTGTAAGTTTGACTCTGGATTATTTTCAATTTCTCAAAGAGATATTACAAAGTGAAACAACTGAAGCTGATCTTTGATAGGCAAATATATTTCCGGAGTAAACAGAAGATCCTGAAAGCAAAGTTCAGTCAATTTTGTTCACAAATACAAAAGTAACGAACTTAGATCGCAACCGTTGTTGACGTCACTTAATTAACTTTTCTCAGTTTTCATTTTAGGAGACTAATTTATATCCTCGTTTCCGAGATCGAAGAAGTCGACTGGCTGGCCAATTACTACTATTAAAACCATGATATTCATTCTTTAGATTGCCAATTTAATGTTAATTGGACGTTTTTATTTGAATTAACGGCCATCTTACTGAATCTTACTAAATCTCAGTGTACAGAATAAAAATTAAAGTAGTTTGTTCATCACTATTCGATAATGTTTACATTTTACGTTTGATAGGAATGTTTCTGGACCCCCCTTCACTGATCTGTTCTGTAGAGTGGGGATGGTGAGTTTATGCTCACAGCACTTATGCCACATGTGACCTATTGTATATCCTCCCGAGGAGTTGTCCTCCTAGGTCAACGTCCATCCTGTCCTTTCCAGGAAGGTGGACAGGTCACTAGGAGACATCTCCTTTATATCGGCAGGTGTAGGCCAAGACTCACCGAATACACACTTTCTTATTGACGATAACTCCGGGCACCTACATAAGACACGCCCGACAGTTTCATCTTCTTGTACACACATTCTGCATAGAGGTGTGTTCACTAGCCCCATAGTATGGAGGTGTTTCCTTAATTGACAGTGGCCAGTCAGAAATCCTACTGTAAAGCGTAGGTTTTTTCTGGTCATCGCCAAATATTTCTTTGCCGCCAGATTCCCAGGGTCGCCCAGGGTGACCCTGGCAAGACTGCATCCTTTGATTCCATCCCATCTCTTTAGGAATTGAGCATGGGTGTAACGCTTGGCTAGTTCCGCAATTGTCGAAGTCGTCAGGCCGTAGGTGTTACTGGGTCCTAAAATGTTTAGTCCAGCCGCTTCCCTGGATAAAGAAGCGGCACTGCGATTACCTTTACTCCTGTCGTGCCGTTTAACCCAACTCAGGATAATATTGTTATCTACCGAGGCGTTAGCTAGATCTTGGTGGCACTCTAATACTAGTCCTGTGGTAACACGTTGTCTGCTCAAGGATAATAGAGCTTGTCTGCTATTAGTGCAGATTTTTTTGTTTTTGCCAGAAATTCTTATTCTGGTTAGTTCTTTTGTGACAATTGAGATGCCATCAGTTCTGTTTTAACCACGCTGTACATGGACCCCCCTGTATATCTTCATGTAAAAACGATAGTCAATATTGTCTCATTACATCCAAACAAAGTTGAGATAATGACGGTTTTGTACTAATTATACACTTCATCATTTTCCAGCTTCGAACCTCGAAGTTTCTATTAAGTTATATATAACTCGGTTTCTCGATGTTAAAAGCAATAAGCATCCATGTTGGAACATCCAACAAAAACGTTTAATAAAGAAGAAATATCTGCACTTGTTAGTGGAATTTACGACGTTAATATTTAAAAATTTACATCTTGAATGCAGATATCTAATGTAAACGTGCAATCATAATATTTTCTAGTCGTATAATATTTTATAAGACAGCTACGTAATGTCACACTCTTATCTCGGTGAAAAATAGAAAAATAAGGAGAAAAGGAAATTACAAATTTCCCAAGTGTCTACACGCTTCACGGGAAAAACAGAATGAGAAGGAAGCTACGCATTATAAACATAACAACTACAAATTCAAATCGAATAAAAAGTAAATAAACAACTGTTTACTTAAAAATGTTTGACTCATGAAAAGACAACCGACCACCAAGTCATTAGAACCATTTTTTCTGTGTCTAAATGGAACAATAAGGCTTCTTATGTATATTTGTTTGACCATGGCAAATTTTACAGTGTAGATGGACAAATTCTTCATTTTCTCACTGTTCATATCAAAAGAGAATCCTGGAACAAAATTGGTGCTACTGGGCAATGGAAAACTCTCACTAGATAAGAGAACAACTTTTATATACCTACTACAAAATGATTTCGTACCAAATTTGGTGAATTTATATCCTGATCCAGGAAACCTACGATACGTTTCCAGCAAAGATGGAATACCGCCATACACATAATGACCGGCTGTTTCTCGACACAAAATTTTTTTTACGATTCATCACTTTATCCGACAAGCAATGAGTATTCCCCATTTTGGCCGGTCACAGCAATGAATTTTCATCACTTCGCCCAACGAGCAGCAGGCGTTGTACACAATGACCGGTCATTCTCAACTCTACCCGGTCAAAGCGATGAATATTGAAACAATTAATGGCTTGGCCCAGCCGGGCATTATACACATTGACCGGTCATTGTGCACAATGCCCGTATTCAGCGCTTAGACCTCTAATTCAGCCGCTAATCATTACTCACTAGTTTGATAAATATATTTAAATAATGTTCAATTGCTTACAAACGGAAAACTGTGGTGAACGTTGGTCGAAAGAATAATAATTAAATGTCATTTTCTAAGCATCCGATTTTATATAGAATCGCAAAATGGCTTTGTTATAGGTAAATTATTGTGTAAACTATTATTAAAATAGAAATTTAATGGAGAAAACAAGAGATTTAATTGATGAGAAAACTTGACTGTCATTCAAAGGCGTTCAGGAAAGTGATTAGCATAATCGAAATGATACGATTACTGTAGACGGAGAAGTCACAAAGGGTCGAGAAGTTTTCAAAACTTTTCTGATGACTGTATAACAGCCTCCGGTTGAATCGAAGTAAAACGAACTTCCGTTTTTGGAATTGTATGACTTACAAGATAACTACGTGTTTGAAAAGAAACTTTTCATCCGTTGATGAGTGTGTCTACAGGGAATTTATTCATCTCTAGAGATAAAATTTTATTACCAAAATATCTTCCTTTACGAGTTTTAAGTGTAATAAATGATAAATATTATTTGTTGGGAAATAGAACTAAAATTACAATGACGGAAATATTCACCAATATCATTCAACAAATTTATTGTTTGAATCCTGACTACGTGGAGAATTTTCACTAGTAATTGTTGGATTTAAATTAAGCAAACGAAGTTGGGTTGAAGTCAAACATTATTTTTATTTTTTTGACAATTACTATATTAATTATGACATACGAACGTTAACTATATATTTTAGTCTCAACTAATTGGTAGTGGTGAAGTGTATATTCCAATACTCCTCCTCACTAAGCTCTACCAAATTAGTAAAGTCCTAATCTCCTCCTAAGATCAATAAATCTTGGTCCAGGAAGACTTTTTGTAAATAAATCCGCTTCCATGTATTCTGTTGGCATATATTGGACATTTATTGTTCCTTGTTCTACACAGCTTGGTTATAATTATATATAACAATATTTGCCTGTTTTATTTCCATTGTATCTAGAAGTGATCTCAAGTGTAATGCTTCCTTAGTGGCTTCAGAAAACGAAACATATTCAGCTTCTGCTGTTGATAAGACTACTGATCTCTGCTTTTTAGCTTCCCAACTGATGCAGCTACTGGCATACTTGAAACAGTATCCATATAGGACCTTCTGTCTACAAGGCAAGCGGCCCAATTTGCATCGGCTAATCCCTACAAATCTTTATGACTTCTTTTTAGGTTGATTCCTATCGTCTTTGTACCTTGAAGGTAATGTAAAACGCGCTTTTCACATTTAAAATGCTCAGTACCAAAACAGTTGTTAAATTGACTTAGATGGCTTACAGGAAACATAATATCTGGTCTAGTAGCAACTGCTAAGTACATAAGAGATTCAATTAACTCTTTATAGGGTAAGTTTTCACATGATTCATTTTTAACCCTCCGTTAGTCGCGTGGGTATATATGACACAAATAGTCGCGCGTGTATCAAATTGATACATCTGAAAAAAATGTGTGTTTTTCCCAAGATATCATAAATTTTTGAGATTATGTATTTTAAAATTAATCTGTAACATTTAATTATTTGCTTGAAGGATTACTTCATCAATTTTTTCACGTTTTATGTTAAAATTTGGAGAAAATTAAAAACGTTTCCATTTGGGATTTTTTGTTTATTATAATTCAAGTTCATTTCAAATTCAATTCAATGATTGCACTACTAAATTCATCTATTTCTCATCTATTCTATTTAATTATTCAATGTCTTCAGGTTTCGGAAAATAATATGTTTTTTAGACGCACTCATGATGCAGCTCTAACACTAAGGCTACATTCGTAATCAATTCGCTGGTCAAGTGGCACTTTGGCACGCAAGTCGGCACGAAATTTGCCATTCACAATAACTTCAAAGTCGAGTTTAAATCAAGAAAAGCAAACCTAAAACAAACAATTCGATGCCTATCAGATTATCAGACAGATGTCAGATATATCAAAAAACAAATAACAAAAATTAATCCGCATGTTCCATAGCTGGCACAAAGTGTAAGTCGAAGTGAAAGTTTGCAGCTTGCAAGAAATTTCGACGACTTCAACTCTGATGCCAAATTGCGTTGTGAACGATCACACTGAAATAGATTTGCTCAGCTTGCGTGCTAAACTGCCCCTTGGCCAGCGAATTGATTACGAATGTAGCCTAATAAAAAAAGCAATTCACAAAATACAAAAACAAAGATTCACAAACTATTAACGGAAAAAACGTGTCAGTAACTGGACTCAGTGGTCTCAAACTACAAACACATTGAGTCGCGCGTGTATCAGACTGATACAAACCCGACCCTTCGGCGCCTTCTGGTACCTGTGGGTCTAGTGGGTAGTGCTAACCGCTTGAATTTCTAGGTACGGGTTTGAAACAAATTGCCCGAGGACTATTGCAAACTTCAAAGTCGTAGCTCCAATAAGTTTCAAGATATTAACGAAAACTAATGCTATGTATCAATTTGATACACGCGCGACTAACGGAAGGTTAACTAGTTTTAAATTGGTCTCCATTGGTGTATTTACAGGCTTACAATTTTCCATATTAAAATTTCTTAAAAGTTTTTCTATGTACATTGGTTGTGTTAACTTGATCTCATCGTTTTGGTTTTCTATTTCTATTCCCAAATATACTTTCGGATTTCCCAAGTCTTTCATTTCAAACTCAGTCATTAATTTCATTTTAATATCTCTCAATTTTTCATATGAAGAATAGGCTATGATGAGGTCGTCTACATATACAGCAATCATTACTTTCACTCCTTGTTCTATAAACGTATATATACAAGGATCAGCTTCTGATCTGATGAAGCCAAGAGCTTCCAGATCTGTATTTAATTTTATACTCCATTGTCTTCCAGATTTTTTAAAGCCATAAAGAACTTTTTGCAGGTGGCAAACTTTTTCGCCCTTTATGCTCCTACTATCTTCTAGCATAATTTTTGTTTTGTTGAATATTGATAAATCATATTTACCACTTTCTTCTATCAAAATTTCTGCTAGAATTGCATCCAAATATTCGGGTTCCTTCATAATAATTACCTCATTTAAATTTCCATTTAAGTAGGCTGTAGTAACGTCCATTTGGTATAGCTTGAGACCTTCTTCCGCAGCGACAGCTAATAACATTCTTATAGAGCTTAGTTTAGCCACAGGAGAGAATGTTTCATTGTAGTCGACACCTGGCCTCTGACTAAAACCTTTAGCTACAAGACGTCCCTTTTTAGTCTCTTGATAATTTTTACCCACTTTCATTCTAAGTAACATCTTGAAGTCGACAATATTTTTGTTGTCTTTCCTTTCTCTTATTTTCCATGTTTGATTTTTCACATGTGCTTTTATCTCAGATTTTATAGCTTCATGCCACTCTTTACTGTTTATATCTTCTGATTCGCACAGGTGAGATAATTCTTCCATCTCGTAGTCTGTCGTCCATATTGGTGGTTTCCTCACTCGTTGAGATCTACTACTTGTCGAAGGCATAATAGGTTCATTTTCTCTCTGTGTAATCGACTGGTTATCAGATTCTGAAATATTATTTTGTTCATTTAGATTTTCATGTATTTGTTGTAATGAAGACTCGTCAATTCTGTCCTCTATCATATCATCTCCAGGGTTACTTTTTTGATTGTTATACCTTACAGATTGATTTTGGTTTTGCTCATTGAAAAATTCGTAATTTTCTTCATTAGACTCCTCATAAAACATTTTTTACACTATTAACAAAACTTTTCTTTTCTGCCACTCATATGTGAAGTACATCCACTATCTAAACAGCAGAGTTCACTATTAATGGTGTCAGTAGATGTTAAGCAAATTGGTTCAACATTAAAGTTTTTCAAATTAGCTTCTTCGGTTTTCTTCCTTGCATATTCATTTTTATGTATCGTTGTCCCACATTCGGATGCCTTGTGTCTGATCTTTTTACATTTGTTGCATACAAATTTAAAACCTACATTCTTATCATTAAAATCTTTACGATTTTTACTATACAAAGCTCCTTGCGGTTTATCGTCATAACCATTATTTTTTCTGGCTTCAAACTCTTCTATAATTTTTTACTTTTAAGTCTGTTGGTTTTGGTGAGTGGTCTCTAGTTTCAATAGCAATTCTGAAATTTTCAAAACTTGCTGGCAGACTGTACAGAAGCATAATACTTAACAATTCAGAATTAATTTCAATTTCCATTTAATTTAATTTATCCACAATTTCTAAGAAATGATTTAAATGATTGTAAGATGGAAGGGATAATTTAATATCTTCAGTTTCAGTCATCTTCTTGAGTATCAATTGCTTCAGCAATGTAGCTTTTCTGGCAGGGCCTCGACTTTGGTGAATTGATTTCAACAAATCCCATACTTCTTTTGATGTCTTACACTTTTTGACTTGCTTTAATTCCGAAGGAGACATAAGTAGTAGTAATTCTGAGCGAGCTAATAGATCATCTTGCTCATGTTTTGTTCAAGCTTCAGGGTCATTCTCTGGTTCAACCTGGATACCATTCACATATCCCCAAAGTTTATCTTTTATCAATACAGCTTGTGCTTGTACACTCCACGTATCGTAATTGTCTTTTGCTAGGGGTTCAATGCGATAATTTGAAGAAGCCATTTGCGATTCTCCTTTTGTATTATATTTTTGTTCAACTCCTCCGTTTGAGATTAACCACGCTCTGCTACCAATTGTTGGATTTGAATTAAGCAAACGAAGTTGAGTTGAAGTCAAACATTATTTTTATTTTTTTGACAATTATTACTATATTAATTATGACATACGAACGTTAACTATACTTTTTAGTTTCAACTAATTGGTCGTGGTAAAGTCTATATTCCAATAGTAATACCACTAGAGGTCAAATTATTTCCGGAAATTTTTTCGAGCTCATGAATATTTTGAAAATTATCTAATTTTCTAAAAATATTCATTAACGAGAAAATTTCCGGATTTAGTTTGACCTCGTGTGGTATTCGGTAAGAAAATTCCACACCAAATTGTGTGTGAAATAATTAAAATTTATTTTTAGATTTCCAACAAACTTTCTACTGATTTTAGTAGCTCAAAAGTGCCATTTTAGGACCTAAAATATTATATTTCCTCATTTTATAGTTATTTAGGATTACTACAAGTGGTGGAAAATCAGACTGTCACTAAAATATTCTGTCATTATAAACGTCAAAAAAATTTCCAGTATAATTCGCTGTTGGAAAACATTTCTACTAAAATTCATCCGTGGCCATGGTGATCTGTCAAAATAACACGTTTTGATTGGTTAAAAATTACAGGTATGGAATTTTCACTTATAATCTCCCTAGAGCACGAATTATTTCCGGAAATTTTCTCGAAGTGCGAATTTTCTTAAAAAATTCGCAACTGAGGAAAATTTCCGGAATATTAATTCATGCTCGCGGGAGATTCGGTAAGAAAATTTTATCAATTTAAGAACATAAATTACGTTACCATAAGAAGATTACAAGAAACAAATTCAATCAACTTTCCAAAATGTCAATATATAAAAAGCAATGAAAATAGTTTTATTACCAATTTTTTTTGGGTTCCCTGTGCTCTAGTGAAATGTGGTTTAAATAATCAAATGAAATATATAATATTCTACCCATATCACACAATTTTATTATAGAACTAGAGGAAAGGGAATAAAATTTAAGTATGTAGGTATACCTACTTCTATCGCGGATTTGATATCAAATATTTTAATTTCCCTATGCTCTAGTGAAATGTGGTTTAAATAATTGAATAGAGGAGCAAATATTCTACCAAAATCACATAATTTTATAGTACTAGAGTAAAGGGAAAAAAAGTTAAGGTCTACTTCTATCGGAAGCTAATGAACTACATCGGCGACACCTTCATTTATTAACCTCGGATTTGATGTCAAATATTGTAATTTCCCTATGCTCTAGTAATACAAGGATTAAATAATAATCGAAAATGAATATTAGTCTTTATACTTTTCCTAATTTTATACTACTAGGAACAAGGGAAAGTATTAAAAGAATTAAAAATAATAACGCATAAAACATAAATGATAATTTTACGAGTTATAAAATTAATCAAAGTTGGCGATATGTAGTGACAGTGACAAGTTCCTTATGTCTATGGTTTATGATTAATTGCATTGTTAACACTTGGGTGTCTTGAAATACAGATAATTAATTAGCTATTTATTAACAAAATGAATTACGACACGTACAATCTTTGTTCCTCTTCTACAGAATGTGAGCATATTAAAGTTTATCATAAAAATGTAAAGTATTTAACTGATTTGGTGAAAAATTCTGGCCTAAAACCTGAACAAGAAGATCTATTAACATGAGCAATATTCTTTGTGAAACTATTCCATATTTCACCCATAAATCCTATGTGGAAAAGAACAAAATGGTGTCGAAGTATTACTATTATAATAAATTAGGCCCAAAAATTTCGAAGGCGCTTCCAGCTTTGCATGCCTTCACAGGTTGCGATTTCAACCCGGCATTGTACCGACGAGGGAAAAGGAAACCTTCACAATTCCTGATGAATTCAGAAATTTTCCGAAAGGGATTCACTTATTTGGGATCAAAGGAGCATAATCTGCAGGATTCTTTTGACATCATACAATCTTTAACTTGTCGCTTGTATGGGTTAAAAACGTTAGACGATGTCAATCAAGCCAGGATTGTCATCTTCAATAAGACGTACAAGATAAAAGACAAATCACAACCCTTCTCTTTGAGTATCCGGAATTACGATGCATGCAAGTTGCCACCCTGTCAATCGGAGTTACTCCAGCAAATGTTACGCACAAGATTCATTGCATGCTCGTGGAGTAATGCCAATAATGCAGAAAGTAATAATCTTTTTCCGATGGATGGAAAGTTGTCGACGGAGAGTTAGAAATGATCTGGTTTGCAGGTGAGGATGAAATCGAGCCAGAAGAGGAAGATGATTCTACAGATGAAGATGATGATTAAAAAAAATGCTTAAGAACATTAAATTTTTCATAATTATTTTCTTATAAATACATGAATTCTACTTAAAAGACATACACTTTTTCATATGCGTGCTATTTCCTGAGCTTTTCAATTAATTAAGTTGAACGATTTAAAAAAATCGAAAATAGTTATTTGTGTATTTAGAGCGTAAAGTAACAGATTGCCGCTTGAGAAAGAAGGTTGCCGCGCGACGTGGAGCGGAGCGCGGTGATCTTTCGAAAGCGGCAATTTTACTTTATGCTCGAAAGACACACATAATTTTTTCTACAGTCGCCCTTTCAATAGTTAAAACAGTTTTTTATATTATCTTAGGTTATAATAGGAGTGCTAGAACAATCGTCATTTTCGCTATTCATCTTGATTAACCTTAAAAAGATCTACTGACTAGGGATGTTAAAAAATAATCGATTTTTCAAAATAAGTGACCGTTTTTCCAAATTTTTGATAATTTTTGACAATTTTTAACCATTTTTGACCATTTTTTAAGAAATTTGACAGTTATCGACCATTTTTGAAAATTTTATAAATTATTGAAAATTTTTGACAATTATTGACCATCTTTGACAGTTTTTGATAATTATTGACCATTTTTGACAGTTTTTGATATAAATTGTCCATTTTAACAGTTTTTGTCAATAATTGACAACTATTCACCATTTTTGACCATATTTTAAAATTTTTGACCATTTTCATATAATTTTATTTGATTTTTAATCTGATAAATTGTTAATGAATGAATCTCTTAGGTTTATTATCGGAATATGAAAAGCATGTACTTTTTAAAATAATACAAACAATTTTTTTCGATTTTTTCGCAGAAATCGATTTATTTTGTATTAAAATTTTTGACAAATCGATTAATTCTTAATAAAGGAGAATCGATTTTTATTTAATCGATTCCTTCAATCTCACATCCCTACTACTGACTTGTTCAGACTTGTCAGAATTCGAATCAGAATATCAGGCAATAGTCGAAGTGAGAGGGAAGAACACACGCACGCGCTTGCCAATAGGAAATCAGGTCAGAAGTCAGAAGGGAGGTTCCGTGAATATTCACCAATTGAGTTAATTCGGAGGGCGTGGTTTGATTAAATAAGCGAGCGAAAAAGATTCTTTTTTTGCTCTAGAGCGTAAAGTAACAATCCTCGGCATTTGTCGACTTTACGATTTCATTTGAATATAGTAATTAGTCATTTTACGCGCGACTGTAGAAAAAAAAATTTTTCAATTGTCAGATTATGCGAATCCCTCCAGATAATCGTCAGATTATGGGACAGCACGTCTAGGACATAAAGATGAACCATATATATCTTAATCTGACGCTCTTGAGTATTTCAAAATGGCGAATTTGTTTTGCACATTCTAATAATGGAAGCGAGTTTGCGTCACACCCAAATCGTCAGATTATTGAATAAGAGCTCGATTGATTCGAGACCACCCCCAGATTATTAACATACCTATATTATTAAAAATAGGTGGCACATGGATACTATCAATATATGACGCGCTCGAGTATGTCCATGCAACAGTTTTTTTTACATTTTTTTAAATCTATAGACGCTCCCCACACCGATGAAAAGTTATACAATATCCAACATTTTTTTCTTTTTATCATCTAAGCTTCGCAACCCAATAGGTCTCTATGGCCCTCGAGTAAATAGTTTTGCATGTATCATTCAACAACAAGTATTACATCACATAGTTAGTCGAATAAAAATTGTCAGAAGATAACATATTTTGGCAAAATTTCAAATTCAATTCTAGAGATTTTGAAGCACAATTCAAAGAAAAATATTGCAATCCGTACTCACAAAAATATTGGTTCTTTTTCAACGAATACTAAAAAGAATTTGACTTTTTTTACAAAACTCAAATACCAATAATAGTCCAGTTAAATATTAACACGCATTCAAGATAATCCAGCAATTTACTGGAAAAATAGTGCAGGATCAAAATGTTCTTTCAAAAAACCACCAGTCATAAAGCTGTACTACCAAGAACTGAGATATGTTCAAGAAATGCTTATTAAAATCATTGGCATCTTCTTCTTTCAGCTAGCCACAATCGTGGTAATGAGATAAATCGGGGGCCACACTAGGCTAGTTGCCAGCTGCTGTTGATCAGCGGCTGGAAGTAGCACCAGCTCGCAATACGGTTACATCATTGGCCGCTACTGTCAACCTGGTCACATTGTGACGTCTTGCCAATCACCAATTCACAGTTGTTCTGTTCAGCACGCAAGTGGTAGACCACGTGTTGATTACTCTCCTAAGGATCTGCCAGATCACTCTGACCACACTGCGCTGCTGGTTGGCGGCAAGTAGCACGAGTGCGTCACGTGACCCGCTAGTCGCCGCCGCTTGCTACCAAAAGTTGAATATGTCCAACTGCTAGCCGCTGGAAATATTCGCCGGCTAGTGGCGACAGCGGCAAATTTTGTGATAACACCAAGCTGATCGATGTCTGACAGGTGCACAGCTTTCTCAAATAGCTGGTGGTGGGTGGCTTAAGACATTTAGATAAGGTATATTGGTTTCATTCATGATGAAATGCATTTCTTATTAAAGAATTTTGTTATAAAATGAGCCAAACAAAAGCACCTATAATGCAACTAGTTATCCAATGGATATTGGTATCAATCCGAAAAAGAAGACACAGTTGTTTACCATATATATCTACAATATATCATTTTTATTAACGTGAAAGTTCGTGGAGTATTTAATCGTATTTTTGGATTATTGTGATTATATGAAAATGAAAAACTAGTACTGGAATGATCTTTTAATATAAAAATGACAACTATATAACTGTCTTATTTTACAACATGAAAATATAAGTGAATGTTACAAACTTAAACAAAACAATACCTGCAGACAACGCTTTACTAAATTCAATACTCCCACTTTTTGTTACAAGTCAATGTCAACATTCACTTTGACAATACATTCAACATTTGACAAAAATGTTGATGTTTCAATTTTGATAATGCCTTTGTCATGATATCGGCTGCCTGGTCATCTGTTTGAACATATTGTAATTCAAAAAATTCATCTTTGAATTTCTCTCGGATAAAATGGTAACGTACGTCAATATGCTTAGTTCTCTTATGAAACTCTGGATTCTTCACAAGTCGTATTGCGCTTTGATTATCCATAAATAAAACTGGTACATCCAATTTAACTTGTCGAAGATCACATAAAAGATTCTTCAACCAGACAAGTTCTTTTATAGCTTGTGACGCTGCCACATACTCGGATTCTGTTGTGGATAGTGCGACGGATTTTTGTCGTTCTGATCCCCAGCTAATTACACTTCCTCCAAGCATGAAAACATAACCTGATGTTGATCTTCGTGTTTGCGTGTCTCCAGCATAGTCGGCATCACTATACCCGCAAAAGTCTAAATTGTTTCCGCTTACGAAACGTATTCCTTTGTTCATCGTACCTTTGATATATTTCATAATGTGTTTCACTGCATTCACATGTGCAGTAGCTGGTTTTTCCAAATATCGACTGACACTTCCAACTGCGAAACTAATATCTGGTCTGGTTGCAACGGCCAGATACATCAAGCTCCCGACTGCCTCTCGATAAGGAAAATCGATTTTTTTATCAGCTTCAAAATCTCCGAGGTTTTGTGAACTAGCTAATGGAGTTGTCACTGCCTTACAATATGTCATATCAAAACGATCAAGAACCTTTCTTGCATATCCTTGTTGATGAACATGAATCGATCCATCCAAAAGCTGATCAATTTCGAGTCCCAAAAAACATTTCAGCTCAAAAATTTTGATCTCAAATTCTCTCTGTAAGTGTCTAATGACCGGCTTAATGGCTTCTTGTTTTTCTGCTGCAATCAATCCATCGTCAACGTAAATTGCCAAAATTAACATTCCATCTTTTCCGTTGCTAACAAAAACGCATGGATCGGATCCACTCTCTTTGAAACCAAAACTGTTAAGGAAAGAAGTAAGCTTCTTATTCCAACAGCGCGAAGCCTGCTTCAAACCATATAAACTTTTGTATAGTTTACACACTCGGCCACTGTTGTCATTATATCCAATTGGCTGGCTCTTATAAACATTTTCTTCTAAATCGCCATTTAGAAAAGCCGTTTTCACATCAAACTGTTTTAGTGTCATACGCTTTGCCGCAGCCAATGCTAGGATCGCTCTGATTGATGTAAACTTCACCACTGGACTAAATGTTTCCTGGTAATCGATTCCGTACTCTTGTGTAAAGCCTCGTACTACCAATCGTGCCTTATACCGATTAACACTCCCATCCGGATTTTCTTTGACCTTGTAGACCCAGCGATTGTCAATCACTTTTTGATCAACTGGCGCATCGACCAAAATCCAAGTATGATTTTTCATAAGTGAATCGTACTCTTCATCCATTGCTCTCTCCCACTGCTTGTAATCAATCGACTGAATTGCCTGCTCATACGTTCTTGGCTCATCACTGACTGCCAACATTGCAGACTGTTCACCAGTTACCAGATGTGTTAATGTGTTACGATCACGTAGACGCCTATTGACAATATTTCTGCTATCAAGATCGCAGGTCATACCACGATTTTTCTGTTGATCTAGTCACGCACATTCATTTGTGTCCTTATCTTCGTCATTTTCATTTTCTGCACCTTTGTCAATACCATAATTGTCTTCGTTTTCGTTATTTTCATTCTTACTGACTACACTAGCATTTTCTTCAACACAAATATCGAGTGTTACCATTGAATTTTCTAACAAAAAAAACGACGTCTCGTGAGATCTCGATTTTACTAGTTTTCGAATTCCAAACTCGATATCCCTTTGAATTATTGTCATAACCAACAAACATACATTTTTCTGCCTTCGCGTCGAGCTTCTGACGTTTTTCTTTTGGAATGTGAATAAATACTTCCGAACCAAAAATCCGTAAATGGTCTAGCTTCGCCTACTTGTTATGCCATAATTCATACGGTGATTTGTTGTCAACTGTGCTTGTTCCAGTTTGATTTAGCACATGAACTGCTGTATTTACTGCTTCCGCCCAGAATTTCCTATCAATCTACTTTGCCTCAAGCATTGTCCTTGCTGATTCAACGATAGTTTGTATTTCCCTTTCTGTACAACCATTCTGTTCTGGTGTATATGGCACAGTTCGTTGATGATGAATTCCAGCTGCTTCAAAGAAAACTTTCAGCTTTTCATTGACAAACTCTGTGCCGTTGTCAGATCTGATATTGCGAACACTGTGACCATGCTTCTTCTGAATCAGTTTAACACATTTTTCGATAATACTCGCTACTTCTGATTTTTGTTTCATGAAATATACGAAACGAAAATGAGAATAATCATCTTTGAGCAACAAAAAATATCTGGATCCACCAATTGAATTCGTATGAAACGGACCACACACGTCAGTATGAATGATTTCGCCACACATCTTTGACTTTTCTTCGCGACTCTTGAAACTGCTTCGATGATGCTTTCCATAGACACAAGCTTCACATGCAAATTCCTCATCAATGAAATCTATACCCCGACTTAGTAGGAACTTTTTCACGTGTGTCGAATTCTGATGTCCTAGACGTTCGTGCCATGAACGAAGTGTAGCGTTTTTGATTGCTACACTCGCTGTAGTTTCAATCTTTGATGGTTGTATTGTTCTGAACAACATTTGGAACAAACTTTTTGTGCGAACTCCCACTGCAACAATGTTTCCATCTTTCAGCAATTTGCAACCTTCGTTGTTCATGTTCAATTGATGCCCGCGATCTGTCACCTTTCCCGATGAAAACAAATTTTTCTTCAGCTCCGGCACGAACAAGACTCCCATGACTCGTTTGCGAATCCATTCATCTCCATTAAAAGCAAAATTGTTGATATCGCCTTTGCCCAGAGCCATTATCTTGTCACCATTACCAACTGTAATTGGTTCAGCTATTTCCGTATAGTTTTCGAACCATTCTCGGCGATGACTCATGTGATCAGTTGCACCTGAGTCCAAAATCCAAGTATCTTGGTCTCTATTTGTTGTTTTGTAACAAATAAAAGCATCATTTGAATTTTCTTCTTTTCTCCCGTTGAAGTTAGTCTTCTTTTCCGAGCATTCCCTTTTCCAGTGGCCCTTTTTCCCACATTTGAAGCATTTGCCTTTCGGTTTGTCATTTTTATCTGTCGCTTTGTTATTATTCCATGAATTTCCTTTCTTGTAATTATTGATTTGTTTCTTCGAGAAGATTCTCTTAGCCATTAGCGCCTCTACTTCTTCAACTTGACCCTGCGACTTCAAACGAAGTTCTTCTGCCATCAAACGAGCCCGCAAATTTGCCAAAGTTTGACTATCTGCGTTTGCAGATTCCCATGCACTATGGAAATGATTAAACTCGGACGGTAGTGACATTAAAATCTTCGAAATTACCATGGACTCAGAAATAATTTCTTTTTGATCACGTAATTGCTGCACTATTTCCATTAATTTTGATAAAAATGTCGCAATGTCATCTTCCGGTTGTTTTGTGTAGCCATAATATTTTTGTTGTAAAAATAAAATATTTGCCTTTGATGTTTGCTCATACGTACTTTTGAGCGTCTCCCACATCTCTTAAGCTGTTTCACAATTCATAATCTGCAGTAATGCCTGTTTCATACAAGTCGTCGAAATTGCTCGTCTGGCCATAGCATCCGCCTTCTTCCAAGTCACAATTTCCTTCGCATAATTTGTACATTCAGATGTCGGTTTGACGTTTGTTCCATCGACGTAGTCAAAAAGATCGTTAGCTTCTAAAATCTGACGCATTTGAAACTTCCATGTTAGCCAGTTGCTGCCGCTTTCCAGCTTTTCAATATTAACGCGATCGCCTTCCATTTATTTTGTCTTTTAATAATTATCGGCTTCAAAACTTCAAAAACAAATTGCTTTCCAATTTTCTTTTTTTGAGTTCACAAATAATTCTTGCACAAAATAAATAACGATATTTACTGCAGTTAATCTTCCTTTACAATTTCACGTAATCTGGGCCCATAACCTTTTGGATTATTGTGATTATATGAAAATGAAAAACTAGTACTGGAATGATCTTTTAATGTAAAAATGACAACTATATAACTGTCTTATTTTACAACATGAAAATATAAGTGAATGTTACAAACTTAAACAAAACAATACCTGCAGACAACGCTTTACTAAATTCAATATATCATTTTTAACTGATTTTTATTAGTTGTTTTCAAGTAAAAAAAGCATAGCACTCGTGAACAAAGCTCGTAGAACAATCATACCAAACAATAGCGGTAAATATCGACTAAACTCCCTTTTTGTTTAGCCCACATTTATCCAGTCACTGCGTCAATCGATCAATGTGACAGTAGATTTGTGTTATCTGTGTCTGTCTTGCCAGATATCTATCTGCCGTTGCTCATGTCCCCTTTCACGTCATTGCCCCTACCCGATTTTTTTTTCTCGTCTTCTGGCTTTTCTCCTGCATTGAGCGCCCTATGACTTGAGAAAATTTATTGGGAGATGTTGAGGAAAAGATAAAAAATAATTAATTTTCAGTTGGCTTGCCAAATTAACGTCAAAAATGTTTATAGATGATTTTTGTAATTAAATTTAAGACGAGTTTCTCACAAAACCGATTAAATTCATTTGTTTTGCAGAACTGCATTTTTAAATTTGACATATATGGAACATATTCGCATCTTCATTCATATAACCCAGCGATTCAAAAGACAGACAAGTAACCAGTAAATCAGACGACCACATCTTTAATGGGGAGGAATGATAATAAATAATAAAATAACCATAAAAAGTATTCAAACTGCCTCTAAAAGTATCCAGAGCTTCATCAACAGACTGTAATCCTGGCAATACATTGAGTATTAAGCTTTGTAGGAACTGGCAGTACTGGAATATTAACAGTTTTCATGACCTTGAAGTGGAGTTCTTCCGGAAAACGCAAGACTGTACAGTACAATCACTATGTTAGCATGACCCCATAGCTCTGTCCTTACAGAAAGTTTTTTTATTTTAATTTTCGAAGTAGAAACTTCTTGAAAATGTTATCATCGTCTCCCCTTTATGCGGTGCTTCGTAGCCTCTCCACAATTGTTTACCAAGAGTTGTACCTATGTGTGCCTGACTAGAAACTTCAGTTCTAAGCGTGTTTCAAATTTTTCTGTCCCAAGATTTATACACAAACCACAAAAGATCAAATAACAAAATTTTTTCAAAATTATTTTAATGTATAAGCTCATGGACAAAATTAAAATTCTGCTTAATTTTGATTTAGAATAACGCTTTTAATTTTCAACCGATTCAAAATTTTTTTGGCACATTGTAGAAAATTCATTGAAATTATCACAAAAATTTTGAATTTATGTTAAAATAAACTTGAAAATTTATTATACCAAGTGGAATGAAACTACACATTTTTTCCTTGCAAATGACTAGAAAGACTAATTAATTCTCGATATTTTGTTTTTTAAATTATTCCAATATTTTTCTCTTCACAAAATATACAATTTCTTAAAGAAAACTCTACTGTTTCCTTGAATTTTCTGTTCACTCGACTGATGGTTGAAGTACTTTCCCAACAAGTTGACTACATAACGCATAATTCTTGCCTCTTGAATCAAAGTTGTAGCCCTTACACATTCGTCGTTGGTTAAATTATGTGCCCTATTCATAATACCTGGAACTATAACATACTGCTTTATTTGCTTATCAATCCAAAAACTGGAATAACACTCTCAAACCACACCTTCCTTGCTTTAATATTCACACAATAAAAGAAATATTACATTCTTTTCTTTGTCAAAATTGACACCAACCACCTGTGATTTGTAAAGAGTTGACTATGAGTTTAACTTGAATTATAAAAATTTGTATTTTTTGTAAAAAGAAATATAGTGGAATGAATCAAAAAACAAAATATCGAGAATTAATTAGTCTTTCTAATAATTTGTAAAGAAAAACTTACGATACATATATATTGTTTCATTCCACCCGGTATAATAAATTGTCAAATTTATTTTTACGAAAATTCAAAATTCTTGTAATAATTTCAATGAATTTTCTACAATGCCCCAAAAAAAAATCATTTCAATCGGTTGAAAATTAAAAGAGTTAAATAAAAAATAATCAAAATTTTTTGTGTTGCGTTAATTTTGTCCAGTTATTGACAATGGAATTGTTTTTTTTAGGCTCATCTTGTGCCGTTCAATGAAACTGCAGGCATATTTCCAGATGGTGAAAAATTAGTTTTGAGAAATATCCGGCAGGAGTTAGCTGGACATTACGCATGCTCAGCAATCAACGTAGAAGGAGAAACGTATAGTTCGCCGTTCGAACTGGATGTTCAATGTAAGAAAATTTTTAATTCATTTTGACATGAAAAATACACATTAAAAAAGTTGGATAAGTGAATTTTTCATTGAAATGTTAACAATAGCACCCTACAATGATAAATAATGTCCGATTTAAATAACAGCATTTAATTATAGGTAACGATTTTGGTGAGTTGGTCCATCCGGCACTTCAATGCCACAAAATATATGCTCTGCTGTTTTATAATCTTAAGGACAAAAATGGCACGTCGGATCTTCCAACAACCTGTTAGAGAATTAGTATCATTCTTTGTAGGATGTAAAATGGTCCTCTAATGATCCAGTCCTGGTAAATCTTACAACAAGTCCAAAATTCGTCCTGCAAATGCAAATGGCAGGTTCTCTTCCAAATAAATTAGTTCTGGTACCCTCCCTTGCAAAGAATTTTGTCTTTTCATTGCATTTCATATCCTTAATGGCCAGGGATCCAGATCAGAGACAATTTGTGAAATGTTCCCATTGAGAAGATTCTTCTTTTGCTGTTGGATACCATCTTCGACGTTACTTGGAAATTGCAGAATGCTTTTTAAGTCAGCCTGCCCTCCGCGGAAGATTCTCTGGTAATATTGGAGAAATCAATATCAATTTTAGATTAATTAAACATCATTTCGATATACATGGTCAGAGATCTAACCTTTTAGTACATAGAGCAAGATACTACTACAAAAATAATCTATTAGCATTGTCGAAGGTAATACATAATTCAACAACCCTTCTATAAATAAACAGCACCCTCAACGCAATTGCATTCTAATCACGAATATTGATAACTGTAAATAGGATTGTATCTAGATATATTCCTGTATCAATATTGAGTTATCAAGGTGTTTGTCTGCTACTAATCATCTCTACATACTGGGATAACTGCTTAACATTCAACTTAAATTGAAAAAAAAAATTCATTTTGTTAATACCCAGAGACTAAAAAAAACATATACAC
Organism: Lochmaea crataegi; assembly: GCA_947563755.1. NCBI lineage: Eukaryota > Metazoa > Arthropoda > Insecta > Coleoptera > Chrysomelidae > Lochmaea > Lochmaea crataegi. The sequence continues at coordinate 30,118,276 of OX387428.1, read as the reverse complement.
TGTGAACGCGAAACTATAGCTTTATATTGTTATTTGAAGCACTTACACTGATATTTAAGGCACAAACGTATATGTAGGTGATTGATGTAACATCTAGAATACACTGCCAGTTAGGGACAGTTTTAAGCCTGGAGTGGTTTGATTTATTTGATCCAGTGAGATTTTCCTGTCAAGTTTTGGGATCTACGAATAAATGTCTTTAGCCTATCAGGTTATTATTACAGTGTAGAAATTTCTTATCGAAGCAGTTAATCTTTATTGTTTACTTGTCGGGAATTTGGATTATTTTCTTTGTGCGGCAGAAAAAGTTTCTCGAGAATTAATTAAGAGTGAAAGATATTTCTCCCTTATACTTACTATTTATCAGTAAAACGAAGTAGAAGAAAAAAATGTGGTTTGGAACGTAATACGTTGCGGTTGCTACAAATCTTTTACTTTATTACAGTAAATTCCCGGAAAAGAGAAATTAACCTTAACTTCGAACAAGGAATAGAACAGGATTTTTCAAGGAGGATATATATAGATATATAAAACACTGAATTTTATGAGAATCGTTTGAAAGCCACAAAATCAGCTTAAGAATTTTTTTTTATTCGCTTTCGATCGTAAAGTTGGCACTTGAATATAATTTTATTAATTATAAGATTTATTAGCGATTGTTTTTAAAATCACGTGCCGTGTTTTGGTGTACACTTACCATTTGCTTACCATTTGCTCGGCCGCGACTTCGATTGAAGAGTAAATTGGATAGGTATTAATAAAATAGGGTAATTTTCAACAATGCTCAAGTTTGTTTGCCTTAAGCTCCGTATAAAATCCAAACATCGTTTTATATAATCGATGTTTCTCCTGCATAAATAAATCGAACATAAGTCCTAATGAATGTGTCGTACATTTATTATTGGAGAGGATATTGTGGCAAGGAATGCAATCCAACGATTTAATTTAAAGTCTGATATCGTGTTTCATACAACCTGTATTTAAACTGAAGGTTTCAATATCTATAGCCAATCGCAATTATTTGAATAGGTACACACTCAGACACACGTTCTAGATGAGCCCGTCCATCTCTCTCACCGAGATACATCTCTCCGGGGAGGACTTCCACCACACCCTCCATCTTATCCGTTGGGTCTCATCGTCGTCGTTCGCGTTTTCCACGTACAGCTCGTCCCTAGCCAAATGGCTGCTGGATGGGGTCGAGCTGTCTTCTCCTTGGGCGTGTAATCACGGTGGTTGTTTCTTCGGAGGTCTTCTAACTTGCTTTTGTCTTCCGTTGTGTGTTTTTTTGCTGCCTCTGTAAGGGGCAAATCCTTAACCGACAAACTGCGACTAAAGACGACCTTAGAGAGTGGATCCTTTTGTTTTTTCTTGAGATTTCTTACAAGTGACTTAGTCCATTAGCTGAGATAATAGCTTTATTACCTGCTCCAGAATCTGTTGCTTCGTCGGTGTGGTCGTCGTCGTTGTCTCCTTGGATGTCGCTTGGGCGGAGCCAACTCCTTCCTTTTGGGGCTGGTTTCCTCATCGTCCTGTCGATTGGGGGCTGTGGGCATCCCTTATAGTCTGCTAGGTGTTCTCCCCGGCAGTTTGCGCAGATGGATGGCTTGTTCCTTGGTCTACTGCACTCGTTGGAGCGGTGTGGTCCTCCGCACTTGACACACTTGGTGTTTACTCTGCACGTCGTCTGTCCGTGGAGGTATCCTTGGTAGTTGTAACACTGCGTCGGTCCATTTCCTCTCTTCTGGTCTTCCCGTCTTATCCTCACTTGTTGAATGTATTGGATTTTTATTACCTTGTCTTTTCCTTCCACATCTAATTCCACCATGTAGATGGGTAGTGGTCTTCTTCCATCGAATCTGGAGCAGATTTGGCTTATTTTCCCGATTCGGACTCCTTCCTTTTCTATTTCTTCTTTTAGCTCTTCTAGGTCTTCGCAGTTTGTCAGTCCTTTGATGACAATTCTTTCTTTTTTTTCTTCGCGTGGTGTGTAGGTGTACCATTCCACTTCCGTTCTCTCTTCATTCAGGTATCTTGTTAGGTTCCTGTAATCTTCTGGTCCTTCGCAGGGGATTTTTACTCCGAGTCTCGGATGTTGATGAACCTCGTTTTTATCCCTAGCCAGTATTTGTCTGTCCTTACGGAGCCCCAATGGAGGGTGCTCCATAGGATGACGGGCGGTGGTCGGTGTGTCTTCTTTTTTTCTCTGATGGCTTCGTCCATCATTTCTTCAACTTGCTTCCGTGCGGCGGCTTCCATCTTCTATTGTTTTTGGATCTTTTTGATGGATACCCGTGAAGTCCATCTAATTGTTCTCGTTGTCCTCGTTCCGGGGCGATTCCGTCCTTTGTGACTTTCTGTGAAATTTTTCAGATCGGCTTCGGTTTTTTCTGTTCTCTTGTATGACCTCCATTGTTTTTGCCATATTTTGCTTGGCAATCCTTAGTCCCGTCATTTCTTCTTCCAACCACTTGATGGTTCCCTTCAGCTCTTCTGCTTCCTTTTTTGCTTTAATGGCTTCCTTTTTTGCTTTATCGACTTCAACTCTGAGATCTTGCAGGAGGATACTTTCTTGTAGGTACCTTCTCCATCAATTCCATATTTTTTTCCGTGTAATCGTCTTCGCTGTCTGTTTTCGGCTTCTTTTCCTCTCTACGCTAGCCCGTCGTGCCTTTCTACCTCTTCGTTCTTCGTCGGATGCTGTTGCATTTTGCCATCTTCTTCCTTGTTTGCTGCTAGCTGGGCTGCTAGCGTGGCTGTCGTTTCTTCTCGGCATCTCGGAAAATCAACCTCCGTCCGATCGCTTTCTCAGAATCCGCTTCGCTTGCTTTTGAGTATCTAAGACAAGTCCTATCTACTCGGCTGCTCGCTGTCGACTAACTTTGTTTGTTCCATATGTTTGTTTCGTAAATAGATAAAATCTCCATCATTACTTAAAATCTGTATCCGTTTTACTGTCGATTTTGACTTTCTTAGCATTTTAAAGCGGCGGGCGTAATTTCGACAACAAAAACCTTTCTTTACTTGTTCAACCGAAAGGGTTTGATAACCCACTATGAATTTTCGACACTAGAAGTATTGCTACTTGAACTATTTTATAGTCACCTACATTTTTCCCGTTATCTACTAAAATGTAATTGAAATCAGTAGGAAATTCTATTCAAAAGTCTCAGTCAGCTCAAATAACTAGATTAGATTTTATTAAATGTTCAACACTGTATTCTTTCTTCAATCATCTTCCTTTCAATTCTCGATAAATTAACCAATATGATTAACATAAACTTAAGCTATTAGTGTCGAAAGTACCTAAAGGATTATAGTTTACGGACCACTTGGTGTCGAAAATACATCCGCCCTTTTAAAGAGTACTTTTTTAAATTCATCTTGGACAAAAAATGGCGGTATGTTAAAATTAAAAATCTCAGTTTTTATATAAAAAAAAACGATAAAATTGGTAAAAATCGACAAAGAGGGTAACATCTATTGATGTACTTTGGAACGTTAATAGCGGTGAACAACAAAAGCAAATATTTTGTTTTGGTTTGTGGTGTTTATCCTCCTCATTTGACGTCAAATTCTTTTAAGGTTCTTAGGTTCTACACAATGGAACACAAACGTATTTAGCTATTATAAGTGATAAAAATCATGGAATTTTATCCAATTCCTACGTCGTAAAGTGGATATTTTTTGCAGTGTCACTGTAATTGAGGGCAAAAGTCAACATAGAAAAGTCGCCGTGTCCAGTTTGACTCTAATGTTACCGAAAGAAAAGATTTGTGAAATTATAACGAAATACCAGGAATATTTTTATATAGATGTCAAAGATAATCGTTTAATACTATTATAACGCCATACAAAGTTTTAGAAAAATATTTCTCAAAGAAGAGACCATTCACTAAGAAACAACAACTACTTCTAGGGCTATATGCCCTAATAGACTAATAGACATTGAATTACACTTCTGAGTTGAACGGGGTTGGTATATCTTCAAGATATAACCAACCATTCCGGTTTGTAATTAGAAGGCACAGCGTCACTTGCAGACCGGTTTCGGCGTATTTGCTCCTCATCAGTACAATATAGATGTCATCGGTCCAGAAGCCTTGAGAGCATAATCCTGGACTGGAGACAACGCTGAAACTACATCAATACATTAACCTCAGTAAAGTGAATGTTAAGAATATAGCACCGACATCCCCACATCTAACCACAATACTCCAATGTTTTTTGACTGCCACGGTGGGTATGCTGAGTAAATTTTACATGAATTTAGAAGTACCCTGTATTTCTTGATGAATTATTTGTGTTTCAAATCTTCACATAAAATTACAAACTGTTCAAAAGTGAGCCACTGCGTTATTCTAAGATACAACATAAGTTAACGTCTCGAAAAATAACTAACTGTCAAAACCCACAATCTTCTCATCCAGTTCGTATCACTGTGAAATCCTCTTCGAGAAAAACACCAAAGAAAACAATCGGATTTTTCCACCAATCCATATACTTCGTATTTTTCAACGAGTTACCTCGCGATACGCCATTTAAAAAACCCTAGTCGGCTAACAAAAGAGCATTCAAACACTTTACAGCGTAGAATAATGTGTCAATCAAGCATCGAGATCGGAAAACCATCAGCATGAATACAATAATTTTCCAATTGAGATGGTCCTCACGTTGACTATGGTAATTTATTTGTTTGCGGAACTCGTTCAATCGTAAAATTGTTTCAATATATTGGGAATATTTCAGTACAGTGTCCACTTCCACTACGTTTAAAGTTTTCTGTACAACTAAATAAAAACATTTGAATGACACTCGGTTTTATAGTAAAATTGGGTGAATTAGTTTCTCAATCCTATTTTTGGTATGTAAAAATATGTGCTTGGAGCCAATCAAGTGTGATGCTTCACATTTCTATACCAGTCAAAAATGTCAGTAATGTCAAGCGGTAAATAATGATCTTGTCTACCAGAGCTGTCCAATATAAGATCTCAGTATATGCGGACCGGCGAGCAAACCTCTAAGAGTGTAAATTACCCTCAAATACGAAGAACGGACAATTTTCATACGAACAATGAATTATGAATAAAGGAACCTGTTACGCCACTGGCGACGGATATAATATACCTGGGGTTTTCCCAAGCTTTTGGAGTGTTTGGTTTCTGGCCCAGACACTCCTATCCCAGTTCCTTCAATTGCTTTTGAGCCGTATGTGTACCATTGAATGGCATTCTTTCCCACTCCTTCTTGTTGCTTTATCATACCATCTTGTGGCTTGTTCTAGATTTGTTTGATAGGTTTGATCGAAATGTGCCTTTTGGTCACACTCACTACTTTAACCTCCACTCAGTGATTATGTAATTGAAAAATGAGTCAGCACATAATTAAAATTTTATTTCCATTTAAATATGGAAGTCACAGTTGAGTTTTCTCCTGTTGTTCTCAAATGGCTACAAAAACAGATTCCACTGTCGTTGTCGACTTTTTTCGAACAAAAAATAATGAGGATGCTACTCAAATTTTTCCTGCCTTCGTTCGTGTTTTCAAGATATCCGAAAATTAATTACGCTCCATACAAAGTAAGTGATTCCACCTGAAATTCGCTCACAACCAAATTGTTGTTTGATACAAAACATTCATGGAGTTTTATATTAATTAATTGTCCAATGCACCAAAGATCAAAACTACATTGAACTGCTTATTAAATAATATTTTTATCCCCGACGAAAATTTTGTGTTATATTTTTCAAATTTTTCGTGATTAGACTACCTACTGCTGACTGGCCTGAAATATTTTGATTAATTTATGAACCAATAAAATTGGATGCAGTGATTAATCATATCGAAGTGTACACTTTAAAAGGAGATTAGAGATTCAAATGATTTATTTAACGATTTACCAATTTGAAAAATAATGGACGATTTTATAATACTTGAACAAGACTAATTGCTATAGTTGGGAAATAAATGTTTGCTACAAAGACGTTTAACCTTTTATGCGGCACTAAATTCACCCGTACACCATATTCGTTCATTTTATGTTTATTTACTCTTATTTAGTACACGAGAAATCGATAAAAAATGAAACCCAATTTTAATTGTAGAGGAAGTATGTAATTTTTGGTTTAATCCAGTTTCAATTTTGCTATCGCTAAATAGGAATTCACTACTGATATACTCTTGGTACTTGTAATGGAGTATTAGTTGGTATTCGCTGGTTTTAATTACATCTCGATATTATTATTATTTTACCCTCTAGTCCTGACACTAGAAATTACCTGATTCTTCTCAAAACACAGTATCACATTGTGTTCATTTGAAAAGGACCCACCCTTAATATTCCAAAAATGGGACATATTAGAAGGAAATGCCGAAACACGTCAACTTTTAACTTGAGGGGGACACTTTTTGGCGCTAATGTCATTAACGTCAGATTCACCCCCTCCAACCTAGAGATACCCCTCACATTTTTTCAAATAGCATTAGGTATCAAGTCACACCTCATTTAAAAGGTCTGGTAAATCTCTATTCACTCATTTTGTTTTGCCTTTGATACCAGCCTTTCATTGTTATTTAATCGTTGTTTAAAATTGGCTCTCTTTCAATTTTTCTTATGCCCCCGTATTGTGTTATGATAGAAAGACTCTTCAAATAATAAAAAAATTACAAATAGTAAAAAGACAACTGTTAACAAGAAAAAACTGCTATTTAATCATGTGTTCAAAGTGATCACCGTTAACATTCAGGCAATAAAAGTTGAAAAAGAGCCAATTTTAAACAACGATTGAATAACAATGTAAGGCTGTTGTCAAAGGCAAAACAAAATGATTGAATAGAGATTTACCAGACCTTTTAAATGAGGTGTGACTTGATACCTAATGCCATTTGAAAAAATGTGAGGGGTATCTCTAGGTTGGAGGGGGTGAATCTGACGTTAATGACGTTAGCGCCAAAAAGTGTCCCCCTCAAGTTAAAAGTTGACGTGTTTCGGAATTTCCTTCTAATATGTCCCATTTTTGAAATATTAAGGGTGGGTCCTTTTCAAATGAACACAGTGTATATCTCCAAGCCAGCATAGCTTTTACTTTGAGCTCCCCGTCACCCTTAAAACGTTTCATTTATATTCGAAGGCATCACGGAGGTTTTCCTAACGGGTTAAGTCTTATTTGTCAAAAGTTATAATTGACCTACTTATTGATCAAGAGAAATATGTGTGGTTGCATGTATTTGGATAAATATATTTCAATTGTCTTGATCTCACCTGAAACCCTCTAAATTTACTTCACGATTTGCCTGTTAAGAGCAGGAAAGTTTTATGCGGTAATTTTAACATTGACTTTGCTAATGATTGTGCCACTCAGAAGTCTATAGTAAATATTTTTAAGTAATTTCATCTAAATATGCACGTGGATTCACCAACTTGAAATACTAAAACAACTTCTTCAGTTTCAGATTACATAGTCTCCGACTTTCTACCCCCTGATGTGAATCACTCAGTAATTAACTCAGGTCTCTCTAACCATGAAGCAGTTTTCGCCGAATTTGTGTTACATCGTATGTTACATGAGGATCTTTTCTCAACAAAACTTTGCCAAGTTTCATAACTTATGTCAAGTAACTGATTAGGTTGATCTTTCTGAAGATATTAACTCTAAATTTTTGGACTTTCTTAACAAAATTATCAATTGTTTCGATACATCATTTCATCTTCGCTCTTGTAAAACTAAAAATCACAAATAATGGTCTACCAAAGGAATACGTACTCCATCTAAGAATATGAGATCACTCATATACATTGAAAAATTCTCAGATAATCCTCATATAATCAATTATATCAATAGCTATAAAATATTGCACCGGAAAACTATCAAATCTATTAAAGAAAACTATTATAACTATCACATCTCTAGTGGTAAAAATTCCTCCGGAGAAACTTGGTCTATTATCATTGATTTAAGCAACAAAACTCGTTTATCAAACTTCATTGACCTTGACCCGTACGAATTTAACAATTATTTAGTAAATGTTAGTAAGAGTATTAGCTCTGAAATATCTCCAAGTCAGGATGCTCTTTCTTTCCTCGTTCCTTCTAAAAGAATAACTAATAGTTTCTTCCTTAGACCTGTAGATTAATTTGAACTAATGCAAACCTTTCTCAGGATTCAAAACAAAATATTCTGTGGCAATGATGGGTTATCAGCCCAATTATTTTTAAGATGTGGTGATTAACGTTTTATGTTTTCTAATCAATGAATCTTTAACAAGTATTTTTTTTTAATTTCGTCATATCCAATATAATGAACAATGTAAAAACATTTTTTACTGTAAAAAATATATTATGGGTAAGCAAAAGTATACTTCAGGTCTTTTACCGGCAACCGTCACTGCATCATTTCCTCAACTTTCCAATTTATAATTTTGTAGTTAGCGAGGAAGTTCGGTTACTTTTGAATCACGGAGAAACGTTTTACTCATTTTCCCGCATCACTACTACTATTGATTCGCAATATCCAACTTCAAACTTCTATGTGACGTTGAATTTCAATAATAATAATCTACTCAACCTATATTTTATACACTTGCACTTTATAACTTAAATAGAAGAAAAACTGGCTTCAAATTTGTTGGGTGGTTCGCTATAATTTTTCCGTTGATGTATTTTCGGATAGGAATTTAAAAATGTAAGAGTTTCTTCATTCCAATTTTGCTTATCCCGTTCCATATCCAGCAAGCCGACCCATGTGATAATTGCTGAACTTTCTGATCTGTAGCACAAAATGAAGGTAATGAGAGACGATATATCGATTTCGATCAAAATATTCCAAACATTGTCCAAAATCATCCAAACATTATCCAAAATCATCCAAACATTATCCAAAATCATCCAAAGATTAGTAAGAAAAGAAAAGGTCAAGCCACTGAGGTTCCTCAGTCAACTATTTGGCGAAGGTTTAAATAAAATATCTACATTCGTACCATTTACAACAATTTCAGAGGCTACTATTTTTTTTTCGGGTCGAGATGGGAAACTCATGTTCGAATGGGTGCAGGACCCAAACAGTGCTGGACTCATCCCCAAGGGGATGCCTACCAACCTTCCTCAAACTCGCCGTTACCCCTGCCTCGGAATCACTACCCTAGCATACTTCGAGACGGGTGGTGGTCCATCGCACCCTCTCCGCTCACACCGTCGTCTTTTCCCTAACTATCACTCCTACCCTACCTATCATGCCATATCGAGTCCTACTTTCCCCCTAACAATGCTCTCTACTAAGCCACTCACCTCCATCCATTCCTTCTCCCCCCTCAACATTATCTCCACCATGTTCCTAAAATACACCGCCTCCCCTAGTTTCCTCTCCAACTTCTTCAGCACGTCCTTGTTCCTCCAGCATCTAAGCACATGCCCCACATCATCCTCCACTTCACACCTCTCGCACACTCCAGTCTCTCTTTTCCCCATCTTGTGGAGGTACCCTACTCTCGACACATGTCCAGTGAACACATGTATCAAGAAGTAGTTCACCTCCCCGAATTTCCGGTCCATCCAATCTCTCCTATTTCCAATCGATCCTTTTAGCGCGGACTCCTACTCCTCCCACCTTCTCTCCATTTCCTCCTCCATCAAATCCTGTACTTCCTCTCTGGTCGCACCCCTCCAACGTTTATTTCTGGTTCTAGCCATCACGTCCAATGGGTGCTGCCAGTCCACCCAGTTTCCTGTACCCCTGCACTACCCTCAGCAGTATCCCTTTGCACCCGCTTGAGCTATAGGAGGCTACAAGTAGGAGATAAAACTGCACCATTGGCTTTTAGTAGATGGGTATTACAAAATAGAATAATACACATGTTTATTTAGCGACTAAGCTCAATTGACCAGAGACGGTGTTGAATTTAAGGAATTGTCATACTTGGGCCGAACCATTCTTCAATGTTTGCTGTGTCACTATTAACAACCGATCAATTGGTTCCCATATACTACCACGTCTACTAACGGGTAAAGAGTATTTGGAGTTCCTGTAAAATATTTCACCCATATTGCTGGATGATGCAGGAGTTGATGTTGGAAGCATGCACTTCCAGCATGATGGGGCTTCACCCCATTGCAAAATAAAAGTGAGAGAGTTTTCAAAAGACAACTTCCCAAATCATTGGATCGACAGAGGAGGACCTCACAACTCGCCTGCAAGAGCGCCCGATTTTAATCCAGTGGATAACCATGTTTGGGGTTATTTAAAATCAAAAGTTCATTCAACTGAAGTGAGGACCTTCTACGGAGAATTGAAGATGCATGCAGTCAACTGAAAAATTAGCAAGTTACAATAAGAAGGTGAATTACAAATCTTACTTCAAGAGCTCAAAAATATATTAAGCAGAATTAAGAGTTGTCCATTCATTCATTTATTTGGGTTGTGCTCAATAGCCCTGGCACTTGAACTGAATTTTTGAACCATTTCAAATATTATCAACTTTCATTCCAGAAGCTTCGTGTCTTCTATAAAGACCACTAGTTTGACTGGAGGGATTTTCAGTAGTTGTAATGGTTGTTTTAATTCCTCTCCAGAGTGCTTCCGTCTAAGAACTTGTAAGTTCTCGTAGAAGCAAAGTATGTGAGTAGGTTGTAACATGTCTATCGACCTGTTTCGACTTTCAAATTTATATCGCAAATCTTTCTCTTATTCCCGCTCGTCGTTTCATCATTCACCCCAATCTTCAACACTGACCATAAGACAATTGACATCTGCCAACGGTCGCTTCCATTTTTACAACGCCACGAGCGACACACCTTTTCGCTATCGACTTTCAGCGAGAAAAGATCTCCATTTTGATCGCTTTTATATCTTTCCTATCTAAATTGCTGTGGTAAGCACAGCAGCTAGTATACGGTTAACAGCTTGGATACCGTTAACAGCTAGTACACCGTTGACAGCTAGTATACGGTTGACAATTTGGAAACCGTTAACAGCTAGTATACCGTTGACAGCTAGTATACGGTTGATAGCAAGTATACCGTTGACAGCTAGGATACCGTTAACAGCTAGGATACCGTTAGCAGCTAAGGTACAGTTAATTGCTAGGCTACCTCAAAGATATCGCTAGTTCAAAGACACCTTCAAGATACCTCAAGATACCTCTCTGAAAACCACTGAGATACCTCCAGGTCCACTTATCTGCACACCCTTCCCGGAGAAGATATTTAAGATAAGTACCAGAAAAAGTACAGGCTTCATTTCATCTTTGTTTCGTTCCTGGCAGAAAAAAAATTATTGTTTCAACATCTTTTTTGATTTTTCATCCACCCGGCCATAACAGCTATAGGGGATCGTGTCCGGGATATCGGATATCGTAAGTTTTTAATTTTTTCAGTAAATATATTAATTTAATTTCTACAAGGTGTTTCTACCTTCTCACTTTAGTTTTCCTTTAGTTTAAATTTATTTTATTCTTTCGTCGGCGTCTAAAAGGTAGTGGCGCCCTAAAGCTTCTTATAGTCTGACAACCTCTAACGTACCTAGTGCAGCACTAACATGGAGTAGAGCCACCCATGAAAAGAGTGGCTCATGCCGGCATCTGTCTCGAGTGGCTACTCTAGCACCCAAGTCACGAACAACCGACGGGTACGGTTACAGGGTATTTCATCATCAAGTTCACATTTTCGGCACATAGGATCACTAACTTTGCCCACTTTGTGCAGATGTTTCCTCGGGGTGCAGTGTCCAGTCACCAGGTAGGTAACTGTCTTCAGATGTCTCTTGACAAGTTTCAACATCCTGGTTGACAGTTTCTTGTCTACCTTTTCAGTAAACTCTTTGTATGGAGGTGCCCTTGTGTCATTCTCCATTTGAGTTGGTGTTTCCTATCTAACCAGTAACCGATTTCCCCTCTTAAGCAATCTTTTGCGATTCCACAAAACGGTTCCGGACCTATGAAGTCTCCTTTAGAGCCTTCTTTAGCTAACTGTTATAAATGATGCTGTTAAAATTCTCTTACAATGGGCCGAGCCATATGCTGCATTTAAAATGTAATAATAGCAGGTCTATATTGCAGTAAAAATATTTTCATAGACCGCAGGAAGATTTTTCCACACTGTATAACATTTGGCATTACATCATACCAAAAATATTTTAGAAACGTCTGTAATAAGGAAGAGAATCAACCTCATCAACTCACTCATTACAATTTTTTTCTCATTTTTCCATTAATTATATTGATGTATTCGAACGCTTGTGTTTTTTCAGTGTTTCAAAAAGAAATTATTTCAAATAAATGTTGAACCTGTAAGTAAACCTTTTTCAGCGGGACTAAATTTTATTCAATCAGATAAAATGCATGCATACTGGTATGAACATTAAAGTCTATTTGCGTCCTCGAAATGTACTACTTCACATTCAACACAAGATGGTGGCCGATAAGGCAAACACAATCAAGCAAACATCAGTAATTAACCAAATAACAACGGTCTGTAATTGTTTTAATGCGTGCTTCTAGTCCACCACTCGCTATTGGGAATTGTTTAGCGATAATTTCTGCGGTGTTTAGTTTGTGTTAAATGAACTAGTAAAGATGGCATTACTGAAATAATTTGATTTGACTCTACCTAAATACATTTAGCGGCTCAATTTCTGAATCAACTTTATACTAGAAGTCGAATTAGATTTTCTATTTGGTTGATTTGACTTTTTTTGTCTCCAATAAAATATGAGCACGTCGAAAAAAATACCTAACAAAAGATAACAATTAATTAAGATTAGATTGTAATAGGACAATTAATGTTAGTGTTCTTTTCGTTAATGAATAGTCATCTACACAAGAATATTATTATTATTATCGATACCGCTCTATGTAAGCTATATACAGATACATTCAAATAAAAACGGAACATAGGGTTTTAGTGTATTGTCCGATCTAAATAGTCCACCAACAAAACATTTCTATAAGTTCACTTCAATGAATATCAAGTATTGATCTGGACAGCTGGATTCAGAATCACTGTAGAAAAGCCCGCCCTTTCACCTACCAAAATTTGTTAGTTATGTGCGAGGTGTGTCCGAAGTGCGACCTGCGATTTAGTATTGAATAATTATTTGATGGGGTTAGTAAACATTTTTTGGCCATAAAATAAAAATAAATTCGTAAATAAAACAAAATAGGATTCTTTAAATTGAAACAAAATTATGGGCTTGAACACACACCGATCGACTGACTGTCTGACGCTAATTAAGGACCGCCCACAGTTGAGAATAGGGAGTGGTGGGAATTGTACGATATGTTATAGGTGTCCAAATAAACGATTGTAATAATCGTGTTTTTAATCTGTTGAAGCTGGATGTTGGTCGACTAGTTCAAAAGCAGATCTGGTACAATGCTTAAAATCCCTATGTTCTGTTTTTGTTTGAATGTATCTGTATAATATGAATTTTCCAATGCAAAAATGGTTATTTTTCAAACTTATTCAGTGAATTGCCAAGCGTGTAAACTCGACTAGTTTATTCTATCACCAAACCCACGTTGAACCAATCTCCTTAAAGCAAACGATAGGAATCGCAAATCTGGGTTTGATCATCTCGGAGTATAAACCCATCCCAAGCAGTTGAGCATGTCAACATTGTATACCGGGTGGACCAATAAGCCGACCTCTCAGCTCTATATTAGGAAATACCCATCTCAAAACGTCAGGGAAAAAAAATTGCTTTGTTAAAGTGACCGGGAGAAATCTCTAGAAATAGCTTACAAGTCTCTATCCTGACCACTAGAGGGTTTATTCTATAAAAAAAAGTTCTCTAGGAAATATAGGGTAAAGTCGGGTGAGATAGCCAGCCGGGAGAGATCACCAACAGCTAAATCTCCATAACGCGTCGTACGATGGCGCTGGCCTCATCAGCTATCGACCTCTATGTGTGAGCAGGGCCAATGTGTTTTCGACCACGTCTAGGTGACATTTGATCAGTCAGAAAATAAAAATACTATCGCGTCTTTGTAAAATTATTTAATAGTTTCTTACTGCCTACTAGGTACTGTGATTGTGTGAAAGTAAATTTATTGGTGATTTCAACGTATTAGGTGAGTATGATCTTTATTTTATAATTCTAACCTCCAAAACTTGTTAAAAGCATGTTTGTCACACCGCCCTTCTCTCCCTAGTATTCGGGAGAGGTGGCCACCAAATTGAAGGGATAGATTGCCATTCAATTTTTGCGTCTATTTCTTTACAGTTTGACGTCCATTCGAGTTTACTGCGGAAAAATGCCAACAAAGCATAACAGAAAGAACTCAAATCGTGGATACTATACTCAAGAAAATCTAAGGCTAGCAATAGAAGCTGTCAGAAACGGATCTTCTGTGAACGGAGCCTCAAAAAATTATGGTATTCCTAGGAAGACCCTTGAAAGGAAAGTAAAGGATAATGTTTCTATGACTGGTAAAATGGGACCAGACAGCATGTTGGGGAAAGCAAATGGAAATAAATTAGTGCTACATATTAAAAAGGCACAACAATACGGTTATCCTATGACGGTACCAGATGTTCGAAAGCTCGCCTATAATTTTGCTGAGAGTCTGCTACTCAATCATAAGTTCAATAAAGAAAAGCGAACTGCTGGTTTCGATTGGTTTAGGTCCTTCTTCAGAAGACATCCCGATTTGTCTATTCGAAAAGCTGAGAGTGTATAGGGCGAGGGCGAGGGAAGGCATGAATAGTGTAGATGTGGGAAATTATTTTACTCTCCTCCAATGAGCTTTTCGACAAACCTGGAAGCATATATAACGTCGATGAAATAGGCCTTCAATTGAATAACTGACCTGAGCATGTTGTAGCCAAAAAAAGGAACGAAAAATGTTGTTGCAGTGACATCAGGGGAAAAGGGTGAGACAATCTCGTGCATAGCTTGCTGTAATGTCGAGGGATTTTTTTTTACCGCCAGTCTGTATATTTAAAGGCAAGAATATAAAGAACGAGTTGACTGATCCAATGCCGCCTGGTTCATGTCTTAAAAATCAGCCTATATCACTGCAACAATTTTTTTGGAATGGTTTCAAAACCACTTCTTACCACGTAAAAACGAAGATAAGGCCCTATTAATTCTTGACGGGCATGCATCTCATTGTTCTTGCGATGAACTTCTAGAAACAGATGAAGCGTTTTGTTGTGCCTACCTCAGCATACCACGCATTATCTGCAACCACTCGATAGGAATTCTTTTCAGGTCCTTTAAAACCTTCTATCAAGCTTGCAGAGAATGGATGGAGAGTCACTCCGGAAGAAAACTAGGGCGGCTCCAATTTGGTGAACTTTTAACGAAAATCTGGGGAAAATGAGCGACCGCTGGAAAGGCATTGTCAGGCTTCAGAGCCACTAGAATATTTCCCTCGAACCCTGATTCCGTTCCCCATCATGCTTACTCTAATTCTGATCGAATAGTAAACCACGAAACAAGAGAAAGTCAGGGAACACCCATACAACATTCGAACTCTCAAGTGAAAAACGATGTATCAATACAAGAAGTGAGACTCCCGATTAATAGGATAGATGATGCAGATGCTCCCATGCATATACAGAACCTCGATGTATAACTCCAGTTGAGGGAACATCGTTCCAGATTTTACACCCGGGAAACTTTTAGACCATTCCTACACCCAAACTAGTCGTTGCTGCAAAAAAACGAGCAATGCATAATATGCATAATATGCCAGATGTGGTTTGATGAAAATTGCTGCTCTTTTCTAAACACTTGTTAATATTGTGGTAAGACCGCGTTCAATAAGAAGAAAAATTAATGTTAAGGAAGAATATTTTATTTCACCCTCATAAAAAGTTTATTATTTCAATGTTTTTCTAGTTTATTTTAGTTTTTATTTTGTGGCCATCTCTCCCTCAACCATATGGCCAACTAACCCCACTGAACTGGGATAGATGGCCACATAACACTTATATTTATAAATATTAAAACGAAAATTCTAAAAGTATTTTGACCCTATTCATTCACCTACCTGTTGGGATGATACTCAAGATGTTAAAATAAAAATATGTTATAATCCCAAACATTAAAAAAACTTGCAGGAGCAAACTTTGCAAAATGGTGGCCATCTCACCCTACTTTACCCTAATAGATGAAGCCATTACATCTACCATGGAACAAATTCCAATTATTTTGTATTTATATCTATTTCCAATTAAAACATCTGACAACTGGAACTGATTAAATTCGTAACAAAATGGCGCGAGCCGCATGTCGATAACTTTTGTAGAGCTTGAGATACAACAACAAACTCATAAACATACGTAATTAGTATTGGCTCACCCTATATTAAAACTTGAAAAAACAAAATGTATGAAAAAAAGATCACACACATTGAAACTTTGTTTAAATTCTGATCCAGAATTTTCCACACAAAAGCGTAATCTATCGCTGGTAATATTATATGGTATATAATAATTTCCAGTAATTTCAATCTAAATTCAGTATAATACCTTAAATTTTTGCGATCAGCTATAAATTATATAAAACGTCACCTTATTTTGACATAATAATACGCTCTCTATACAGCTTGATAAGTGTCAATCGTGGAATGAAGAAATTTAGGCATAGGGTTCGAATCCTGGTCGCGGCGATAATTTATGTTCATTGTATTGTGATATTTGTATATAAATAACCTTCAATGCAGGTCCTATTTATCCCTGTCATATGACCTGTCCATTATCCACACCTATTATCCACACCTGTTATCCACACCCATTATTAACTGGTGAATAATATACGTCATTATACTTGAAGAAGCACACGTGAAATGTAAACATTATCAAATAGTCGTGGACGAACATACTTATTACGTTGCGCCCTTTTCCAGGCGACTAAGAGATCAATTTGTAACATGTATATCGACCTGTTTCGATTTACAGAATAAATCCTTTTAATTAGCGCTCGTCGTCACTAGCCACTTCCAATTATAGTTCTGTGATCCCAAACTCTTCAACCCTGGCCGTAAGACAATTGACGTCTGCCAACGGACGCTTCCATTTTTTGCACAACGCCACGTGAAACACCCCTTTCTGTTATCGACCGCCTAAGGGGACAGATCATCTTTCGCTATCTTTCATATCTTAAGTACCTATCTTATGAATTTTGTTGTGGTAAGCACAGCCCCTAGGCTAGGATATAACCCAAGAATATAACCCTAGGTTAGGATATAACCCAAGAACATAACCCTAGGCTAGGATATAACCCTAGAATATAACCCCAAGAATATAACCCTAGGCTAGAATTTAACCCAAGAATATAGCCTAGGATACAACCCGATGATATAAAGCCAAGGATAGAACCCTAGGATACAGCCCTAGAACAGAACACATCAGTTCCGATCAAGACCTGACTTCTTCTCCAGGAAACCACTTCATCTAAGCTAAGTACCTATAAAAGTACAAATTCCGTTATTCATTTCCTGTGGCAGAATAAATTAAAAATTTGTTTTCAATTCTTTTTTTTATTAGAAATCCTCAACTATAAAAGTTGAGGGAGAAATCGCCCGGGGTGATTTTTAGTAACTTTTTTATTTTTTAACTTTCATTTAAATTTTACAAGGCGTTTCTACCTTTTCCGCCTTAGTTTTTTCTTTGTCTTTTCTATCGTCAAAAAGGTAGTGGCGCCCTCAACTTTTACAACCCTTTTGTTATCCTTGTGCAGCATAAACTTGGGGTCGAATCACCCTTGAGAGGAGTCTCTAGCCGGAGCCCTTCGAGCTGGTGCCCTGTGAAGTACAGACATTTACCGTTACAAATTGGCGCCCAACTAAAAGCACACATTTACCGTTACAAATTGAATTTAAAATATCCAAATAAATGGATTGGAGGGAGAAGTATATTTTGATGGCCAGCTATATCTCCAGACTTGACATATCTAGGCTTTTATTTATAAGGAAAATTGTATACCTGTGATAAATTGCGTTTTTTTGGATAAGGATGGAAAACAATTTGGGCAAATAAGTGGACATCAAATGATGTTGTATGTGATTTATTTTTCAGAAGTTTTGTTATTTTGACGTATAGTACAGGGTCGGTCAATATTAGTTACGCATGTTTAACCGTTTTTAGACAATAGATATTGACATGCATTCCACCATTTTGTTGCGAATTCAATCAGTTTCCGTTGTGATTTGAATTACTCAGGTACTGCCATTAAAAAATTCTCAACACAGACAAATTTCAATTTCCCGATTCTATGATAATTAAAACTAAATAAAAATGTTTCATTGAAGAAGTAATTGGTTCACCCACGCTCTTTCTTATGAAACTAATTCCGCTTAAATGAGTTGATGCATACAAAAATTATAGGTATTTATCCATAAAAGCATTCCCACTCTTCTTCAACCATGAATTGAGGAAAATTGAAGAAAACGAACTGAATCATATTTGAGCGAGATTTTTTCATCATCCAGTATAATTGGGTTTATTCCATGGAAACCTGACACCTTTCGTAATAAATGCAAAAATAAGCAACTAATCTGGACGAGAATTAAAAACCCGTTAGCACGTTAACAAAAGAGTACAAAAATAATGCTGCAGTTTCCCTAACAATAGAAGAAAGCCTTCTACAACTGACTAAATACATTTTGTACAACAACATTTGTGCTGCAGTAGTACATAGTTTGCTTTAAAGTGTAAATACGTTGTATAATCTTTCCTCGTGGCTGCGTACGTTATTATTCACTGAAAGCTCCCGCCAGCAAAATGTTTGCAATAGAAAATTCAACCTTATTCAATTAAACTTTTCTTAGACGTGTACACGTATTGATAGTATCAGCAAGTTAATGGAAGTTTCCTCCTTTAAAATGTGCCAAAGGGCATTATACTCCGAATGTACACCGAAAAAACTGATTGAAGTTCTTTTTATTGTTACAAAAATACTAAATTATGGGGTTTCTTCATAAAATGTTAACCCAATGATTATAATAAAAGCTTCAGATATTCATATTTCCGGAGCTTGCAAATAAAAGTATCGGCCCTTTTTTCGGTAGGCTCCTCACATTAACACTCTTGCCCGATTTCACCAACCATTTTCTAAAGTTAGGTAAACCTAAGTCGGGTTTAGGAATTCCTATATGCGATTTACGTTTCACCACGCGCTAAGTAATACATTAGAGTGATAATATTGGGTATTTCGTGCTGCTTGTCGAGCTGAATACAAACCGCTCAATCTCATAGGCTAAGAATGTACAATGGCCTTAAACTTTATGTTAGAGTAGACCAACCTGTCTCAACTTCCATTATATTTTTTGAGAAAAATGATTTGTTTAAGAGTCCCCTTAATCCCAAAGAGGGGTTTCCCAAAACCTCAAGTCACTTGGAGTGAAATTCATTGGGATAATGGGTTCTACGATCTGTTTTTTTTTGTTGAATATACTGTTTGGACCCTTACTTTGTGGAATCTACTCATATTAATGTTAAAATGAAACTTACTGTTTCTAATTAATTCCACTATTTAATGAAAAAATTATGAAAATTATGAAAGGATATTGATAATTATTTCGATATTGACATATCATCGTCAGAATGAATGAGAATGAATTGACCCTTACTTTGTGGAATCTACTCATATTAATGTTATAAATGAAACTAACTGTTTCTAATTAATTCCACTATTTAATGTTAGTTTCATTTATAACATTAATTTGTTTTTTTTTTTTGGCTATTTCACTGCGACCTTTCCATATTCATTGTGGTCATTTCGATCTAGATCACATTCTCCAGCCCGCCTCTTTTTAGGTAGGCAGTCAGCATCCAGACTGAACCTTTCATCCAGTTTCTTGCAAGTTGCTTCTTATCGCCTAGTACAAGAAACTAGGAATTCGCCAGACAGTCGCACTGGCATAGGATGTGCTCTACAGTTTCCTGTTGAAGGTCACAGAACCAGGACATGGCTTCGTCTGTCAACCCCTTCAATGATGGACAGTTTTGCCTCTCTCTGTCGTGGTGAGATTTCCTACCACCCCAAAGATATTTGTGCCACCCAGTTTCTTGTAGTTATGTTTATTGTCGATTTTACGACGCCTTGGAAAAAAAACTCCCAAAAAAGTGCTTTATTAGACCTATTACTATACTTAACTCACAATATCCGTATCATACTTTCATTCTTGGTTAAAAAAAGAATATATATATATTTATTTACTTGGTGTTTACTCGCAATAAATACAAAAATACATTTCAAACTTCTCTACATAACAAAAATATGTTTATCAATTTCCTTCGAGCTATTTTATATTGTTATAAGTTATAAGCGATGTGATATTGAAATTTATTTATTGCCTTGGGATAATCATCGATAATAACATCAAAATATCGGGATTTTTTCAATTGAATTACATAAAAACGAAAACACGTCGAAGCTGTTTAAAGAGAGGTAGAAATATATGTAAATAGTCCATAATTTTTTCAATTTTGGTTATTTCAGAGTCATTTGTTGAGCTTAATTGATATTATTCATATTATTAAAGTGTGATAAAATAACTGGGTTGCCATTTTTTTTTTGGAATTATGGTACTGGGATTTTTGCCGCTGACATTTCTAAAACAACTTTGCTTTTTAATGAATAAAAATGCTAATTTTAAAACAGGAAACAATTTTGGAACATTTATCTTCAAGCTAAACGGGCGGCGTGGGAAGTCCAGAACCGGACTAAGAAGGTTTTAAAAATATATATAAATACCAAAATATACGTTTAATTCAGCAAAGAATGCATCCATGTCAAAAATCAAATAATGAGAATATAACAGCTTTTTTAATGTTGCGGGAATCTTAATTTCACAACACAACAATTAAAAATAATTTACTTAAGTAGTATATTGTGTCACAATGGCAGAAAATAAACTTTAGCAGCACAAAATTATTAGCTGCATGAGCGAGCGTAGCGAAGTAAAACGTCAAAGTACTCAAGTGACAGATGGTGAAAAAATACAACAAGAATTTTCTTTCCTTGGGCAGCTGAACAAAACTTTCCGCTCTATTATTGGTGTTCATGTGACTGGTTTTCCGATAAGGTGGGCGAGACATACTTTTAATCCATTTTCTTCTCATTGTTTGTAGTTTTAACACTAAGAAAATTATAGTTCAATCCCACAAAAATTCTGCAGTCTCTTAGTCTAGTTTCTAGTTTAGTTGGAGCCAACACTGTTTGGTTGTGAATGGTGGCATACGTTGACTAACCTGTCACAGGCAGTCCAGTGAAGGTGTAGACGAGGAATATAAAAAGCTTTTTGTTGTGCTTTGTGGCATGTTTAATTTCCTCACAGTTCCTGGTTTAAATAAAATATTAGAATACCGAATGTAACGTTACCACGTTGAATTTATAATAGTTTCAATTGTAATATCGATCTTCAATTATTTTTAACTGACCTAAAAAAGTTTTGATAATAAATTAAAACTGACATTTTTTTTCGGGTCGAGTTGGGAAACTCATGTTCGAATCGGTCCAGGACCCAAACAGTGTTGGACTCATCCCCAAGAGGAAGCCTAACAACCAAACCCACCTTAAACTCGCCGTTACCCCCACCTCGGAATCACTACCCTAGCATACTTCGAGACGGGCGGCGGACCCTCGCACACTCTCCGCTCATACCGTCGTCTTCTCTCTAACTATCACTCCTACCTCTCATGCCATTCAGAGTCCTCCTCTCCCTCTAACCATGCTACTACTACGCCACTCACCTCCATCCATTCCTCATCCCCCCTCAACATTATCTCCACCATGTTCTCCCAGTATATCGCCTCCCCTGGTTTCCTCTCCAACTTCTTCAGCACTTCCTCGTTCCTCCAGCATCTAAACACATGCCCCACATCATCCTCCACTTCAAACCTGTCGCACACTCCAGTCTCTCTTTTCCCAATCTTGTGGAGGTACCCTACTCTCGACCCATGTCCAGTGAACACCTGTGCCAAGAAGTAGTTCACCTCCCAGAATTTCCGGTCCAACAAATCTCTCCTCTCCATTTCCTCCTCCATCCATTCCTGTACTTCCTCTCTGGTCGTACCCCTTCAGCGTTTGTTCCTGGCCATCACGTTCAGTGGGTAGGACCTTGCCAGCACCGCTGCTGCCAGTCCACCCTTTGTCCTGTACTCCTTCACCACCCTCAGCAGTATCCTTTGCACCCCCAGGAGTGGCCTAACCCTCGCATTCACTCCCGCTCTTTCACCCCACATCGCCGCACCGTACATCATACTCTGCTCTACCGTCCTACCAACTACCATCCTCTTCCACTCTCCCGGCCCTTTCACATTACACATCAATCTACCTAGCCATGCTGCCCTCACATTTCTCTTCTCTGCCCACTTTAAAACTGACATGTCGTACATTTTTGTCCCTATAAATATGTTGATAAGTTTTGCCGCTAATGAGATACAGGGTGTTGATATTTTTGTAATAAACTAGCTCTGATTGCAAGTGAAACTTATTTTGACCATCATTTTTCCTTAGTGACGCTACTGATTTCCAAAACTAATTATACAGAACATGTTTATTATCAGTGGCCTTCGAAATTTTAAAAATTACTTTGTCAAACCTAAAATCCATTGCAAAAACAATCAAGACATTTTTATCATTATAATTTTGTAGCACCAGTTTGTGTACAGTTAATAACGATGCATGTGTTTACCCATGCTGTAATGACTAATATACATTTTTTATATGGATTAACCAATAGTAATACCTGAGAGGCCAGACGTATTTATGGGACGTCTGGAAACAACCTATATTATTAGACTCAAAGCACTTAAGGTAGACCACGGAATATTCTTCGACCCCATGTAGAAATGAACGCTGCTAACTAGTCTAGTTTTCTCCAGTTTTCAGTAAATAATGCATACTCCTTGTATACGTATCCATAATGGCTGCTGTCATTGGTTTGATTTAAATATAATATCCACCACCAGAAAGAACAAAAGAACACTGCAGCACCCAGTTTTTGACAATAATTAACGAATGTATGGAGGAGTGTTCGTTACACCTCTCCTACATTCATTTGGTCTATTGTATTGGAACAGCCTTTTAACGAGTGTGGTTTTGTCTGGTGTTAAATTTAGTGCCCCACAAAAATTATTATATTCACTTCGCCATAATTCCATAACCTACAAATTTACATTGGAATTATTATACATTTCAGTTGTTCATTCGAGTGCAGTCGACCGAAATATACGGGATTATGCGTAACCAGTAACGGAAGAAGTTAATACAAAAAACTAAACGTTCACAGTACAAAATTAACATCGTTACAACAAATTGAAATTGATAGCTATCAAAATATATCATAATTTTTATTGTTCATTGGAAGCATTCACTATTACATTGAAGCTTTTCAAACATGACGAACCTTGACCGAGGAGCTGGATACATTTCTATTCAACGATGTGCAGGATTTGTTGATGATTCAGGTTTCCTGATAAAGGTGTGAGAGTGGATGATCGAAAGGAAGTTGATGAATGATTTTACAATTAGATTAGTGGTAGGTAGTGTCTCTCGACATATTACTCATTTCTTTGTTGTCTCCACTGACATTTAACATCTGAAAATGTATAGTATGCATGTCTGTAAATTGGGGTGACATTCACTGAGATCAAAAAAGATCTATTGTTCCCCCTTACTTCTACTTAGTTTCTGAGGAAAGTCTCAGAGACTAGTAGCTCCTTTAGTCCTATTTCCCGGAGGAATTATGGATAACTTAGGTAAATGCCCCAGGAATCGCAAGTATGTAGATGGACGTTTTCTCTTCCATGCCACAGAATCTACATTCTTCTTCCTCCACTATTTTGAGCTTTTTCAGGTGCCCATTCAGGCGACAATGTCCCGTAAGGATCTCTGTTAAAACCCTTAGTGCACTTTTACTTTGACTTATGTATTCATTTGATCTCAACAGGTTGTAGTCACACAGAAGAATCTTTAATTGTCTAAGTCCTACTAGATCTTTCCAATGGTCAGATCTTCTCTTTTCTTCGGCTTTGCCTATTTCTTCCAATATTACATTGGAGGTGATACCGCAAAAGGGTTCCGGACTCCAAAAGGGAGTTTCAGTCCCCCCTTTGCTAGTTCATCTGCTATTTCATTTCATTCTATCCCAGTGTCTCCTGGAATCCACAGTAAAGTGACTATATTATTTTCGCCTAGTTCTTTTAGTTTGCCTAGGCATTCCCACACCAATTTGGAACTGATAACACAAGAGCTCAGTGCTTTAATGGCTGCTTGACTATCCGACATTATGATAATCCTTCTATATCCTTGATCAATATTGAACTGGGCACACTTTCTTATGTCGTGAATTTCCGTTTAAAATATACTTGGGGTTGTTCCCAAGCTTTCAGAGTGTTTGGTTCCTGGCCCGTATACTCCTATCCCAGTTCCTTCTATTGCTTATGAGCAGTCAGTGTACCATTGAATAGTATTCTTTCCAAGTCTGGTAATGGTATTTGGATCCCATTCCTTCTTGCTGCTCAATTCTGTAACGAATTTCTTTGAAAAGTTATACTTTTTCATCATACCATCTTGTGGCATGTCCCAGGTTCTCTGATTTCTAAGAAGTAAGGAGTTGGTTGTTTTTTTAATGATTCCCTCTCTACTTAGTCTGTATCTTGTTCTTTCTGCAACACTTTCCACCACCATATGTAGTGGTGTGAGGTTAAGAATCACTTCCATGGCTGCCGTTGGGCATGTTCTCATTGGTCCTGTAAATACAGGCTAGTTTTCGAATTTTGAAGAGGTTTTCTCTCGTCAATAGGCTAGTTCTACTACTTCACGCAATGGCTCCATAAGTGATAATTGGTCTCACTATGGTAGTGTACATCCAGCTCAGGATTGTTTGGTTACAACCCCAATTTCTCCCTGCCAGATTCCTGCACACCATTAGAGCCAAATGTATAGTAGGCTGGGATATGCGATCTATCAAGAATGAAAGTAAGGGCTGGCGATATCACCAAACCGATTTGTCAAGCCTTCTTCTCAGCTTCACCTGTTGTGACTTTCTCACCGTTTCTTTGGTAATCTGCCAACTGGTCTCCCGCTGTTTGGCTTCTGAGCTCTAGTCTAGGATTCTTTCAACATGATCTCTCCAAAATCATTTGCTTTCTCCAACCCATCTCACCGTATCCTGTACTCCCAATTCTTCTCCGATATCTTGATTTCTTATTCTATCCCTGATCAAGTCTTCCTTGATAATTCTCATTATTTTCATGATATCTAACGTTTATGCTGTTTATTTTTGGCCCAGCTTTCTGTGATGTACGTGAGTATAGCTCTCATGCCTCTTAGTACCTCAGTCTGTAGTGATAACTACATCGAGTATCGTCGACGGTTCCAGAATAATCAACTCAATAATTTCGTTTTTGGTACGAACTCCTGGACCACTCTATATATTGCCCCAGTCAATGAAAAAGTTATTTTCGATGAAACTTATAAACGATGCCCTCCAGTCACTTTTCTCAAAAGGCCGTATAGTAAGATAGGATTTTAGACATAATACCAATGTCATGCAATGTAAACATCTATCTCAGCATGCGGCACAAACGTTGTTCCACATGAAACGAATGAAAAGTTAGACAGATATAAAGCAGTGTGTTCAGTGGATAAAGTGTAGATGAATAGAGCAGTTGACCACTATTTTTAGTGTTATCTGGAGAAATCAGAAGAGAGATTTATTGATGTGTGCGCTGTGTCATCCAAACTTATTGACTACTCGAATGAAGAAATGGTTTATTCATTATTGCTTCTTTAATGAGCTTAAAACTGATGTAAGATGCGTAAGTCTGATTTGCAAAGGTTGCTAAGGAAATTATTAAAAATGTTAGCTATGGTTATTACTTTTAGGTAATGCCATTTGGAAAATTTTAGTAGTGCCCTCTTTTGGAAGGATTCTAAAAGTCGATGGTATCAAGAAAGTATTAGATTTTTTTTATTGAATTTTTAGTGGCGGCCTTTGAACAAAGCATTCCTTGGAACCTGTTGATTGATGAAATTTTGGTGGTGGGTAGTGGTGAGTGATTGTCATTCATCAAAATTTGATTATGTTTCAATTACCTTGATATAAAGGGAGGAATTAAATATGGGAAGAGGTTATAGCGATGTAATGTGAGTCACTCAGTATATTTATGAAGCATTTTTTATTAAAATGTTTATATTCCAAACAATGTTCCAAAGTCGTTATATTACATTATTCCTCTTTATTTTTTATTTTCCCAAAATAACTTTTCACTTCAAGATAAAAAATATCTCCCTCAGCCAAAAAAAAAAAAAACAGTAAAGCACGTAACGCGAGAAAGCCCCCAAGTCTTCCATTTATTAATATAAATATAGCAAATGTTTTCCGTAACCTTTTACTCTCAACAGCGTATCAATTGATAGGGCAGAAGAGGAACCAATTGAATAAATATTTAATTTATCTTATGATGTTTAAAAGGAAAAGATATACAGTGTGGAAACCACTTATGGAATAAAATTCTTTATGTCATTATTTTGGAAAATTATAAAAAATGCCGAGACACATCAACTTTTGAATTGAGTTGTGCGTTATGTAAACATAAATTTAAATGTACAGGGTGATTCACGCAAGTATTCCATAGTCGGTGTGTTTTTTTTTTAATGAAACACCCTGTATATTTGCATATTTTTGAAATCCCCTTAATGAACCGATTTCAACAAACTGAATAAAGTATGGTCAATTATGAATTATACAGGGTGAAATTTTTATTTTTACAGTTATTAAACACATACATAAAATACCTGATGAATTTGATTTTAATACACTAAAATAAATTGTAACGGTAAAGGCGCCAATTTGTAACGGTGAATGTTTGCTTTTAGTTGGGCGCCAATTTGTAACGGTAAATGCTGTACCTCACAGGGCACCAGCTCGAAGGGCTCCGGCTAGAGACTCCTCTCAAGGGTGATTCGACCCCAAGTTTATGCTGCACAAGGATAACAGAAGGGTTGTAAAAATTGAGGGCGCCACTACATTTTTAACGATAAAAAGGACTAGGAAAACTAAGGCGGAAAAGGTAGAAACGCCTTGTAAAATTTAAATGAAAGTTAAAAAATAAAAAAGTTACTAAAAATTACCCCGGGCGATATCTCCCTCAACTTTTATAGTTGAGGATTTTAATAAAAAAAGAATTAAAAACAAAATTTTAATTTATTCTGCCACAGGAAATGAATAACGGAATTTAATAGAGGAATTTGTACTTTTATAGGTACTTAGCTTAGATGAAGTGGTTTCCTGGAGAAGAAGTCAGGTCTTGATCCGAACTAATGAGTTCTGTTCTAGGGCGGTAGTTTGGGGGTTCTATCCTTGGCTATATTCTTGGGGTTATATTCTCCGGTTAAATTCTTCGGTTTATATCCTCGGCGTTATATTCTAGCCTAGGGTTATATTCTTGGCGTTAAATTCTTGGGTTATATCCTAGCCTAGGGTTATATTCTCGGGTTCTATCCTAGCCTAGGGGCTGTGCTGACCACAGCAAAATTCATAAGATACGTACTTAAGATATGAAAGATAGCGAAAGATGATGTGCCCTCTTAGGCGGTCGTTACCAAAAAGGGGTGTTTAACGTGGCGTTGTGCAAAAAATGGAAGCGTCCGTTGGCAGACGTCAATTGTCTTACGGTCAGGGTAGAAGAGTTTGGGATCACAGAACTATAATTGAATGTGGCTAGTGACGACGAGCGCTAATTAAAAGGATTTATTCTGTAAAATCGAAACAGGTCGATAGACATGTTAGAAAATGCTCAAAATGTTCTCCACCTAGTTGTTGGCAATAGCACAGTCTCCTATAGAACTCCTCCGTAACTTTGTTTAGAGTTTGAGGTGAAATATTCCGTATTTCTGTAGTTATCCTGTCTTTGAGGTCTACAATGCTAGTTGGTTGTGTTGCATATACTTTGTTCTTGAGATAACCCCACAGAAAAAAATCTAACGGCGTAAGGTCTGGCGATCTAGCTGGCCACTCAATAGTACCTCTTCGTCCAATCCATTTATTGGGGAAGATTTCATCTAAATAAGTTCTTACCATTAAAGCATAATGGGGTGTTGCCCCGTCTTGCTGGAACCAAACATTTTCATTCGGTAAGCTAGGATCTATTGCGTTGGGATATAAGTTTGCCAACGCAGGATTTACTTCATTTCTAAGCATATTTAAATATTTTTCAGCTGTCAAATTTCCATCTATAAATATAGGACCAATAATATGGTCGCCTATGATACCGGCCCAAACGTTCACCTTTTGAGGGTACTGAGTATGTGTCTCACGCATCCAATTAGGATTCTCTGCTGACCAATATCTACAGTTCTGTCGGTTTACCTCTCCATTCAATGTGAATGTTGATTCGTCAGAAAAAAGAATGGTACCAAGAGCTATCTCATTTCTGTTCAGCTTATTCATCAATCTTTCGCAGAAATCCATTCTACGATCTGGATCGTCTTCTGTTAACTCCTGCACAAAAGTTAATTTGTAGGGATGAAAATTTTCTTTATGAAGACATCTTAGAACAGTTGTATGACTAACATTATTTTCACGGGCAATTTAACGTGTACTTGAAGTTGGATTCTCTTCGACACTTAACAAAATATCCACTTTCACATCATCTTCAACGAAGTGTGGTTTTCTTTTCAATGGTTTGACATGTCCAAGTTCTCTGGATTGTGCATGAGTTTTAGACACAGTACTTTGTGAAATATTAGGCAATTCGGGATACCTGTGATTAAATAAGTTTGCCACTTCAAATTGACTTCTGCAGTTATCCCCGTACCCGATCATCATTAAAATCTCAATTCGGTGAGTCTCAGTTAAATATTTCATTGTTATGTCGACAAGGAAAGAGTGTTTGACAAAGATTTTACTTTTTCAGTATAAACTGTCAACACATCAACAACTGACAGAATAGAAAACAATCCACATTATTTACCGATTTTGTCTAATTATTATTGGCGTTTTTAGGCAATTGTTAGGTATTTATGATAAAATTCATGGGCGTAGCAGGTTTTGTTTAATATACAAATACGTCTAATAATTAGTTAGTTTAGATTTTTGATAAATCCATATTTAGCTAATTTAAAAAAGTACCAATATTTCAAGTGTAATAAATTATTAATTTTAAAATTTCACCCTGTATAATTCATAATTGACCATACATTATTCAGTTTGTTGGAATCGGTTCATTAAGAGGATTTCAAAAATATGCAAATATACAGGGTGTTTCATGAAAAAAAACAACACCGACTATGGCATACTTGCGTGAATCTCCCTGTACATTTAAATTTATGTTTACATAACGCACAACTCAATTCAAAAGTTGATGTGTCTCGGCATTTTTTATAATTTTCTAAAATAATGACATAAAGAATTGTATTCCATAAGTTTTTTCCACATTGTATATATACTTCAATGCTTATGTATGAATGTATATTGGGGTGACATTCATTAAGACCCATAGTTTGCTGTAAAAAACCTTTTTTTAAGTTTCAAGCTACCTGTTTCCTCTCAACATTTTTGAGGGAAAATTACAATATTTGAAATAATTCCATAGCGCCTCTTATTATTTACGGTACTGGTTGAATTGCTTGAGGTGTTTTTAGGAAAAAAAGTTTGTTTTAACAACACAAACTTTTCAAAAATAGGTTAAACACCACCAGAGCTGTGAGCGTTTTTCATGACACATCTCTATATTTTTAGATACTTTTGCTCAAAACCATGAACTTGTTATTCCAGAATACCTAACAATATATTTGTAATTGTTTTGATATTCAGTACGTCCTGATATTAGTTAATGAAACCACTTGTTAGTTATTGGCTAGATTTATTTCATTCAGTAATAATAAGACAGTGACCTTCATTTCTTTTAAGATTTTATTACCAACATAAACTGTGTACATCTCACTTTAATAGTAGATATCAAGCCCTAGGGTTGGTCATTCTGAAATAAAATGGTTCCTCGTTGTTGACGAACTGTACATGCTGGTGATAGAAATTGCATTTATGTTGTGATTTTTGTAAGAACCGGTATATTCAAGGTAAGAGAAAATTAACATTCCATCACTTCTTCCACTACAGATGTAGTGTTATATTACAATAAATAATACGTGTCATTTATAGCATTTAAAATTGTTTTCATACTAAACTTGATTAAATTAATGGAGTCCCATCACTAGTCTAAAATTATATAAGTATATCTGGTTTTTGGCCACGCAGGCCAATCACTAGTTAACGTTATTTTTCTCCAACATAAGATGTGAAATCGTAGTACTTTGCAAAATTTTGTTCAAATGAATGGTTACAATAAAAGTGTAATTTCCTAAAATCTAGTAGTTGGCCGGGGGCCATTAACTAGGCCAGTAAAGAGGCCAATGACTGAATAATAGTGAAAAAAATGAATCTTTATTATTGTTAAGGCGCGGAATTCAAAAATTAAGAAGATTATCATTTTTTTATGCTTTTTAACATATTTGACAGAAACCTTCAAGTTTGTAACAATTGGCGTTTTAGAAAGATATGGGACTCAATCGTTCAATTTTTATTTTTGATTGAAACCACCAGTCATTTGTTTCATACTACTGCTGATGAAAGTATTTTTCTAGCAAAAATCATAAATAACTATGCCAAAAATTCACGAAGGCCTGCAATATGCGAAGAAATGTACAGAAGATCAACTTCAATAGAGGAAGGTATGGTTCTCAGGGACGCAGCTAGACAATTTCACATTTCAAGGGCAACCTTACAATTAAGAAAAAGTGAAAAGTTTGTTAAAACAGGCTTTGGCCCTAACCCGGTCTTAAATAAAGGAGAAGAGGATTCGCTGAAGAAGTGGATCATAGAGTTAGGGGAAAAGAGGGTTTCCCCGCAGAAAGGAAGATATACAATTGTCAATCCAGACTTTATTGGAAAAAACCCTAGGAAAAATCCTTTTAAAACTAATTTTCCCAATGATAGCTGGTACAAGACATTTTCTTAGACGTCATCCAAATCTGGTACAAAGGACGACAGAAATGGTAACATCAGCGAGTGCAAATTTAGCAGAAAATGACCTAAGAAAGTGGTTTAATGACATCGAGTTGTACCTTCAAGCTAAAGGATACGACAACCTTTGCCCCAAAAATACAAAAGTATTGGCTCCTAGAGGTACAAAAAATATTTATGAAGCTGAGCATGCATCATCAAAGTTAAACATAACAGTAGTGTTCACATTCTCGGCTTCAGGAATGATCACACCATCAATGATTATTTTTCCCGGTAAAATGCTTGAAGATGAAATTTACAAATCAGTGCCACAGGAATGGGGTATAGGAATGAGCGACTTGGGGTGGATTAAGGCGCATGTTTTTTACGAATAAGTTTCAAAAGTGCTATACCCTTATCTCAAAGAAAAGTCTGTACCGTTCCAAGTCACCTTGTTTATAGATGGGCACAAAACTCATCTTACTTTTGAAGTAAGCAACTTTTGTCAAAAGCTGGAAATAATTTTAATATGCCTTCATCCAAACTCAACCAGAATTCTTCAGTCAGCTGATGTGGCAGCATTTAGGCCAATTAAAATGGGTTGGCGGGCAGCAGTATAAGATTGGAGGCGAAAAGGCAATCTTAACACTACTCTAACGAAAGACAAGTTTGCTCCTATTTTAAAAGGTGTCGTAGATACTTATGCGAAGTCTACAACCATTCAAAATGGATTTCGCGCAACATGGTTATATCCTTCCAATGCGAATGCTGTGTCTGGGAAAAAATAATTCTATTGAAACCACAGAAACTATTCCAGATAAATATGTAGACACAATCAAAACATCTCTTATTAGTTATCAAACATTCGAGATAATTGTTGGACAAGAAGTTATATCAAAATTTCAAAATTATGAAGAAAATAACACACATTCCAAAGAATATATACTCTTATAAAAGCTTTGGATGCAATTTGATATTAAAGGAAATGAAACTCAATATTCTAATGGAAATGTATTAGAAAACTTGGATCCTATGGAAAAAAATGGAGCTATGATTGATGCTGATAACCAAAATATAAATGATGATATAAATTCACAAATATATGGAGATACAGACGTCAATAAGAAAATAGATGATTGCGAGAGACTAAGTGAAGTTAGAACAAATAGTGGTCAAATAAATATAGATCAAAATACAAATAGTGTTGGGGTGAATTATTTTGATATGCAAAATTTACCAATATTTTTTGATGCAATTGAAAATGATGTTTTAATTGATGCCTTTGGTGTTGAAACAAGCAATTTAGTGAATGACAGTTATAATTCAAGTTCAAATGAAATTTTATACTGACCTCAACGTAAAGGTAACAGAAACACGGAAAAAGTTCCTTACGTAATCACTGGAACTGAAGAATGGGGGGAGAACAAGCGGCAACAGTTGGAAGAAAAGATTGGAAAGGACACAGAAGAACAAGAACATCTCAACAAAAAAAGAGAAGTAGCTTTATTAAAATCAGAAGAAGAGCAAAAAAAAAAGAATATAAAAAAGCCAAAGTTTGTAAGAAAAAACAACGACTATTTCAGAAAGAAAAATTATAACTGCTCAAAACAAAGTAGAGAAGCAACCAAACACAAAAGAGAACACTAAACCTCCAAACTTACATGTTGGAAGTCCAATTTCGGAGACCGAACTTCCAAACTAACATTTGGAAAATCCAATTTCTGAGACTGAACCTGCAAACTCACATAATCTAATATCTGGAAATGTTGAAAAAATCACGAAAAACTTATTCCAAGAAAACAGCATCAATGTTCAATCAAACATCCTATTGAAGACTACTGCTAACTTAAGTTTGAATGTTATTTTACAGCAAATTGGGCTTTCACAGGACTTAAATATTAAGAAAACTGTGGGTTTATGTTTTAGTTGTGCTTTCAATTGTACTGCTGATTATTACGCAATTCGGTGTTACAGCTGTGAAAGAGCCTATCATGTTAGATGTTTGAAAAATGATAACATTCACAAATCAACTTCTACAATTTTTCACTGTTCGGTTTGCTTGAAAAAATCAAGTGGGAACTTAAGGGCCAATAACTGATATTACCATGGCCAATGATACTACTGCAGAGTGAGGATTGGACACAACCCAAAATTCTGGTTTGTCTCCTGACAGGGCATTGTAATCTCCACAAACAGATGAACAGCATCGGACACAACCATAAGTTTTGCCAAGAAGAGGAAAAAAACTGTGCTACTACGGAGCCATGAGCATGCTAAGGTTTTTGACAATATATGGATGACCTGAGGTATGTTCTATGGAGTCTAGTGATAACGACGGGTCAAGACAAGAAACTTCAGCATAACATGGGGGCATACACAATAGATCTGTAAAGGTCGTAGTGAAAAGGCTTCTAGGAGTAAAGTAGATCAATTTCCAGATTTTGAACGAAATGAGTTTCTGTAAAAATACATTTCTTGATCACAGCTGAGATTATTATTTGGAATAAGGTTTTATAAAACGTAATTTTTACTCATTGTCGACATTCTAAAAGGTATTTTTTGCGTGAGTAATTTTTTTTCGACGGCATTGTTCATTTTTATTTTGTCACATAGTTGCGCGTCGTTGCCCCAAATGTGTTTTCACAGTTACACAAAAACCATAAAAAATGATAAATTCAAGAAAAGTGGGCGTGTGACAGGGTGCCATCATCTGCAGCTGAGTGAAGTCGGGAAGTACAGTCACGAAGTGCATGTTGTAATAAATCCTACTTATTTATGAAGGCAGAAAATGCCGACGACATATATCTGATAAGAGCTAGATATGCCGGGAACTTAGTAGATATATCTTACAATACCCGTTATCTGAAATTATTTGTTCTAGTTGAGTTATCGTTGATACGTTTACTTTGAATTTCACGGAATATACGAATATTAATATTTTTAAAGCGAGTACAAGGTGGAACACACATGATTTCATGCTAAGTATACAGACTATATAGGGAAGTTTAAGATATCTTTTTCTTATGCTAAAATGTCAGTCCGCACATTTACGATAGTTCCTATGCGTCCGACACTGCTCGCGTCTTTCCGCTAGTTATTGCAGTGCGACAAAGCTCACTTCAATATCTCCTCGAGCAGTGCGATCATATATTTCTTGAAAAACTGATCGGACTGGAATTACTTTTACCCATCCTCATTAAACTGTATGAAGCTAGTCTGGCGTGGAATTACATACCACCCAGTTGGTTGGCTGCTAGGGTGGTTTACATACCAAATGTGGGCCGTACAGACCCACACCCTAAATCGGTTAGACCAATCAGCCTCTCATATTTCCTGCTTAAAGGACTTGAGAGAGTACTGGATTGCTGCATCAGGCGGGTAGCTTTATATAACTTCCCCCTGAGCACCCACCAATACGCTTATCAAACTGGCAAATCAACAGATTCAGCGTTACACAACCTTGTTGAGAAAATCACACAATCCAATAACAACAAGAAGATTGCGGTGGCCATATTTCTTGACATCGAAGGAGCATTCGACAATGCTCTACCGATCTACATTGGTTTAGCTTTGGCTGGGGCATTAAACCAAGTATTACCGGCTGGATAAACGCCATGCTCACTAATAGAACAGCCACTACTTCTCTTCTTAGCTTTAAGGTTTCCAGGGGCTGCCCACAAGGCAGAGATCTATCTCCCCTACTGCGGTCATTTTTGATGGATGACTTTCTTAGCACTCTCGAAGGGAGAGGGGTAGAACGGCAAGCGTATGCAGACGTCCTTGTCATCCTGGCAAGGACCAAGTCAGAAAGGGTAGCATATAATATCCTCCAAGACATTGGACGATGTCCACAGTTGGTACCAGAGGGAACAGATGTCTCTTAACCCTGGTAAAACTGTAATAGTCCTCTTCGCTAGGAAAAAGAAATTGGAGGATCTTCCACCACTTTCCTGCAATGGTGAGGTAATTCCATTTGCAGCGGAAGTAAAATATTTGGGGATTATCCTAGATACAAAACTTAGATGTAACGCTCAATTGGAAAAAGTTATACATGAGGCCAGACTACCCTTGTGGACATGTCGCAGGATCTGTGGAAAATCTTGGGGCTTGGGACCCAAAAAAATCCATTGAATATATTATGTGATGATTGTTAGACCAATAATCACATATGGAGCTATTGCTTGGTGGTCGAAATATTTTCAGCGAAGGGTCCAAGCAAAAGCTCTCTGGCATACAAAGACGAGCATGTCTGGCAAGTACTGGTGCCATCAGTACCTACCACACCATCAGCAGCCATGGGAATCCTTCTAGACCTACCTCTTCTCCTCTCCTAGTGGACACTGAAAGTTACAGTATTCTGGGAATGACCTCCAACAGTAAAATACGACCTGCCTTATACCGTCCTAATTCCAAATAAAGAGGAATGTGTCCTCCGTAAGGATTATTTATCAAGAGCAAGCAGACAGCTGTTGGTTCACAGATGGATCAAAAACACCCTCGGGCTCTGGTGCAGGTGTATACGGGCGCAGACCTAGGACGGAAATTTCAACCTCTCTAGGATCCTATGCAACCGTATTTTAAGAGGAAATTGCCATTGCTTCATGTGTGGAGAGATTGGAGCAAACCAATATCACACATAAATCAATAAGAATTTTCTCGGACAGCCAAGCGGCTTTGAAAGCACTTGGCTCTCACCATGTAACGTCGAAACTGCTTTAAGTTGCCAAAAAAAGACTTTCCTCAATAGGAGAACTCAATAGAGTATCGCTGGTCTGGATCCCTAGCCATTCTGGAATGGGTGGCAATGGAAAGGCGGACTCTCTTGCAAGGGAGGGTGCCGCACGAGTTTTAATCGGACCAGAACCTTCAATTGGCATCGCGATAAGATTTGCCAAACAAACACTGAATACCTGGACAGCAAGAAGAGATTTAGACTCCTGGCATAATATACCAGGATTGGTTCATTCAAAGGCTTTTATACATCCTTCGAAGAATGTCTCCAAGCAAATGTTAGACTATAGCAGGCATGACCCACGTTGTCTAATAGGCCTTTTAACATGCCACTGTCATCTGAATGATTATCTAAGACTTGGACTGTCGGACTTGTCGTCTCTGTCTGGAAGATGATGAAACAGCAGAGCATATAATTTGTGCCTGCCTCACCGCGTCTCTCTCTCGCACTCGGACCTGAAACATAATTCACCAAACAAACTAATCGGCTTTGTCAAGAAGCTGAATTTGTTTGGTGAAATCTGAATAGGTGTGAGCTACAATAGACTCTTGAAAGTCGCAGTGGAGGGCCTTATGGACCCACTCACCACAAACCTAACCTAACCTAGATTGAGGAATGACATGTTTACTGCGATTCCGCTCCAAAATCATCTCGAAGAAGTTGAGGATATTAATGCTAGTGAGTGGATCATTAGATGAAGATTTTATGCTGCTGTATTGTCTTTTAGAAGGATGGCTACAGGTCCATCATTGAAACGTCGACATCGAATTGCAAAATTGACTTTTGTCCAAAATCACCTGACATGCAATTATGAGGACTAGAGGAGGATACTGTTCTCGGATAGGTCGCGCTTCTTTGGACTTACCGGGTAAGGCACACGTTGGTGAGTATAAAGAAGATATACGCTCCAGAATGTATCAACGAGCAACTTACATTTAGTGGTGGGTTGGTTATGGTTTGGGTGGGAATGTTTTCTCGAGCTTGTACCAAGCTGGTCTTTATCAAGAATGGCTCAAGGATACAGTTTAAAGATTCTAGCAGAGCATGTTATGCCTTTTATGATCACTATGGCGAGCAGAAGCTCCAGGAAGTATATTAATGACGAGAGAATTGGGCGGTTCAATTGGCCAGCCCAAAGTCGTGACATAATAATGATGAAAAATGCTTGGAATGACTACGTCGTCGACACATACCAGCTCCAAGACTTTCCCAGGAGCTGAGAGAGCTGCTATTGCAAGAGTGGGATAACATAGAGCAGTGAAAGTGATCCTAAATTTGATTGGTAGTATGCCTTGTATACTTCAAGCAGTAATTAATGCAAAAGAAGGAAACCCAGTTATTCGTTTTTTCAGTTTTTCCGATTCAATATTGAATATTGATTTCAGCCTACAAAATACAGTATAATGATTTACAATTTGCAGATAAAAGCAAGGAACAGAAAATTTCGAGAAACATTACAATTTCAATAAAATATTTGTACATTCACAGGTGACTTCCATTTTTTGCACGCTAGTGTATTAAAAAGCCAATAAATCTTAAACTTTAACTAAAATGTTTCATTTTTTTTTAAATTCCTGTCAAGCAGGATATCCAATTAGATTCAATAATTGAATACGAAAAATACGAAACTAATTTTTGTTTCAGTATTTCATTTACTTATATATAGAGTCTACCGTAATCTAAACATTTAAATCGTCAAATTCGATTTGCGTTAGAAACTACTCAGATAACCGTGAAAGGAGCGATTTTAATCACAGAGCAGATGTTGAATATAACGCTGCAGACTGTAGACATTTCATTATCTTGAACAGAAGTTCACTTCCATCTCATTCAGAAGGTAATTCAGCTGTCTTTTCCTGTGCACTCCTCGATAACTTCAACTAATTCATTAATTTTTGAATTGAAATTAATTTTCAATTCGATCTAGCGCGCGTTTCTCTTCTTCGGGAAATATCCGGACTATTTCCTGGACTATGAATTGAAATCTGTTAAATTCCTTGTCAAATATCCATTGCACATGGTTTTTTGTTAAAAGGGAGCAAACAATATCATATTAGTGTTAAATTTATTTGTTATTTAAAGTATTTACTTGATTTATCACGTGGATAAAAATTATCAAAACGATCAAAATTTATCAAAATGGATAGCACAAGTTGCGGCCACCACTGAAAGGTGCTTATAAGTCCAAAAATTATTTTCTCGATGCTTGAAGACTAGTAAAATACGAACCAAATACGTATGACGTTCTGGAGATAAATGGAAAATGTGTATTTTTCAGGCTATGGTCCGAATTGTGCTTAGAGCGCTGTCAGCACCTTGAGTACCGATTCAAATAGTGCTCAGCTTCATTGCTGTGAGATGCTCATGACCGATATGTGAGGCTCCGTGAGCGCTAATGCGAAAGCGCTAAATTTTTCAATTATAACCTAACCTATTTGCATCGAAAATGGCTCCGCAAAACAAAGTGTCTGTTCTTTTAGAGACATCAAATTAAATTCTAGCTCTATCAACTAATTTTTGTTGTTTAAATGTTCATAGGGATTATGTTGAAATTCCTAATGACAGTCCGAACATAAGGAGCTTACGAAAGATCCGCAAACAGTTCGCCAACAGATCTAAGCGGTAAGCGAACCAGCCATAAGCAATTCGAGCACCTATGTTACGAGTGCGATCCGGACCGGAGCATCAATGAACCCTGTTCCAGCTTTCAAATGTTTCCTTACACCAAGGAATAAGTATTTTAAATATAAATTTCAAGAGACGTCTTTGTTCATCTATACAGTATGTCGCTAATGTATGGAATAAATTCATTATTTCCAAAATAAACGACTTTTGGGAAAAGTCCAAGAACAGGTCAATTTTAATTTTTGAATCGTCATCACATGATGTAGATGTAACGGACATTGCGTTACCAGTATTAACGTGGTGACATAAATGGAAATTTTTTTAAATGCAACCATGTGTCTGGAGACACCTGATTGGAAAGGTCTTCTAATCGTCTTTACAACGATGTAATTATTTGAATATTTATTTCTACAGAGTCGACCAAAACTGTTTAATTACTAAAATATAGAGAACTGTTTAGTAAAAAACAATTAAATTATATTAAATGTTCAAACTGATGACCTTCAGCAATAATGCAATGAGACAGCCGAGCAATAAATTCGTCTCTAACGTTTACGGGAACTTCAGGCGTTATTAATGCGTTCTCCGTTCTGATGCGATCCTTCAACTCTTCTATATCATTCGGGCGACTTTGATAAACTTTGCTCTTCAAGTATCCCCATAAAAAAGTCTAAAGGTGTCAAATCTGGAGACCTTGGTGGCCATTCGATCGTTCCTCTTCTTCCTATCCACCTATCTGGAAAAACAGCATTTAAGTAGGTTCGTACATCAAAGGCGTAATGTGGGGTTGCCCCATCCTGCTGAAACCACAAATCACATCTATTTGGAAATAGTTGATTTAATTGTGGTAATAGATAATCCTGAAGAGATTGAAGATATCGAGTACCGGTCAAGCCTCCTTCAAAAAATATGGGGATTTTCACTTGCCCAGTATCGATATGTCTGGCGGTTTAGATGGCCGTTGAGCATAAAAGTTGCTTCATCTGAAAAAAGTATATTTTGTATGAAATTACGATCTCTGTTACATCGTTCCATAATTGTTTCACAGAATTCGATTCTCCTATCAAAGTCATCTTCTAACAGCTCTTGGACCAAATGTACCTTATACGCATGCCACTTCTCCTTTTTCAGCACTCTAGCAACAGTAGAATGGTGTAAATTATTATCCAGCGCAACTTGTTTCGAGCTGATGTGGGGATTTTCTTGAAACTCAAGGAAAACGTCAACTCTTTTGTCTTCGGAAATTGACTTTCTAACACTTTTGGGTAGATCTTTAACATGGCCCGTTTCTCGAAACTTTTTCTCGATTTTACTAATTGTTGATTGAGAAATGGGTTCACGGTTGGGGTATTTAGCATCAAATAAATTTCCAACTCCTTTCTGTGTCCTTACTCTATCTCCATAGCCAATCATCATTAATATTTCGATTCGTTCAGTTTCTGTAAGTTTCATTACTAAATTATGCTAATTTAAAGATTTTAACTATTGATCACTTGACTGATACACATCAATTAGTGTTAAATTGGAATTTAGTACTATTATCAGTAACTTATCCAAAAACAGAAATATTTTTTGGGTACATTACGAGATTTTATTTCCAGGGCGGTCCTTACAATAACTTAGTTCATTGAATCAGAATTTATGATTAAAATTTTACCAAATAAACAGTTTGGGTCGACCCTGTAGAAATAAATATTCAAATAATTACATCGTTGTAAAGACGATTAGAAGACCTTTCCAATGAGGGGTCTTGAGACACATGGTTGCATTTAAAAAAATTGCCGATTACGTCACCACGTTAATACTGGTAACGCAATGTTCGTTAC
Organism: Lochmaea crataegi; assembly: GCA_947563755.1. Lineage (NCBI taxonomy): Eukaryota > Metazoa > Arthropoda > Insecta > Coleoptera > Chrysomelidae > Lochmaea > Lochmaea crataegi. Next base: position 30,078,142 of record OX387428.1, on the reverse strand, counting down.
ATCTACATCATGTGATGACGATTCAAAAATTAAAATTGACCTGTTTTTGGATTTTTTTCAAAAATCGTTTAATTTGGAAATAATGAATCTATTCCATACATTAGCGACATACTGTATATTCGTAAAGTTGTCCAACAAAATATTTTGGTGAAAATCCAAATACCCTTCTACAGACAGCATATAACACACAATATATGGACCAATTTACTTGTTATTGCCTCGACAGACGTTCACTGAAAATTTTTAATGTGAATGAGTCTGCTTTAGTAAAAGTACTTTCTTTTAACATTAGGGTTTAAATGATCCATTATTTCCACTACTTGCCACTCATTTATATTCCATGGCACCGCAAACTTTAAAAAAATGTATTTGAAGCAATGAAAAAATAATATACAGTGCGCTTGAGAAATGAATGAAGGGAGTGCAATCTAAACAAATTTGATTGCTTCCTAACAAAACACCATGAATAGTTATTGTTATTTGTAGACTTTTTAAATTTTTTCATTAAAACATTTCAGCTATTTAACCGTTAACATCACATTAATACATTAACACATTAACCCTTTTTTTATCAGATGTCTCCAATTGACGTATCGTAAAGTAAAATTCGCCTTTTCTCCTTTTAAATCACGTTTTCCAATAAAAATCCATTTTCTCTTCTTTTCAGTCGCTCCCCATTGCAAAAAAGGGCACGAGATAATGCGAGTTGGCGCCCTACCCTTCGAGACACTAGTGGTCCAGTGTCACGTAGACGCCATTCCAGACGTGGCGCGTTTTTCCTGGACCTATAACACTAGCAGAGGCGTCCTCCCTATTCAGGGAGGTAAAATGGAAAACCAGGGAAATGTGTCCATTTTACGCTTCACACCTGGTTCTCCCGATGTCGAATCACTGGCGTGCTGGGCCACCAACAGCGTCGGCAGACAGGCGAAACCGTGTCTTTTTGTTATCGTGCCAGCAGGTAAGCTTCACATTCGATAGAACCAGAAACGTCACGGTAATAATAAATTTAAACTTCGCATTTAATTCAATTTATATACGGTGTGAAAATCACTTTTAGAACGAGGTAATTTGTTAAAGTATAGTAGACTATCACATCTTAATGATTCTTTTTCAATCCTTTGTCACCAAAAAAAAATATTGACCATCAATTTATCGATAGTGTATTTGAAGTAACTGATAATCAAACTGAAATTAATAGAATAAATAATGAGACAGTAAAAAACTTGGGGCTATTTTTGTAGTCAACAAAACAAACTTCAAAGTAATTTCTTCATATATTCCATTGTAAGCGATGGTTTTTATTATACATTGTGAACAGAGTCAAATCATGGTTGAAAAGGCTTTATTTATTTATGGAAAAACCTCAAGAAGTTAAGTTTGAAACAATCACACCCGTGGAATATTGTTTTTCTAATTCAGTTACGAAATGTCATAATTTTGACAATCGTTTTAGTTACAAAATGTTGATTTTGACTATACATTTCTATTGTATTTATTACAACAAATCAATTTACTTTTACTAAGAATACTAACATGGAATTAATAAAGATTAACCTTTCAGCAGGCAAGCGGTCTAATTTCCGTTGAGCGGGCGCTTGTCGTGAATTTTACGTCATCAAGGTTTAGCCATGTAAATGGCGTATTCTTTATATACATTTTGGGGAATTGCTGCAAGAGTATGAAAAATGATAGATAACACTACTTTAAAAAAATATATTTGTCTTTCTTAAAAAGACAACTAAAACACTTTAAATATGTTAATATTTCAAAACTTTTATTCAGAATCAATATTCTCGTCCTTACAATTATTGCAAACTACCTCAACTGCGAATTGGTTCTTGCATGTAAAGGACTGGCAACGGCATCACTTCATTGATGCTGAGGATCTCTTCTTCTCCAGTGCACATGATCGACAAACACCGCGTTTTAGAGGTCTCCTTTCTTCTTCTGTTGTTGTTTCAATTTCGCATAATTCACTTTGAGGAAAGCACTTATATCTTGCGGTGAATGTTTGATATTTGATCAGAAGATAAAATGCTCTTTTATCATGGTCAATGCCAAATTTTTAAGGAAAATTCTTCGATGTTTTGGACAGGCGAATTTGTATAAAATTTATGCCGCCAATATTCATTAGAAAATAGAAAACTACACACGGCCATCTCTTTGTTATTCTAGAGACTGAGTGAGCGGCACACATTTTATCGACTGTGTCCACTCCGTCTTTATTTTCATTTATAGTCCAGTATAACCTGAGGCTTTCTGGTGTCGGGATCCATTTCGTTGTCGTCATGTTATGTTGAGAGCAATATTACAGATTTATTTTTCCGAGCTACATATGAAAGCATCATCTTTTCCTTTTGGAAACCATAAAGAGTGGATCCAACAGCTCTGCTTTTGTCCGGCAAGAATTGTTTTGTTATTTTTCATTGTGCCCAAAACTGTAATTTTTTTCGTAAGCAAGTAATCAGCGAGTGGTACACTTGTGTACCAATTATAGATGGTCAAATTCCGGTTCGAGTTTTATATCGGAGTGACTAGGCGCTTTATAACATCTGTTGGATTATTAGAGCTCGAAAATGGTACATCGGGTTGTTTTCCGCAGTATATTTCTAGACTGGATGTTTGAAAACTTTGGGCATCACATAACGCAAACATCTTCTCCCCGTATTTTGCTGGTTTGCTAGGAATATATTGTATGAAGCTACAACAACCTCTGAATGGATGCAGCATCTCATTGATTGTAGTATATTGGCTCAAATTGAATGATAATTTGCAGTTGTTGAAGAAAGCTTGGAAAAATTCTCGTATCACTGCCAGTTTGTCAACTTTCCTCATTTCAACACGAATAGTCTTAACATCGAATCTCAGGCAACGGGTGATGAAGAAAAATCTCTTGTAACTCATGACAGCTCTTGCTATTTCAATCCCGGTACTGTCACTGGCAAAAATCTCCACCACATTTAGGTGGCGAGTTTTTTTTATACCGATCAAATATAGCAAACCCAAGTATGCCATAAATTCTTGCATGTCGATGTATTTACAGTTCCGGTCTGTAGAATATTGATGGTCAACTCTCAGCTTATCGATATACATATTTGTGTACCTCAAAACATCGTCAATCATAGACATATTGATAATTGAACTTATTTAGTTCATTTTCAATACCAAGAGCTTTGTGAGTCAAGCCAGTGGGTACAGTGACTATGTTTATTCCCTTGGTTTTTCCAGAAACACGGTATATTGTCTTTCGCCATCGTGAAGATTCATTTTTTCCAATGTTTCTTCCTCTCCTTCAGATTCGTCTGAAGTGTTTTCTTGTTCGGTAGAGCTTTCTTCAGCAGTGAGAAAATTTGGAGCAGGGTGATTTTTTCCGAAATCTATAGCGATAGCCTCTACAAATGATTATTCTTCTCAGTTTCTAGCTTCCCAAGATCCTTCTCTAGCTTTACTTTTTCGTCATCCAGCGGTAATCCCCGTATAAACAGCTATCTTGCTGATCCACTATTTCAGGAAATTACTGAGGTGGAAATAACTGAAATGATAAAACTCAAGAAATTTCACATCCTTTGTGTACCTACTCCATCTTCATTGTTCAATATCAGTGAGACTTTCATACTTAACTTTGACAGTAACAATGTAACAAAATTTAACAACAGCAAACATAAATCTCGTATTAACTCGAACCATATTAAATACAAAATCCTTTTAAATTCAAAGTAAGTACATCCACGGTATTATTTTAGGATATTCGGTAATTCATATGTTGAGTTCCGTATGAAACCCACTTCGCTAGATTTATCTTTCGCAGCCAACTTTCCTGCTCATTGTCTCCAACCTAACGTCTAAAATTAAATTCATCATATATTTAAAATTAGGTAGTTTAATAATCAAGCAAAGTTTATATACTACGAAAATTTGATAATATAACTCCAAGTAATTTCATTACCATATTCGCATCTCTCGAGTTCTCTCTCTCTCTCTCTCTCTCTTTCTCTCTCTCGGATCTTATGAATATTCAAACTACTTATCCTAACGGTAATCACTTACTTGATAAAGTAGTAGAAACCACTTGCGGGAGCTGAACTGAAAAAATACACTCGATTCGTAGCTTCTTGTTGAAATTCACATACATGAAGAGGTGCTGCGAATATCTGCAACTTTCACATACGCTGTTCGCGATAATATTGTTAGAAGTTGTCGGATTTCGAAAACAGAATATTTTACAAGGTGGGTCTCTCATCAGCTACGGATTTCACAATAATTACCAAACGTTTTTTTCATATATACAACACTTCTTAGGATTCCATTCCATTCCATTCCATTCCATTCCATTCCATTCCATTCCATTCCATTCCATTCCATTCCATTCCATTCCATTCCATTCCATTCCATTCCATTCCATTCCATTCCATTCCATTCCATTCCATTCCATTCCATTCCATTCCATTCCATTCCATTCCATTCCATTCCATTCCATTCCATTCCATTCCATTCCATTCCATTCCATTCCATTCCATTCCATTCCATTCCATTCCATTCCATTCCATTCCATTCCATTCCATTCCATTCCATTCCATTCCATTCCATTCCATTCCATTCCATTCCATTCCATTCCATTCCATTCCATTCCATTCCATTCCATTCCATTCCATTCCATTCCATTCCATTCCATTCCATTCCATTCCATTCCATTCCATTCCATTCCATTCCATTCCATTCCATTACATTCCATTCCATTCCATCCCATTGCATTGCATTCTTTTGCACCCTTTTGCATTCTTTTGAATTCTATTGAATTCTTTTGCATTCTTTTGCAATCTTTTGCATTATTTTGCATTATTTTGCATTCTTTTGCATTATTTTGCATTCTTTTGCATTCTTTTGCATTCTTTTGCATTCTTTTGCATTCTTTTGCATTCTTTTGCATTCTTTTGCATTCTTTTGCATTCTTTTGCATTCTTTTGCATTCTTTTGCATTCTTTTGCATTCTTTTGCATTCTTTTGCATTCTTTTGCATTCTTTTGCATTCTTTTGCATTCTTTTGCATTCTTTTGCATTCTTTTGCATTCTTTTGCATTCTTTTGCATTCTTTTGCATTCTTTTGCATTCTTTTGCATTCTTTTGCATTCTTTTGCATTCTTTTGCATTCTTTTGCATTCTTTTGCATTCTTTTGCATTCTTTTGCATTCTTTTGCATTCTTTTGCATTCTTTTGCATTCTTTTGCATTCTTTTGCATTCTTTTGCATTCTTTTGCATTCTTTTGCATTCTTTTGCATTCTTTTGCATTCTTTTGCATTCTTTTGCATTCTTTTGCATTCTTTTGCATTCTTTTGCATTCTTTTGCATTCTTTTGCATTCTTTTGCATTCTTTTGCATTCTTTTGCATTCTTTTGCATTCTTTTGCATTCTTTTGCATTCTTTTGCATTCTTTTGCATTCTTTTGCATTCTTTTGCATTCTTTTGCATTCTTTTGCATTCTTTTGCATTCTTTTGCATTCTTTTGCATTCTTTTGCATTCTTTTGCATTCTTTTGCATTCTTTTGCATTCTTTTGCATTCTTTTGCATTCTTTTGCATTCTTTTGCATTCTTTTGCATTCTTTTGCATTCTTTTGCATTCTTTTGCATTCTTTTGCATTCTTTTGCATTCTTTTGCATTCTTTTGCATTCTTTTGCATTCTTTTGCATTCTTTTGCATTCTTTTGCATTCTTTTGCATTCTTTTGCATTCTTTTGCATCCTTTTGCATTCTTTTGCATTCTTTTGCATTCTTTTGCATTCTTTTGCATTTTTTTGCATTCTTTTGCATTCTTTTGCAGGTCTTCTGGAGGTTTTGTTTCAACAGGATGGCTGTTAATATCATAACGCAAGCGAAACCGTTTCTAGATTCCCTGATAAGTACGAATGGAATAATTAAATAGCCCACTTTGTCAGATAACCTAGCACCCAATGACTTTTTTTGGGGAGTTTTCTAAAACAAAGCATATCCCAGTCTAATTATTCTCTATATCTCAATTTTCTTATGTCCTGCACTTGTTACTCTTTTGTAGTGTATTCGTTCCATGATACTTGATGATGCCAAACGTATTCAACAAACGGCGAAGGAGCAACCAGTGCATTCGCCAAAATTAGGATCGGTATTTGTCAAAATATTTCCAGTGACACATTTGACATTTATTCTGAGTTTTTTCACAAAAGAAACTCATTGTATATGGAAAGAGCTCCTTACTTTATATTTTTCGCATGAAGTTTCAGAAAATGTAAACAGTTTTGAACTGCATATTTAACATTTTTCCAAAATATATCGTGCCCTTTCAAGTATTGTTTTACTTTGTTTGTTTTATTTTCTTCAAATGTACTTCCTATTTTTATTATTTTTATTGGTTTCCACTATTTTTCCTTTATTTGATAAATATTTAGTATGGCCGCCAACAATCGCTTTTACTCCTCCCTATCGAAGAAATGGCGGAGGAACATAAATTGGTTGCACCAAAAATTTAAATGAGCATTTTCCTAACTAGCAACTCAAAATACTTAGATTGGCATATTTATTGATTGTTCACATCCGTCCTTCTAAAAACTAACCCAACTTTTGAATTTAGTAGTAGTTTTGGACAAGATGGAAGTACCATGCATCAGAAACAAAGAAAAATTCAAAAAATAAAAACTGATTTCGAACAAATTGAGACTATACAAAGACAAGTCTGACAGCAAGGAAATGTGCTCCAACAGCAGCTGCAATTCAAATCTGGTGTAGAATACTAAACTACCAAACCAAATAAGATTATTTTGGAATGGATTCCGAGCCTCACCAGTACACCCAAGTTAAACTATTGAATTAATTATTGCTGGAAAATTAAATTATTTTGAAAACTCAATCCAAATCTCCGCAATCATTCTGTTTCCTCACATGCCAAGTAATATTCAATATAACATCCACGCTAACCTTCAATATCACAACCTACAACAGGTGAAATACGTTATATTAACTCTCCCTTTCCACGGAATTTCTCATGGAAATCTGAGCAACTAACCGCAAACCGCTTGCCGTAGACGACCATAACTCAATAAATGTCACAATCTTTAAATGAATAACTTCGAAGCTGTGACGCATGAAATGGTATAATCCCCTGGCTATGACATGGCAATCATTTTCTTGGTTTGTATGCCATTCAGCATTACCGTCATTTTCCGTTTGGTAAACACAAAATGTGGAAGTTTACCGCCCCCATTATTACTCATCAGTTGTCGTAACTGGGATTTGTTTGGATTGTTATTGGATGGTGAATTTTTGCAGAAAAATAAAAGATTTTAAGGAAACTCTCAGAAGCTTTGAGAAGTTGATTGTGAATAGAAAAAATTTGGACCAAAATAAAACTAATAGGCTCTTTTTAAATGAAACTAAGTGTTTCTAATTAATTTCACTATTTAAAGAAAGAAATATGAAAACTAAGATATTGATAATTATTTCGATATTGATAATTATTTCGATATTGACATATATCATCGTTAGAATGACAGAAGTTTCATTTTATTTTATTTTATTTTTATATTTTAGCACGGTCAAAATACCGCGGTCATTCAATTATATCAGAGGGCAGACCATACTTTGAATTTTTAAACAAAAAGACATGTTTTTAATAAACGGGTGGAAAAATATTTGCCGAATTGCTTTAACTAACCTAATATAAAAATATATTTTTATAATTATTATACAGTATGTCTGAAAAAGTTGGCAACACATGGAAAACTTTTTATTGTAAGTTTTACGAAAAAAAGTTATTCTTTATGAAAATCTCTGCTTTCGAAAATAATAATATTCAGGTATTTAGATTTGACATTAGATGTACAGGGTGTCCACAAATAGCAAAGGGTTAATAGGAATATTTTGACTACTTCAATTTCAACTTAAATTTTGCAAATTTTAGTTGAGAAACACCTCAAATGTTTATTTGTTGATTTGAAATAGTTTAGCAATGAACTTAAATCGGTAATAAACAAGTAATACCCAACAGAATAATGTATTTTCTACTGTAATACACAAATTCTGAACGTTACTTAGAATTTGTGAATGATAAAATTTCCAATTTCATTGATAACTTACCAATAATAGAAAGACAATGCATATGGTACCAACATGAAGGGGTGCCATGTCATAGCACTAGAAATGTTCGAAAATATCTACTGCAAACTTTTAATGGACGAGTATTAGGAAGATTGGTGGAATTTGCTTGACCTGCAAGATCTCCAGACCTGAACCCACTAGACTCATTTTTGTGGGGATACATAAAGCAAAAAGTGTAGGTACCTTAAAAGACCATTCGACAATATTGATCATTTGGAAAGAACAATTCAGGAAGCATGTGAAGATATTACTCCGGCTGTTATTAGGAATGTAATAAAAGCATTTTCTAAAAGAACAATTGAATGCTTAGGAAGAAACTGTGGACAAGTTGAGAGGCATATTTAGTGATGAAAAAGTTTAAACGGATTTTTCTTGTTCATGCACATAAAGTTTGATGTTACGTTTTCGAAATAAATAATTCTAATTATAATTTGAGATAATTCTTAACAGATAAAGTCAAATTTTATAAATTCTGCAATAAGAAAATGAGTGAAGAAATCAGTAATTGCACTTAAACGTAATTTTGAATTCCTATCGACACCTTTTAAAATTACATCTAATATTTTGAGAACAATTTGTAAAAATAACATAATTTTCTCAAGTAGTATGATCTTATTGCATATTGAAACATAGTTTCCTATTTCGAACAAGTTTTCATAATTAAAGTTTTCGATATTGTAAAAAATAAAGGTAGGTACTTTACTCTTGTATCAAATTCATATTTTTTGACAAACCTCGTGTACGATTCAAAAAATTGACATCTGGCATTTGCGTTTCACTTTATGGGCCATGCAGAACTTTTTATAAAGAATAACTTTTTTTCTTAACATTACAAATAAAAAAGTTTCTCATATGTTGCCAACTTTTTCAGACATACTGTATACTAATTTTATCATTATTACTGAATTTTTTCAATTTAAATTTATATTTCAATAAAAAATTTATATAAAATAAAATTTATATATAAATAAAATAAATTATAACCCTTTAAAATTGGAAAAATTTTTAATCCTAATTTTAAATTATTTCAAGTTTCTAATAATGATTTATTTTTAAGCTTATCCCTAAAAATATTCAATATTACTAATATAAAATTATGAATATATTAATAATAAATAAATTAAATTTTTTTCTTAAAAAATTAGATGTATACAAAAACGAATAACGTTTCAGTACTAAAAAATTATTGAAAATATTTATTTTATAATAAAAATTTTAATCTTTTAGCTCTTTTACATTCGATATAATTAAATAAATAATTTTTATTTAATAAACCCTGAAACAAAAGAAATAAATTTTTTGCTATTAAATAATTTTTCACAATACTATTTAACTATAATTAAATGAATTTTTTCTATTATACAATGAAAATTATTTTTCTCAATTTCAAAATAAAAAACTTTTAATGAATTTTTAATTTCAAATTAAATTAAATTTCACAATTTTCTATAAATTTAATACAGTTTACTCAGATGGTCCCATGAAAGTTATTTACTTAAATGAAGTGTATTGAAAATGGCATAGCCCAGTGACGTATTCCACACCAGTCTTTTGGTTGTGATGAAAGGAAAAAGCATGATATATTTTTCAAATTATCCATTTCTCTATCATTTATCAGTAAACTTGCATGTTTACGAAAGTACACTTGCCTTGTTTTACTTTTAGTCCATAAGAAAATGCTGAACTTTCCTATTCCTCTCCTTTCGCGAATATTTTTTAAACCTCCGAGTTTGAAATTATCTTTTATAGCTTCTTATTTATCATTGAAGATATCGCCAAAAGGTGTGGCACTCATGATAGCTAATATTGAACCAATTTAAAGATTCCCTTCTGATTGGTGCCAGACAGTCTCAAAAATGGTACTTAACTTATCCATCCTTCTACTCACATCTCTAATAAATAAATATGTCTCTGACTAGAAGGAGTGGGATCTCAACACTATAACCAAACTTGGCTTTAAAACAATTGGTATAGGAGTATTAGTGGCCAGAAACCAAACACTCTGGAAGCTTGGAAAAAATCTTATGCATTTTTCGAGCGGATATTTACTCTGTAGAAAACTGTGTTCCGCTCAATTCTGATAAGAGATGAAGATAGCGCGGGAAGGGCCTGGAAAAACTCAGCAAGAACAACATGATTGTGGATTACATCAGCTATGTCTTGTGTCGTTGGGATGTTGTTATGGAAAGGCCTCTTTAATTGGTGGTCCTCCAGGTCACTCGGAGGGTCATCTGTGTTTAATAAAACTACGACTTCTTGCACTGGGATAAGTTACGTTTATTACCATCTTCAATATTACACATTATAGTATAACCGAATAGCATATCTTTAATATAATTTAATACTTAAGTAGAATGAATCAAAAGGAATATATCCATTATAACTGATTAAAAATAAATTGAATTGAATATGAATTGAACTGAATTGTATCTGAATATGTTATCGTCTGCTTTTATGATATTTATATTGTGGTTCAAGTTCAGGCTGATATTTACTATTTAATGTTATATGTTTATTTAGGTGATGTGCTTGACTCTCGATACCTGTCGGCCTCGTGGGTTTTATTTATTTTTAAATAATTCCAAGGGAATTTATTTCTTATTTTATTTTATGCCAAAAAGGCATCACAGTATAAATAGTTCATATCAAATTTTTCAGAGTAGAGGGTTGAAAATGAAAACAACTTGCTTGTCATTAAATATTCTATTTACCAACAACATACATTGTATTAAATATAGGTATATATAGATAGTTTTGTTGTGTATAATATTTGTGACGAATTCCACGACAATTCGAAAACAAAGTTTCCTATATAAAGTTTTCGTTTACGAAGTAAGTAATACTTTCAGAAGCCCCTGAATCGCCGAGAAGTTGTCTTGTTAGAAACGCGACACATGGAGAGGGTCTGGAGGTGTCGTGTATCGCCGGCAAAGATGGCGGATTACACCAAAGTTTTGTCCTGGAAGTTTCTGATGTTTCCGTGCCCTCCAGTATTCCAGGTGTTACCACGCTCAGTGATCAAGGTTAGTATTGTTTACTGTTTTCATATTATTGAGTGAAAAACTAGCAATTAATTACTATCGATTTAATAATTGTTTTGATAATCAATTTATATGAGTTAGTTTTTATAAACACCATAACTCAAGAAAATATATACTTTAATTCAAGATGTTCAGAAAATGAAAAGTCACCTAAACTATCATCTTTTGATGCGAATACCCTGTATAAAAGCATCTCTGAACGCCACTGAAAACATGCTGTTTGATTTGTTTTTCTTGTCCTACTAAAGTTGAAAATTCAGAGATTGAAAGTTAAAGGCGCGCTTTCTTTTTATTATTTTTATACCATCTTATCTGATGAAAAATAAATATTGTACTTCTCTTAAAAACCAGGCTCTCATTTAGAAGGAAAAGTTACATTTTGTTGACTAAAAACTAACATTAAAATAAAAATTCAGTAGATTAACATTTTTCGGTGCTCACAGACAAAAAGTGACAATACCAACTAGAGATATAATACGATTTACACATCAGAAAGTTTGTAAGTTAGGATGTTGGATGAGAATAACACAGCATATTGTACATTTTACTAGCTCTCAGACAGTTGCAATGTAGTACATAAAGTCACTAAGAGGTGCTACAAGTATGAGCAAATATATTTAAGTAGATTGTCAGAGGCCAGCTATTGATAGTTGATGAGACAACATTTTTATTGTCCATTTCCACGGTATTCCCCCTAATTATCCTCCATTTTAGGCCGTCATAAATGATATTAGTGGAGATATGAATGAACCAGAACCAAGAACTTCCTCTTGTAAATTTTTCTAGTGCTATCTAAAAGCGATCACATGTGTGTTGCGCATGCGCTAGACCTGATGCCATATTTTTCTGGCTTGTAGAACTTTGTTTTCCGGAATAAATTGAGGGCTGGAATCTTCTTTGATCTGTTGAGTAATTGAGTTGAAGAAATTATTCCAGAATGAGTTAATACTTCACTACAATGAGAAACTGTTAACATTTTTCGAATAGTGAAGTGCACTAATTGTAATGTATTTATTCGGCCGTAATATCCCTAGTGCATTTAATTTTTCCGGAAAAATTCGGAAAAACGAGTTTCTAAGTAATTTGTTAAAACAGATTACCTAGAAACGAGTGTTCCAATTTTTCCACAGGAAAAATTAGATGCACGAGGGATATTTGGTAAGATTATTTCCTGAGTTAAATAAACATTTTATTTTAATACAACTTTTTTTTAATTAAAATAATAAGAACAATAATTAATAAGAACAATATAACTTTCAAGCTAGGAAAGGTAATTACTTCAAGCTCATTTTAAATGTCAAGCTTGCATGAAATTTTTTCGATTTGTTTTCCGGAAAAACTGCTGACAGCTAAGTTGACAGTTGTTTAGTAATTTTTCCACTCAAAATTTATATTTGACATACCAACTCTTGATAGCAATTGGTCAAAATTAATAGGAAGGAAATAATCAAATAAATTGTAGGTTAATAACTATTGTCAAATTAGACATGTGATGAATCTTAACCCGATAGGTACACATCCGTGATTATTTTGAACATAAATGATATTGAGGTTCCTAATCACAGTGGTAACTATGTTACTCTAGAGATATACCTAGTGAAACTGAGTTTTAATTATCGCACTAAATGCACTAAAATCATGACATTATTCAAACAATACACATGTTGATCATAATTGATTAATTGGCATAAGCGATACGACCCCTACCGGACGTTCAGGTAACCGAGCTATGGGCCATGTCATCAGTCATTTGTCGTGTTTTTCATTGTATTTAAGTGCTTTTAACAGTTGTTACATCGTATTCCAGGCAGTTTTCGTTTTATTTGCTGAAGTTTCATTAGTTGAAAATGAATCATTAGTGTATTTCATGTAATCTACTATGCTCAACTTCATATCTAATTATGTTGATATATGAACACAATCCAAATCAAATCAATCCACAAGAGATATTTTTCAAACAAAAAATAACACAAATCCAAAAATAAACACATTAAACTAGATCAACAGACGCAAACACAGTTAAATAAACAAATAATGATAATGGCCCATAGCTAGATTTCAACTGTCATCATCCGCGGCGCTGCAATCTTAACCCGAATCGCCTATAGGTTGTATATTTGATACCACTGGTCCAAATCCTAATACAGCAAAGGCAGATATATTTTTTTCGGGTCGAGATGGGAAACTCATGTTCGAATGGGTCCAGGACCCAAACAGTGTTGGACTCATCCCCAAGGAGATGCCTACCAACCAAACCCACCTCAAACTCGCCGTTACCCCCGCCTCGGAATCACTACCCTAGCATACTTCGAGACGGGCGGCGGTCCTTCGCACACTCTCCGCTCACACCGTCATCTTCTCCCTCCTATCACTCCTACCTCTCATGCCATATCGAGTCCTTCTCTCCCCCTAACCATGCTCTTTACTACTCCACTCACCTCCATCCATTCCTCCTCCCCCCTCAACATTATCATCACCATGTTCTCCCAGTACACCGCCTCCCCTAGTTTCCTCTCCAACTTCTTCAGCACTTCCTCGTTCCTCCAGCATCTAAATACATGCCCCATGCTGCCAGTTCATCCACTGTCCTGTACTCCTACACCACCCTCAGCAGTATCCCTCTCTGCACCCGCAGGAGTGGCCTAACCCTCGCAATCGCCCCCGCTCTTTCACCCCACACCTCCGCACCGTACAGCATACTCTGCTCTACCATCCTACCAACTACAATCCTCTTCCACTCTTCCGGCACAGCAAAGTCAGATATATTACATAATAAATTGACACAACTGTTTTTGGTGTGGCTTTTGAATTCAAAGTGTGTTAAATGCTTCTGGTTTTGTTTGGGTAGACTAATTTTAGATAACGTTACTTTTGTGGTTGAGTAGTAGTTTATAGATAAACTTTTTTGTAGGTGATCTACCACCTCCAAACTATCGTGTTCTAGGGGAACGACCAGTTTTTCGCCTACACAGTCTTCAACCAGGTAAAGACTACCAAGTAGCGGTGTATGCAGAAAATGCGAAAGGAAAAAGCTACCCTCCTGTGATATTACCAAATGTTAGAGTAGAAAACCAATTATTCTTGGACAATTATAACGGAGATGGTAAGTACTTAGAATTTTTTAATCAAAAACATTATACTGTTGGTTTGTAGAAAGCAAGTACTATTTTTACTTGGTACCAGGTTCTTGAGCCTTCCATTACTGGGTGAGGATTCAAATTCTACTTGCAACTCTATTCACGCATAAATGAACTGCTCAAAAAAAATTTTTTTTTTGGTTATTTCATATTAAATAAAATTAGCTTAAGTTGGTGATTCCACCCTTGAATTAATAGTTTTGTTACACACTGTATTCGGTTGTCGTTAACGCCTCGATGATCCTTAGGCTTTGTAATGTCGAAATCGCGTGTAAATGCCCCCGAACACTGGAAATAGGTGAATTTAGAGTCACAGTCAGAAGGTCGCAAGGGAAAAGGTTTATTTAATTAAGGGCGACAGTAACAGTAACTAAATACGCGTTCTGCATGTCTTGAATTTCATCTACAAATTGAACTATCCACGTCGCTTGACGCTGAATCCAAACAATGGATGGTTGCTGGTTTCCTAATAATTATACTGAAAGGGTTTTGTTTTGTTTGTAATACAGAAAATGAGAAAAACAATGTCCAATCAGCAATAATACTAATCGCACTTTCAAGGAAATTTAATTAAGTAGAATAAAAGGAAGTGATCAATAAAAATATAAGCAATGGCGTAGTTGAACAGCTTATCCTCATTCGGCTCGAAAAGTGCCTAGTATAGTTACAACTTGGATATGAACTAAGCGAGAGCAATATCGTCACCTTACTGTGGATTCCAGGACAGAATCGAATAGAAGGAAATGAAATAGCAAAGAGGGGCACTGAAACACTCTTTTGGGGGTCGTAACCCTTTTGTGGTATCAGCTCCGATGTAATATTGGAAGAAATAGGCAAAGCCGGATAAAAGAGAAGATCCGACGACGATTGGAAAGATCTAGTAGGTCGTAGGGCTTAGACAATCAAAGAAACTTCTGAGTGACTACAACCTGTTGAGAACAAATGAATGCCTAAGTCAGAGTAAAACTGCGCTAATAGTTTCAACAGGGGTCCTAACGGGACATTGTTGCCTAAATGGGCATTGGAAAGAGCTCAAAATAGTGGAGAAAAAAGAATGCAGATTCTGTGGTATGAAAGAAGAAACCTCCGTCCACATACTTGCGGATTGCACAGCAATTCAGACTTCTAGGGCACAACACCTAGAAGACTACTGGATAGAAGAGGGACACTCATCTCAACTGAAGCGTGTAGACATCCTAAGATTCCTCTGGAAAATAGGTCTGAAGGAGCTACTAGTCTCTTCAGGAACTGAGTAGAAGTAAGGGGGCACATTAGATCTTTTAGGTCTCAGTGTGTTTTCTTTTTATTTCTTCATAATTCGAGGAAAGAATGGTGAATGAATAACATTATCTTTTCTCCCAAAACAAGATAGAGATGGCTATCCAGGATACAACAATGAAGATACGTATTATCAAGTGTGACTCCAGTATAAGATTCCCCTGATATAACTTCTCTCGGCTTTTTTATTGGGATACTTGAGTATCCTTGAACTATCAATTATCGATGAACCCAAAGAACGGATACGCATTTAGATTGCAAAAATAATGTTCCGGAAGAGTTCACTGCTCATCTTTCGCCGGTTTACGAATTAATGAATTTATCCGTTTTATTTGGACCATACTATATATTTAGCAACAAGTTAAATGTTTAAAGGTTTATCATTGCTAACAAAGAGTAACTTTAAATCATTATATTATTGGTTATGTATAAGATAGTGGAAATAAACAGTGGCGTCTCAAGAAACAAAAAAAATATTTGGAACACTTACATTTGGAACCATTCTCGGCGCAATCTCCGTCCTAATACCATTTTTCCCATTAACCATCACTAAAAACCGAGACCGACCATTTCCATTTACCTACCGGCGATTGCCACCACATTTATTTTATCTCTCAGTCAAAGGCATACATCACATAGTTTTCCTTTGATACTGACTCTAAGTCCACTACGCTAGAGCAACCTCGAGCCAGTACCTGTGTTTATAGAGTAACTGATCCATCTATAGAAACCGGTTGCATGTCTTATTTAAAATAGATTACATTTCGAGTACTGTATAAATACACATCTCAGTCATGTTGTAATTTACTAAATTGAATAAATCATACAATTCGATTAGTATTGGGAAGATGAGCGTAACCCGACAGCCTTGTCCTTGTAGTTCGTGAAATCTCACCATATTACCCAAACTCTTTATTAAGTAATACAAAAATTTTAAAAATTGAATACCTTTGTTAATACTCGGTTTTGGACCACAATAGATCCGAAAAGGTCGCAGTGGAATAGGCTGATTAGCCACCTCATCAAATCTAATATTCAAAGAATTCCGTATTTATGCACTTTTTGTACTCTATTTTCATATAGACATAGTAAAATACTCCTGTCAATATCCTTAAAATTCCGTATTAATGCAGTGTATAAATTAAAAAAATTTCATTATACCTTCACTCGTTTGATAAAGCTATTGTGTTAGGGAAACGCATCACAAGTTTAAATTGAACGTTAGATCAAATTATAATGAATATTAAAAAAAAAAAATTATTTTATTTAATAGTTTACAAAATTTTTAATTGAGGGAATTATGAGAATTAAAAATATTTTAAAATCCAGAATATGGTGTTCAACTTCAAATTTTGACCCCATGTTCTACCAGGTAATATTAAGTGACAAATAGAATATTCAAATTATTTTAAATTTAGTCTTTAGACTAACAGAAAAAAATGAAAACAAAAATTTACTCAAACTATGTAACTTATAATGCAGATAGGTCACTAGTTTAAATGTGAAGTTGTCGATAGTCTTCCTTCGTTGTTCCATGTTTCAGCTTCTTCTTTTTCCTTCATTGGGATGTTTGAGATTGTTCGGGACAAAAGTGTTGACATCTGACATCTATCACTCCGTTGTCTACCTTGTTCAATTTGAATTCGAAGTATTTTATTCTAAAAGGAGGATTTTAAGACATTTTTAAAATAGAATTATTTAAATGGGGATAAAAACAAAACAACTATTAAATTTGATAGAATACGGTGCTACGTAATTTGCTCCTTTAGAATTAACGATCTGCTAATCATTAACAAGAATCTATTTTTAGTTGAACACCCTATTGCTAGAATGAGGAAATTGTCTCAAAAATGAAATTGTTGAACTTCAATCCGGTGCATTATCCAGATTAAGATTATATTATAGTGAACACTATTAAAAATTGCTCAAAAATAAATGAATATTTTTAAGTAATCTAATTTTGAGTAGATCTAATTGCGAAAAATTAGTAGACCAGAGTACCTCAAGTTAGCGAGTTGTCCAAGTAATCTTGGCACAAAAAGTGTCTTTAGTGAAATATTAAAGATTTTAAGAGATTGAAAATATAAAAATAAGTTTGAAGTGATTACGTTAGAAAGAAGATTTTGAAAAACTACAAGTTTTTATTGTCCCCAAGGAAATTTCTGTGATCACATATTCTACTATTTATACAGGCATATATAACAATTTGAAAATTTGTGTAACCACAAAAAAATTTCTGAGTTGATAAAAAATTAAATTTATGATAAACAGTGAAGTGTAAGGAAGTGGAAACATCCGAAATAATAAATTGTTGTCAATTCGTCTGAGCTGTCTGGAAGATCTCGTTGTACCTAGTGCGTTCTGGAAGTGTCTTGATATTTATAAATAAATAATAATTTTCCAATGAAATTTTCAGTAAATATGCTTTAAATTAGGGGAAATATTATATGAATTAATTTTTTGAGCGATTTTTCTTTTTATATTATAGAGGTGATAAAATTTATTTATTTTATTATTCTTGTTTTAATAACTTTCTGTTTGAATTAACATGTGTGTTAAATGGTTGACCTATTGACACCCAGAACGTTGCACCAGAAATCCTTTGTTTTTCTCTTCCTAAGTTATCCTTTTTGAGTTGTCTGGAGCAATCAGTTCTACCTAGGGGAATCTATTATTTCAAAAATCATAATTTTCAAATAAAATGGTTAATATTATGCCTGACTAAATAAGTGTTAAAAAAATTTGGAGATTTCTTAATAGAGCCCTGAATCTGAGCTCAGCTGTAAAAAAACCTAATTTCTTGACCAATTTTTATTTTTATATTATACAGTTGATAAAATTTATTTTTTGTATTCAATAATGTCTCAAATTAAGGAGAGAAATTGAAATTT